>OW569412.2:14682115-15339415 GCA_937662695.2 Halyzia sedecimguttata | reverse complement strand
CAGCATGGTTACTAGGGTGCTTCATTTTTAGGCGATATTTTTTTTTTCTCTGTGCTACCTGAAAATCTTATACTTTATGAAAAATAAAAAATTATACCGCCGGGTAGGAGGCTTTCAGTGCAATAGTGGCTTAGCTCATTTAAAAATTCAATTTCCTATTCAAATAGCACAGAAAAAAATTTTTTTCAGTTTCAATTTGATTTTTCGACGAAAAAAAAATTTTTGGGGAAAAACGCGTGTATAGCTTTTGTAGAGCATAAAATTTGCTACAAAAAGTTTCTTCGCGGGAATCCTCATCGACCAACAACTTTTGAGTTATAGAACAGGGAATATAAATGTTTATCAGATTTTACATCAAATCATTTCTAAATCAAGATTTATTATTTTTACATCAAAAAATAATTCATTATAGACCAAAGAACGTTTTAATCGAGTCAATATATGATCCGGGTTTCCAATTTCAAACAATATTTTTGAATAAATAGAGAAAACTAAATTTTAATTGATAATAATTATAATAAAATCAAATTTCAAATACATTAAATTCAAATTTTCGTTCATATTTTATTATTTTATTTTTAGTTCTATTTCCTTCCGCAGCAGCGCTGTTTTCCTGCTGAAAGAGCAGTACAATTGATAGAATCATTCAATCGGACTTTAACTCACGATGAAGAACAAAAACAATACCTATTACAAGTTGTTGCAATGCATAGGAAGCAATTTCCTAATGCTATTAAAAAAACATTAATGTAAACAGAAGCTTGCAAATAACATTAAAAATTACTCTTCAAGATATTATCTTATCATTATTTATAAATTAAAATTTATATTCGTTCTTACTATAATAAATTGTTATTTAATGTAAAAATAATATTTATTTATTTAATTGACATTTATTTTTCTCTATCCAAAAATATTTTTGAAATTAGATCATGTAATGACTTGATTGAAACGTTCTTTTGTCTGTAATGAATTCTTTTTTGATTAAAAATAATAAATCTTGATTTAGAAATGATTTGATGTAAAATCTGATAAACATTTATCTTCCCTGTTCTATAAGTCAAAAGCTGTTGGTCGAGGAGGATTCCCGCAAAGAAACTTTTTGTAGCAAATTTTATGCTCTACAAAAGCTATACACGCGTTTTTCCCCAAAAATTTTTTTTTCGTCGAAAAATCAAATTGAAATTGAAAAAAAAAATTTTCTGTGCTATTTAAATAGGAAATTGAATTTTTAAATGAGCTAAGCCACTATTGCACTGAAAGCCTCCTACCCGGCGGTATAATTTTTTATTTTTCATAAAGTATAAGATTTTCAGGTAGCACAGAGAAAAAAAAAATATCGACTAAAAATGAAGCACCCTAAATTGGTTACGCTCGAACGCAATGAGTTAGACAGTTGATGGGCAAATCCACTGAGCGTTTAAGAGTTGATCCATCTGAAATTTTGTTTTCCCAATATCGAAAAATACTGATCTGATCCAATTAAATCATGGTAGTTAGTTGAAAAATATAGACACGAAGAATATGCAAAATTTTGTGATGATTGCATGACTGAAAAAAAAAAAAATTAAAACAATCTGTATCTCAGAAACTAACTGTCCGGTATTGTTGAAATTGCAAGAGCCTTCAAAACTTAATTTCACGGTAATGTTCTAGATTTGAACCCCATCGCATCTATATTGGTAAAGATATTGCCGAAATATTACAACTATTGAGGTGTACTGGTAAAGTTGTCAACAGTTTGTAATTTTTGTCGTACTTGGAAAGACTTGAATGAATCATGATGTGGTTTGCATAGATCGAATAAGAACTTTCAACACTCATCATGTCATTCATGTCTGTCTAATGCTCATATTTATATTGTCTAATATTGTCTAATCTATATTTATAAAAGAAAGTCGTGTTAGTTACTCCACTTATAACTCAAGAACGGCTATACCGATTTGGCTCAAAATTGGTGGGGAGGTAGCTTAGAACGAGGAGACGGACATAGGATACTTTTTTGTGTTATACAGGGTGTTTTTCTTTTAACGTCAATTAAAACTTGCTGTTTTTCCTGCCATAATCGTACAATTTTAGTCATATGTGTTTAAAAACACATCCTGTATTGGACACTCTCAATTCGAATTTACCATGGTAAATTCGAATTAAGTGTCCAATACAGGAGAATGGACAACATAATTTACCATGGTAAATTCGATTAAGGGTGTCCAATACAGAAGTATGGACAATAGAACATACGCGCAAAAGCTTCTGACTTCACGTCAGTGCTTGAACCAATTTTTTTTTCGTGACTTTTTAAAAATTTTCTAGGGGTACGGTTCTTGAAATTTTTTTTTTCGTCATTTTTTTCAAATTTTCTAGGGATACGATTCTTACAAAATTTTAAACACGTCTTTATGTTGATTTTATACTACTAGTTACCAAGCACCAATTCGATCGAATATTTATTTTTTGAGTTATTATCAAGGAAATAATATTCCAGGTGGGTATAACTCGGAAACCGTTAGACCGATTATGCCGAAAAACGAACTCAACACTCTCTTTCGGATACGCAACCTACCCTGAAAATTGCAAGTCCCTATCTCCTTTCGTTCGAAAGTTATCGAGGCAACGGTCACCCATCTACTGAACTCGCACAAGAATGCTCGAATCTCCAACAATATTTAACCGATCGTATTAAAACTTGAAACTTGGCAATAGAGTTAGGTTATGAAGGCTCTTGCAAAATTTCAGCAATTTCAAACGAATAGTTACTGATATATAGAATTTTTTTTTTTATTTTCAATGATTTATTAAAAATTTTCTACAAATGCTATCCTCACCAAATTTTGCAAACATTTCTGCGTTGGCATTCTACAACTAATAACCATGTTTGAATTCAATCGGTTCAGTACTTTTTGAGTTAATGAGGAACAAAAACCACGAAATTTCAGAAAATTTCAGATGGCTATAACTCTGAAACCGTTTGGCCGATTATGCTCATAAATAAACTGAAATGTCGCGTTCTGGTGTTCATCCTAACCTGAAAATTTCAAGCCGCTATCTCATTCCGTTCTCAAGTTATCGTGACAACAAAAATATTTTTTAATAATTTTTTAAAAATTTTCTAGCCATACGATTCGCACAAAATTCCACAAACGTGCTTAAGATCATATTCTACAACTACTCACCAAGTTTCAATTCGATCGGATTTATATTGGTTGAAAACAAAATTATTACTCGGAAACCACTGGGCCGATTATGCCCATTAACGAACTTGTCCGTCGTATTGAGATGCGCCACCTACCCTGAAAATTTCAAGTTGCTAGCTCTTCTCGTTCTCAAGTTATCGTGGCAACGGCCGGACGGCCGTACGGCCGGACGGCCGGACGGACAGAATCAAATTTGACCTCGAATTCTTCATTGGGGAGTCGAACTTAATCGTTTGAGACCATTTTCGTCAAAAAATTCGAAAGTTACAGACATTTGGGCAAAACTATAACGCGATGTTCCCCAGAACATACGCGCTATAAACTTTCGAGGTATACACCATTGAAAATAAAGCATTACTATACAGAGTGTCCTTTTTCTCATGGCACAATTGTACGTGATTGAAGTGATTTGTGTCACAAACAAAGCATTAACTAAATAGGTACCTTGGATGGATTCTCATAATGTATTCGTCCGAAATCTGCATATAGGGTGTTCTTCTTTTAACGTCAATTGCAACTTGCTGTTTTCCATGCCACAATCGTACAATTTCATTCATTTGTGTTAAAAAATAAACTTTAGAGGGATAAATCATTGAAAATAAATCATTACTGTACAGGATGTTTTTTTTTCAAATTGCACAATTGTACGCGATTGAAGTGATTTGTACCACAAACAAAACATTAACTTAATAGGTACCTCAGATAGATTCTCATAATGTATTTGAATAGGGACCTTATGCGACCGCAGAAGCGGCGTCGATTATCTTCGAATGTTGCAAATTGATATATGATTAATTGGACGCAGTTAAGCAGAAATATATGATTATATATATAAACTATCTATATTTTATGACAAACGTGTATAATAAAATCTAAAATCTGCTTATTTATTGCCTCTAAGGCGTAACAGAGTTCGCTGGGTTCGCTAGTATTATTATAAATGACATGACATGACTGTCAAATCAGCCAAACCAGTATGAAAATGAGAAAATTTGGGTCAAGCACTGACGTGAAGTAAGGAGCTTTTGCGTCATGTTCTATTACTACTCACCTCTATTGGACACTCTCCATCAAATTTGGCATCGATTTATACCATTTCCTAAGTTTTAATCTTTATATATAAAAATTGGTTCAAGCCCTGTGGACAGAAGCTTTCTGGCGCTCTTGTTCAAACAGACAAATTATATCTCCGAAAGTATTGGTTTCTCAGAGTTGAGAATTATATCAATGTATTCTTATGATAGAACTGCATCATGAAGGAAATTCAATTCAACTAATAGTTTATTTATCAAGATTAACTGAGCAATCTGAGAATGAGAACTGCACCATGGAAGAAATCAAATTAAAATACCTGAAATGAATTTGACTCTCTCTTATAGAACAGGATGACATATATGAGTATGAACACAGATCGTTTAATAAATCATAGATAGAATAATTATAGCATCCTGTGGAAACATAGAAGTACGATTCATATTAGAAATTTGTAAGTTAAAAAAAAATTTTTTTTTTCGTTACTCCGAAACCATCTGGCCTATTTCGCCCAATAGCGAACTTAACCGAGATATTTATCTCCCTAACCTACTCTGAAAATTTTAACTGCCTAGCTCATTCCGTTCGAGAGTTATTGTAGAAACAAAATTTAGAAATTAAAAATTTTTTTTTACACTTAACGGTAACACGGTCAACACAAAACTTCACATGCGTCTGAAGGCCATGATTCTACAATTTGATGCTAAATTTCAGATAGATCGAGTGATCGGTTTCGGAAATATTCATAAATAACGTTTTTAGTAAAAACGGTCATAACTCCGAAACTGCTTGATGGATTCCGCCCATTAACGAGCTCGTCCGAGATATTTACGCTTCCAATCCACCTTGCAAATTTCAATCCGCTAACTCCTTTCGTTCGAGAGTTATCGTGCCTACGGCCAACCGGCCGGCCGGACAGAATCGATTTCGACCTCGGATTCTTGATCAGTGAGTCGAACCAAATCGTTTGAGACCATTTTCAGCCAAAAATTTCAAAATTACAGACATTTGGGCAAATTGATAAGCACTCTGTTCCGAGGAACTAGAGCGCCAAAAAAACAAGTTTCGTATGACAATTGCCCAAAACAGGTTTAAAGTACCTACAAATAGTAGATATTCCATAACACATGTATGAAAGAAGACAAGTAATAATGAAAAAAAAAAAAGCACTGACGTGAAGTCCTTACTCTTTGGCGCGCGTGTTCACGGTGGCTAATTTGAATTGAATGATGAGTACTTCAAGCTCAGTAGATAGAGCGAGCCGAAGATCTACCCAAAGGATAGTGGACACCATTCATTGTCGGTTCAAAAATTAACAGTGCTGTATCTAAGCTGCCATCAGGAAAGAGTAATAAAGTTGGAAAAGAACACAACTGACCCTCTTTAGTCGCACAAGCTCCTAGAAGATTTGGGAGGGTCAGTATTATCCTAATCATGTTTATAGCACGCGCGCCAAAGCAGATTGACTTTTTACACTTTTTCTTTCATTGTTAAGTCACTCTGCTTTTGCGCGCGTGCTATAAACATGATTAGGATTATACTGACCCTCCCAAATCTTCTAGGAGCTTGTGCGACTAAAGAGGGTCAGTTGTGTTCTTTTCCAACTTTTTTACTCTTTCCTGATGGCAGCTTAGATACAGCACTGTTAATTTTTGAACCGGCAGTGAATGGTGTCCACTATCCTTTGGGTAGATCTTCGGCTCGCTCTATCCACTGAGCTTGAAGTACTCATCATTCAATTCAAATTAGCCACCGTGAACACGCGCGCCAAAGAGTACTGACTTCACGTCAGTGCTTTTTTTTTTCAAGTTCCCTTAACAAATAAAGCTATCAATACAGTTTGGCTGTTAGCTTTACCGTAGATCAAAAAAAATTGCGGTTGTGGGACCTCCGTTAGGAAAGCAATTGCCCCTTCTCCAAATCCGAACGTATTTTAATATAGATCTACCGAATATAGGTATTTATAAATTCGCCTCAGGGCTACCATACAGACATTTCAACTCAGAAACAACGCTTTTTCCCCCAAACTGACTTGAGTCCTTGCACTGAATTGACATGAATATTCTTTTAAATCCTCACAATATCGGCTCATTACTCCCAACATAACCCAAACAACCCAAAACCATTCACTTCTCGTCTGCGCATGCGCAATATACTCGTGGCTGCAAGTCCTCCCAAACTTACACACCCCACAAAAAACTTCAATTGTCCAACACTAGTGGTTCCGGAGATATCGCTTCTTGAATCCACGCATGCGCAGACCCTCACCAGGGGATTTTACAGAGGAATAGCATCCGCCACCCCAAAATCCCAATCCTCTCTGACGAAAGCACCAGCAGTTAAATCACTGATGGTCTGCTCATGCGCATAACGAAAAATGCCTGTAAGGGGTAACATCAATGTCGAAATTAGCCTCAGGGCCACGGTACGGACACTTTAACTCGGAAACAACGCTACATCATCCAAACTGACTTTTCCTTGCACTGAATTGCCATGAATATTCTTTTGAAACCTCACAATATCGGCTCAGCACTCCCAACATAACCCATACAACCCAAAAACAGTCACTTCTCTTCTGCGCATGCGCAATCTACTTGCGGCTAAAAGTCCTCTCGAAATCACACACCTTACAAAAAACTCCGATTCTCCAACACTAGTGGTTCAGGAGATATCACATCTTTAATCCACGCATGCGCAGACCCTCCCCAGGGGATTCTATGGAGGAATAGCATCCGCCACGCCAAAACCCCAATCCTCTCTGACGAAAACACCACCAGTTAAATCACTGATGGTCTGCTCATGCGCATAACGAAAAATGCTTGTAAGGGGTAACATCAATTTCAAAATTAGCCCCAGGGCCACGGTACGAACACTTTAACTCGGAAACAACGCTACATCTCCCAAACTGACTCGTCCTTGAACTGAATTGCTATGAATATTCCTTTAAAACCTCACAATATCGACTCAGCACTCCCAACATAACCCATCCAATTAAAAAACAGTCACTTCTCTTCTGCGCATGCGCAATCTACTCGCGGCTAAAAGTCCCCCCAAAATAACACACCTTACGAAAAACTCCGATTCTCCAACACTAGTGGTTCGGGAGATATCGCATCTTTAATCTACGCATGCGCAGACCCTCATCAGGGATCTGGATTCTATGGAGGAATACCATCCGCCACCCCAAAACCCCAATCCTCTCTGACGAAAACTACAGCAGTTAAATGACTTCTCATCTGCGCATGCGCATAACGAAAAATACCCGGAAAAGGCAGCATGAACCTCAAAAAAATAGGTTTCGGCATTTTAAGCATAGTATTCCGCAAAATAGTAGTAATTTTTTGATTTTGTTCATGTCACGTGATCTTCACGAAATTTTGCAAAAGTGTTTGCATTGGTCTTTTGCATCTAACTACTGAGTGAAAACAAAATTTTAAAATTTTCGAAATTTTTTTTCGCCACTTTAGGGCCGTCCGGTCATAACAAAACTTCGCAGGCATATAAAGGTCATGATTTTACAATTTGATGCCAAATTTCAGAAAGATCGAGTGATCGGTTCCGGAAATATTCATTAAAAACGTTTTGACTACAAACGGCCTTAAATGCGAAACCGCACGTTGGATTTCGCCCGTTAACGAACTTGTCCGAGATATTTACGCTACAAAACTACCCTGCAAATTTCAATGATCTAAGTCGTTCCGTTCGAGAGTTATCGTGCTAACGGCCGGACCGGCCGGCCGGCCGGACCGGACGGACATAATTGAATTTGACCTCGAATTCTTCATCAGAGAGTCGAACCCAATCGTTTGAGACCATTTTCGAAAAAAAATTCGAAAAATACAGACATTGTGACGAAATGATAGCACGCTGTTCCTTGCGGAACACGCGCGCAAAAATTACCTTGTAATCGATCAAAAATTTCCTGATCTACGTTCACCAAATTTTCTCCACTTTTGAACTACATAATTATTGTTTCAATATTTACGGAATATTTTCAAACATTTATGGGTGAGTTTCCCGTTGCATCGCTAAAATACGAGTATTTCAACACCAATATTTTTGAAGTTATAATATTCCCTTCCGTCAGTCCCGTCATAAATTGAGAGAACTGAGCCTTCTATGTCTATGGATGAAAAGCAGTCTCACTACTCTCAGATCTCTTACTTCATGTTCCGTTCCGAAATGTAAGACTTTTGTGAGAAAAACTAATTGCGGAGCAAACAACTGAGATTTTTCTCACTTCGCTCACATTTCGGAATACACTTTATTCTCATAATTCTTCGATTCATTAGATAATGTCATATGTCTCAGGAAAATAAGTTGACATAATGACAATTCATACATAGAATATTTATATCATTCTGTGAAAACGTAGAAATACGATTTACTATTGAAATTTTGAAAAATCCAATCTTCAAAAGTATTAGCTTGTTAGAGTTAAAAATGATATCATTGGATTCTTATGGTAAAACTGCTCTTTGAAAAAAATTTAATTTGGAATTTGTTTTGTAAAAAAAACAACTCCATATCTATTACCCTTTCTTTCATCCTCATGCTATCACATCTCTATCTTGGGCACACTGTATATTTAGGTTTATGGTTTTACTAATACGAGATTAGTTGAAAATTGAAGTTTCTCTTATGGAGGCGCCTTACACGTTACTCTAAAATTCGTAGTTCTCCGCCTTAGACGGAACATCTTAATTCCAGCACAATTAATCTTCCTCGTCTAGACAGCAACGATTTTAATTAGAATCTTCTGCATCCTCTCACTTCCGTGATTTTCGAAACGTCTCTACTATTCTGCAATATTAATCAACGAGATGGATTCCGCGGAAATAAAAGATATACGGAAGAATGACGCACTCAGCGACTTTCTGTTGCTTCGAGAATGGTGTGATCGCCCTATAAAACACTGAGGCTGGTTTTCCTGTCACGCTGACGGTCGGCGCTGACGGTCAGCGCTGATCGGTCAGCTCGTATCCTTTTAGCATTACGCTGATCACATTGAGAAATAGAAGGATGCTATTGTCTCTGGCTCACTGAATGTGGAGGCTTGTCGGCGCCAGCTAGTCAGCGGCGCCGACGCGCTGGCGTGTACGTGCGCGTATATAGCTCAGCGCTGACGGCCGTCAGCGCCGCGTGACTCGAAAACGCTACCTATAGCTACATACATATTGACCCATCAGCGCCGACCGTCAGCGTGACAGGAAAACCAGCCTGAATGTGGGATTTTGTAATTATGATCATGGCTCCAATGTCTTCTAACCGGAAATGGAGTAAGTAGAAAGATTCCGTTTGAAAATCTGGTGGTAGTTTCATCGGAATGTATACTCCATTCACTCTTATAAAGTCTCCAGGTTGGCCAAGAAAATTTGACTCATTTCACCATGTATGTTTTGAAAATTTTAGGTTATAGTCATTTTCCTGTCAGATAACTACGCAACGTTGTCCTCTCTACATAGAAGTCGTAGTAATTACGTAATTTCACAATGTGAATTTACTTCGGAAAAATAATGAATTTGAGAAGATATTATGTGAATTCAATAATTCCACAGTCCTTGCAGCCGTAGAAGAAAATGTTTCCTCTGTTGTTACTAGAAATGTTCCACTTATATAAACTGGCTGGAATATTCAATTATGCTATTTTCTTGTATGGAAATCAAGAATCAAGTGTTGGAATTTTATTGAGAAGTAATGGATAAAGTAGTCCGTTACTTTGTAATAGTTCATTTGAAAATATTGGTTCAAGCCCTGCGGACAGGAGGTTTGGTGCTCTTGTTGAAACTTTGACAAATCATATTTCCGAAATTATTGGTCTCTGAGAATTTTATAAATGGATTCTTATGATAGAACTGCATCATGCAAGAAATCAAATTCAAACAAACCGATTCTCATCAATAACGAACCTTTCCAAGAAATTCATTCCTCGAATCTACTCTGAAAATTATATTATATCAATTAAAACTTAAATTATGAATAGAAACAATATTTTATTTAACAAAAATTGTTGAAGAAGCCTGATGAAAACAATTTTTGATAAATAAAATATTAGCGGAAATAAAATATTGTGTTTATTCATAATTCAAGATTAATTTCCGTCAATTAAAAACCAATACAATCAAATATTTAATTCAAACTCAGACAATATTGTAGTTTTGTTTTTACTGGAGATATTCTGAACCCAATTTGATTATGCCTCTTACCAACGAATGTATTTCCATCATGATATGGATTATCAACGGGCACTATTATTTCAAGGGTTTGCAGGTCCCTGCAAATCAAAATCCTATCTCAAGTTTAACAAACATACAGTGTGCGTCAAAAGTTTGGAATAATGAATTTATTTTCTTTCCTTTCAGAAATAGCGATTAAAAATTAATTTACTTTTTAAGAACCATTTTCCCGTAATTCTTGTTGTTCTAGCATTTACCGTTAGCAAGCAGTGACGCCATTGATATGTTTTTAAATTTCAAGGCTCTTTTTGCGCGCATGTTCTCGAGAACATCGTGCTATCATTTGGCCGAAATTTTTCTAACTTTCGAATTTTTTTTCCGAAAATGGTCTCAAACGAATAGGTTCGACTCCCTGATGAAGAATTCGAGGTTTAATTTGATTATACATTGATTAATTGATAACGAAAAGAGCTAGCGATGAAATTTTTAGGGTAGATGGCATGTCCAAATGCGATGGACAAGTTCGTTAATGGGCATAATCGGTTTCCGAGTACAATTTTTGTTTTCAACCAATACAGATCCGATCAAAATGAAGCTTTGTAACTAGTTGAAGAATACCGACATGAATATGTATGTGAAATTTCATGAGAATCGCATCTCTAGAAAATGTAAAAAATATTATTTGACTCGTGATAACTTGAGAACCGAAAGAGATAGCGACTTGCAATTTTCAGGGTAGGTTGCGCATCCGTATGCGACATTTTAATTTGTTAAAAGGTATAATTGGCCAAACTATTTCGGAGTTATACTCATCTGAAATTTTATTGTTATGTCCTCAAGGACTCAAAAAATACGAAACCGATCGCTGAAAATTTTTTATGAAATCATTGAACGAAATTCTATACATCAGAAACTGTTCGTCCGACATCGCTGATATTTTGCGAGAGCCTACAAAACCTAACCTTACAGTCAAGTTTGACATTTTAACATGATCCTATTATTGTTGGAAAGCAGCCTTGGCCGAGTTCAGTATATAGCTGTATGGTTGACCGTAGCCACTATAACTCTCGAACGGAAAGAAATAGCGACTTGCAATTTTCAAGATAGGTTTCGCATCCTAATGGGACAGTTGAATTCGTTGTTGGGCATAATCGGCTCAACAGTTTCGGAGTTAATTCCATCTGGAATATTATTTTCTCGATAACTCGATAACAGATTCGATCCAATTGAAACTTGGTTACTAATTGTAGAATACCAACATGAAGAAACATATGACAACTGGCATGTGTATGATAACTTACAAAAATTATCACAGAAAGCTTTCAAATTGATGGTCATTCACTTCTTGACAGTACGCTAATCGAGCTTGAAACTCCGAACAAAGATTTTGTAGAGTTTCAGGCTGTATTGCTCATATTTAGTCCCCAAATCTTTTTAACTCCTTTGTGATATAACCTCATAAGAAAAAGTCTAACGGAGTCAGATCTCGATATCGAGCCGGCCATTCAATAAACCTCGCCGACTGATCCACCTGTTCGGGTAGCCTTCGTTCAGGTCATCACGTACATCTTGAAAATAATGGGGTGGAGCACCTTCCTGTTGAAACCATAGCATTTCAGTTGGGAGATCTGGATCTGCATCGTTCGGAAAAAGATTCGCCAACGTCGGAATCAGGTCATCCCTTAATAAATCCAAATATTTTGGAGCTGTAACGGTCCTTCAATAAAGACCTATAACCCTATTCCTATAACAGTTCCAGCCCATAAATTCACTTTTTCAGGAAATTATGTATGTGCCTCCATCATCCAGTTTGGATTCTCGTCTGACCAATAGTGACAGTTTTGTCTATTGACAGTTCCATTTAAATAAAATGTTGCTTCGTCGCCAAGTAAAATTCCAGCTGGGAATTTTCGCACTCATATGTTCGTCTGTTCGCCAGAGCACTTACACGTTTTGGATGTGGGTTCTGTATAGGAATGAGAATATCCCCTGAGAAAATTATTGACTTACCAAGGGACCACAGGTTAGTTTTTGAGCCCTTAAGTTTCAAAATTGTATATCTCCGGAACTATTCGCCGGAACACATACACATTTCATACACGTATTACTTATACCCATACCTATATCCTCTGAAAAATTCATCGACTTCCCGAGGGGCTGCGGGGTAGTATTTTCAACCCTAAAATTTCAACTATTCGCCGGAACACATACAGATTTTGCATGTAAGTTAATTATACCGATAAGAACATCCCCTGAAAAAATGATTGACTTCCCAAGGGGCTGCGGGGAAGCTTTTTCAGCTCCTAAATTAATAAATTCAATATCCCGGAACTATTCGCCGCAGCACATACGTATTTAGCATGTAGGTTACTTATGCCGGTAACAACATTCCATGAAAAAATGATCGACTTCCCGAGGGGCTACGGGGTAGTTTTTTCAACCCTCAAATTTCAGAAATAAACTTCTCCGGAACTATTCGCTAGAGCTCATACAGATTTTGCATGTGAGTTAATTATACCGATAACAACATCCCACGAAATTATCGACTTCCCGAGGGGCTGCGGGGTAGTTTTTTCAACCTTTAAATTTCAAAATTTAATATCACCCGAACTATTCTCCGGAGCACCGGAGTCCTATAAGGGTAGGACGAAGAATTACTCCAAGGAACATGCGAGAGGTTTCTTAGTGAGTAACCAATCAACAACTGGAGTCTCACACTCCTGAGCACTCCTCTCAGGGCGCGCCTATAAAAGGGTTTTTCTCTCGAGCGCACAAAAAAAATTATTTTTAATTATTTTATTTATTTATTCATGCTAATGCCTTTCGATTTACATTCGCCAATAACAACATTACGCAGTAACATCCATCTGCTAGGCAAGGAATTCATCTATGGTATAGAAACAGCTATATATTAAATATTTATATATACATATACAGTGCGTTTCAAAAAGTTTTCGAATCGAATGACACCTCAATCATAATTCTCGAAGAATACGCAAAAATGTTGACCTAAGAAGCACTTGCTGACTAGACTATATGACATTCAGCTAGAATAACTCCTCTGAATGCTTGTGAATTTGATGGAATACTCATTCGTGAAATTGCCTAGTAACAAAGTCTCATATAACAATCCAGAAATTCTGCCATAAAATTTCATATCTATTGGTATTATATAGGTATGAAAAAAAAATCTAATCTGAAATTGGCTGTCCAAATTAGTTCGTGCATTGTTGGGACCATTCATGAGGCACTGAACTCCCAAATGACCTTGCTGAATTCATTTCAGCTAACCGAAACATGGTCAGGCCATTATCCATGATTGACTGCAGGAACCGTGGCATTCCATGTCTGTTGTGATTTCAATTATGCAGTAAAATATAATCTGGATTTATTGAAACTTCAGATAGTGCCCATTTCCATTTTATTTCCCGAGCGTGACTGCCGCATTCCGTGCAAACTACAAGCGAAAAACGATTCTCACTGGAATTGATACTGTCGTGAATGCGATCTGATCCGGGAACTTCTATGAATAGATACATACCGGAAATTTATTCAACCCCGTTGAAAATATATGAATTGCTTCACAGAAAGAGCAACACGTCACTGAAAATTCTCTGGGTTGGTTATATAGTTTATAATTTGAATGCAAATAAGACAGCATGCAGCTAAATATTAAATAAGAGTTTTAAATGTTTCTATGTCAAACTGTGTACTACCAGAAAACATATTGTAACGGGATAATTTCCAGTTTAAACCCATAAAATGAATATTTGTTTCCTTATATATACAGATTCAGTTTTGTAGTGAAGAGATTTATAAAATTAGTGTTAACTAGACTTTAGCTTCTATGACTTGGTAAACTCTATGTCTCTTTAGGGGTTGTCTGACTGGACAAACAACATGTAGGTGATCCAGTCAAATGTTTTTGAATATTTCTGTTTCGATTTCATTATTTGGTATTTTTGGAAATTTAATATATTCTGCTCCACAAAAGTTAAGGAAGTTCAGAAATTTTGCGGCAATTCAAAAGTTGCCGATTCTTATCCACGAAATGTTCACTTATGATGAATCAAATGACAACTCTCTTATATTATATCTGAATGGTATTTTTGCTCCCCGTTTGAGAACTTCTTCAGTGTTAGGCAAATTCTTGTCGTTTGCGTTTCTGAGAATTTTGGTTGAGTTATTGTTTTACGTTCTTACAATCAACTTTGAGTCAAAATCTTAAAATTTGTTTTGTTTTTGTTAATTCCTAGGCGTGAAATCAGTTCGAATGAATCCAATAAGAATATTGGTATGATCGAGGCAGGACGTAATCACAGAGTTCCGAATTTCTTTCATTTAAGTGAAAGTGGACGTTCAAGATCTACCACTCCTGCACAAGATCGAGTTCTCACTGTATCAATTTTTTCTGTAGCTCTATCCGTTCGGAAATTATTAGGAAATGAGCGAATCCGCCAAACGCCAAAAGTCTTCTCTAGTATCCAACACATACGAGTATCTACAATTTTCCGATTAAAACGACACGGCTTTGGTTATATATACTAAATCGAGGGCGTAGATTCCAAATCTGTAATTAGTTTTTCCGTATCTTGATTAGTTTCGGAGATATGGCGAAAAATACGACTAATTAGTACATCCTCCGGAGGTAGGACCAGAAATTGCGACTTTTTTCGTCATTTTTCCGAAACTAATCGAGATACGAAAAATCTAATTACAGATTCGTGTTCAGCGTGCCCGATTTAGTGAATAACCGAAGCCGCGTCGATCTAATCGGAAAATTGTAGATACTCGTATGTGTTGGATACTAGAGAAGACTTTTGGCGTTTGGCGGATTCGCTCATATCCTAATAATTCCCGAACGGATAGAGCTGCAGAAAAAATCGATACATAAATGTAAACGTCGTCCAACGACCAATAATCGAAGAAAATTCGTTCATAAATAAGTGAAAATCATAGATTTCGGACGGGAAAGAAGAATTTTCCTTCGATTCCGGGTCAAAAATATTTCCAAGTCCCGAGCCAAAACATTTTTTTTATGGTATATCGATGCGGAGCTGGTTTCTAATTAAATCGAGGTCGCTGATCACGAATATGCGATTAGTTTTTCCCTAAGTGCCGTACTTTGGGAAATTTTTCACTTAGAGTGGAAAAATCGACGAAAATAGGCCAATTTTGGAACTTCACACCGCCCAAAAAAATCGGAGTTAAGTGTTCCTGATTTCTTACGTCATATTTGGATCCTTTATCTATCGAATAATCCAAACAATAAATGTCCAAGTTGTACGCTTCGGAAATTATGATTTTTTTCCCGAGGGTCTATTTTTCGGAAAATTCTTTTCGCGATATTTCCTCGGGAAATTTTTGTAAAAACTATCTGATGGTAGATTCGGAATCTACGACCCCGAATCTATAAGAATAAGTACCCGCTTCATAGTTCTATTAAAAAATTTTTTTCTCGAAAAATGAGTTTTTTTAAGGTTGTATTAAAAAATTGCCAAAATTCGACCGGTCTCCGATTTCGATGCAAGTTACGTCAATTACTAATTCGGGGTCGTAGATTACGAATATATGATCGGATTTTCCATTAGATAATTTTCCGCGGAAATACCGCGAAATGAATTTTCCGAAAAACAGACCCTCGGGAAAAAAATCATAATTTCCGAATAGTACGGCATGGACATTTTCTGTTTGGATTATTCAGTAGATAAAGGATCCATATATGACGGCAAAAATCAACAACACTCTACTCCGATTTTTTTGGGCGGTGTAACATTCCAAAATTAGCCTATTTTCGCCGATTTTTTCACTCAAAGTGAAAAATTTCCCAAAGTACGCCAATTAGGGAAAAACTAATAGCATATTCGTGATCAGCGACCTCGATTTAATTAGAAACCAGCTCCGCATCGATATACCATAAAAAAAATTTTTTGGCTCGGGACTTGGAAATATTTTTGACCCGGAATCGAAGGAAAATTTTTCTCGTCCGAAATCTATGATTTTCACTTATTTATAAACGAATTTTCTTCGATCATTGGTCGTTGGACGACGTTTACATTTATGTATCAATTTTTTCTTTAGCTCTATCCGTTCGGAAATTATTAGGAAATGAGCGAATCCGCCAAACGCCAAAAGTCTTCTCTAGTATCCAACACATACGAGTATCTACAATTTTCCGATTAGATCGACGCGGCTTCGGTTATTCACTAAATCGAGGGCGTAGATTTCAAATCTGTAATTAGTTTTTCCGTATCTTGATTAGTTTCGGAGATATGGCGAAAAATACGACTAATTAGTACATTCTCCGGAGGTAGGACCAGAAATTGCGACTTTTTTCGTCATTTTTCCGAAACTAATCGAGATACGAAAAATCTAATTACAGATTCGTGTTCAGCGTGCCCGATTTAGTGAATAACCGAAGCCGCGTCGATCTAATAGGAACATTGTAGATACTCGTATATGTGTTGGATACTAGAGAAGACTTTTGGCGTTTGGCGGATTCGCTCATATCCTAATAATTTCCGAACGGATAGAGCTACAGAAAAAATTGATACATAAATGTAAACGTCGTCCAACGACCAATAATCGAAGAAAACTCGTTAATAAATAAGTGAAAATCGTAGATTTCGGACGGGGACATCAAATTTGAAGTGTTCATCTCGAGTCTTTCTCTAAAACATTCTAACAAACGGTCTTCGTGAATCACCCTGTATATAAAATTACTTGTGTGGAATGCCCATACTTTTACAAAGGAATGCCAACCTGTTCAGCAAAAAAAAAAGATTCACTGAACACATAAAGAATCAACCAAATTCGGCGTTAGGTAATCACCTGATAGAACTTAAACATAAGACCACAGTAGAGAATTTGACAATCTTACACAAGGAAAACGATTAACATAAACTGTTACTGCTTGAACAATATGAAATCCTGAAGGACAAACAGAACGAACACCTTCTAACTGAAATCTCAGAATTTACAGATCAAAGCTGATTCAAGTCGTTACAACCGATCACATAAAACTCTGTTATCATGGTTCGTATTTCGCGCCATTCAGACGTATCCATCACATGAAGACTATGAAGATAATACGCATCTTGTTATATGTTCCCTGCAGTTCGATATCTCACTTGTCTTTGACATACATATATATTTTCCACGTTGTTTGTTTGTTATTTTCGATGGTTGTACCTACTTGTTGAATACATTGAATGAGATAAAAGAAAAGCTAGCCCCCTGTCTGTACCTGTTCTATATACAGGGTGAGTCTTTGACCACTGTATTAATTTTAACCAAAGATTCCTCTCATCAAATGAAACACTTTTTCATTTACCATTTTTCCAGATTCGGCTCAGGTAAAAAGTTACAAGCGTTCAAAGATTTCACAATGTGCTAATACACTCCCGCATATAAATTATCTATGACATTGTTGGCGGACGAGAATAAGGCATGGTAACGTGGTTTACAGCTTGATTCGGGATTCCAACGCTCAGGGACGGATCCATAAAAGTAGTGAAATTTCTGGAGTTTTCCATTTTAAAACATTCAATGAAGAATATCTCGAAAACGGTGCGTTTAAGGAGAAATGATGAAGAATAATATAATGTTCTGAAACGATGGAATATTCTTGAAATGACTCAAGAAAAACTTTATATGCTTTCTTTATGCTGATTTCGTTTAGTTTTATGAATCCACGAGCCCATAACTAGAAAACCAGTAGAAGTAGAAAATAACTAATGTTTGGAAAATATGTATCATAGTTATAGGAAACTTTACGCCAACACTCATTTTATTCGAAAAAAGGATGTCAAAGCTACAAAATAAAAACTGATTTTTGTCAAAATTTCAACAGCCTGTATCTTTTTACCTGAGCTGAATTTGGAAAAATGTTAAATGAAAAAAGTGTTTCATTTGATGAGAGGAATCTTTGGTTGAAATTAATGCAGTGGTCAAAGACTCACCCTGTATATATGTTTTTCGAAATATTGACAAATTGTATCTTATAGCTGTCGGACGGTGAGTTCAGACTGCACATCTCTAGCCTCTTGACAATGAATAACAATAATTAAAGTGAATAAAAGAAAATAAAAAATGTTGGGGATAATAATTATTTGTATTGTAGATGTGAATGTTCATTTTTGCATAATTTTCAGCTAAAGTGATGATGATGGCTTATGGAGGAATTCTCAACCAAAATCCTCTCTTAGATAAAAAATTCACGAACAAAGAATTTACTGAAAATCATATAGACTAAACCTGGTTATACCAAAATAAAAAAATGGGTTCAAGCCCTGTGGACAGGAGCTTTCTGGCACTCTAGTTCAAACAGACAAATTATTTCTCTGAAAGTATTGGTTTCTCAGAGTTGGGAATTTAATAAATGTATTCTTATGAAAGAACTGCATCATAAAGGAAATTAAATTCAAATAATAGTTAATTTATCAAGATTAAATGAGCAATCTGAGAATGAGAACTGCACCATGGAAGAAATCAAATTAAAATAGCTGAAATGAATTTGACTCTTTCTTATAGAACAGGATGAAATGTACGAGTATGAACACAGATCATATAATGAAGCTTAGATAGAATAATTATAGCATTCTGTGAAAACATAGAAGTACGTACGATTCATTATTGAAATTTAGAAAAATCATATTTCCGAAAGTATTAGCTTGTTGGAGTTGAAAATGATATCGATGGATTTTAATGGTGAAACTGCATCTTAAATGAAAATTACAGACATTTTGGGCAAATTGATAAGCACTCAGTTCCGAGGAACTAGAGCGCCAAAAAGTGTAATTCCCTTTCCGGGATTTGAGCCCGCCTTCTCTTGATCCGAAACCCAAAGCGTAGACCGACCGGCTATCGGGCCCAATAACTTAGCCGAGATATTTATCTCTCAAACCTACTCTGAAAATTTCAACTGTCTAGCTCATTCCGCTCGAGAGTTATTGACGTTATTGTGCCTACGGCCGGCCGGCCGGACAGAATGAATTTCGACCACGGATTCTTGATCAGTGAACCAAATCGTTTAAGACCATTTTCATCGAAAAATTAGAAAATTACAGACATTTGGGCTAATTGATAAGCACTCAGTTCCGAGGAACTAGAGCGCCAATAATAATGTCTACAATAGAAAAGTGAATTTAAATGGTGACAATTTTGTAACTTCAGAATAACTATCAACAAAAAATAATTCTGAAAATTTTCGTTTGGTGTCTGAAGAAGTAGTCTGTTATAGTCTCCGAAACGTTACGAAATAATTGTTTTATCGTTGATTTCGTTTTTGCTTGCTCATACATTGCTTCTAACAAATATCTTGTGTTTCTAACGCAGAAGCAATTCACAAAATAATATTTTTTTTTATTTTATAGATATTTTTCATAGTTTGGGATAGTAGTGGTACCTAAAAATGTACCATTTAATGATGAATATAACTCCCAAAGTATCCTACTGATTACTTGAATATTAATTAGATGGACGTTATAGGCAAAACCGTGTACGGAAAACTATCCCCTTAACCAATTAATCAAAATAAAATAAATTCCTTTCTGACTCTCTTGTATTAATCCCGGTATATAATAGTTCCATTTAATAATAGATAAATTCTTAGATATCGATCAACTTAATCCCGATGGTGTAATCATGGTATAATTAACATCCTTTTCGCCCTGAAGCAAATTTCAATTTTCCCAAGTAACTTCTCCCCTGCGGATATTTGAGTGTGAATCCCTGTTGCTCCTGTTTCATGTTATAGCCTTGTCTTGCTATATTTAATCACTCAAAGTACAACGTAGATGTGAACTTAGAAACACTATTCCGTCAGGAACTTTAAAGCAGTTTAGAGACCTTACACGGGGAACTTTGGCTAGGCATTGCTGTTTCATATAGGACATTGTCTGGATTAACTCAACGGGGTGAGTGGGGAAACGTAATTGGAGAATTGTTGAGGATTCTTAGAGCACCTTTTAATAGTTTTATATATGATGATAAACAATTATTATGGGAATATTAAATCCTAATCGATTCGTAGGGTTCAAACATTTTTTTTTGCGCATTTTCAACTTTTATTTCATGTCCCCTGACTTTTATGTAACCTGTTTCTAATAACAGTCCTATTAAATTAAATGCTGAAATTTCACCTCTCACAGATTTGACTGAATCGATCCGATAAATAATGTTTTTTTCATGATTTTATTGGTTCAATATACACAAGAATCAAACGAAACAAAAAATGGTTCAGTGAAGAAATCAACAACTACAGCTAAATAAATCTATTTAAGCTCGGCCATTTAGTAGAACCAATATAGAAAGTCCTTGAGCATGGGATTATTGAAATCACAAAAAAAGTAGGAAAGCCCTGTGGACAGGAGCTTTAGCACGCTGTGCAAATCTATAGGCAGAGCTGTCATCCATCCAGGTACTGAACTCGTCCAAAGCTGCTAAGCTCCAGGAAAAAAATAATATTTCCAATAATTTAAATCCCACAGTAAAAACAAGCGACCAAAAAAACTGGTACACTTTTTAACCGAGAAGAGTATCAAAAGATTAGTTTCAACTCACATACATACATTCACTGTTGGTTCGAAAATGAACGGTGCTGTGTTTGCGGTGGCATGAGGTCCCATTCAAATACTCTCATCCACTATTGTTTCGTAAATGAACAGTGCTCTGTAGCGTATGGTGTCCATTCAAATACATAATTTAACTATTGGGTCAAAAACAAACAGTACTGCGTTTGTGGTAGCATAAGAACCCATTCGAGTACATGCATTACATGACACAGTCAATATTGACGTTGTCTGTGACACATAATCATGCTATTTATAATATGTGCATGAAGCTAATGAATGCATTGCATTGATTACTACATAGGAGAATGAATTCTTTCATAGTAAGATGTGAGCCTTATAGCGTTCAAGAATATTTTGAATTTTGTGAAGCTGAAACAACTTGTTTTCTTCAATGTAACTATTGTTGACATTTTTCCTGACAGGTTGTGATTGTCCGCTATGAATGTGAAAATAATTCATATAAAAACCACGTTGATCTGGGTACATGGCTAGTTCCGAGCCCAATAAAGAGAAAATTAATTTAATTTTAAGAGGAAGTAATATGTCTTTTATTTGATAAGGTAAAAAAGCTCAAAAAACTATAACGAATCTGAGTAGCCAGATCGGAGTCGGAGTTGGGCGGGATTACTGATAAGTTTTTGCAAGATTTCCAACATTACGCGCGTTAAGAATTACTACCTGTGTGATCTCTCCGGACGTGGCTATCTCGTATAATCGAGGATTGAACTTCCTTAAAGTAAGTCGTTCAACCTCAAATTATTCCGTTCATTACTAAGTATACAGGGTCTTTCACGAGGAACCTCACCCATATTTATACGGGAAACTACTGAACGTATTTTCATGAAATTCAGCACTTATAAGTAATTCACGATGCTGATGAAATCTAAAATATTTTCAAGGCATGAGCACCTCCGGTTTTTGCGGAAATTACGTCAAATTCCGTTTTTCAAATTAAAACACCACTTTTTCATTGCAGAAATAGATTCCTTAGAAAATTTCAAGTTATTTTGATGTAACATTTTTCAGTTTTGGTTGGAAAATTCTCTCTGAGCGGGAAAATTCGAAAAAAAAATCGAAAATAGAGCTCCGCTGAAACAAGAATAACTTCGAGGTTTTTGGATGGAAAATTTTCATTTTTGGGATTTTTCAAGATGTAAGATTGATGTATCCACTTTGAAAATCGAAATCGCGATTCATGATACAGGGGGTGAAAAAATCGCTTTCAAAGTTAGGGATGACAATATCATGAAAAATCAATTTTTTCAAATTAGAACCCCATTTTTTTATGGCAGATATTGAATCTACGTTAAAAAATAATGTGAGTGTATGCATCACACCCTTGCCCTAAAGTGGATATTTTCTGAGTTATTCACAAAAAACTGTTTTTCGTCTCGAATTTTCAGCTATTTCTTTTCCCTTCACGCCAAAAAGATGAAATTTTCAGGAACTGTTACTTAAACCATGTTTTAGATTTCACTACCTTAATATGCAAGAGAAAAAAGTTACAGGTTGTTCCTAAATAGATGGCGAATTTTGATTCGAATTTGTATCGGAAACCTCTTTATTTCAACTAATCGGCCATCGGTTTTCTCTCCAGTGATAAATAAATAATTCCTTATGAACCATATGCAAAAACTTACCATGTTTTACATTCTTTTTTTTTAATGATAGATATTATTAATTACATCTGCCAAATTCCTCTTTATTCAGTAGCATTTTGTGTTTACTATTAATTTGGTGATAATTCGTATTAAGTTATAAAATCGATCACTATGCCTAATTTTACCAATGAAGATTATTTAAATCTCATTCTACTTCATGGAGAATGTAATAAAGTTGTAGATAGAACGATTCAACTGTTCATTGAGAGGTTTCCTGACCGACCCAGACCAACGAGAGATACCATTAACAGAACCACGACAAACTTGAGAAATGTCGGATCTTTCGTTAAGAAAACTATACACAGAGAAAAAAGTGTAGTAGAAGATGAGAACAACGAAATTACAGTTCTTGCATATTTTCGTGTGAATCCTCAAAATTCTCTCAAAGATGCCGAGATTGATCTGGGATTATCTCAATCGAGTGTTTGGAGAATATTAAAAAAACATAAAATGCACCCATATAAATTCAATAGGGTACAGCATTTGAAGGAAACTGGCATAACAGTCATTATTGGGATGAAGAGAACAACCACCACTTCAGACAATGGAACTTTCAAGAGACCTGGAGTTTCAATGTTTTTTGCGCCATCAAAAATAATGCAATTCTCGATGTTCACATTTATGATGGGACTTTAACTGGTAAGATAGAACACTACGCATGTTTGCATTATTTAAAGAATGTTCTCCCTTAGGAGATAGATATTCTGACATATTGACTCAAATAATTGAGCCGCTAGTACAGAACCATAATGACTTATGGTATCAACAAGATGGCGCGCCTCCACACAATTCACTCAATGTGTCAAATATCCTCTACAGGCTATTTGAAGATCGATGGTTGGCGAACAATGGTCCACATCTTTGGCCACCACGTTCTCCCGATTTAACTCCTTTAGACTATTATGTTTGGGGTAGGATAAAAAATATTGTCTACTCAACTCCCCAGACTTATAAAGAGGACTGCATAGAACGAGTCAGAAATGCGTTCAGGTTTGTTTAGATTTTTAGATTCATAGTTTTGAAACTCAATTTGGTTTTTAAACACTTTTGCAGATCTCTTCCTCCTGATGAAATAAGAAGAGCAACGCACGAAGCATTCCTGAGACGTATAAATAAATGTCTAGAAATTAACGGTCAAAACTTTGAGCATCTTCTCTAGTTATAACTGCGAGAGTTTGCCATGGTTCTCCTAATAGTAACTTGAAGTCGGTTTCAAGAAGGGGTGAAAAATCTACAGCATGGTTCAAATAACAGTTCCTGAAAATTTCATCTTTTTGGCGTGAAGGGAAAAGAAATAGCTGAAAATTCAAGACGTTTTTGCATATGGTTCATAAGGAATTATTTATTTATCACTGGAGAGAAAACCGATGGCCGATTAGTTGAAATAAAGAGGTTTCCGATACAAATTCGAATCAAAATTCGCCATCTATTTAGGAACAACCTGTAACTTTTTTCTCTTGCATATTAAGGTAGTGAAATCTAAAACATGGTTTAAGTAACAGTTCCTGAAAATTTCATCTTTTTGGCGTGAAGGGAAAAGAAATAGCTGAAAATTCGAGACGAAAAACAGTTTTTTGTGAATAACTCAGAAAATATCCACTTTAGGGCAAGGGTGTGATGCATACACTCACATTATTTTTTAACGTAGATTCAATATCTGCCATAAAAAAATGGGGTTCTAATTTGAAAAAATTGATTTTTCACGATTTTGTCATCCCTAACTTTGAAAGCGATTTTTTCACCCCCTGTATCATGAATCGCGATTTCGATTTTCAAAGTGGATACATCAATCTTACATCTTGAAAATTCCCAAAAATTAAAATTTTCCATCCAAAAACCTCGAAGTTATTCTTGTGTCAGCGGAGCTCTATTTTCGATTTTTTTTTCGGATTTTCCCGCTCAGAGAGAATTTTCCAACCAAAACTGAAAAATGTTACATCAAAACAACTTGAAATTTTCTAAGGAATCTATTTCTGCAATAAAAAAATGGTGTTCTAATTTGAAAAACGGAAGTTGACGTAATTTCCGGAAAAACCGGAGGTGCTCATGCCTTGAAAATATTTTAGATTTCATCAGCATCGTGAAGTACTTATAAGTGCTGAATTTCATGAAAATACGTTCAGTAGTTTCCCGTATAAATATGGATGAGGTTCCTCGTGAAAGACCCTGTATAAACATACACTGATGTATAAGAGTATTCAATTCTTATCTCCTCTATTTTAATCGCCCATTTGAAAAAGGTGGGCAACTATCCCACATTTACCCTTATGGTAGACGACAAAATTTGTAGTGAGCAAGAGTGTAGTTTATTTAATCAGAAGGGGGCATATAAACCATTCAAGAACTGTCTAGGTGTGAGAACAAAGCCTAGTTGAAACGTTTGTAGAGAATCGTTGTTTAGTTTAAGCTTATTAATAAATTAGTTATCATTACCTATATTATTCAAGTAATAAATTAAAAACACTATAGGTTTAAATATATTGCATTCTCCAGTTTTATAATAATGTAGTCGTTTGACAATATTCTGTTTTAAAATATGGAGTGCTAGACGAAAAGATGGGGCCCTCGTTATGAGCGTGCGAAAATGTAGTTGTTTTATGCTTGTAAACATATCTGAATTGATGGAAGTTGTGTCTGAATCACCTGAAAAAAAATCTTCAAAGTGAAAATCATATCGAGATCTAAAATTTTATATACGTATAACCTTCAAGTACCCTTAATCCAAGAGACATCATTATATCTTGATATAGACATACGACAAAACTTCTATAATTATGGTTTAACGTTCGTGCCTCGAAAATTGCCCCGCATTCCCTAAAGCACGCATAGCAAGCCGTTCAAGACGCAGGCATATCTGCAATTGCGTGGCGAAGAAATCTGGCAACCATCTCCGAATTCCCTCTTCAATTAATTCTGAGAATCCGGCAGCTCCAAATCTTTTGTTCACAAGGCAAATTATGAAATACTTACCTGCAAAGTTCATAAACTTGACGTGGGGATTTTTCTTACGGGGTAGGATTATTTATGTGACCGAGAAATGTAGGGGCTATACGAAGAATGCTACATCTGAAAGAAATATAAGCATATCTTCCTTCATGAATTTAATGAATATAATATTCCAAACAACTTTCCCGATTATGATGAAGTTTTCTTCTCATTATTTTTTACACCGATCGTCTGAAATTGAACCGGCAGCCAAAACATTCACACATTTCCAAATCTTGAACCACTCATTATATACTGATATTGTTTCTATGAATTGTAGTTAAAATCTTCTGTAACAATACTGTGGTTGAAATTTTGATTTTTATTGAAATTTGGGAATTACCGGGATGCATAAATATTTGGATACAAAAATTGGTTCAAGCACTGACGTGAAGTCAGGTGCTTTTGCGTGCATGTTCTATTTTCATTCACCTCTATGGGATCTTAATCGAATCTACCATCGATATAGACCGATTTCATCGGTTATATAAAATATGAATAAATTTCGTACCAGTTTGAATGAGTACGAGAGTAGTGAAATTATCGTCGAAGAATAATATACGAAAAAACTTACGTCTCAAGCAATTTCCTGAATATCCTATCCTGATAGGATATTCACGAAATTTCGCCAAAATTAGTGACGGTATTTTACTACCGAGTTTTAGTTAGATCAGATTTGTATATTTTGAGTTATAGAGGAAATAACAACATAAATTCAGATGTGTATAACTCGGATTATTTCCATTAACGAACTCAAATGTCGTATTAGGATGCGCAAACCTCCCTAAAAATTATACAAGTCGCTATCCCTCTCCGCTGTCCATGCGTCGGTATTCTACAACTAATTACCAAGTTTCAATTCGGTCAAGACTGTATTTTTTGAGTGATCAAGAAAATAATATTCCACATGGGCATAACTCCGAAACTGTTTGGCTGAATATGCCCAACAACGAACTCAACTCTCCCTTTCGGATACGCAACCTACCCTGAAAATTGCAAGTCCCTATCTCCTACTGTTTCGAAAATTTTCGTGGTAACGATCACCCATCCAGCTACTGAGCTCACCCAAGGCTGCTCGGATCTTCAACAATATGGATCCGATCATGTTCAAATTTGGAACTTGCTGTAAAGTTTTGTTTTGTAGGCTCTCGCAAAATTTCAGCGATGTCGGAGGACGATTAGTTTATAATATACTAGCTGCCCGCCCCGGCTCCGCACGGTTGAAACGCTGATACTAAATATACTACAGAATTTCTTTATATACAACGTTCACAGCATTTTTGTCTTTAGACGATACAAACATGTTTTCTTTAGAGGTTACTCTTGAAAGAGCGACATATAATTGGCCATGTGAAAAACACTCAACGCTCAAATATAAGCCGGTAGCGTTGGAAGTTAGACCCTGCGATTTATTAATGGTTTTTCCAAATTATATCTTTACCGGAAATTATACGCGTTTAAATTGGATCAGTAAATCCGATGGTATCAGAGGAATTTGGGGAATTAATACATCTATCTTGGCTGAGGAGAGCCTCACGCTCTACAGATGATTCTCTGGCTCTCTGTATTCGATTTCTATCCCTATCCTGGCTGTGCCAGCCCCCCGGTCGGTACCACCGCAACCGATATGTCCCTGCATTTTAAATCTGCGATATCTTCGAAAGTATTCATTCAAATTACATGCTGTAGAGGGCCATATTGATCAATATTAAATGCACAATGCATTTAAGGTACTTAATTGGATAAGGATCAATGGTGTATTGCTTAAAATAGCTTCGTAATCAAGCCATTATTCAGAATTTTGAAAATCCAACTCTGGCTCCAAAAATTTTGATTTATTGGGTCTTTCGCAAAAATTCCACCCTGTATTTGGTTTTCTCGATGTGTGATGATTAATATTCAAACCGTTTAAATTGAAATTGAAAATGAAACTTGTGAAATCCCTAAGATTTTCAATCAAATGATGGATTTCGGTCATTCTGAATACCTTAAATTTGGAGAATTAGGCAGGATAGTGTTCATTGAAAAATTCATATGAATGGAAATAACCGTTCAAAAGTTATGATTGATCGAAATTTTTAGTGAAAACCGAAAATCACCCCGTATAATACCCATGAACAGAAGAATGCACTTTTTGGCGCTCTTGTTCCTCGGAACAGAGTGCTTATCAATTTGCCCAAATGTATGCAATTTTCGAATTTTTTGCTGGAAATGATATTAAACGTTTTGGTTCGACCCACTGATCAAGAATCCGTGGTCAAAATCGATTCTATCCGACCGTTCGTCCGGCCGGCCGTAACCAGGATAACTCTCGAATGGAATCAGCTAAACAGTTGAAATTTTCAGAGTAGGTTTAGGAGATGAATATCTCGGTTAAGTTCGTTATTGGGCAGAATTGGCCCAATGGTATCGGAGTAACGAAAAATAATTTTTTACATTACAAATTTCAAATTCAATAATTAGTCGTAATTTTATGATTTTTCGAATTTATTTTATAATATACGTTTGAATATCGCATTTGAGGGCGAAATTAAGTAGGAATAATTTAGTAATGTTCCACAGAAAATGATTCCATTCCCTGAGGTAGATATGAATTTTAATCAAAATTTCCGAGTTGAAACATACTTAATAGAGTACACACAAACATTTCTTCGGTATTTTTATTTCATTGTGTTGATATTGCGCACTCCATTCAATTCATTCGATCAAAAAGTCTCGTTCTTGATGCTTCCTTTGAAATAGCTCCTTCATGCTATGACACCATAAAATATTACAGCATTAAATTGAGGGATATAACCGTGAACGATGAAAGAAAATCCCTGGAAAATCCGATTTCGTGAAGAACGATATGTCAGACATTATTTATATTTGAGCGATTTATGTACTGGCATGTTTTTTTTCTCATCATGTGAATGTTGAAGTGAATATATTTATTATTCATTCATTTATTCATGATACAAGTACGAACAAGTACGTTCATAGATTGAGACAAAAGCTAAGCAGAAACAGTCGGTTCTTGAAGTAAATCTGTAAATTTCAGAATATTTATGTAATCCGGAAAAGCAACTTCAGTCGGTAACAGGGTGAGTCTTTAAGTTGTACATTAATTTCAACCATGGATTCCTCTCATCAAATGCAACAACGTTTTCATTTATCATTTTTCCAGATTCGGCTCAGGTAAAAAGTTATAATCGATTTTACAATGTGCAAAGCCACTCCTGAACTGCCTTTAAGTGTTGAAGACAGAAACACTTACTGGATTCAATATCGCATAATTAAATGGAAGCTTTATCATCTGATGCTCGAAATTCAATTAAATTGTCCGAGAAATCTTATTTACCTATACTCACTGAAGTCTTATGTAATGGTTTTAAATAATCTTCAAGCTGCATTGTTGAAAAAAGCTCTGCCTGAATATTGAAACACTCCAACTCGATTTTCATTGAATATCCTCTATTACATTATCCACAATATCTTCTTCGCCTTTTTTCATATTCCTTACATATTTTGATTCGCATCATATGAACGAATATATTAATATACAACTAACAACATTTATTATAACCTCTACTCTATTGAACCGAGAAAAACATTATGTGTGTTCTCTAAAAGTTCTATATGCAAATGCAAGTGACGACCTCGTATAGACACACTAATAATAATAATATTTTATTATACTCTGACAGAAGCACACACAGAAATGTAATAAAATAACCTGTTATATGGTCTAACCTTAGAATATTACGCTGGTGGTTCTTTATGTTTACATAATTCCGTAGATCCAGATTAAGAATTTCTCGTCAAAAATTTACTATTGGGGATACATAGATGAATACAGATCATGGTAAGCCTATTAATCTATTTCCCATAAGATAACTACCCTGAGAACTATTTGAATAAGTTGTTATTAACTTATCCCGTTTCAAGATAGTAATTATAACCAATGAATTTGAAAACAAGCGAGATTGAATTGAATTTCTATAAGTGTCAACTTTGAAATCAATAGTCAGTCTATGTCTTCATTCGAGCAGATCATCTGTGATTATTTTCCATGTTCGGATTGATAAAAGCAGGTAAATTTCTGCAATTTTTTTCATATTTTATGACATTAATTTAATTTAAGGATAGAATACTTCAAAAATGACCAAGGTAACCTTCATCTGCTTCCATTATGCTAATTTCTCATACTTTTAGGAATTCGCGAGTCTAAAACGAAGAAACCATTAGAAGTAGGGCTAAACTGTTAATTGGAGATTATGTGCCATATAGTTATAGACATCATACAAAAATTAATTCAATGCTGAAAAACCATGTCAAAGCTACAGAAGAAAAACTGATTGTTTTTCAAATTTCAACAGCCTGTATCTTTTTTTCTTTTGCCGAATCTAGAAAAATGGTAAATTTATTTGTTTTATTTGATAAGAGGAATCTATGGTTAAATTTGATGTACAACTCAAAGACTCACACTGTATATGGCGTACATATGTGTATTTCATATCGAAATACGCTACTGAGCCGAGGTTCTAGGCTGAAATGAGTACCAACTACAGGTTACTGACGATGGACCAATTACTCCGAAATACGTGTCGAGTCTTGCCCTCGACATTTCGATGATACCTTTTGTCGGGATTTCGAGTAGGGTAAACTATGCACCGGGTGTAAGTTGCAACAACCCAATCAACAAGGCTCAATAATTGCAGATTGCTCATTTATTAGTGATATTTGAATGTAATCGGCCAAAGTATAGATTATTTCATTTAGGTACATAACGCTATACTGCGTTTATGTTTGAAACAATAGATCTACTCTGAAAATTATTTTCAGAGTAGATTCGAGGAATGCATATCTCAGTAAGTACCTAATAAAAGTGAATTGAATGAATTACTCTACTTAGATAAATCCAAGTCTTAATATATCCTTTCAGGTTTGAATGAATTAAGATCCAAACAGTTTACGTAGAGCGAAAAAGTAATGCTTGTCATCAAATAGAATGCATGAGTTACTCGTGGAGTTACTGCAGATAGAATTTTAAAAAGGGGGAAGGCCCTGTTGACAGGAGCTTTGTCGCGCTGCCAAATCTATAGGCAGAGCTGTCACATATCCAGTTACTGAACTCGCCCAAAGCTGCTTGGCTCCAGGAAAAAAAAAATATTTCCAAGAATTTAAATCCGACAGTAAAAACAAGCGTCTAAAAAAAACTGGTACACTTTTTGGCCGAGAATAGTATCCAACGATTAGTTTCAACTCACATACATACAGTCACTATTGCTTCGAAAATGAACGGTGCTGTGTTTCTGGTGGCATAAGGTCCCATTGAAATACATTCATCCAGTATTGGTTTGTAAATGAACAGTGCTGTGCGGCGTATGGTGTCTATTCAAATACATAATTTAACTATGTTGGGTCAAAAACAAACTGTGCTGCGTTTGTGGTAGTATAAGGACCCATTCGAGTACATGCATTACATGACACAGTCAATATTGACATTGACTGTGACACAGAATAATGCTATGATATGTGCATGAACCTAATGAATGTTTTGAATTATCGAAGTCATGAACGAACGAAAAATCAATAGGTACATCAAGATATAAAATCAAAACAAATATGCTACGGGAGACCTTATGCAACTAAGCGGTGGTATCAAAACAATATTTATTCGATTAGATAACCAGACGTTCCCGAAAAGAATTGTTATATGTATAGGAATACATCGCTATTGACTTGGATGTTTTAAGATTTGACAGTAAATAGTAAATATTTACTGTCTAATCTTAAAACATCAAGTCAATAGCGATGTATTTCTATATAACAATTGTTGTATATAACGTCTAGTTATCTGATCGGCATATTTGTTTTGATTTTATATCTTGATGTACCTATTGATTTTTCGTTCGTTCATGACTTCGATAATGAATTGTGATTTATCATAATATTTGAAACCTTCATTGTAAGTCTATATAATTGTTTTTCCTTTATGTTCGATTGTGGGATTATGTTTTACATTTTAGCTATATCCTGCTGATGAAGCTGGTTATCAACAGCGAAATATACAGGTTGATTCAGAATACATGAGCTGAATCATTTCATTCAAACAAAGACAGAATACCCGAGAAAACTATATTCATTCATATTTCTCCACGGTCGTGAAAATCAGTTGTATATAAATATATATAGATCTACATATACATACACATATAAATACATATTCTTTTTTGAAAAATATTTTTCAAAAAAGAAAAAATGTTTCTCGAAATTTTCTGAACGACTGTAAAGAAGATACAAAGACCCTGCCAAAAAAGTACCACATGACCCACTTTCCCTATTCAAAATCTAGAGGCTTGATGGGTATGGTACAGGGTGCAACAAAAATATTTCAAGAATCCATAGAAATTTGGTAAAAGTGAAACAAAAATTGACCTGTTATACGAAGTGATCTGCAAATATGTGAAACATGAATAGATTTTATCACTTTAAAGGGGATCAGTAAATTTAACGAGCACAAAGTTGACGAATACTTTACAGAGAGGTTGAATAAATTGGCCCTTAGTAGATAGTATAAAACAGTATATAGATTGGTATCTAAATAAATGAGTCTTATTCTCACAATTACTTTTTTCCCCTAACCCATGAAAACAAATTTTCACAGACAATTTACATGAATCATTAGCTTCAAACGTTCATTATCTTGAAATGCAACTAAATAAGTGGAAACTTAATTTTAATATTTCAATATTGAATGGAATATTTAGATTTTATCTATAATCTCAGATATCTCATCTCATCAACGAGTGACAAAAGTATTGAAACTGATTATGCATCAAAGGATGTGTTCAAATGTCAAATTATTACCCCATATTCCATATCGAAAGACATTCTTGTAATGATTATGAACAATTAAAAAGGTTTGATGGTTAATATAATATATGGATGACATGAATAAGCAATAATTCAAAAGTATTTTTCACTTTAGAGGATAAACAAAGCAATGTTCATAAAATCCTTGTGGTTTTGAACAATCTAATAATTTATTTCCCAAATGGTAAATAGCTTATATTTTTTTAATTCGTGACTCCAGTTGTGTCTTCCAGTTTAATTAATTCATAGTTCTTCATACAATACTTGAATTCTTTTGAATGATGCTTTCTAGAATATCTTGGTTCTTGAAATTTTAAAGAAATTGTTCTTCGAAGAATTTGAAACTTGCGAATTGGATGTTAATGTATTGTTATAATATTGATTAGTCCCTTCAAAATGATGTACCCAATTTTTAGAAAAAGGTTATTCAAATGCAAAAAATACTGCATACAGCCATGCTGAACAGTAAGATCTGATAATCCAAATAATTCATATTTCAGTATTTCACGAAAGCTTACAAATAATATATTCAGTCCTGTCAAAGTCAATCAACGCCGTACCACGCTCTAAAAATCAAAGGATAAAACGGGTTACCTAACTCGGAGTTAATTTTTTTATCGCGCAATGCAATCGCAGAGTTAAAAATCTAACAATTTAACTCAAGTTACTTAACCCTATACTTAATTTATTAACCCCGTCTTCCACGTAAGTGGGCCTAAGTGATTGGTGTTCCATATTTGCCGACTTTACTCTATTCATTTTCAAGAAAAGGAAATTATGTTGGCGGTTTCAATTCTCCAAAAAATGCACTGCTTAAGTATTTATGGGTATTCCGCGACAAAATGTTTCTCCTATCCCCTATAGCACAGTTGCTATTTTTTTTTCAAATTTGCCGAATACATTTCAAAACCAACTCTAAAAACAAGTACAGATCCTCAGACTAGAAGGGATAAGGTGATGTCTAGGAATTGGAGTGAAATAGAAGTTTTCATTTCTTCCAATTAGATAAAAGATATTGATAACCTATCTAATGATTTTTCAGCAAAAATTGATACATCTGGATGGGAGATCAAGGAGCTCAATGAATCTCTTCATATTTATATATGCAATTTCGAGAAGTCATTATCTGTAGATGCTTCAGTTCAAATCAATAAGGACCTTCATTTTAAATTATTTATTTATTTATTTATTTATTTATTTATTTAAATAGTGACAAGGGTTGAGATTATTGAATCTATAAACCCAACTCAATTAAATTCATATTGAACAACTGAAGGAACTATAAGTACTGTGTAAACAGAAACATGGTAAATAACAAAAATAAAAAAAAGTTAATTTCGACGCCATCCATCCAGCCTGTTCTTAAAAGCGTTAGTAGAAGGAGCCTCCACAATTGCCGTTGGTAGTTGGTTCCATGAACTGAATATTCGGTTAGGGAGAAACATCCGCCGTGGTGTCGATTTGAAGGCTTCCTTAGATAACTTATACCGATTATTCATTAAGAATTTTTAGATTTCCTACAGTGATTTGAAGTGGATTCTTCCTTTCGATCTTACTCATACAGATGATCATTCGAATTCTAAAAATACATTCATGCCACGAGTGTATTTCATTGATCAGGCTAGAAAAGGGAACTGAAATAAATAATGAATATTTCGACAATCTACAGGGAAACGGTCCATCAATAGCAACCGAACCTGTTAATTTGTACATTGATGTTCTATTTCATATTATACTTTGAATGATCAATTAGTTCTTGCAAAATTTCCACACAGTTCAGATCAAAAAATAATTTGGACTTTTATTATTAAGAATTTACCTCGGAATATACAGAAACTTTAGTTGTGCTTTAAATTCGAAATTCATTCTGATTCACCTTGTTCTGTTTTCGCAAATTTACTTTTGAAAAATTTTGTAAATAATACAAATTACAATGTTAATGTCGACCGATTGGAAAAGAAACGGAAACATTTGGGAGATAGCAAAAGCTCACCATTAGTAAGAACCAAAAAATTACAAACTCTAATATGATTACATCATCCTCCCTAGTCTTATAATTGTTATGTTCAAGAATATATATTTATTTTGAGAATTTTATTTAAGTTTAAAAATTTGTTGGCAAAAGTTAACCCTATACCTTCTCGTGGTTCTTGCTGAAGAATGATTTGAATAACGACTACCTAGGTGCCTATTTCAACCTGATCTTAATAATATTGTACTGAATGAAATGTAGTTATTCAATTTATTGGTAAGTAGTTCGCATATTGTTTGTTCTTTCAGAGATTCCAAAGAAAAAAAAACTATTCAATGAATTTACTAGAGTTTTAAATTAGAAATATACGATAGAGGGTTATGGTTCAATCATTCCAGATCGTTCATTTAATCGTGATGCTTTCATTAAATTGAGACTCACCTGATACCCAGGTACCATTAAATCTCAATGGTTGGAACTCCCGTCCAATGACATCACTCAGTTTGAATCTCTCCCCTTTTATTCTAGGTCCATCATCTGGTGGTGTCAGTAAAACGACAGATGTAACGATCAGTCCCAGTACCACGACAATCACCAGGAGAGCTATGAGTATACCTCGCCAGTTTCGCTGTGTCGTATTACTCGACACCAGCTGGAACAAAAGACATTTATCAACATGGTTGGATTGCTGTGGCCCCAAACAACATGATATTCATTAACAATCTTCTAAGCTGCCCATTTGCGACCGGCAGGTGAATACTTGGCACTAAGTGACCTTTTGTAGTGCTATTTGAACCTGTTTATGCAAAAGGATTAAAAAGGGTTTCGAGACAATTGAGCATCATCAGAGGGACTGGAAAGTGAAAGGTGGGTCTAACATGATGAGAATCATTAATGAATTGGTTTTTTATGTCTGTATGTATTAAGAATTAAACGATAAAAAATCGATCTTGTCTTATTGAAATATTCACCACAATAGGATTATGTACTAACAACTATTATTATTCAAAGCCAAGATCTTTATACCTGGAATTTTAGTGCCGAATTTTATCCAAGAAAAAGAACCAATTCCTACCTGCCTGATAACTGACGGTTAGGAAAATTATTATTTTGTAATAATAGCTTATACCGGGTGGCCCACCACAGACGCGGAGCTGGTTTTGAGGGAGTAAATGAGGATAAGTTGATAAACATTTTTTTTTGATATGTGTAGGGTATTTAAAGGCACAATCGAAAATTATTTTCATATATAAAGGGTGTTCGAAAACAAAGATATAGACCAAAGTTACATTTTTTAATGGTAGCACCTCAAAAATGGAATGACCAGCCCAAATTATGATGAGTTTCCTCAGATCACTTTATAACTTAGAAGCTCAATTTACGAGAAAATGGCGAAAAATTGAGAATATGGAGTTTTTGGCGCTCTAGTTCCTCGGAAGTGAGTGCTTATCAATTTGCCCAAATGTCTGTAATTTTCGAATTTTTCGATGAAAATGGTCTTAAACGATTTGATTCGACTCACTGATCAAGAATCCGTGGTCGAAATTCATTCTGTCCGGCCGGTCCGGCCATAGGCACGATAACTCTCGAACGGAATGAGCTAGACAGTTGAAATTTTCAGAGTAGGTTTGGGAGATAAATATCTCGGCTAAGTTCGTTATTGGGCAAAATCGGACAGATGGTTTCGGAGTAACAAAAAAAAAAATTTTTTTTACAGAACAAATTCAAAATTCAATTTTTTTCAATAAGCAGTTTTACCATAAGAATCCAATGATATCATTTTTAACTCTAACAAGCTAATACTTTCGAAGATATGATTTTTCAAAATTTCAATAATAAATCGTATTTCAACGTTGTCACACAATGATATAATTATTCTATGTATGAATTGTCATAATGTCAGTTTATTTTCCTGAGACATGTCATTATCTAATCAATCGAAGAATTGTGAGCGAAGTGAGAAAAATCTCAGTTGTTTGCTCCGAAATTAGTTTTTCTCAGAAAAGTCTTACATTTCGGAACGGAACATGAAGTAAGAGATCTGAGAGTAGTGAGACTGCTTTTCATCCATAGACATAAATAACTCTCGAACGGAATGAGCTAGGTAGTTGAAATTTTCAGAGTAGGTTAGGGAGATGAATATCTCGGTTAAGTTTGTTATAGGGCAAAATTGGCCAGATATAATTTGATTTCTTCCATGGTGCAGTTCTCATTCTCATGATTGCTCATTTAATCTTGATAAATAAACTATCATTTGAATTGAACTTCCTTTATGATGCAGTTCTATCATATGAATACATTGATATAATTCCCAACTCTGAGAAACCAACCCAGACGGCACAAACATATTGCATGAATATGCCATGCATATCCCACCGGCATATGCCAGGGATATTCCATATCCTCCAAAGCATATGCTACGCATATTCCACGGATATCCAAGGTCACCATGAATCATGTTCCATGAATATGCCATGCATATGCCACTGGCATATTGGCATATACCAGGGATATTCAATATCCGCCAAAGCATATGATACGCATATTCTATGGATATCCAAGGAATATGTTTTAATTTACTAAAAGATATTCATGGTCTATGCTTTTTGAATATGAATAGCAAAAAATTATACAGGGTGAGTTTTTGAGCTGTACATTAAATTCAACCTTAGATTCCTTTCTTCAAATGGAATACTTTTTTCATTCTACATCTTTTCCAAATTTGACTCAGGTAAAAAGATACAGGCTGTTGAAATTTCAAAAAGAAAATCATATCATTTTATATTGTAACTTTGACGTGTTTTTCTGGAAAATATGTATCATAGTTATAGGAAACTTCAACACCAACATTCGTTTTATTCAGAAAAAGAATGTCAAAGCTATGCAAAATAAAAACTGATTTTTTTTCGTAATTTCAAGAGCCTGTACCTTTTTACCTTAGCCGAATTGGGAAAAATGGTAAATGAAAGAAGTGTTTCATTTGATGATAAGAATGTATGGTTAACATTAATGTACAACTTTAAGACTCACCCAGTATACATTTTTTTTCTACTTCCACTATATGGTCAAATGTAGGTTAGTTATTTCGAGAAATACAAAACTAAATCAGAAAATATTTATTACAAAAAACAAAAATATTTTTTCGCAGAAAATACAAAAAAAATATTATATGTAAAATATGTATATATTGCGGTAAACCCGCAAATTTTTTAGTCGCTTAGATATTATTATTTTTTTAAGTTATGAATATTGAATATTATTGAAAAAAACCACGCTTATATCTTACAAACTAACAGAGACCGCAGAGTTTTCACTTGAGATTTGCATTCTGGAGATGTCATTAAATACATTGAAGTAAATATATCTAATTAATATTAGAGAAATTAAACAAATAATAAATTAAAACCACCTCTTATTAATATTACTATGTATTTATAGCACCAATTCTTCTTCCGGGTGATTTTGTTTCTATTCCTTATTCCTAAAACCAACAAATATAAGAAAAAACACTTCGTCATAGAATAATTTACTCACAGTTTCAGTTGCTTTTTAGTCAGGAAAATAGCAATCCTTTCTTCTACTTCCTTTTCAGTGCATTGCTTCGTAAGTGGGTTTGTCCCGCATATCACTGAAAAAAGTATTAATATATTATCTCGATGTCAATGATATTTCTTCTGCTAATTATGCATATTGATTCATTTGGTGAATAGAAATTGTATTTTGCGAAGTGAAGATGGTATTGACATTCAGTTGAAAAAAACTCTATGGCAAAGTTGTTCTAAATACAGATTATGGAAATACCGAAACACAAATAATATATTTAAGAACAGTTGGACAACACAGGGAATATGTTTCTCAAATAGGTCAAAAACCCAATATAAAATTAGTAAAGAGAAAATGGAATTCACATATACTACTGGATTATATTTTTACCTTTGATTAAAGTAGCCATGTGAAGAACAGAAAACTTCTTGCCCTCCTACCCAGCTTAACGGCTTCGAAAAACATCATCGACCAACTGAGGCATGCGTCTTCTGTTAACATCTTTTGTGTCAGTGCCTCCAACATGAACAAGCTTAGTCAACTATGAATAATGATTTGTTTTCTATTTCTACTCTGGTATATTGATATCTACTATTGGTTTTGGAATATTGACATCTTGGGCAGTATTTTCACTCCTCGAATTCAGCATTGCCGTTATCAATTCCGTATTTTGCTCGACCCTTCCATTAAATTTATGTAGCATTCTTATAATTTCAGCAGAGTCTATAAAAAACAAAATAAGGTTCAAAGTCACAAATGCATAAATATATAAGAGATGTACTAACCGTTACTGGATAAACATTTCTGTTTTGCTGCAGTGGAAGTTGAAGTTCTGGAGGTAGACGCATCCGAGTTGAGGTTTTGGAATATTGTATTGCTGTATCACTTCCTTTTCTAAATTCAAGTTTCATTCACCACTTCTAATGCTGCTACAGACTGTGATGAGCAGGCTTGTTGTGACTGATAAGCTGGAAAAATATCTGATGTTGCTATTTGATGATATAAAACCAAATAAATATAAATTTCATTAGAAATAGAGAATTAGAGATTTTATACCAGTGGGGAAACTCAATATATAGGTAAAGCCCACAATTTAATATCTCAGGTGGTTACTTTGGCTAGGTCCTGAGAGACAAGTATTTCCAACTACATTACTCGGTAACTGAAGATCGTGACTGAATCCAGTAACAATTCTTCGGTTTTCTGGTAGAGTCAAGGCTGGAATAGTTTCAGTAGAACAATCTACTGTATCAGGTATCTTCAGTCCTCTGGTCATATTCTTGCGAATCATCAGTAATATTGTGCTCTTCAGTAAACGACAATGTTTGGCCGGACAATCTTTTCACTTTGCTCGAAAAAGATTTCTTCATTATGTAGGAAAACAAAACACGGACTGCAAGTAAATAGGTACTCTGTAAAACCCTTGATACCTTTTCACCTAGCCAAAGGTTGATATATCAGATAAATTGTATTCACCAAAAATTATATATAAATATAATACTCCTCTAAAAGCACTACTTACTTGTTAAATAACAACACAATTCCTTAATTTCACCAATTCACTGTTTGTCCATATCAAATAAAGACCAGCCAACTACAAAACAGATTTCAAACTTGATATTCTTTTGTTTTCACAATGGAAACAAAGAAACCCGATTTATTTGTCAGATGACCAATTGACCACAGAACACTATATAGGATAAAGCTTCTATAGACAAGATATAGTCTTTATATGGTCTCAGTATAAAAATAATGAAAATGAAAATATCGGTCGGTAGGTCGCGGCGATGGAACAACTACGCCCGACGGTCATCCTCGTCCATAGCTCACAAAACATCTGTCGGCGGATAAAATTTAAATTTTATCTTCGTTCTAGCTGGGATACCGGAGGTCCTGGGCAGAGACAACAAAGTTGTCTCTGTCCTGGGTTCGTATCCCGCTCAAGGAATCGATTCACACAACCTAACACGGGTTGTGTGAATGTACAAAAAAGATTTGAAAGAGTATTTTGAAATAAGGTAGATCTGTGTAGATATAGCCGCAGTTCCATACATATAGCGTATAAACAAATAATTTAACCTATATAAAGGCGCATTTTGTAGTTATACATTGTCATAATTAAAAGTCTAACGTTACTAAACGCTCTATTTTTGGCTGCGAAGCTTCGACTAAGAATTTTCCCAGCTGGTTTTCTAACGAAATGTTTCAAATTGATAGTACAAAAATTATTACGTATCTATAAAGAAATGTGCAATGAAAATGCTTTTTGAATATTCATAGGATATTCGAATGCTCAAATTTCAGTTTGATATGCCGTTTGAATATGCCAGTCATATTCAAGGAGAATATCTGTGGAATATTCGTGGGAGTATATTCCAGGAATATGCCTTATGGATATAAGATAATGGCATATTCATGGAATATTCCAGGGATATTGCAATATCTATTGGAAAATAGGATATTGTAGGCATATTCCAGGAATATTGGGTGCCGTCTGGGAATACTTTCGGAGATATAATTTGTCTGTTTGAACTAGAGCGCCAGAAAGCTCCTGTCCACAGGGCTTGAACCCATTTTTTTAAATAGCAATTAATGAAGAAACCAGTTACGCCAGCAATACAGACAGTATTTTTTCGATTAGACATATTGGCTACTCCTATACAGAAAAAAAAATTGGTTCAAGCACTGACGTGCAGTCAGAAGCGTTTGCGCGTATGTTCTATTGTCCATTCTTCTGTATTGGACACCCTTAATCGAATTTACCATAGTAAATTATGTTGTCCATTCTCCTGTATTCTGGACACTCTTAATTCGAATTTACCATGGTAAATTCGATCGAATATTTATTTTTTGAGTTATCAAGGAAATAATATTCCAGGTGGGTATAACTCGGAAACCGTTAGACCGATTATGCCCAAAAACGAACTCAATTCTCCCTTTCGGATACGCAACCTGCCCTGAAAATTGCAAGTCCCTATTAATTTCGTTCGAAAGTTATCGAGGCAACGGTCACCCATCTACTGAATTCACACAAGAATGCTCGAATCTCCAACAATATTTAACCGATCGTGTTAAAACTTGAAACTTGGCAGTAGAGTTAGGTTATGAAGGCTCTTGCAAAATTTCAGCGATTTCAAACGATTAGTTACTGATATATAGAATTTTTTTTATTTTCAATGATTTATTAAAAATTTTCTACAAATGCTATCCTCACAAAATTATGCAAACATTTCCGAGTTGGCATTCTACAACTAATAACCTTGTTTGAATTCAATCGGTTCAGTATTTTTCGAGTTAATGAGGAACAAAAAACCACCAAATTTCAAAAAATATCAGATGGCTATAACTCTAAAACCGTTTTGCCGATTATACTCATAAACGAACTAAGATATCGTGTTCTGGTGCACATCCTAACCTGAAAACTTGAAGCCGCAATCTCTTTCCGTTCTCAAGTTATCGTGACAGCAAAAATATTTTTTAATAATTTTTTAATAATTTTCTAGCCATACGATTCGCACAAAATTCCACAAACGTGCTTAGGTTCATATTCTACAACTACTCACCAAGTTTCAATTCGATCGGATTCATATTGGTTGAAAACAAAATTATTACTCAGAAACCACTGGGCTGATTATGCCCATTAACGAACTTGTCCGTCGTATTGGGATGCGCCACCCACCCTGAAAATTTCAAGTCGCTAGCTCTTTTCGTTCTCAAGTTATCGTGGCAACGGCCGGACGGCAGGCCGGACATAATCAAATTTGACCTCGAATTCTTCATTGGGGAGTCGAACTTAATCGTTTGAGACCATTGTCGTCAAAAAATTCGAAAGTTACAAACATTTGGGCAAAATGATAACGCGATGTTTCCCAGAACATACGCGCAAAAACAGGACACACAGTGAAATATTCACGTGGCCGGGCTAGATCACATCATCGCTCAGTGTTCCCCAAAGAGGAAAGTATCATTCAGGGGTAGACACAGACAAAGGGTCTGCCCCTGAATGATACTTTCCTCTTTGAAGAACACTGAGCGATGAGGTGATCTAGCCCGGTCACTCGGAATATTTGTTGATGGTTAAAATCAATGAATATTTCACCGTGTGTCTTCTTTCAGTTATTGGCAATAAGCCACATTTCTCCTCATTCAATGTTCACTGAATTGTGGTTTATCTAACCACACTGAACCGGGCGTTTTCAGTCCGTAAAGGTCGCTTCACAGGTAGATGGCGGTGCCATTCCTTGACCCTCTTACGGAAAAAGAATCAACGTCGCTGAGCATCGCTCAAGGTTTCTTCATGGCAGAGGTTCGGAGTTTGTAAGGATTCTCCATAGGTGGCGCTGGTGGGATTCTTTCCCTACCAGGGCTCGACCGATGGATTTAAGTTTTCTAGAACGCAGTCAGTTTTCATTCAGTGTTCGACTAAGTCACACTGATGATTGGTAATAACCATGAAACCATCGGTTTGTGTCAACCCCTGAATGATACTTTCCTCTTTGGGGAAGACTGAGCGATGATGTCACGCGGAATATTTGTTGATGGTTAAAATCAATGAATATATCACCGTGTGTCTTGTTTTGCTTATTGGTAATTAGCCAAAGTTCCTCATTCAATTATGATGTAAAGCCAAGTAGTTTTCTTTACTTGAATAATCATGAATGAATCAGTTAATATTAATATCAAATGTATACAAATAATTTAGATGACAGCTGACATTAAACATTTCTGAAAGACGGCATCTGGTACCTCCAATTTAGGAACATCCTCTATAGTGAGCACAATGCCATAAATGCTTCCTGATATTCATCACCCCAAGGAAATAGATTCTCAACTCCCATTCATAAATCACCTTTGAATAATGGAAGGTATATTCCGCTAGAACATTGAAATTATAAGCATGAAAAGCGTATCTAATTTTGTGTTCAAACGATAATAGTCGCGAACGAAATTGAAGTATGGAAACGCTACCGAAAATTAATGAAGTTCCCAGAATGGCTGATTTATGACTTTTCATTGCGAGCATTGAAATGAACAGTGAATAAAGGGTTGGTTCTTTTGTATTTCGGTATTTTGCTGAAGAAATGAGGAAAATCGATACTGAAGTGAGAGTTCTCGATAGAAATTGCAGACAGATTTTTCATTAGCTATGGAAGTTGTGAAAGGTTCTCGATATACTATGAATATTACATAATATTGATGCACACCTGGTGAAAGGTAAGAAGTTTCGGACGGTTGTTATTTTTGTGCGTATGTTCTGGGGAACATCTCATTACCATTTTGTCCAAATGTCTGTAACTTTCAAATTTTTTGACGAAAATGGACTCAAACGATTTGGTTCGATTCCCCAATGAAGAATTCGAGGTCAAATTTTATTCTGTCCGGCCGGCCTTCCGGCCGTTACCATACAGTTACGGTGCATTTTTCGTAGATAATTTTACGTCGAACAATTTTTATAAAGACCTCGATTGACCTTCAATAGATCGCCAGATATTCGATTTTTGTGACCTTTTGGCCTTTATAACTTGTTTAGCCAGCACGATATCAATGTCGATTTTTCACATCTTCATTACATAATGATAATACGTAATAAAGGTGAATACAAAAATTCAACTTCCTAGGAATTTTTCCACAGATTGGGCTTTGAAATGCCTAAAATTACTGGACAAACTGCCGTATTCACAAAGCATTCAATCTCCATTAAGTCCTATCGGAGGTCAACTGCCAACTCCGTTCAACATTGGGGAGATCGTAACATCTCCCCCCCTCTCCTTAAGGGGTCCGTTCCTGGTAATGGTTATTCCTGACAATTTGCGAAACCCAGAACATCAACTTGTTTTCAAACCTATCTATTTCTATTTTTAAAAGAAGGAGCAATCTGTGTACTCACATATTTACGTTGCTAAATTAAATAGAAAAAAAAGCTTTTTAAAATGCCGCTCGACATTGAGGAATAGCTCAAATCAGCACCAGATGGTTTGTTTTATGACATACTTGCCGGCTACACACATTGTGCCGAAAACTATTGAATATTGAATTTACGGCAAAAGGAATGTGTACTAGGATACATGGTGTTATTCCATGTTATCCCGTTCCTATTATCTGTCTGCTTTGCATTTTTCCGGTCAGGCGGTCAAATTCCTTCACATTGTATAACAATTTTTTCGGAAATATTCCAACTCCATTGAAATTTTTCCAACTGCTTCGAAATTTTGTCCAACTCCTTCGAAATTTTGCCAACTGCTTTGAAATTTTTTCCAACTCAAACGAATGTTTTCCAACTGCTTCGAAATTCTTGCCAACTCCGTTGAAATATTTCCAACTGCTTCGAAATGTTTTCCAACTCCTTCGAAATTTTGTCCAACTCCTTCGAGATTTTGCCAACTGCTTCGAAATTTTTTCCAACTCCAACGACATTTTTCCAACTGCTTCGAAGTTTTTGCCAACTCCTTCGAAATTTATCCAACTGTGTTGAAAATTTGCCAACTCCGTTCAACATTGGGGAGAAAGGGATCATCCCCCCATCCCCCCCTTAGGCCCGTGCCTGTTAGTTAGGACTTAACGGAGATTGAATGCTTTGTGAATACGGCGGAAAACCTTATTGTGAAACTGATAATTCCCCGAAAATGTGTAAGCGTTCGCGAATTGGTCCAATTTTGATATCGGGTAGGAAGTCTGAAGTTATTAATTATAGACCCATTGTTCAGATATTGGCATTTTCTAAGTTGTCAGAAATGATTTGATCGAATTCATAAGCATGTACGAACGTCATTCTCTGAATTTCAACATGACTATGCCAGATCGCATGGTACTGCGAGTATTTTTTAACGAATCCGGAACAGTTTGTACCACAAGGGTCTATTTTAGGACCGATCCTATTTCTATTATTTCTAGATGATGTCTCGGATATCATCAGTACTCAGAAACTGCTTTTTGCAGATGGTTTAAAATATCATATGAATAAGATATATAACAGAGAGTGCTATGAGAGTTCTAGGCTTTTAATTAATTCAATTGTAAGGATTCTTCTTCCTTTGCAGCGATATTATCAGCGTATCATGCATTTCTAAAAACCAAAGTAATATATTGCAGTACAAATTGGACTCCTTGCAACTCAAAATACTACATTGATTTTAATGAAAAAAAAAGAAGAAATTCCTTTTATGAAAAAGTGGAAAAGCCTTGTGGACAGGAGCCTTAGCGTTCTTGTTCAAACTTTGACAAATTATATCTACGAAAGTATTGGTTTCTCACAGTTGGGAATGATATCAATGGATTATTATGATAGAACTGCATCATGAAAGAAATTAAAATCCCTTCACATCTTATCTTTATATGACGGTCCATTTTGGCTACAAGTGTTTCAAAACTATCAGGAGTAATTCTGAAAAATTTTATTTATGAAACAAATCAATGTAATCACTTCAGAGAGAACACAAATCAGAATACCTATGTATGAAATATTAAATAGTGTTACTAAGGAATAACTACATGTAAATTAGTTGGAATCCAGTTCAAATACTTCCGTAATTATAGAAGTTCTCGTAAATTATGCTCGACTTCCTTGCATCATTCATTTTCGACTCACTAACCAAAAAACTCTGCCTATGAACTTATCGAATCCAAATTTCAAATTGGCTACTTGCTTACATCAATCAAACTCTCCAGAAATACACTTTTAGTTTCGTTTGAAATTGATTACGTTCATCTTCCAAACTGTACCAAACGCCAGCTACCACAAACAGATAGAATTCGCATTCTGTGATAACATAGGAGTACGATGTATGAATGTAATTTCGAAAAATCATATCTCCGAAAGTAGGTATTAGCTTGCAAGAGTTGAGAATAATATCAATGGATTTCTATGATGAAACTGCATCTTAAAAAAAATTTAATTCGGAATGTGTATCGTGAAAAAAATTTTTTTTGTTACTCCGTAACCATCTGGCCGATTTTTTCCGATTACGAACTTAACCGAGATATTCTTGTCACAAACCTATTCTGAAAATTTAAAATTGTCTAGCTCATTCCATTCGAGAGTCATCGGGTCAACGGCCGGCCGACGGACGGCCGCACTGCATCGATTTCGAACACGGATTCTTGATCAGTGAGTCGAACCAAATCGTTTAAGACCATTTTTAGACAAAAATTCCAAAATGACAGATATTTGGGCGAATTGATAAGCACTCTGTTCCGAGGATCAAGAGCGCCAAAACCAGGGTCATTACCCTGATAGACCATAAAGCTATGAATCTCTTTTAAACGAGTTTTAATTCTTTTTACTTAGATAGGTCGGAGAAATGAATGATCTAATTTCTATCCTCACGAAATTTTGCAGAAATTGGCCGATCAGCATTCTACAACTAATTACTGAGTTTCAATCCGATTGGAAAGTAGTTTTGGATTAATTGATTGGATCTTGTAGTCGATATTTCCACCTAAGTGTAGTTTTGAATTATGTATTGTGGAAATAACAGCAACATTTCAGAGGGGTTTAACTCCGAAACCGTTTGGCCGATTTTGCCCATTAACGAACTTAACCGTCGCATTAGGATGGGCAACCTACACGGTCGGCCGACTAGAGAGTAGTGAATTTGACGTCGAATTGATCATCAGTGAATGGAACCTAATCGTTTGAGATCATTTTCGGAAAAATAATTCGAAAATTACAGATATTTGGACACGCTTTTCCCTAGAACAAGGACGCAAAAGTAAAATAAATCTTTCATACTAAACATATTTCTACCTTCGTAATCCGCGCAAATTGGAAAGAAAAATTCACTAGCATAATCCGTATACGATGAAACCATATCCCTTTATTCCTCCAACTAACAATAAAATCCCCAATCTTCGTAGACATCCCATGAGCTACAGAATCCCCAAACGAATCTTCGAGATTCAATTTGAAACTCATAAATCGCGCTCATTCAAGGAGACTGTAAGAATCATCTGATACTGTCAAATATATCAAGTTCCGATCGTCGTTTAACGATTTAGGATCCCGAACTTTTTCTCTTTCATAACAGGTTCTGGCCTGAAACACTTTTCATGCACAGAACCAGATAGACTTTTTCGTCGGGTACAAATGAGGATCGGGACTGATGTGAAGTAGGAAAGAAACGAGCCGATTATCCTTTGTAATCCTTTGATAGCTTTGTACTAGAATCCGACTCTGTGTTATCGATTCCAATCTCAAGATAAACCTGGGGTAGTAGATTAGCAGTCGTGAAAGCAAAGACCTAGATCGGATTTTGTGTATTATGCTTACACTAAGTCACAAAATGTTGGAAAATCTTTCCATAACTAGTACGTGGGGTGTGTTTTAATTTTTGATATAAACAAATAAAATTGGTTCAAGCTCTGACGTGAAGTCAGAAGCTTTTGCGCGTATGTTCTATTGTCCATTCTTCTGTATTGGACACCCTTAATCGAATTTACCATGGTAAATTATGTTGTCCATTCTCCTGTATTGGACACTCTTAATTCGAATTTACCATGGTAAATTGCACATTGCGCCTTTTCCAAGAGGCAGTAATGCAAAAGGACGAAAAATCGTACCACCCCTTTTCCAATCCTATAATCACGGTGTTATGGCCTACTTCTCCGTTTATTGAGTGAAAAGTCACCACTACCAAAGAATATAGTCTCCAACTTCATTTCTTCCTCGAGGCGAAGAACCGAGCACGGCTTATCGTAAACGCTCCCATTCCCCCGCAATATTTGCAGAAATCACGGAGTGAGCAACCACAGAAGGAGATAAACTAACAGTTTTCATCACCCTTCGATCGGTTATTTACGTAGAGTTCGATTTCATGGGGATATCGGATTTCTATTAACACAGATTTAGCGCGACCACAAGTGCGGAACTGTGGGATGTGGATGCATCGTGAATACAGGATGTTGCTTTCGATATGCCGCATGTTGGGCGCATTTCTCATTCTTGTTATTCGGTTCAATGTCTTGTTGGAATAATAACTCTTCCATTATTGATACATATTGAGTATCGTATGATAGATGCCGTGTTCCGATATTCCTGAACAGTAAATTGAAACGTCAAATTTTACTGAAATTCACTGGCGATGCTTCCTGTCACTAAAGAGCGTTCCGAAATTACTTACTGCGGCCAGTAGTGCCAGCAATATCGGAACACAAGGATTGAATTTCATAAATATTATTACTCAATAAAATCTTCATGTGCCTTTGTGTTAAACCGAAAGTATGTACTGTCTATTTCAAAAAGCAATAGCGGCCCGGTACGTGCTCCGCTACGTTTAAATTGAAATAATAAAAAGATGTAATTAGAACATCAAATTCATTTATTCAAACACAAAAATAATTCAATAATTGCTTATTCCAAAACATTTGGAAAAATAATATTTTTTGTTTTTCCATTTTGAGCATGAATAAACAAACGGCCGGGGTATTTTCAGTTTCGACCGTTAATTTTCTGCTCAATGTTTGAATATTTTGAGTAATTTTAATGCAAAAATCCGTCTGATCGAACGGATATTCATTATAGATTTCGTAACTTAACGAATAGATCCAAATCCCAAGATACATTTACTGGAGTAACGCTCCTTTTAGTTTTTCATTGGGTAAAAATGAAAAAAATCAAGAAAAAGCTATTTCGGACGCTCCGAGATTCGATCGCGTCGCCCCGCGAGGCTCAGAAGGCTCGGAAGGTATCAATTCCCAATCCAACGCCTCAGCTCACTCGGCCACGTTGCCTACGTAAATCAACTCCGATTATGTACCAAAAAAAGATTTTTAGTACTCGGATGATTTCCGTCATTAGATTTTCAGAATATCGTCAATCGATCGATCGAAATCGGTAAATCGTTCATATTTATCGCAGTTTTTCTAAACGATTCCAAGAATTTCGAATAATTCCGTTCGAAATTCAAATTCGATTTGACATTCCTCGTTGCTCGTACAGACCGAAAGCGTCGTTAGAATTCGTCACATAAATACGTGAAACATCATATTTTTGTCGATTTTCGCGAAAAGTCACATTTTTCTATCGTTCTTTCGGGAAAACGAAAGAGAGGATCGTAAAAAGGGCTCCGTAACGGACTAATTTTGAATCTCGTCTTCGCGTTCCCGCAAATACCGTCGTTCCGAACGCCACCGTTCCTCCGAATTCCTTTCCACAATTTCGCTCCTTTTGCCAAAATCGGCGTTTATTCGTCTTTTCCCGATTTGTTTCAAAACACACCCCCATATTTTCACTCCGAAAACGCGAAAATCTCCGAAACTTCCGTATTTTTCCTCGATAAACCACTTCGAAACTTCCCCCAAACCGTCCATCTAACATCCAAAACAACATCTTGTTTATAGTAACATTTTCAAAAAATTTCCTTCGATGAATGAAGTACCGCTTGACCGATTTTGTGCAAACCTCACATAAACCATCTACTAAATAGTCCGAACAAAGCCTAAACATTTGGTTTGGATAGGTGAGCCCTTTCTTGAGTTATAAAAAACGAAAAGTGGCATGGATTTTCATATATTATTTATTTATTATTTATTTATTTATTATTTGTTTATTTGTCTCAAATTTTTACAATAATAGGTTGACAGTATTAGAAACAGACAAAAAGGACCACACAACGATTAAGAAACCGATGCACAGAATAACCTGTGTTGTGTGGCCCATGGATAGATGAATATACTAAATTATAAACAAAAATTTACTTATTTAACTACATACACATCCTTGTTTGAAATTATAATGAGGAAGAGATCAAACTCTTCAGAAAACCGTAACCATGCTGACTCATAATGTAAGAAAAAGCACCTAAAACGCAAAAAAAAAGAAAAAATAAAAAAAACGAAATGAAACGAAACGCGCGTCGAGTAGGGGGTAAAAATGGCCTTTATTAAGCCCATACAAGGGCACGCAAACACACAAACACCAAGCACTCTATCATCCAACCAGTCATTTCAACAGTTTAACAAGTGTTTCCCTGTTTCTCCAGACACATCAACCCAACCTCTCTCCTGAACCTCCCGATGGAAAATTGCTTAATCCTATCAGGCAGCTCATTCCACATACGAGGAGCGACTACCTGGAAGGATCTGTGAAAAACTTCTGTTCTGTGGTGGGGGATAACGAAACTACTGAAATTTCTTGTGGTGTATTGATGTGAACGAGTACAGAATAATTGCCTCAAGTAGGAAGGCTCGCCTGTTCTGAGAAGTCGTCGAACGAAAACCAACATGTGCAACGTCCTTCTATTAGCCATATTGAGCAATGAGTGCTCATTCAAGTGATGTGTTATGTGTTCTCTGTAAGGTATCATAAATGAAAACCTCATACAGGAATTCTGCAATTTTTGTATGGACTTAGCTGTACTCCGACTCAACGAATCTCCATAGACTACATCTGCATAATCAAACAGCGATAATACCAAAGAATTACACAGATAATATTTAGTGCGACTGGATAAAGATGTTTTGAACCGATATTATTTCTTCAACCTAGCATAAGCCATCCTCAACTTATTTTTGATATGTACCCGGAATGACAAATCAGAATCCAAGTAAACTCCCAAATTTCTAGCCTCAGCAGCAATCGGTAAAAATGAACCCGCTAACTGTGGCCTGAAGTTATCGCGCACCGCGGTTCCCCGGGCTCTACCCACTCCAAAAATCATGACGCATGACTTAGAGGCATTCAATTTCAGATTATGATCCACGGCAAACTGACTAACTCTCCGCAAATCCTCGTTGAACTTCCTCTCACAATCCAGCAAATTATCGAATTCAAGGGGAGCGCACAATTGAGAATCGTCAGCATACTGTCGCAATAAAGCACATAAGACAGCCTCGTTCATATCCGCCACATAAATCAAGAAAAGAAGGGGGCCCAAAACAGACCCCTGAGGAACACCCCGTCCACAAGAAACAAAATCAGATTTCCTGGTGATTCCATCAGACTTCAACATCACGCAATGCGACCTTCCGGCGAGATAAGATCTAAAAAAATCAACAGAACTCCGTGAGAAGCCGAAATACTTTAGTTTAGCTAATAACATTCCATGATCCAGCGTGTCAAACGCCTTACTAAAATCAAGAAGAGCCAAACAACTACCCTGCCCCTGTTCTATGTTCAACTTTATCTTGTCAATAATATCAATTAAACAAGTTGAGGTGCTGCAACTCCTCCTGAACCCTGACTGACAATCCGGTATAATATTGTTGTTGTTAGAGAATGCAATAATTTCGTTATGAATATGTTTCTCCAATATCTTGGACACTACTGGTAAGATACTAATAGGTCTTAAATCATCTAAGCTATTACATTTGCTTGATTTAGGTATCGGCTTAATAATTGATTTCTTCCAGATGTTAGGGAAGTAATGTTCCAAAATACATGAGTTTATAATATTCAGAAGAGGTCCCTTACAGAAAGGCAGGCACAACCTTAAATCTTTAATTGAAAGTTCGTCCTCACCCACAGCACCAGAGCTAACAGAGTCAACAATGTCGAGAAGGGCAGCCTCATCCATCAACCTAAACTCCAACTCACCCGTGACGGATGGATGCCTATTCTTGTTGTAAAAATTAATTTTGCTATGAGAAACGGTACTTGGAGTATTATAAGCATTCGAAAAGTGTTCATTTATTTTATCGGCAGTAGCAAGGTCAAATGGAATGGCGAAGGACGAATTTGATGTCAAATTAAGTTTTTTCATGTGATTCCAAAAATTTTTTCCCGTCGAATTGGAAACTCTATTGAAATATGCTGCCTTCTCACGGCCAATAGCATGCTTGGTATAATTTCTTAAGCGCCTATAATAATTTAACTTAGCTTCAGTTCGGCACTTCAAGTAATCACGGTGGGCCCTATCACGAATCCTTATCATATGTTTGATATTTGACGTCAGCCAGGGCATGAAAGGTCTGTCAAAAACTTTTTTCTTTAATTTGGGGGCATGTGTATTCAGCAAAATATGTAAATTATCGTAAAAGATATTTAACTTCAAATCGATATTCCTTTCATAGTAGATTCGAGTTAGGTTATATATTGATGATAATTATTTAATCCTCAATCAATTTCACTAACGCTGATGAAAAAACCAGTTGCGAAAGCTTTGCGGACAGGGGCTTTGGCGCGCTGTTCGAATTCACTGCCAGAGCGGTTACCCATCCACTTACTGAACTCACCTGAAGCTACTTAACTCCAGAACAAAATATATAATTTCTTCCCATTATTTCAAGTAATTTAGATCAGAAGAACCCCTCTCTTTCCGAAGATTATAACATTAGAAGTTGATATTCATCACAGAATATAATTACTGAAATAATTTACAGCCACGTCGAAAATCAAAAACTGTTGAAATTTTATTTTGTTGAGTATAATACATTTAACCAGTACATCTCGATCGTTGGAATATTTCAGTATTTCGACAATATCTTCACCAATACAGATCCAATCGAGTTCAAATCTAGAACTTTATTTACTGTAAAATAAGGTTTCGAAGGCTCTCGCAGAATTGGAATGATATATGTTGGATAGTTTCTGAGATTCTGACGGCCAGCCGGACAGAAACAATGTTGACCCTGAGTCAGAACTAATCGTTTGAGACCATTCTCTGCCAAATTTAAAAAAAATACAGACACTTGGATGAATTGATAGACAGTCTATTCAGGTGAACAGCGCCCCAACAGGTGAACAGCGCGCCAAAAATATTACTTTAGAGTGAGATAGCTCATATTACATACCATTGTCTCAAACCAACGGGTTAACTTAGGACACGGTAAGTTAGCTGACATATTTGGAGGAAGGACTTTGATGAAGATAATTAAACATGCGCTACCAAAAATACAAACTAACATACATTCAAGACGATCCATTTAGTAGAATTTTCTATTAGCCTGTAAGAGTTGAAAGTTCAGAAAAATTACTGAAAGCGGTAATCCAACTTAAAATCGATGTTCGTAAATAAGTGCATATATTTCTGAAATTACTCTTTATCAAATTTTGTTGGTGCAAATGATACCCTTCAAGTACATCAAAAATGTTGTATTCTGAATATACCATAAAATTCAGGCATCATCAAGTTTCAATTGAGAAGTAATTGAGATGTAAAATACGGTAGTATTGATTGGTGGGATTGCAATTCAAAAGTGCAATTTCAACTAAACCTCGTAAACATACAGAAATATGCGTGCATGATGGTGATGAGAGTGCTTCGTTCCACCCCCACTGCAACTATGGAACGCTTACTAGACCTCGCCCCTCTTGGTCTAGAGATCAGGAGCGTGGTTAGGATGGTGACACACAGATTTCTCCATATGCCTCACAATGAGCCTGATATGACCAGGTTCATGTGCTGTTATCAGCCGGCTGACTTGAAGGCCAACTAGATAATAAGCATGCTGTATGACGTGTCTACAACCAAAACTATACAGAGAAGTCCTACCGTATCATCTTTCCCAACGATTGGACCATCTCTGGGACCCGACTACTTAAGAAGCCTTGTTGGTTCACATATGGGTCCGTGACCAGCAAAAGGGTGGGTGTATTTTTCATGAGGTGGTGGACTCATTGGCGGTGCAGGGGTTTCCTCGAGACTCCATTTGAACTGAACTAACCTGTGCATCCCTGTCAAGATAGCAAGGCGAGAGAAGAACAGATGGTTGGACCAAAAGCTTTAAGAACTCTAGAGCAGCATATCAAATCTCAGACATGATCACTCATCAACAATCACTGCTCCTCCAGCTGAAAGACCCAAAAAATGGTTCGAACTCTCAAGATCAGACCTGAGAGTTTTAAGAGTGACGTCTATGGTTCACTGTGGCCTTAAAAGTCACCAGATCATATGGGGTTGGTCGAGGTCTCTGGAGTGCAGACTATGCCTCGAGCACGACGAATCTATCCAGCACAGTATATGTGATTTCCCCGCTGGGGCCAGGAATAGATTCGAGGAGCTAGGAGTCCACAAGCTGAGACTGAGAGAACTAGGCATGTTCTAACGCTCTAGGCTCATCTTCCTTATGAATTGGTTTGAGCTTGTGGGTAATGTAGAGATTTAAGTGTTCAACAATATACCAACTGCCCGACACAACACATATCTAATCTAATAACAGTTTTATTGCTTCTGCAAAATTTCTCTAGGTTCATTTCACTAAAAGAAAACAAAAAAACTCATTGTTTTAAATAAATCGGGCACTAGCCACTTTATTCAACTTTAAATTGGCATGCTCGAATAAATTTTCGAATTATCCAAAAAATTATAGAGACATTAGATAACGTACATAAAGTGAGCCAGCCATATGCAAGTTTACACAATTTAATTTTAGGTAGGTTTTAGAAATAGCGTAAAAGGACAATGTAGTTTCTGATACCTTTGTGAAAAACTTATGTGAAGATCAATATTCTCATTCAGCACAGACTCAGCCCTATCCAACCGGAAGTCTGGATATCTGGAAGTATCGTTGTACAGGATATCGCCTCCGATATGAGCAATATCGAACGCCAGCGCCGAGAGGTTTCAATGTTCGACCATTTGGAGGGGGAACTTGAAAAATGATGTTACTTGCTGTTCATCGTTAGAGCTAATAAATCAGCCATTTTTGCGTGTTGCTTCCGTGTGACCCTCGTCATCATTATTTCGTTCATTTCTCAGAAGTCGTTTGCTCGTGGCACGAAATAAAAGAATTGTATATACATACATATAAAGTTATATGAGTTTCTGATGAATTACGTGATAGTATAACATCGTAGAAACTCATTATTGAAGAAATTTTATACTGAGTATAAAACCGTCATGTCTCCATATCACAGTGATTATCAAAATATTGATCTAAACATTCGAAAGCACTTTGTGAGTAAGCTGACTGAGGTTCGTAAAGTAAATCTTATTTATAAAGTTAATAAAATGTTTATGAATTCTTTTATTTTACGGGTTGCTCTACGCCTCAAGGCATCTTCAGGAGCACTAGAAGACAAAATTTCATATATAATAAAAACAATGCGTTTCCGGTTGTGTGAACTGACTTGTCAAGAAGTATAGGGTTACAAAAATCATAAAATACGGTTGGGACTGAGAACATTTCAGAACCACCAAATGTTAGGGATAAATGGTGCAACTTAACTGTAAGTTTGACTAACTTATCAACACCTTAAAATTCTTCCAAAACATCCTTTCACTATCCGAGATTAACAATCCTGGTAGACCGAAATATGACGTTTCGACTTTGACAAGCATCGAGGTGCGTTCCCCTTCTTGCTTCATGAGGGCTGTTCCTACAATAAGCTCTCCAAGAAGGGATGGTAACTCAGGTGGGACTCAATTTGGGTGTTTAGACATTTGTCATGGTCGATTTTTAGGTTTTTCGTTATTTGGTATATTTCCTTAAGATCCAATTTATTGCCTTTGTCCAAACTGTGAAGCAGTGTCACATTCTCTTGTTCATCAAACCTGTGCTGGTTAAAATTTAGGTGTCGTCTAAATAAGCCTTTATCCTTTTAGTTTCGTAGATATTCTGATATCCTTCGGACGGACGGCCGGCCGGACAGAATCGATTTCGACCACGGATTGTTGATCAGTGAGTCAAACCAAATCGTTCAAGACCATTTTCAGCCAAAAATTCGAAAATTACAGACATTTGGGCAAATTGATAAGCACTCTGTTCCGAGGAACAAGAACGCCAAAAAGTATTTTAAGAGGCATCAAAAACTCTAGCAGAATCCGGCGTTAAATCTCTGTTTCTAATTACCACCCCTGAAAAAACTACCACGAGATATTTCTTTTTAAATGGCTCCCTTATATTTTGTTCACTCTGAACGATTCCCCAGTAAAAGGGGAAATATTTTATGCTCTCAGAAAAATAGAATGTTCAAACAAAAAGTACTTCAAATCGCATAAAAAAATCTATCAGAATACATACAATACACACAATAAAAATTATTAACACAAACAACACTCCGGAACATATTAAAGCAACATAATAATCATTTAAAATCCAAATTAATGTTACAAATGGTCGAAATTTGCCCCACCTGATTCCACACAACTTTCAAATCGAGTAAATAAATGTCTTGTACTTCTGGCGTTACATTACGACAGGCATCACGGATTCTGGTCATGAGGTCTCCTAAATTTGCCGATTGGACCGAATAGACCGATTCCTTCAGGTAACCCCAAAGGAAAAACCCTAGGAGTGTGAGGTCCGGACTATGCGCTGGCCAGGTGATGGGACCTCTATTCCCATCCAACCGCCAGGAAAATGTCGATTCAGATATTCCGTGATGATCCTGGCGTTGTGTGGCGGTGCACCATCCTGTTGTCACACGATGTTGAGCCGCTCAGCCAAGGGCATATCTGCCACCAGATCGGGAAGTACGTTTTCCAAAAAGTTCAAATATCTTTCGCCTGATAGATTCCCCTCATAGAAATGTGGCCCAATGATATGCCCATTGAAAAGAGCGCACCACACGTTTATTCCCCATACAGTTTAGGAACGCGCTGACCGAACCCCGTGGGGATTTTCAGATGCCCAGAAATGGGCATTGTGTTTATTTACAACCCCATTATTGTGAAAACGGCTTTCGTCTGACCAACATATCTATTTAAGAAATTTGGATTTTCGTGAATCATAATGTTCATTGTGGCCAGAAATTCCAACCTGTGATCATAATATGTAGTCCGCAGTCTTGCACTAGATGAATTTTGAATGGCCGAAAATGATTGACTTTCAAAATCCTCTGCACACTTCTTTTTGATTCGCCTAACTCTAAGGATATCGTACGAATGGAGGCGTACGCATTCTCATTCACATATCCCAAAGCATTTACGAAATTCGCATCATTTTGTGCAGGTTTTGGATGTTGAGAGTGCTTGCTAATTGGAAAACTTCCCTTCCTCATTTTATGTTCAACAGCTTTGAAAACTGAATATGCTGGTGCTCTTCGTTCCGGAAATCGTTGACGGCAGAGGCGAACCGAATCTCGAGAATTTCGTCGACATTCGCCAAACCTTAACAACATGTCGACATATTCATTAGGGGTATAAGTGAAAGGCATTTTCAATTATGTAAAACAAGTACAACAATAATTTAGTTCAATGGACAACTTATTTTATTTTGTAAACTGGCATTTTATTCGGTGGCAACCTTTGAGTATAGAATAATTATAGAGTATAGAACATAGACATAGAGAAAGAACTGAGCAAAAATGGCGAATGTGCCGGAAATTATAATTATTATTTTCAAGAGTTGAATTTACGTAAAATGATGAAAAAGTGTTTTAAACATATTTCTTCTTTAACTGGGGAATAGTTTAGAGTGAAAAAAATATAAGGATGCAATTTGAAAAAAATATCTGGGGGTACGTCGTTTTTTCAGGGGTGGTAATTAGAAACAGAATTTTAACGACGGATTCTGCTAGTGTTTTTGATGCACTTGATACTTGAATATACTTTTTGTTTGAACTTTCTACCTTATCTGAGAGCCGCTATTTTGGCTGTTTGGAACATTTTGGGAAACCCTGGATAATTAGAATTAGGAATACATTTTAAGTCTACAATCGACGCTTTAGCGATAAATCGGACTTTCACTGGAACCTCTGTCGGCTGAAATCCATTAGTATTCCGTTAGCAATACTATACAGATGACAGGAGATGAAGAATTTAAACCAAGCCCGACTGTCTGGCGTCTCCAAGGAGGTCGGGGTTAACGGGATATCTATATCTGGATTTTATCATACCCGAAGAGCTCTTGACGTCCAACATTAACAACGACTAGATTCCAGGAATTGCCTTCAGACCGTGGGGTTGTTCCCAGGGAATAATTTTGGTCTAAGGCGGGGTAGTTCAGCCAGACAATCACCAATCAATGCACTACCCTGTAAGATCGAGGGTAAGCCAAGTGCGGGGGGTTAACAGAGTAGGTACCTAGGGTAGTCAGAAGCGAGGGCATAGGCCAGTGTGTTCTGAGCAGGGAAACGAAGACGGTATACTAAGATGATTGGTGAAGACGAGTTTATATCCCTGAGACGGTTTCTTAGTTGGACGAATTTAGAGTATATTGTGGTAGTTGACTTCAGTAATTGCAGAAGTAAATACTGTCAGAGTTGTTAATCTTTCTTCGAGTTGAATTGTTAATGTGTAAATAGCAGAACAAGTGTTTTTTGAAGAGAAAAGACGTTAAGAATAATATTAGCAGCGTAAATCAATCAACCCCTAGGCGATTGATATAAAAATCCTACATTAACTTTTCAGAGGAAGTAGCAGGAATATCACACAGATATAAATTAAATATATAAAAACACTGACGTGAGGTCAGTACCCTTTGGTGCGCGTGTGCACGTTGGCTAATTTTAATTGAATTATGAGTGTTTCAAGCTCAATGGATAGAACGAGCCGGAGATCTACCCAGATGGTAGTGTACACCATTCACTGTCGGGTCAAAAATTAAGAGTGCTTTGTCTTAGCTGGCATAAAGATAGAGTAACAAAGTAGACAAAGAGCACAACTGACTTTCCTTAGTCGCACAAGCTTCTAGGAGCTTCTGAGGTATCTCCTTAGGAAATACTTGGGAGGGTCAGTATAATATTATGATTATATCATATAATAATAATCATATTTATAGCACACGCCCAAAACAGATTGACCCCACGTCAATGCTCGTTTTCTCCTTCTCTTTCATTATGAAGTCAATCTGCAATTGGCGCGCGTGCTACAAATATGATTATGATTATAATGACCCTCCAAAGTCTTTCCTGAGGAGATACCTCAGAAGCTCCTAGAAGCTTGTGCAACTAAGGAAAGTCAGTTGTGTTCTTTGTCTACTTTTTTACTCTATCCTTATGCCAGCTTAGACAAAGCACTCTTAGTTTTTTACCCGACAGTGAATGGTGTCCACTACCATCTGGGTGGATCTCCGGCTCGTTCTATCCACTGAGCTTGAAACACTCATAATTTAATTCAAATTAGCCAACACGTGCGCCAAAGAGCACTGACCTCACGTCAGTGCTTTTTTATATTGTTTCGAGTCCCTTTAACAAATCTGGCTATCGATACGGTCTGGCTATTAGTTTTACCATAGATCGAAATAAAAATAATCGGTTATGGAACCCCTGTTGGGAACGCAATTGCTTACGCCTATTCTCCAAATCTGAACATAATTTAATATAGATCTTCCAAATATAGTGATTTATAAATCGGTCCCTGTGCTACGATACAGACAAATAAACTCGAAAATAACGCTATTTCCTCGAAACTGACTTGTTGGTGCACAAAATTGCCATGAAATTTCTCTTAAAACCTCACAATATCGGCTCAGCACAAAATCCATGATCGCTAGACACAAATCACTCCCAACATAAGCCATACAACCCGAAAAGAACCACTTTACCACACACAAAACTTTGGTTTTTCAACACCATTGGTTCAGGAGATATCGCAACTGCAATCCGCGCATGCGCGGACACTCCCAAGCGGATTCTATGGAGGAATAGCATCCTGCACCTCCAAACCCCAATCCTCTCGGATGAAAATTATAGCAGTTAAATCACTTCCCGTTTGCTCATGCGCATAACGTAAATGCCCGTAACGGGTAACATGAATTTCAAAATTAGCCCCAGGGCCACGGTACGGACACTCCAACTCGCAGACAACGTAATTTACCTCTAAATGACTTCTCCGTGCACAGAACTGCCATGAATAGTCTTCTAAGTACCAGACCCATAATTGATAATCCTAAACCACTCCATACATAACCCATACAATCTAAAAACAGTCACTTTTGCTATGCACATGCGCAATCCACTCGCTGCTGAAAGTCCTCCCAAAATCACACATCCCACAAAAAACTCCGATCCTCCAACACTAGTGGTTCAGGACATATCGCATCTTGAATCCACGCATGCGCAGAACCTCACCAGTGGATTATTTGGGGGAATAGCATCCTCCACGCCAAAACCCCAATCCTCTCAGACGAAAACTCCAGCAGTTAAATCACTCCTCATCTGCTCATGCGCACAAGGAAAAATGCCCAAAAATGATAATATGAATTTCAAAAAATGGGTTCAAGCCCTGTGGACAGGAGCTTTCTGGCGCTCTAGTTCAAACAGACAAATTATATCTCCGAAAGTATTGGTTTCTCAGAGTTGGGAATTATATCAATGTATTCATATAATAGAACTGCATCCTAAAGGAAATTCAATTCAAATAATAGTTTATTTATCAAGATTAAATGAGCAATCATGAGAATGAGAAAAGCACCATGGAAGAAATCAAATTAAATCTGGCCAATTTTGCCCAATAACGAACTTAACCGAGATATTCATCTCCCTAAACTACTCTGAAAATTTCAACTACCTACCTCATTCCGTTCGAGAGTTATATCTATGTCTATGGATGAAAAGCAGTCTCACTACTCTCTACTTCACTCACTAATCTCTTACTTCATATTCAGTTCCGAAATGTAAGAATTTTCTGAGAAAAAACAACTGAGATTTTTCTCACTTCGATCACAATTCTTCGATTGATTAGATCATCATTTGACATTATGACAATTCATATTCATACATAGAATAAATAATAATATCATTCTGTGACAACGTTGAAATACGATTTATTATTGAAATTTTGAAAAATCATATCTCCGAAAGTATTAGCTTGTTAGAGTTGAAAATGATATGATTGGATTCTTATGATGAAACTTTTTATTAAAAAAAAATTAATTTGGAATTTGTTTCGTAAAAAAAAAAATTTTTTTTTGTTACTCCGAAACCATTTGTCCGATTTTGCCCAATAACGAACTTAGCCGAGATATTTATCCCCCAAACCTACTCTGAAAATTTCAACTCTCTAGCTCATTCCGTTCGAGAGTTATCGTGCCTACGGCCGGCCGGACCGGCCGGCCGGACCGGCCGGACAGAATGAATTTCGACCACGGATTCTTGATCGGTGAGTCGAACCAAATCGTTTAAGACCATTTTCATCGAAATATTCGAAAATTACAGACATTTGGGCAAATTGATAAGCACTCAGTTCCGAGGAACTAGAGCGCCAATTAGCCCTAGGGCCACGGTACACTCCAACTCGGAAACAACGTCATTTCCCCCAAACTGACTTGTCCGTATACATAATTGTCATGAATTTTCTTGTACAACCTCACAATATCGGCTCAGCACTAGACCCATCATAAATATTCCTAAACCACTGTCAACATAACCTATACATCCTAAAATCATTTCTCCTCTGCGCATGTGCAGTCCACTCGTGGATAGAAGCCCTCTCAAAATCACAAACTTCCGATTCACCAACACCAGTAGTTCAGGAGATATCGCATCTTCAATCCACGCATGCGCTGACCCTCACAAGTAGATTTTATGGAGGAATAGCATCCTCTACCTCAAAACCTGTATCCTCTCAGACGAAAACTCCAGCAGTTAAATCATTTCTCGTCTGCTCATGCGAATAACGAAAAATGTCCGAAAGAGGCATTATGAATTTCAATATTGGCCCCAAGGATTATGTTATTAACGCTACACCTCGGATGCACACAAATCTCCGAAACGGCTCGATGGATTTTGCCCATTAACGAACTTGTCCGAGATATTTACGCTCCAAATATGCCCTGCAAGTTTCAAAGCTCTAACTCGCTCCGTTAGCTATCGTGCTTACGGCCGGACCAGCGGGACCGACAGAATTGAATCTGACCTCGAATTCTTCATCAGGGAGTCGAACCCAATCGTTTGAGACCGTTTTAGCAAAAAAATTCGAAACATACAGACATTGTGACGAAATGATAGCGCGCTGTTCCTTGCGGAACACGCGCGCAAAAAGAAGAGGTGCTAAAACTGATCCTGGTAGTATACCAAAAAAATGACAGACATATCTGATGAGGCGAAATTCCGAATTTAATTTTAAGATGCGGTTGAGCATAAAAGTCGCCCTGGCGAGCGCGGTTTTCCCTCGATGCTAATTTGGGGAAGGGAAGGCTTGGAATGGACCGGAATATTAATTGGGGTAATTATTTTGATGCTATAATGCTTGGCTGCTCGCGGCCCGATGAAATATTATAGTCAAAATGTCGTTTTCTCGACGGTGCCATGAAATATCGGCTTCTCTTCAGGGAATGATCCGAATTTTTCGTCTTGGCGGGAAATTAACTCGTTCTCGGGTTCGCTGTGGATGAAAGGACATTTTTTTCCGGAAATAAAGGAGAGAGATGAATGTGTCTATCGGGTCTGGAGTGAGGCGTTATAGAGGGTGTTGGAATGAGAGAACAACTGTAGAATTGCACGATATTTTTCCTGGTGGTGGAATTAATTGAATACTTTCAAGTACTCGAGAACATTGAAAGTCTCTTCAGGATCCTGTAAACGATATCAAAACGGAAAAATGTTGCCAAACTCTCGTCACGTTCCACGCTCAATTCCTTAGTCAGCTCCAGAATGTTTTTGAAAATTCTAATGTAATTTTTTTAAATTCTTTTGACTGAGAGCTGTATATGTGTTAGCAGAGGTTGGTGTAACGGGGTACCATACAATTCGACGTATGATACAAGAGCTTAGGGAAAAACCTCAGCAAAAAACCCTTTCTCCCCGTGAGTGTGGTGATTTGTAACTATTGTTTACAAAACTTGCTGAAATTTAAAAATATTGATGGGGATATATTTCTTCAATGTGGATTCCCTCGTCAAAAAACGGATAGGTTTCTCCAAGGTACCCGAAACTCAACCTGAAAAATGAAAAGACAAGAGGAGGAAACGAACAAATTAAAAATAATACATAACCTTTCAAAATACTCCTCTCACAAAAATACTTCTCTGTAGGCGAATGGGATCTCGTGGAGAAGAATCGCCTCCGCTAGTTTTCGAAGATATTCACTCCTGAAATCCCTTCAATATTTGAATTCAAAAATGAAAATGTTGCTCGTAAGGCCAGGAGGGTCTCTTTCAAAACCAGGTCTGACCGGTCCAAGTCCAAGCGATGATTATTCAGAACTTCAGATGTTCGAAGCCCGCTACAGGGCCCTTAAGAAGGGCTATCATCTCCCATAGATATATATTTTACTTTATATTGTATAAAAGAATGAAAAAATGCGCCGGACAAATTATGACTAATGTAAAACAGGCTCTTGAAATTCTCACAAATGAAACAATTTCTAGGAAATTCTTTTAATTTTCATGAAATCAAATTGTCAGATTGCACCGCGGACTACGTCGGGCAGACAACCAGGAATATTCTCAAGTGGCGGCTGGTGGTAATTTTGTTCAGGGTGGTGATGAACCAAGAATACAAAAAAAGTACAGGTATATATTTTAAAAGGTAATTACCAAATGCCTACATCTTAAAATGAAACTCAATCCTTCTGTTTTTGTAGTCTTGATCGATTTTAAAGTAGAGAAACATCTTTCATTTTTTGTGTTTATCAGTGGCATCGATATTAAAATTACTTTAGATATTTCGCAAAACGTTGAATCCAAACCATACGACACTATATTAAAATTAAAGTACGTAAGAAACCGGTGACGTTCTCGTTTTCTTGTGTTTTAAATCGAGTCTTCCGACTCATTACAACCACGTAGTTCAAGATTGCATCTGCCACACAACTTCAGACTATCGATAATTTTTGACAGGACGTAACGACAATAGAACATACGCGCAAAAGCTCCTGACTTCACGTCAGTGCTTGAACCAATTTTGTTTCCTAATATTTTACAATTTTCTAGGGATACGGTTCTTACAAAATTTTACACACGTCCTTATGTCGATATTCTACAACTAGTTACCAATCTTCAATTCGATCGAGTCTATACTTTTTGAGTTATCGAGGAAATAATAGTCCAGGTGGGTATAACTCCAAAACCGATGGGCCGATTGTGCCCAAAAACGAATATAAATCTCCCATTGGGATGTGCAACCTACCCTGAAAATTGCAAGTCCCTATCTCCTTTCGTTCGAAAGTAATCGAGGCAACGGTCACCCATCCAGCTACTAAATTCACACAAGGTTGCTCGGATCTCCAACAATATAGAACCGATCATGTTCGAACTTGTTCTGATACATATAATTTTTTTCAATTATTTTCATTGGTTTTTTGAAAATTTTCTAGTGATATGATCCTCATGAAATTCAACAAGAACTTTTGCGTGGGCATTCTACAACTGATGACCATGTTCGAATTGGATGGCTTTTGTATTTTTCGAGTTATTGAGGAAATAACAACTAAATTTCAGATGGGTATGAGGTGGAGGTTTGTGCGGAATCTGACTGATGGTTTTGAAATATTAAACTTTTGAAGGTCAATTTTAATTTTTTTTCTAGAGATACAATTCCTCACGAAATTTTGCACAAATTTCCAAACTTCAATTTGGTCGGATATGTATTTTTAGAGTTATTGGATTACATCAAAATTTCAGATGGGTATAACTTCGATGGCCGATCATGCTTAATGAACTATTTAGTCACTATTTCTTTCCGTTCGACAGTTATCATGGTAACGGCCGGACAGAATCGAATTCGACCTCGAAACCTTCATCGGCGAGTCGAACCTAATCCTTTGAGACCATTTAAGAGAAAACAAAGAGAAATTTGGGCAAAATGATAACACGCTGTTCCACATAACATGCGCCCAAATATTTGATATATTTACTCAGGCATAAGGCAATTCCATTTATAACGTTATCGAAATTTACGAGCGCTACAACTACAAGTTCATACTTCTTGGCTGCTGAACTCATAACGTGAAAGGCCGTATTGGGGTCAATTTCATTGGTGAGATTTCTAACTTCGTAATCTGGTAAAATGATTAATTTTGGAATATTAAGAAGAACTTTATAAACCCTATATCAATGAATGAATCGTATTTGGATCCCAGATTGGTCCCAATTTAATAGTTCGTTACTATATTCTGATGACATTCGTCCCATTGTTGTTCTGCTGGAGTACAATAGAGAGTTATGGGTATATTGGGGGTATGATCGCCATTTTATTACAGTCATTAGCAGCTGTTCACGGAATCCCCATAAAGTTTTAACGATCCAGTTCACAATACGGGGAAAATGGTAGAAATATGGATACTACTTTTTTCTACATTATTGCAACAGTCGTTTCTGAATCATAATAAAGGGGTAAATTCTCCATGCCATTTGAATGGAAAATGACGTCGAAATGATACAATGGGGTTTTTAGTGATGATACTCTTATCAGCTTGATAATTTGTCAGTGTTCTTTTATTTCACGTATTCTTGGAAATCTAGTTGAAAATATTGGAAAAGTGATTATATTGTGGAATAATATTCTGTTATTAGGAACTTTCATATACCGTGTTCCGTTGAAAAGTTTGATAATTATATCACTATCACCTCTGGTTGTTTCATGAAAAGAAATATTGTTGAAGTTTTAATGACGCATTTGTGCGCATGTTCATTTTGAATGCTCCGCAATCTTCACTCCAGTATTGACTAAATCATATTATAAGGGTTCACTTTTTGCGCTCTTGTTCTGGGGTACAGCATGCTATCATTTCGCCCAAATGTCTGTAACTTTAAATTTTTTAACGAAAATGGTCTCAAACGATTAGGTTCGACTCAGTGATGAAGAATTCAAGCTCAAATTTGATTCTTTCCGGCCGTCCGAGCCTTGCCACGATAACTTAAGAACGGAAAGAGATAGCGACTTCAAATTTTCAGGTTAGGTGGCGCTTCCAAATATCACGGATGAGTTCGTTAATGGGCCTAATCGGCCCAATGGTTTTCGAGTGTTAATTTAGTTTCCAACCAATACAGATCCGATTGAATTGAAACTTGGTAACTAGTTGTAGAATACCGACATAAAGACTTATGTGAAATTTTGTGAGGATCGTATAACCAGAAAATCTAAAAAATGTCTATGATTTATCTCACGATAACTTGAGAACGGAAAGAGAGATCAAAATGTTTAGGGTAAGTAGAGCCTCCGAACGCGACATTTGAGTTTGCTAATAGGCATAATCGGCCAAAGGGATTTTGAGTTATGCCTAACATGGTAAATAGTTGTAGAATGCCAACTTGCAACAAAATCGTGAGGATCATATCACTAGGAAATTTAAGAAAAAACATAGAAAATCATTGAAACAAGTTCTCTATATCAGAAACTATTCGTCCTACATCGCTGAAATGTTGCTAGAGCCTTCATAACCTAACTGTACTGCCAAATTCAAAGTTTGAACAGGATCGGATCTATATTGTTGGAGATCCGAGCAGCCTTGGGTGACCGTTGCCTCGATAACTTTCGATCGAAAAGAGATAGGAATTTGCAAAAAAAATTTTTTTTTACAAAACAAATTCCAAATTAAATTTTTTTTAATAGGCAGTTTTATCATAAGAATCCATTCATATCATTTGCAACTCTAACAAGCTAATACTTTCGGAGATATGATTTTTCAAAATTTCAATGTAAATCGTATTTCACAGATTGATATAATTATTCTATGTATATTCTATGTATGAATTGTCATAAAGTCAACTTGACAGAAGGGAATATTGTAACTTCAAGAATATTGAGGTTGAAATACTCGTATTTTAGCGATGCAACGGGGACCTCACCCGAAAATGTTTGAAAATATTACGTAAATATTGAAAGCATAATTCTGTAGTTCGAGAGAGGAGAAAATTTGGTGAACGTAGATCAGGAAATTTTTGATCGATTACAAGGTAATTTATTATTACTTATCTAATAAACTATTATTTGATTTGAATTTCCTTTATGATGCAGTGATATCATATGAATACATTGATATAATTCCCAACTCTGAGAAACCAATACCAGATACAATTTGTCTGTTTGAACTAGAGCGCCAGAAAGCTCCTGTCCACAGGGCTTGAACCCATTTTTTCTTCAGCACTCGCTAGCACTTAGCTAGCATCAACTTTCTTCAAGATTTCGATGAAAAGTGCTGGTTTTTCCGGGCTTCATATAAGTTGGCCCGGAAAATTGAATTTTCATTTTTTCCACTACCATCAGAGATTTTTCATTTTTTCTTTCAGCAATCTTCAGCACTTGACTAGCATTTAATATACATTTTTTTTTTGTGAAAATGCCACAACTACCGTGCTAACTTGATAGACCTGCGTTGTCAGACTGTGTTCTCTATATATGGCTAACTATATAAAGAGAACACAGAGAAACCTAGAGGAATGAAGAGGAGTAAGTTAAACTCACCTCATCGTCGAAAGGATCATGATCTGCCATTATTCGGTCGGATTATCTAAGTCAGCGTGTAGGTTACTCGCCTCCTCATTGTCAACGGCCAGCACATCATCAAGTTCACCGCTTTCCAGGAATATTTTTCCCAACACGCACCCCCCTGTACCTTGGAGGAAATCGCTTCATTTTCGGTGTAAATCTACAGAGCTATCTGAAATAGAATTAAATCCAATTTGATTTAGGCTGATGTATATTTCCTTATTGTCGTTTTCATTTCCTTTGTCTAGGGACTTGACGATTGAATTGGTTGGGGAAGGTTTTCTGTATTTGAGTCATTGTTAATTGGATTTGTGTATGAACTGGAAGTAGGCATCTTGCAGCTAATTGGGGCAAATTATTATAAAAATATACAGATGAAGGGCCGTAACTTTAGCATAGGTAATCACTCTCCTGTTTTAATTAAATCTCACTATGTTGAAGTTTATCTATAATATTGTTTGAAAGGAAACGGGAAATAACTGTTCGCATGCGTATATTCCATCTTATAATTTTGTTGTGATATAAAGTCAGTTCTTCTGCATTGATACCAAGTTTATCACTAAATGGTGCATTTCAGGGTGTTCTCTCCCAAACTCCGAGAAATATCTATGACATGAAAAACATTATTATTTTGAAATTGCTTCTACGTTAGGAACACTAGATATTTGTCAGAAGTAATGTATAGAACAATGTTATATATATTAATTTTATATATCTCCCAGTTTCGTAGCTTCACGGTAAAAAGAAAAGTTTTGGCGCTCTTGTTCCTTGGAACATAGTGCTTATCAATTTGCCCAAACGTCTGTTATTTTCGTATTTTTGGCTGAAAATGGTCTTCACCGTTTTGTTTCGACTGACTGATCAAGAATCCGAGGTCACATTCGATTCTGTCCGGCCATCCGTTAACACGATAACTCTTGAACGGAATCAGCTAGAAAGTTTAAATTTTCGGAGTAGGTTTGGGAGATAAATATCTCGGTTATGGTCGTTATTAGGTAAAATCGGCGGCCTGGTTGTTTCGGAGTTACGAACATCATTTTTTTTTCATTACAAATTTTAATTATTTTTAGGATGCAGTTTTGTCATAGGAATCCATCGATATAATACTCAACTCTAACAAACTAATACTTTCGGAGATATGATTTTTCAAAATTTCAAGAATTAATCGTAATTTCATAATTTTTTAATTTATTATCTTTTATGATGCAGTTCTGTCATAAGAATCCATCGATATCTTTCCCAACTCTGAGGAACAAATACTTTCGGAGGTATGATTTGGCAAAGTTTGAACGAGAACGCCAACGCTTCTGTCCACAGGGCTTTCCCACTTTTATGTCATCAGACTCTGACATCAGAATCTTTGTTTTACTCCAATCCATCATGTGATCTCCATTGACTATTTTATATTTTTGTATGTCTCTATTCCATAAGTTGTTCCTATGTACCAACTTTCTTATTGGTCTCTAGTGGTCTCGAAGATTCTCCTGAATACGTTTTACCAGGAATACAAGGAATATTATACACACAGATTTTGGATTCTTACGCGAATTGTCTGGGGAATATCGCGTTATCATTTTGCCCAAATGTCTATACTGTTCGAATTAATTATACTTCAGTAGTCGTTCGTCTATGATCACAGAATTTTTTATTCTGACATATTATGTATTCTATTGGAACTGAAATACGAAAAACCTTACCCCTCAAATAACTCCAAGTTAGGATATTCACGAAATTCCGCGAATATTAGTGTATCGGCATAATAGAAGTAATCACCGAGTTTTAATTGGATCAGATTTGTACATTTTGAGTTATAGAAGAAATAAAAACAAAATTTCAGATCAGTATAACCCCAAAATAATTTGGCTGATTATGTTGGCATAATCGGCCAAATCAACGAACATAAATATCGCATTCAGATGCGCAACCTCGCAAGTCACTATCTCTTACCGTTCTCAAGTTATCGTGAGATACTGGTAACTAGTTGTAGAATATCGACATAAAGACGTGAGTGAAATTTTGAGAGGACCGTACTACTAGGAAAACTTTTGAAAAACCAAGAAAAAATATTAAGTATCTCACGATAACTTGAGAACGGTAAGAGATAGTGACTTCCGAGTTTGCGCATCTGAATGCGATATTTATGTTCGTTGATTTGGCCGATTATGCCAACATAATCGGCCAAATTATTTTGGGGTTATACTGATCTGAAATTTTGTTGTTATTTCTTCTATAACTCAATATATACAAATCTGATCCAATTAAAACTCGGTGATTACTTCTATTATGCCGACACACTAATTCTCGCGGAATTTCGTGAATATCGTAACTTGGAGTTATTTGAGGGGTAGGGTTTTTCGTATTTCAGTTCCAATAGAATACATAATATGTCAGAATAAGAAATTCTGTGATCATAGACGAACGACTACTGAAGTACAATTAATTCGAACAGTATAGACATTTGGGCAAAATGATAACAAGATATTCCCCAGACAATTCGCGTAAAAATCCAAAAACTGTGTGTATAATATTCCTTGTATTCCTGGTAAAACATATTCAGGAGAATCTTCGAGACCACTAGAGACCAATAAGAAAGTTGGTACATAGGAACAACTTATGGAATAGAGACATACAAAAATATAAAATAGTCAATGAAGATCACATGATGGATTGGAGTAAAACAAAGATTCTGATGACAGAGTCTGATGACATAAAAGTGGGAAAGGCCTGTGGACAGAAGCTTTGGCGTTCTCGTTCAAACTTTGACAAATCATACCTCGGAAAGTATTTGTTCCTCACAGTTGGGAAAGATATCGATGGATTCTTATGATAGAACTGCATCATAAAAAGTAAAAATTATGAAATTACGATTAATCATATCTCCGAAAAAAAAAATCATATCTCCGAAAGTATTAGTTTGTTAGAGTTGAGAATTATATCGATGGATTCCTATGACGAAACTGCATCCTAAAAATAATTGAAATTTGTAATAAAAAAAAAAAATTTGTTCGTAACTCCGAAACAACCAGGCCGCCGATTTTACCTAATAACGACCATAACCGAGATATTTATCTCCCAAACCTACTCCGAAAATTTAAACTTTCTAGCTGATTCCGTTCAAGAGTTATCGTGTTAACGGATGGCCGGACAGAATCGAATGTGACCTCGGATTCTTGATCAGTCAGTCGAAACAAAACGTTTGAGACCATTTTCAGTCAAAAATACGAAAATAACAGACATTTGGGCAAATTGATAAGCACTATGTTCCAAGGAACAAGAGCGCCAAAACTTTCCTTTTTACCGTGAAGCTACGAAATTGGGAGATATATCAAATTGATATATATAACATTGTTCTATATATTACTTCTGACAAATATCTAGTGTTCCTAACGTAGAAGCAATTTCAAAATAATAATGCATTTCATGTCATAGATATTGAAAACGAATGAACATAGCAGAGAATTTTCAGAATAGGTTGCGCGTCTAAATACGACGGAGAAGTTCGTTAATGGGTATAACCGGCTCAATAACGGTTTCTGAGTAATCATTTGGCATGTATCAATAGAGATCCGATCGACTTGAAACTTAGTAGCAGGTTGTGGAATACTGACGCCAAGACGTTTGTGAAATTCTGTGAGAATCGTATGATTAGAAAATTTAAAAAAAATTATTAAAAAATATTATTTCTGTCACGATAACCTGAGAACGGAACTATATAGCAACTTGCATTTTTAGGGTACATTGTGTATCTGATTGCGACATTTGAGTTTGTTAATAGGCATAATCAGCCAAACGGCTTTGGAGTTATTCCCATCTGAAATTTGGTTGTTATTTCAACAAAGACTCTAAAAATACGGAACGGATCCAATTCAAACATGGTCATTAGTTGTAGAATGCCTGAGCAGGAATATTATTTTCTCGATAACTCAAAAAATACAGACCTGATCGAATTGAAGCTTGGTATCTAGTTGTAGAATATCGACATAAAGACGTGAGTGAAATTTTGAGAGGACCATACCACTAGGAAAACTTTTCAAAAATTACGAAAAAATATTAAGTATCTCACTTTAACTTGAGAACGGTAAGAGATAGTGACTTGCGCATCTGAATGCGATATTTATATTCGTTAATTGGCATAATTGGCCAAATTATTCTGTAGTTATACTGATCTGAAATTTTGTATTATGCCAACACACTAATTTTCGCGGAATTTCGTGAGTATTGCATCTTGGAGTTACTTGAGGGGAATTTTTTTTGTATTTCCTTTCCAATAGAATACATAATATGTCAGAATTAAAAATTCTGTGATCATAGACGAACAACTACTGAAGTCTGTCATTGAAATGGTATTAAATGTATTCATATAAAAATATGTATCATATAAGCTGAGGAAACGGTAAATATCTATGCTCGATTCGACTAAAAGATTCCAATAAAGGTGAGTAGACAATAGAACATGCGCGTAACACGTCAATGCTCGAATCAATTCTTTTTCATTAATAGTTTTTGTATTAGTTATTAAAGACCTAAGATCATTTTGTGTCATTAAATAGTTTGTGACCTTATATAAGATAGGTATATATATAAAGAATATACAAGAACTATTTTCAGGACACAAAATGATCTTAGATCTTTATAAACTAAGACAAAAACGATTAATGAAAAAATTATTTATTCAAGCATTGACGTGTTATGCGCATGTTCTATTGTCTACTCACCCATTCATTAGATTGGATTGGGTTGTTGTTCTTGTCGGTTATTTTGTTGTACTTGTTCAATCATTGTATCTAATTCATAATAGATTTTTCTATGAAATTGATTTCATTATTTCGATTTTCTAGAGTATAACAAATTAGATTAGCTGTATCGTACAGTGTTTAATAACACATCTTTTCACACTTAGCTGATGCTTTGAATGGATATTCAAATATCTATTTGTATCTCTTATCCTAAATATCTATCCTTGCAGATTTTTATATTTTTGGTTTGAATGTGTTTCTTCGATTTTTTACTCTCGGTTGAGTATATGTGTCTATAAACACAGTATATGTGTCTATAATAAACGTGTATACTATTGAAAGGGTTTCGAAAATTTCTACCTAGAAGATCACCTTATTTACTACATATACATAAAGTAAACCTTTCTTATATACGTTTTTCAACACCCCCAGAGAACAATTGAATATGAAGAGTTTCCACTATAATTACCAATATATTTTGTCTAATATATATACATCGGTCGTTATAGAAATACACGTTCTTCTAAGCACGTTGCGATAATTGAGATTATTTTTTAAGAAAAAATTAAATTCACAACCATAAAAACTGATCCCATTATGAATTCAATAGTTACTTACTCAATCTTCAAATTTTTATTGCGCAGTTGAGGATAAGTATTTCACGACACCGGTTAAAGTTTCAAATTCTCAACCTACGGATATTAGTACCAAATAATAGTTCCCCTAGAGTGAGCGAACAAAATAAAATTTCACTTCTTGTCATACGTACTTTTTCCACATTTCAACTAGCAGTTGCTGTGAAATTCAATTGGCAGACTTGTTTCGAGATTTGAGTAATTTCTACATTTTTTTTTTAACCAACAATCGTCATTGTGCTATCAGAAACGGATAAGAAATTAAAAAAATTGATACACTCAATTGATAAAAATCAGCTTGGAAATTAAAGTAAATTAAAAGTTAACCATAAAAATTTCAAATCAACAATTTCTTCAACCGATTGAATATATCCGTGAAACATTTATTTCAGCTTGTGAAATGTTCGATAACAATCCATTAAGAATTTAATATCACATTTTACCAGGTATACACAAGAAAACGGTTAAACAATTAAGTATCTTTTCATATTTTATCAAAACTTCCCCTAACACCGGAAATACCCTTATTTTAACAGAAAACTTTGCCCTTCCGTATTCAACCGATAGAAAAAAGGTTAGAGTAAATGATCCTTACCGGTCACTCATGCTGTTAGTTCTGCAGTAACAGGTAAGAGTGATTGGCAGGACTGATCTTCAAAACTCATCGATAAGGGTTGCAGCCCTGATCGCGACGGGATGTCCGCGTTAACTGGAGTATGGTGGAGAAGATCAGGCTTCCTGCAACCTGCAACGGCCCGGGCTTGCGCTCATGCGCGCTCTATCCGACATCATTCGTTTTTCCTCTTCTGTTTCTAGCTCTCGCAGAGGAAAAGATGATGTTTGTTATGTTTCTTCAAAAGGCGGATTGTAACACTAGGAAGCGGCATTGTTTTCGAGAAGATGGAAAGAGAGGAGTGGGTGTCTATAAGTGGGAAAAAGAGCTGGGTAAATTAATATTCTCATCCTTTGGATGAAGGCTATCGGAACTGAAAGGCACCCACTCAAATTAATTGAAAATTAATATTTATAGATCTAATTTGGAAACAAATACCTGTCGAAATCAGATGGCACAAATTGAAAATTATTTATTAATTTAGTTCTAGAGTACCTACTGCTCGGAAATAACAATGAGATGATTCGACATAGAATCATTCATTATTTCGAATTGATCCATGGGCTGCCATCACTTATTGTCAACACATCATTTTCGGAAGAAGTTCAGCTAACTGTTCCTAAGCTATCGTTCCTAAGATGGATATCAAGACAAGAAGCAGAGAGTTCTTATTCAGGTGAACAATGTGCAGTATATGTCAGACAACAGATTGATTACTTTAGGTGTAATATAGGGCAGTATACTGGTTAATACTTATAATGATAAGAATATTCTTGTGATATCGACCCAATTGAGCAATCTCGAGACAGACCTATGTCTAATTTCGAATAGGGTAAATGAATGGTGCAACAACAACGGTTTACTTTTGAACACAGGCAAAACAGAATGCATGTTTTTTTGTATAACTGCCTTTAAAAGTGTCACTTTTAATGACTGCCAACAGTGTAAACAGTGAATGTTCACGTGGAAGCGTGTGAAAAATATTTTTAACACTACATTTTCTTATGATGAAATCAGATAAAATTATAATAATAATTTTCTGAATTGCAACTTTTTATTATCAATATTTAATAATCATCACTTATGAACATTAATATTAATCGTTCAACTGGAACAATATTGCTAACGTTAATGCTTTGCGACATTAGGGAGCTTCCCAACACATTGCTAGAATCCCTAGTACCATCATAACTAGTAGAAACTAGTACAATATTGGATGATGACGTTCCAAAATCTGCTGAGTTGTTAGAGGTTGGGAGCCTTCCGTCCACCATGTTTTTTTATTTCCGTAATATGTTTTGGATCTGGCAGTTTGAGAAATTCGGTAGCAATAGAGGGCATTTTCCCAAATGTATTTATACCAACTCAAGGGCGTAGCCAGGAATTGATTTCGGGGGAGGTTTTCAAATAGGAATTAATTTCGGGGGGGGGGGGGGGGGGGTTTGAAATTTTGGCAATTGACTTTATAAGGGCAGGGTCGCTTTTGGTAGCAAGATTTATTTGTTTTTAAGAAAAAAATAACATTTCGGGGGGGGGGGGGGCATTTCCATGTTTCTTGTAAGTATGCTAAGAAAAGAGGTTTACTGAATTTCCCTTCTACATTTTTCAATTTACACCAGACCAGGAAATTGATATATCCAATGTCGTAGTGCTGAACTGATATTCTAGGTATAGGTGTTCCAAAGTTGCTCTTCTTGCAGACTCTTCGATGTCCTCAAACACCCAAATCAACACTTTCATTAATTATTCCACTATTGACAAACTTATTAAGCAGTCAAGAACCAAAGACAAAAATTGGACAAGGACGCAATTTAAATAACAGCGTCTGCTTTATTTGTAAACAAGCATTTATTAGGAACCATATAGCGTTGGCAACGTTTGCCATTCCCAACAACAACTCCATACCTTTTAAATACATATTTTCTGCTCAATGATATCAAATTAAGTCATATTTCTTATTAAAATAGTGAAGCGACTGCAATAGTTGCTTACTAGGTATTGTTAAGGCCGGTCCAAACGCTCCGTTTGGCACAACGTCTCCGCGACGTTTTCAAAGATGCGTAATTTTGCTGTCTATATACACGCAACATTTTACCTGCAACGTGTTGAACTGCGCAGGTAAAAGGTTGTGCAAAACGGTGCGTATGGACTGGCTTTTACATACTAACTATTGCAGTCGCTTCACTATTTTAATAAGAAATATGACTTAATTTGATGTCATTAAGCAGAAAAATATGTATTTAAAAGGTATGTAGTTACACCACTTTTACAATGATCGACAAATATGTCTTTCCTAAAAGCTTTAGCGTCAATAAGTACAATGAGAGATATGACTAAATGTGATATCATTAAGCAGAAAAATATGTATTTAAGAGTTTGGAGATTTACAATGATCGACACATATATACAGAATAATATTGAGAATTTAGCCGTACTCAATTGATAAATTCGGAGTGGCATGTCGTTCTTTGTTTCAGAACTGATAGAGGTTATATCTTAAGTTGATGTATTTGTATATTCATACTTGATGTTCATATTTCACCTATTATCTATTCTTTGATGTACTTTGATGATTTGGGTAATAAATCTATTTCTATTTTATTATATTTCATCCTATTCTCATTTCTCGGAGTATTCCGCAAAAGGAGCAGGAAAAAAACATGTTGTGGGTACTCGCCGACACGTGTTTCTGCTTATTGGCTTCTTTATAGAAGGGCAACCAACGAAAAGATGGAAAGAAAACTGAAAACATAGTGTCACCATGTTTTCAACTGCAGATCCGATCAAATTGAAAATTTGTAGTCAGGTGTATAGAGTAAGGATTCCAAGGTTCCAGCGAATTTTAACAGAATCGTAACGTTTCAATATCTCGGAAACTTATCTCCAGCATTTGCTGAAATTTTGCACTTAAGGTAAATGTCCCAATTATCGACAGTGTCCCAATTATCGACAACTTCCGTTTATTTTCCATAAAACAAGACGAAGAAAATTTCCTTACAAATTTTAATTCAACAATTATCTAGTTTATAGTTTCTTGAATGAATTTGTTCACACCATTTAATTCTCTTAAGCATCCTCAGGGAAAAATCAGCTGTTAATTGGCCGAATGTCGGTCTTCATCGAGTGAGCAATGTTTTCCTTGCTATTCTGATAAGTCCACACTCTTCATTTATGTCTCCCCAGATTCAACGAATGCAGGTGAAATTTAATTTTTTGAAGAATAATTAACTTGAGACGATTAACTGTATTCAGTTCTATTAAAAAAAATTTAATGTGTATCATATTTTATGAGAAATTTATGTGTCGATAAATGGTACTTCTGAAACATATTGTGTCCCAGATATCGACATCTATGTCGATATTTGAGTCGCTGAGGATGATTTTTGATTAACTTTCAGAAACGTTAACTCCATTCTCCTGGATACGATTGTTTCGTTATCCTACCCAAAAGATCCACAATTTTCAGTGTACCAATTATCGACACACTGTTTTCCATCGAATTACATGATAAAAGTACAACAAATTTTGATGTCGATACTACGTTCAACACTATGTCGATAAAAGGTGCAATATTCTGTCGACGGCTGAGACTCATACCATTAGTAAAAATAATCAATTATATGGAGAACTCAATAAACTATTTTTGTTATTTTTTGATAATCAGCTCATAGAATATTCAAAATTGCTCTCAGTACTGATCGACATTCGATTGTGGTCCATTTATAGGATTTAATCATCCATTTTTTCATGACCTCCGATCATACGCACATTTATGTGGGGATAATTGGTCATACTTAGTTTCCAGTTATCTCCTGATTACAAAATGTCTAGAAGACTGCAATGCACACATGAAAAATACTGTGTCCCGTCGGAAGCAACTTCTGACGCAAATAATAATTTTGAATCGAGTAGAATAGAAATCGCTAACTTTTCCCTGAATTCGTCTCTCTTGGATGTAAGGGAAGAGAATTTGGGTGTAGATTTAATACTGGATTGTTATGACCGTGATTACTCCGACACTGATATAAATGTTTGTGGGCTACATCAAGATATGAATGGTAAGAATGGGGGGGATTACAGATTATCTTTTTGAAGCCCAAGTTCTTGGTGAAGCAAGCATACAAAATGCAAAGACTAGTGAATCAAATGAGAGAGCCCTTGAAAATTACACAAAAGAAAATTGAGTTAGGACAGAGGAGAAACACGTAGAATTACCGAGCCTAAAAAGTTGAATGAACGTGGCTTATAGGAAGTATCTGAAGTGAAAACGTTAATTTCTAAGGATTAACCAAAGATCATCAAATATTTTTCATATTAAGCAGAGAATTTATATATCTCATGTTTTTTTAAATTTTGTGAACATTTTTAAACTGTTACTTCCACCAAATATATCAATATTTCTTTAAATACAAACATATTATTGATGCCAAAATCTGGATTTCCCAAAGTGTCGATATTTGGTGCACATGTATGTCGATGATTGGTAATTCATATTTTTCCGGTGTCGATAATGGGTACATCTGCTTTGAGACACCATTCATTTTTTTTATAATATTTACCCCTTTCAATATGTTCGTTGTTTGTACTTTTATCAAAATAGGGGGTTCAGAGAAGTAGAAGCAGAATATTTCATTCATATAAAATTATTCTTTGAAGTCGAAATGTATTAGACACTTTGGGGAACACGCTATTGTGTCGATAATTGGGACATTTACCTTACGCAAATAGAAACAATGAGATAAGTTGGCTACACCATTGTATATTACGATAATGGCAGAACGGACCACAATAACAAGTATTGTCCAGCTTAATTCAGCAATTTATCAGTTCATTGTCTTTGTGATATTGCATGTTTTTTCTCTGGGCCCTTCATATTAAAATCAGGACTTTTTAGATTTGTTGTGTTTTTGACTTAATTATTACAAATGTCCTCTTTACTTTCGGAACTATTTAAGTTCTTTATTTCCATGAAAGCACACATGAAACCGCTCACATTGCAGAATTTAAGTTTGTTATGATATCTCAATGACCGAATAGAGTCATAAGCGCTTGTTGTAGATGTTGATATTCACAATAATAATAATGAGTCCACCCTATTTGACAAACGTACTTATTCTCCAAGAGTAAAATAAGATACTTCAAGTATGGATTCATATGGGCTGGCAGATTATTTTTCAGGTCGTCGAATGTGATAACAATGAGCTTTATAATAGTCACAATAAAAATAAATGGCAGTTCCATGCCATGATAGCATAATTCGAATTGTTTATTTGAATCTGATTTGATTCAAATTCTTAATGGTATTGGTTAATGATATTAAAACCGTATACCTTGGTAAGGGGGTTAACGTTCGTATTTAGATGTCCGCGCAGGCACAGCTAGAACATCGCCTTCCGTTGAGTATTGATGATAACTTGGCAATTTTATAAAGCACTTTTCATTGGCCTTAACATATAGGAGACTCTTATATACATATAATATACAAACTGGCCACATTCATAATCTTGTTCAAAATGAAATGAAGTCGACAAGTAGAACTTGAAGGTATTTCAAAAATGACTCCAATTATTATTTTCGGACGTACAAGAATCCTATCCTGGCCTGACAAACTACTCCATATAAGGACATTATACGCCAGATGGGGTAAGCCAGACAACAGTATATATCTAGGAGTGATTCAACAAAAAACAATTATTTGATTTAGTTAATGGCGAAATGAGAACATTTTATTTTTTTTGCATACCAGATCTACCTGCTGATTCAATCCCATAAAATTATCTGAACTCCAGGATATCTAGCAGAATCACTTGATGCTATAGAAGCACATGAGTTAAGGGGTTAGGTGTAGTCAGAGACACGAAAAAATGACAATTTTAAATATTTTTTTTTGCCAGAAAATTATATTATTTTATAAAAGTAAAAATATAACATCGTTAAATAAGGTTTCGACTTGATTTGACAGAAATTTCAGAAATAGAACAAATTATTTTAAAAGTAATGACTGTTTGTGATCCAGTTCCAACCAAAGCTTATTGCGATGACCATCATTTATCGTTGGAATTTCATCAAAAATCAATCGGACAAAAAAAAATAGTTTTATTAATAGATAATCTAAAAAGCCAACAGTTAATTGTTTATAAAAAATCGAAATTGAAAAACAAAAGAAAATTCTTCGATCAGGCACTAGTTTTTCATGTTTTCGAAAAGCTGTATAAATTTCATGAAAATCTACCGAAAGGCATTCAAGCTACAGTCGTCACCAGTTCACAGATCATAGTTTTGAGAAAAACGCATTTGAAGTTTTACACTCAATTTACGTAGCATTTAATTACTTACAGAGTTATCTATTCCTGGGCCATATAATGGTTCTTTAGCCGTTGTGGCAGCTTCCAAAATATCTATTCGATGTTGTCTTCGTAGCATTCTATCTTCTGGAGTGTTGTCTTTAGCGCTCTAGCTGCTATCTACCTGCTCTCGCCCAGAGCGCCCCAGACCCCTTTGCTAATTATCGAATAACTCGAAATGTATTTGTGGGGTTTCCTTCAAATTTTAGGAGAATATATCTGAGATATTATGCTTTAAGAAAATGCAGAAAAACAAAAAACCCCCTAAAACAAGTTGATCTCCACCCACGTGCTTCAGACGGAAATAAATACGTACAATTTTTTCGAAACCAATAATTTAACTATTTTTATGACATCAGTCAATGAACTTTTCAAATACTGTCGAAACCATAGCTGTGAGCTCCAAAGAGCTCTGACATGCGACCAGGAATGATAAGTCATCCGTAAAGAGTGCGACTAAAAGTGCAGTAATAATATGGTCAGGTATATCATTATATTATTATTATTATATAAGTATTATAGAGGTCAAAAAACTGGATAATGACTTACGTATAGCTAACTCTAATAACAGAGCCCGTTGTCTGTATAAAATTGTATACGAGAATTCTAACCTTAAGCCTAAAAAACCAAAGACTTTTGATATTCAGCAAAATGTAGAGCAACTTGTCAATGATTTCAATCAATACTTTGTAAATGCCGCTTCAACGGTATTGGATGCTATTCCTAAAGTACCTTTTGTGAATAATTTGCCACTAAATCCAAAACTAATGTATTTATTTGATGTAACAGAAAGAGAAATCCTGAAAGTCTTAAAAAATATAAAAAATAAAAATACTTGTGGATCTGATGGAATACCAACCAGCATTATGAAGCACGCTGTACCTCATTTACTGACACCCTTGAAGTACATAATGAGTAGTTCCTTCAAGTATGGCATTTTCCCAAAACAATTGAAGATGTCAATTGTTGTGCCTATCTTTAAAAAGGGAGACGCGAACAAGCTTGAAAACTATAGACCGATAAGTATCTTGGCGTCTTTCTCAAAAATTTTCGAGAAACTCATGTCCTATCGATTATTGAGTTTTGTCAATCAATTCCGCTTGTTCAGGTTCAATCAGCACGGATTTCTTAAGAACAAGAGTATAAACACAGCATTATTGGAGCTCACGCAGACAATTCTTCATTACTTGGAGAAGGGTAATGCTCCCGTAGGTCTATTTTTGGATTTATCCAAAGCATTTGACTGCGTGAGCTCGTCTATACTGCTGGAGAAACTATTCAGCTACGGCATCCGGCACAATGTTCTGGATTGGTTCAGAAGTTTTTTATCTGGAAGGACTCAAATCGTGAGAATTGAGCAGGATGGTAAACCCTACAAATCCAATGCGCTTAACTTGAAAACTGGCGTCCCACAGGGAAGTGTTTTGGGCCCGGCTCTCTTCGTTGTGTATTTCAATGATTTTGCCAACATCTTTGATTCTTCGGAACATACTGTCGTTCAATATGCCGATGACAGCTCCATCATTCTTGACGTTAGAGATTACTACGACACAACACGAGCCATCAATTCCTATTTACCAAAGATAGATAGTTGGTTAGGAGCCAATAAATTATTCTTAAATATGTCCAAAACGCAGTCTATAGTATTCAGTACTAGCCATTCTAGACATGTTTTTCCGGAATCAGTTCCTATGAACAATGAAAGCATAAAATTTGATGATAGTGTTAAGTCCCTTGGTATTGAATTGGATAAACATTTGACGTGGAACGAACATATACATCAGGTCTCTAGCAAGTTATCTTATATAATCTACAATTTTCGCATTATAAAAAAATGTATCAATGTTAACTCAATGATCAGCCTTAACTTCTCCAATTTTCAATCAATTATAAATTTCGGAATTGTGTTTTGGGGCAATGCAGCTGATGCTAGGAGGGTATTTACTCTTCAAAAACTTGTTGTAAGAACTATATTTGGACTACAATATCGCGAATCTTGCAGAGGATTATTTAAAAAGTATAAAATTTTAACAATTTATGGTCTATATATAAGAGAGTGCCTTATATTCAATTTTAGACATCAGGAATTGTTTAAGACGTTTGAGAATTCGTTTGTTATCACTAGAAGCATCGGCTATATCTAGCCAAGGCACAATCTCTCATTATGTCAGAAAAATGCGGTGTACATGATCCTTAGATTGTTCAATCACCTGCCCAACCATGTGAAACTGATCACTGAGGAGAAAAGATTTCAAAGGGCTGTGTGTGATATCCTCTTAGACATAGAGCCTTATAATATTGTGGATTATCTCAACTCTCGTATATAAGGAGGAGAGTGTTTCTGATTTTCGTCTGTTGATGTGATCACTCTGTATGTGTATATATGACGTGTTTGTATTTTATATTCTAAGTATCTTTTCTTAACGATAAGTTGTAAGGGTATATCTTTGCGAATAAAGTATCTATCTATCTATCTATCATTTATAAATACCTAATGTAAAAAAGAGGCCCGATCACGGAACCCTGAGGTACCCCCAGATCGGGAACATATACTTTCGACCCAGCACCATCAACTCTGCGGCCATCATACGATCTGAAATATAGCTCCCCAAGCAATGCAGAAATATGCGAATACCAAATTATGAAATTAGCTTAGCAAAAAAATTTTTTTTCAAGGAATCGATAGCCATAAAACAGTCTGGTAACGAAAAAACTATCATCCAACTTTTTGTAAACTGTTTACTTAAATGAAAGAGATGCTGTCTCAGTTGAGTGATTCGTTCTGAAGCTGTGTTGAGAGCTGGTAATAATGTAACAATTTATTTAAATACCGGAGCATTCAATTGAGAACTAATGTTACAAATACCTTCGATAAATACTGACGGTATGGATTTCTTACGTAAGAACGGACGTAAACAGAAAAGCTTTATTTGGCAGATATTAGAACATATGAGTACGCAAAAAATCTTTGTATAGGCATGTATTATGCTTGATCTGAGATAATTCTTCTAGATCAATATATATTCCCTCCAGATATATGGTAAAAACTAAAGAGAAGAAGTGAAAAAAAATTTCTTCATTATGGATACATTTTCCTGATCAAGCCTTCTTGATATGGACGACTAGATCATGCGAACATCCTGTGAACATCTTGTGTGGGACTTGAAGGAGAGCACAAAGAGAAAATCAGAGCTATTCTTCGAGGACTATGACCGTGGATAAGAAATACCGAGACATTTGGAGGATCTGGTGCTTCATTACTAGCCTCAGTACTGCACTTTGTATTGAAATTAATATATCCACACATTCGCGGTTTTATTTTGGTTTAAAACTGAATCCCTCGTGAAAACTTAATAATTTATGTGTTTAACTCATCGAGGACTTAAATTCAGTTCCTCAATCCTATTGTGAGAGTTTTTTTCGGCCTATATGAAATTTTCATTTTGAATAGAATGGTGATATATTTCTTTCATATTTGCGTTAAAATTGGCTCTCATCCGCCACCTTTAACACGATTCATAAAAGTAACAAATATTTCTTTCTTGCTTTCATTTGATTATTTCTTTTCTCCGGTTTCATTCAATAAAAAGTACAGAGTCGACTGCTAGCTCTGTTCCGAAGATGCCGGCCTGTTTCGATATTCATAAAAAAGACATAAACTCTGCCCGAGCTGACAAAAATATTTCTCAAGGATATCCCTAATGGATATTCTTGTCTGGATGTAGGATTGAAAACGTTGGGGGGTAGTTTTGGAACGGACACGACGCAATTCTAGAGATATTACTCAGACAGCACAAGATGAATTTAGTGGAACTAGCGTGGCATTTATCCTGTGAAGATTCGGCTATTATGATCCGGTGTTCTATCCATCATTCTATTCTCTCCTTAACTCCTTCTAAGGTAGATGAGTTCGTTATTTCTTCATAGCGAGAAAAATGTACAGATACAGATTTCCAGATATATTTTCACCTCTGTGTTTCAAATAAATAGGGTGTTTCATAATTGAATGTCAATATTCAAGGATATTAAGATTCGAGTACACGATTTTGGGGCAGAAAGTTCCGTTTTCGATTTACAAGGCCTTAAAATTGAGTTATTCATTTTGTTAACATTATTAACTAGTATAAAGGAGTTCGATTATCATTTCTGCGCGTATGTTCTGGGGAACATCGCGTTATCATTTTGCACAAATGTTCCACTCACTGACGAATAATTCGAAGTCAAATTTGATTCTGTGCGGCCGGACGGCTGGCCGGCCGTTGCCACGATAACTTGAGAACGTTAAGAAATAGCGACTTGAAATTTTCAGGGTAAGTGGCGCGTCGCAATACGACGGATAAACTTGTTAATGGGCATGATCGGCTCAATGGTTTCCGATAAATAATTTTGTTTTCAACCATTACTAACCTTATAGAATTGAAACTTGGTGAGTGGTTGTAGAAAACAAATCTACGAACGTCCGTGCAATTTCATGAGAATCGTATCGCTAGAAAATTTCAAAAAAATTATTAAAAAATGGGATCAAGCCCTGTGGACAGGAGCTTTCTGGCGCTCTAGTTCAAACAGACAAATTATATCTCTGAAAGTATTGGTTTCTCAGAGTTGGGAATTATATCAATGTATTCTTATGATAGAATTGCATCATAAAGGAAATTCAATTCAAATAATAGTTTATATATCAATATTAAATGAGCAATCTGAGAATGTGATATGCACCATGGAAGAAATCAAATTAATTCTGGCCGATTTTGCCCAATAACGAACTTAACCGAGATATTCATCTCCTGTACCTACTCTGAAAATTTCAACTACCTAGCTCATTCCATTCGAGAGTTATTGTAGAAAAACTTTTTTCAAATTTTTTTTTTACACTTTGCGGTAATCTGGTCAATACAAAACTTCACATGCGTATAAAGGTCAAGATTCTACAACTTGATGCTGAATTTCAGATAGATCGAATGATCGGTTTCGGGAATATTCATAAAAAATATTTTTACTAAAATCGGCCATAACTCTGAAACCGCTCGATGGATTTCGCCCATTAACGAACTCGTCCGAGATATTTAGGCTCCAAACCCACCTTGCAAATTTCAATCCGCTAACTCCTTTCGTTCGAGAGTTATCTTGCCTACGGCCAGCCGGCCGGCCGGACAGAATCGATTTCGACCTCGGATTCATGATCAGTGAGTCGAACCAAATCGTTTGAGACCATTTTCAGCCAAAAATTCCAAAATTACAGACACTTGGGCAAATTGATAAGCACTCTGTTCCGAGAAACTAGAGTGCCAAAAAAGCAATTGAGTGCTTATCAATTTGTCCAAATGTCTGTAATTTTCGAATTTTTCGATGAAAATGGTCAATTTGCCCAAATGTCTGTAATTTTCGAATTGTTGGCTGAAAATGGTCTCAAACGATTTGGTTCGACTCATTGATCAAGAACCCGAGGTCAAAATCGGCCAGCCGTAGGCACGATAACTCTCGAACGAAAGGAGTTATCGGATTCAAATTTGCAAGGTGGGTTTGGAGCGTAAATATCTTGGACGAGCTCTTTAATGGGCGAAATTCATCAAGCGGTTTCGGAGTTATGGCCGATTTTATTAAATATATTTTTTATGAATATTTCCGAAACCGATCACTCGATCTATCTGAAATTTAGCATCAAACTGTAGAATCATGACCTTTATACGCATGTGAAGTTTTGTATTGACCAGATCACCGCAAAGTGTCAAAAAAAATTTTGAATATTTAAAAAAAGTTTTTCTACAATAATTCTCGAACGGAATGAGCTAGGTAGTTGAAATTTTCAGAGTAGGTTAGGGAGATGAATATCTCGTTAAGTTCGTTATTGGGCAAAATTGGCCAGATTTAATTTGATTTCTTCCATGGTGCAGTTCTCATTCTCATGATTGCTCATTTAATCTTGATAAATAAACTATTATTTGAATTGAATTTCCTTTATGATGCAGTTCTTTCATCATATGAATACATTGATATAATTCCCAACTCGGACAAACCAATACTTTCAGAGATATAATTTGTCTGTTTGAACTAGAGCGCCAGAAAGCTCCTGTCCACAGGGCTTGAACCCATTTTTTTCATTTACCATTTTCCAGATTCGGCTCCGGTAAAAAGTTATAAGCGGTTAAAGACTTCACAATGGGCCGATACTCCCCTGAATTTTCTCTGTACGTTGAGCACAGATTACTCTTATGTAACTCGTATTGTATATTGACTAAATATGTATCTTCTGATGCTTGAAATTCACTGAATTTGTTTGAGAAGGTTTGTTTACTCCTTCAATTAATACGATTTGGCCTTTCATGCAACATTTCTTACAAAAATTTCTTCAATTCTTGAATATTGAAACAGTGAACTTTAACTTGATACCGATTCTATCCATTAGATACTTCATCACCCAATTGTTTCCACTATAATAATGTACACAATTTCATGATCTTCTATCATGAAAAATCCTTAAATATCCCAACTATCTTCAATAATAATTGGATATTAATTCACTCATATTGTTCCAATCCAATTCCAACATCAATATGAATCACAGAACACTAATAATCTATGATCGAACTCCATAGCAATGATCACATTAATCTGTGACAATGATCTAATAATAAGTAGAAGAAGAGCTTAGAGAGAGAGAGAGAGAGAGAGAGAGAGAGAGGCATTGACTCCAACATAAGTGTGAGATGCAATGATAGCTGATGTAGGGCAAAACATTGGGTTTTGCAATGCTAAAGGCTGGTTTATGCTGGCTGGTAACTTTAACTTATTCCCTAACTTAAAAATTGAAACATAGATTTCTAACGCTATGGTTGATACTGAGACTGAATAATCCATTTACTTATTATTAATAATAATAATTAATAAGTTAACGGATTATTTACTCTGATTATAAAGCATAACACTAAAAATAAATGTCTATATATATTATATATATATGATTAAGTTAAAGTTACCAGCCAGCATAAACCAGCCTTTAGTCTCACTAAATTATCATATTTTATTCGTTTTTTCCATGTTCATTGAATTGTTTTTGACTTATTTAAAGTTTTATAAAGATTAATAGATTATATCTAACAATGGAGATGGCCTATTAGACGTCCGGTTGTACGAATATCATAAAAATAAATCATTGAGTTTCAAAATCTTAGGAAATAATAATTTATATTATACACATTCAAAAATATGAGAGACGTACGTAGCTATTTGAAATGAAATCAGTGATTACTGAGTGCTGATATAAATTGTGCCGAATCGACCATATTTTTATTTGTGTAGATAGGTACATCCTGATTTGAATATAAATTTCACATTCATATTATTCCTCAGTAAAATATTTGTTTGCTTTGAAAGGATTGTTCAAAACAGTAAGTCATAAGGCTTTGAATGTTTGTTTTGTCGAAAAGAGAATCAAGAACTTGCGAACAATCGCAAGTTATTATACATGTTTTTTAATAGAACCCAATCTTTTGACACCTGTTAAATGTTTTATGAAATTTTCAATCAAAATAATAATCTATGAACGATGGCATTGAGGCTTTCAGTTTTGATCAGAGACATGGAGGTATCATATCTCTGGTTCTGAGTGAGGATTCCTTATCCAGGGGCGGACTAATAAATGTAGTGAAATTTCTGGATTTTTCATCAGACTTTATATCATTCAAAGAAGAATATCTTCAGAACGGTACGTTTTAGGAGAAATGATGAAGAATACTTTATCTTTCTAAAATGATTGTAAATTCTTACAGTAACTTAAGCTAAACTCAGTCTGCTTTGTTTATGCTAATTTCTTATAGTTTTTGAATTCGCGAGTCTATAACTAAGAAACGAGTTGAAGTAGGGAAAAACTGTTAATTGAAAATTATGTATCATAGTTATAGAAAACTTCGCCCCAAAATTCATTCCATTCGGAATATCCATGTCAAATATAGAAAAGAAAAATTGATTTTTTTTCGAAATTTCATCAGCCTGTATCTCATTACCAGAGCCGAATTAGGAAAAATGGCAAATGAAAAAAGTGTTTCATTTGATGAGAGGAATCTTTGGTTAAAATTAATGCACAACTTAAAGACTCACCCTGTATATACAATAGAGCTGAAATCCGATACCCTATTGTTAAATGGCGGCTTGAAGATTTGTGCGGAATTTCAGTGGAATCTGACGAATATTTTCTGGAATATAATAGAATATTTGAAGACAAAATATGAACCTCATGAAGCTTATAAACATTTGGCATGTCACCAGATTTGTATTTTTTGTGTTATGGGGGAAATAACAACCAAATTTCAGATGTGTATAACTCCGAAACTGTTTCGCTGATTATGCCCATTAGCAAATTCAACCGTCGCATTCGGATGCGGAACCTACCCTGAAAACTGCAAGTCGCTATCTCTTACCTTTCGAAAGTAATTGTGGCCAACATTTGGTCAAAATGATAGCACGCTGTACCGTAGAATATGCGCGCAAGAATTCGTCTGTCCCCCATCCCTCATACCTCCGGACATTTTCTCTCAAACTGCTACAGGGAAATTCATGGATCCCGATAAAAATTGTGTATATTCCATAATATCCTCGAATGACCTTCCAAGCATCCCGGTTCGATTTATCCAATTTAAAGGGTGAACGTTTGGGGTGGGATTTGGTAAAGAAGCGTTAAAAAACAATGAAACTCAAAATATATCACTCTCAACATGGTCTACGAAATATTTGGTTTCTGTAGGTGATTGTAAAATTTTGTGAATACCTATTCAGGTCCTGTTACGCTGTTAGCTATTCGTACTCTTTCAACAGTTCAGTTAGATATTTTTAAATGGTTTCAATGGTTTTCTTCTGGGTTTTCTCTACCAAACTCTAAAAAATATCTGTAAAATAAAATTTTGTATTCTACTGAAAATTGGGTTAAAAACATATAATATAGATATTTTAAAGTAGCAATATAGAACAATTTTGACTAGAAAACTTTAACGAAACACCACCAACGGGACCAACGATAAAACAGCTTTTATGTAAGTTGTGATCAGTTCATTGAAACACTTTCGGGATTGAATATTTTTATTTTATCCCAGAATGGGATTAAGTATCGGAATTTCTTCACTTACATCCATTTTTTTTTTTCCGAAGTATTAGAAATGCAAGCATGAACTTCAGTACAAATATCCCATTGTTAATGACTCGCTCTGTATAGAATCTCACCATCATGTTTGTTAGCAGCGATAAGCTCAACCCTTCGTTCGAAATATTATATCGCAAATCTTAACCGATTTCCACTTTCGATATGTCTGAACTGAATCCACGGTTAAATTATTGAATATTCGCCCATCGAATAGATACAAGATCTAGAAGTCAAACGAAATGAATAATTTGCAGCGCTGCGCTGAATGAGGATTAAGCAATTCAATATTCAATTTACAAGGAAATCAGATTTTCTGAACTTTAGCGACATCTACAAATGGATAGTTGAAGTATCACTAGCGAATGGTTAGTTCAGATAAAGCGGGGGAAATTATAGAAGGAATTGGGAACGTTGCGGTGAAGCGAAGAAGACTTGGGTGTTCCCAGGAAAGATGGAAACTGAATCTTTTTCTAGATAACGTATATTTGGTGAAATATTTTTGCTCGGTGTATTTTCAGCTGCAGGAGAACTTTTGATATGGATAACTTCCGAACTTGTCAAAGTGACAGTTGTTAGACTTTTGTGTTCAGGAAGGTTCGCCATTTTATTACTGAATAGCTAATAGCTTAACACTTGAACAACGCTTCTAAATTGTGCGATTTGATTTTCAAAATCGGAGTTCCCTTCACGATTCTTATCCAGCTCTTCTTCGTCTTAAGTTCGATGTATGCGTCCTTCTGAGTAGTTCTGAGCCGGCTATTGGAACTATAGTGGACATGTCTGTTTCCAGACATCCAAGAGTTAAACATCGACTACCTATTGTTTCAACAGGATGATGCTACGGGCCACCCAGCCAACGAAACCATGAATTTATAGAAGGACAATTTGGCGAAAATAGTATTTCATGAATAGTTTTGTCAATTGGCCTCAAAGAGCGTGTGATTCAACCCATCCTAATTATTTCCTTTGGGGTTATGTTGAATCCATGGTTTATGCTTACAAACCACCAACTCTAGAAACATTGCAGAACAATATGGAGCGGGCCTCAAATATTGGAAAGAGAGGTCAAAAATTGGACTCGTCGTATGAACTTAGCATGTCAGAAACTATTTTCAAGTCATAAATGGCTTTGAATTCATTCAGGGTCGTCGCTACCGGGGGGGGAGGGAGGGGAGCCTCCCCCCCGGATCATATCTCAAAGGGCGCCAAATTGACCACGGATAGTTGGAAAACTCTAGACAAAGGACATAATAAAAACAGATTTTTTTAAACTACTGCTTGAATAAGATGATTATTATTATAGACCGATAGCATTGTGGAAAGCTTTGTTGCTGCTAGAGACTAGATGGCAGGAGTGGAAAATTCCCGGCATTCCAGGGCTAAACATCAAAATAGTTCAATAGAAACATTGAAACATAAACTTATAATTCTTAGATTATTCGTGAATAGTGGATTAGTGAATCTGAATATTGATTGAAATTTAAAATCGAAAACGGATTATGGATCCTTGCCAAAAAAAGTTCAAACCGTCTGGAGCGGAATTCAGAAGGAGAGCGCAGACAAGAAAAATTGAAACGGAAAAAGCAGCGAATGTCAGAAATACCTACATGGCTAAAGGCGAGTTATTCAAAATATTCGTTCAAGCACTGACGTGAGGTCAGGAGCTTTTGCGCGCATGTTCTATTGTCCATTCTTCTGTATTGGACACTGTTGATCGAATTTACAGATTAAGAACCAATTTGTTTTTCGTAATTTTTTTTTAATTTTGGAGGGGTACGATTATCACTAAATATTACACACGTCTTTATGTCGATATTCTACTACTAGTTACCAAGCTACAATTCGATCGAGTCTAAATTTTTTGAGTTATCGAGGAAATAATATTCCTGGTGAGAATAATCCGAAACAGTTGGGCCTATTATGCCCATAAACGAACTTAAATCTCCCATTCGGATGCGCAACCTATCCTGAAAGTTGCAAGTCCCAATCAGTTATCGAGGCAATGGTCACCCATCCAGCTACTGAACTTACACAAGGCTGCTCGGATCTCCAACACTATGGGTCCGATCGTGTTCAAACTTGGAACTTGGCAGAAGAGTTGAGTTCTGAAGGCTCTCGCAAAATTTTAGCGATGTCAAACGAAAAGTTTCTGATATATAGAATTTATAGAATTTTTTAATGATTTTCTATGATTTTTTGAAAATTTTCTAACGATACGATGATCTTCACGGAATTTCGCAAGGTTTCGCGTTGACTCCAAAACCGTTTGGCTGATTATGCCTATAAACAAACTTAAATGGCGCATCAAGATGCGCCAACCTAACATGAAAATCGCTATCTCTTTCCGTTCTCAGATTATCGTGACATAAATAATATTTTTCAATTATTTATTTGAAATTTTCTAGTGATACGGTTCTCACAAAATTTTACCAACGTCCATAAGTTTGTATTCTACAACTACTCACCAAGTTTCAATTTGATCGGACTTGTATTGGTTGAAAACAACATTATTACTCAGAAACCATAGGGCCGATTATTCCCATTAAGGAACTTGTCCATCGTATTAGGACGCGCCAACTACCGAGAAAATTTCAAGGCGGTATCTCTTTCTGTTCTCAAGTTATAGTGGCAACAGCCAGCCGGCCGGACAGAATCATATTTGACCTCGAATTCCTCATAAGAGAGTCGAACCAAATTGTTTGAGACCATTTTCGGCAAAAAATTCGAAAATTACAGACATTTGGGCAAAATGATAACGCGATGTTACATAGAACATGCGCGCAAAAAAGAGCACTGTATTTTCAAATAGAGCGAAAAGCGTAAGTTTTGGCGATTGGTGACACATAGTTTTCAAGGAAAGTAGCACCTTGTGAATCTCCATTCTACAACTGCATTGACAGATTGTACTATGAAACTAGACATTACTGTTTTTTCCGTGAAATTTTCGATTGGGTGACATCGACGATTTAATTTTCTATATACATACTACAAACATTTTCAGGGTTATGAGTACAAAAATATTGCTTCAATTCAGGAATTACAAAAGGCTCATTCAATATTCCAAATAGCAGATATTTTCGAAGAATTGTTGGAACATTCCACTCTAGATAGCAGCAGGGTAACATGACATTATTGCTATATCATTTTTCAAAAGTTCTCGTTTTAATATTTGTGGACTCTTCAGATAATTCTTATCATCTCGAAAGCTTGATGCATATATTGATTTTCGTCAAATATAATTCTTTTTAGATCCTGGATCATTTGAGAAATGCAAACAATTTTTTTCACTCAAAAACACAAATTCAGATCGCACTCTTGTTTGTAAAATAATTTTCATTCATAGTTATATTGATTTATAATTCATTCTTTATTGAGAAACTATGTAATATTTATCAATATATGTACACTTTATCCATATTTTTCGATTTTCGTATATTTTTCCAAATTAGGGGCGCCAAAAGTCGTTTCTCCCCCCCCTCGGAAGAGCTCTTAGCTACGGCCCTGAATTCACTTTGGAATGAATAATACAACAGGGACGGGCCTGGGGGGTGGATGGGTTGGACGATGCCCCCCTAATGCTGACAAGAGTTGGCAATTTTTCAAAGCAATTGGAAAAATTTCGAAGAAGACGAAAAAATTTCAAAGCTGTTGGTAAAATTTCAAAGCAGTTGGAAAAATTGAAAAGCAGTCGGAAAAATTTCAAAGCTGTTGGTAAAATATCAAAGCAGTTGGAAAAATGGAACAGCAGTCGGGAAATTTTCAAAGCAGTTGAAAACATTTTTGAAGCAGTTGGAAAAATTTCAAAGCATTTGGAAAAATTTCAAAGCAGTCGAAAAAATATGTTCTATTTTCAACACACTAAAAGTTGTCTCAAAATGTTCTCGGCGTTCTTGTTCCTCGGAACAGAGTGATGTCCATTTGACAAATGTCTGTAATTTTCGAATTTTTGGCTGAAAACGGCCTCGCACGTTTTGGTTCGACTCACTGATCCCGAATCCATGGTCAAAATCGATTCTGTACGGCCGTCCGTTAACATGATAGCTCTCGGAAGGAATGAGCTAGGCAGCTGAAATTTTCAGAGTAAGTTCGGGGGATAAATATCTCGGTTAAGTTTGTTATCGGGCAAAATCGTGGTTTCGGAGTAACGAAAGAAAACATTGTTTTTACATTAAAAATTTACAATTCAATTTTGTTGACAAGCAGTTTCATCATAAGAATCCATTGATATCATTCTCAACTCTAACAAATTGATACTTTCGGAGATATGATTTTTCAAAATTTCAATATTAATTAGTCGTAATTTTATGATTTCATAGAATGGTCTATAGACCATTCTATGAAATCATCGTCAGCGAACAGAATATCAATAAGAAATATATTTCTTATTTGCTGATGTATGTAAATCCAACATATAAGGTGAGTCATAGACCTACGTTTTGAATTTCTTCATTGATATTCTGTTCGCTGACGATGTTAAACTGTACAGTGCTCCATCCCTTATCTCCAACCAGCTGCAGGCGGACCTGGACGCGATTGCTCAGTGGGTCGAAGAATGGTTGTTACCTCTCAACATCGAAAAATGTTGTGTGCTGCACATTGGTAAGGACAATCCAAAGACTGATATTTGCTTGATGGGCACTCTTTTACTTCAGTCTGGAGCCACCGGGATCTTGGTGTGGTCGTCAACGCAGATCTTGACTGGTCTGAGCATATTACGGAGACTTGCAGTAGAGCCAAAAAATCAACCTACCTCATTCAGCGGTCTTTTGGCGGCTGTAGTATAAAGACTGCAAAATTGTTATACACAACATATGTGAGACCAATTCTGGAGTATGCGGGTCCAGTTTGGTGGGCCGCTCTAAGATCTGACTCGCAACTGCTTGAGTCTGTTCAAAGATGGTGCACAAGAATCCCATTTTCCTCCTTCTCTCAACCTGACTACCAGACAAGGTTGGGTTTATTCGGGCTAACCAGCTTCGAGGACCGGCGTACCAGAGGCGACATGATAGTAGCTTTCCGAGCAATGCATGGATTCTTCGGTATTGACCTTGGACAGTTATTCCTTCCAAATTGGAACAACCTTCGCGGACACGCTTATAAATTGGCCAAGGAACTTTTTCGAACCTCCTCCCGAATGAACTTTCTATCCAACAGAATTTTTGAAGTTTGGAATCGTCTCCCAGGTGCAGTGGTGAATGCAACATCCACCAATGGGTTCAAGAACTCTTACGACCGATGCGGTGTTGATTAGTTTCTATTTTTCCTTTAGAATTCGAGCAGAATACTTTTAATTGTGGCTTTTTTGAGTGCATAGGTTTTACCTCCACTCTTATTGTAATTCAATAATAATAATTAAAAAAAAAATAATAATAATATAATTTCCCACCAATACTTTCGGAGATAATTATGTTGCCAAAGTTTGAATAATAACCCGCTAGTAGTTTGACAAGAGCATCAAAGTACCTGTCAACAGGGCTTTCCTATATTTTTGGCGCTCTAGTTCCTCGGAACTGAGTGCTTATCAATTTGCCCAAATGTCTGTAATTATCGAATTTTTCGATGAAAATGGTCTTAAACGATTTGGTTCGACTCACTGATCAAGAATCCGTGGTCGAAATTCATTCTGTCCGGCCGGTCCGGCCGGCCGGCCGTAGGCACGATAACTCTCGAACGGAATGACCTAGACAGTTGAAATTTTCAGAGTAGGTTTGGGGGATAAATATCTCGGCTAAGTTTGTTATTGGGCAAAATCGGACAAATAGTTTCGATGTAACAAAAAAAAATTTTTTTTTTACAGGTCAAATTCCAAATTAAATTTTTTTCAATAAGCAGTTTTACCATAAGAATCCATTCATATCATTTTCAACTCTAACAAACTAATATTTTCGGAGATATGATTTTTCAAAATTTCAATGATAGAATTATTCTGTGGCTATTCTATGAATTGTTATAATGTCAACTTTGGCGTTGTCTCATTGTCATTCATTCCAGTAATGGTATCAATATGAGAATTATAATATAATATCATACTTTTTGTTGGTTGATATTTTCATGCCGATGGTCAATCCATTTGATGATGGGAATGGTAATGGTAAGTTAATAATATTGAGTTCAGAATATAACCACTAAAAACAAAACTGGAATATTGGTGTATTGGAGTAGATTTGAGGAAAGATATATATTATCGTTCATCATAGAATTGAGGAATGAATATCTCGGATAAGTTCGTTGTTGGGTAGAATTCGTCAATTGGTTTTGGATTGATAATTTTTGGCACTCTTGTTGAATTTAAATTCTTCTATGATGTTTGAATTCAATTTCTGCTAAGATGAAGTTCTAAATTTCAATAATGAATCGTACTTCTATGTTTTCACAGAATGCTATAATTATGCTATCTAAGCTTTATTATATGATCTGTGTTCATACTCGTACATTTCATCCTGTTCTATAAGAGAGAGTCAAATTCATTTCAGCTATTTTAATTTGGTTTCTTCCATGGTGCAGTTCTCATTCTCAGATTGCTCATTTAATCTCAATAAATAAACTATTATTTGAATTGAATTTCCTTTATGATGCAGTTCTATCATAAGAATACATTGCTATAATTCTCAACTCTGAGAAACCAATACTTTCGGAGATATACTTTGTCTGTTTGAACTAAAGCGCCAGAAAGCTCCTATCCACAGGGATTGAACCCATTTTTTTAACCAAAACAAATATTATAACTTAATATATTATCCGCCGTATTCACAAAGCATTCAATCTCACTTAAGTCATAACTGAGGTGCTCAGTTAAGGATAAGTATGAATCGCAACCTCAGTTAACGTATTTAACGGTGGTGAAACAGGCCTGTTTCACGTTAATTTTCAAGTTAACTGAGGTTGCGATTCAAATTTATCCTTAACTGAGAACCTCAGTTAGGACTTAACGGAGATTGAATGCTTTCTGAATACGGCGGTATAAGTTTTAAACATCATTGGATAATTCATTCATTTTTCTTCGGAATTGAACTATTCTATATGCAGGGGGATTCAAAACTCGATGCCTAGAATTAAGGTACGTATACAGGCTAATATTCTTGATAAAAAATTTAGAATGAGATTTTTGGCTTTGTTACCGAGATATCATCAGACTTCAAAGTTTCAGTTTGTCATCAATTTTCCACTTTAATACATATTATAAAAATACAAAAATAAATTAAGCAAATGTTCAGAAATATCACCATTGGCATCGATAGAGGCTTGGCAACTCAAAATGAGGGAATCAATCGTACACTTTATTAGCATGTTTTGCCTATTTGGAGTGGATTCGATTGCATTAATAATTCGTTCCATTAATTGTTCTTGAGTATCAATTTCCACTGAGTAAACAAGTTGTTTCAAATGCCCCGCATAAAATAATCCAAAAAGTTTTCAATTCAGGTGATCTCGCAGGCCATAGCACCACGCCGACCAATCGGCATTCAAACGATTAGGAAGTAATTGTCTGTTAAAGACTCCGCCCCATACATTAATATATAATCATTGGTGAAAACCTCTTCTTTTAAAAGAGCGGAGTATTTTCACGCCTGGTTTAACCAAACTTTTAATAGGAGATGGATTGGTCGGCGTGGTGCTATGGCCTACGAGATCATTTAAAACAACTTTATGCAGTGGAAATAAATAATCAAGAATAATTATTAATGGATCGAATTATTGGTGCAGTCGATTCCCACATTTTGCATTGTCAAGCCTGTATCGATGCTAACGGTGATATTTTTGAAGATTTGATTTCTTTATTTTTGTATTTTTATATTATGTATTAAAGTTGAGAATTGATGACCTGCAGAAACTTTAACTTAACTTAACGCAATACTGGCATGAAATATCGCATATAATATATCGGACATGTTCTAATGCATAGGAAACAATATTTTCGGAATTCAGTATATTGGAATTTTACTTGAATTCCAGGAGCAGTTCTATGTTCTAAAGTTGAATTATTCATAGAATATTCACGATTCATAGAATTTTCTTGATATTTTTTTAAAATTTGAAAAAAGTAGAGTTTTAGTGAAACAACTTTTGGAAATGAATTTCTATATCTCGACTCTGCATCATGAATAACGACCATAATTGAATGCTTGCTGAATTAAAACATGGCCATGCCAACACCGATGAACGGCCACGTTCAAAAGAGGTGGTTCCACCTGAAAACATAGAAAAAACCCATAAAATCGTTTCTGCAAACAGTAAAGTTAAGTTGCAGGAGATAGCTGACACTCTAAATATATCAGAGGAACGCGAAGGCCTTATTTTGCATGAACATTTGTTGAAAGTCGGTTTGAAGTGGGTGCCGCTTGTGATCTTTCAACAAGACAACAAACCGTGTCTCTAACTACGATGGCAAAATTGCAGGAAGTACAATTCTAATTGCTTCCGCACCCAGCCTGTTCTCTAGATTTGGCCCCAGCGAAATTTCGCTGCTTGCACATCTAAATTAAATGCTTGCTGGAAAGAGATTCACCTCGAATAATGAGTAAATCGCCGAAAGTAATGCTTATTTTGAGTCCAAAGATGAATCGTTCTTCAAGAAAGGTATCGAATTGTTTGAGAACCGCTGGAATGATTATATTCCTGAAGGAGTCTATGTTGATGACTATAATCGACTTCGATTAAAAAAGTTTTATTTTCTTTATTAGCCCAGACACTTATATATCAACCGATGTATTTGATATAGATCAAGAATATAGGGGAGCCGTGAATTTTGATGATAAAATATTAAACCTTCGTATACGACAGCTTTTCGCCCTATTTTTATCCATTTCCATGCTTATCTTAATGAGACATATAACCTTCACCAAGACCTGCTCCATTTCACAATAAAACGTAAGACGATATATCCCTTCCATTAAATTCGCATATCAAAAGTCATTAAAATATGCCCATATCGGTTTTTATTGCCCTTTATGACTAACAGTGAAGTCATCGACAATATCACGTGGAAATATTATTGTACTCAAAACTATTGTTGAGTTGAATCACTTTTCCACATTGTACGAAATATATAGGTGTACTTGATTATCAGATGAATGTAATTTACTGATGGTAATATGGCGGTTCTATTATCACTATTTCAACACTTTTGGCATTGAATGATTCGAATTATTACGCGTTGTATGCTGTACCTACATGCAAATATTTGCTTTGTGATGATACAGATTTGGCATTGTTGATGAAACCTTTCCATTAACCAAATGTGAACTGTGCGGATCATACTGTTTCATTCGGGTCAGGTGAGTTCGAATCAGTAGAAAATTTAGTTCATTTTAACCTATCCCTGTGACTATTTGCCGAAACATCGAAATCACATTTGTACGCATACTTAACGGGGTTTCTTTCTGAAATTAATGTTGATTAGTTGAGTGGGAAATATTTTGGAACTCTCACTTCAATCGAAATATCCCAGTTTCGGAAGTTAACGTATTTGTTTTGGATTTTATCCCGTTTTCAGAACGAAATAAACACGGTCATCCAAATAATAAGGCGCCCATTAGGCGTTTCTCGATTTCGAAAAAAATGGAGTTTTGAAATTTGACACAAGGCAGTTTTTTGATGCGTTGAAGTGGCCATCAACTTGGAAATTCGAAGGAACTACCTATTTATTCACCAATATCAGATTGAAAAAAAAAATTATATTTACTCGATGGCCGATACGTATTCAAAATTCACGAATGATGGAGAAATCTACAATTCTTGAATCTCGTTGATTGGGTTATTGCAACTTACACGAAATACATACAAAAGGTATCATCGAAATGTCAGAACAAGGCTGCTCTCAGATTTCGAGTTGTAAAAACTTTTCACCGAGTGTAAGTTGCAACAACCCAATCTACGACGTACAATAATTGCAGATTGTTCATTCGTGATAATATCAGATTTAATGCTTAATTCGGTACAAATTTTAGTGGCGTCATATTTACGTTGTTGCCATGGTTACGGGGATATTTGAAGTTTCATGGAAAAAAGACTACTTGCTGGGATTCACCGGAAAAATCAAAACATCGGAACTAGTAATAATACGGAAATACGCAAAATACCCGGCAATATCTGAAGAATTGCGTTCAAATTAAACTTCCTATCGATGTATTGAAAAAAATTGGGTTGTGTTTTTTGAACGAATGAAGATATTTCAGTTTAAAATATTTCAATGTTACGAATCTATTGTGACAATTCAAAATTGGCTGCATCGTGACCCTGCCGAAAAAGTGCAATTCTTGCGTTATTGTCGTATATTTTGCTTATTTACGTAGGTATGCATTAAAATAGTTTTGACGATAATATGATTTTTCTTCATTCAATAGTTTTTTTTCGGGTTTTCTATTCCGGAATCGATGTATTTAATGACGAAGAATAATTTTCTGAGATGATTCAATATTCTTAAAATGACTCAAAATATACTTCATCTGCTCTTTTATGCTGATTTCATTTAGTTCTATGAATCCACGAGTCTATAACTAGGAAACCAGTGAGAGTAGAGAAACATGATAATCGGAGAATGTTGTCTATAGATATAGGAAACTTTACATTAACACTTTCGGAAAAACAATGTGCAAGCTAAAAGACAACTGATTTTTTTAACTTTCTATAGCCTTTATCTTTTCACCTGAGCCGAATTTGGAAAACTTGTGTATGAAAAATCTGTTTGATTTGATAGGAAAAATCTTTGGTTAAAATTAATGTACAACTTAGACAAGATTCAACCTGCATACAGAATGTGCCACCGGCAATTCCAGAAATCGAATATTCTTCAAATGTTAAATGTATACATCTTCCTTGTGTATTATAACATTTTTGGATTGACCAATATATTTCAAAGATATCGGGGTCTCACAAATCACTTAATCAAACATTTTTACAAACATATATACAGGTTGATTCAGTTTGAAGGACGGAAAACTCAGGAGACGATAAAGAATCGAAAAATAATAGGAATATGCTTAATAATATTCTGGAAATGCTTCGTTTACAAAGTCCAGAGCGTTACAGTTTGACTAGAATGAATCAAATTTATTAATTTTTGGCCAAACGGCTCGAGATATTTGGATGAAATCTTGTAGGACTCAGTATCCAGCATGGTATCAAGTTTTGTATTGATTTTGTCCTACCAGTGGCGTCCGTACTTGCACGTGACTGGACATTTTTGAGAAAAAAAATGTTACGCCACTGCTTTTCTAGAAAATGAACAACAGTTTTGAATTCCTTATTCAATTTGTGAGAAAAAGACACTCCTTCATTTTTTCTCAACTAAGCATTTCTTTGAGTAAATATTGAAAATGCATAATGAATTAATGAAACCATAAAATAAAATTAAACATTTCACTACTGAAATATCTACAGAATGAAATAAGAAAAATTGTCCGAAATGCAATCCACCTAAATCGATACATTTGATATTACCCAGACTTAGAAGTCCAGAGGATTTAGATCTTAGATCTGGTGACCCAGGTGGCCAAGCCACTGGTCCAATTCCATTGACCATGTTGTTATTGATGTCATCACTTCCTAGCCGACCAATCCAACGGTGAGAATAATTATTAATGAGCTCTATTGGGCACTATTGGCAACTAAGAAATACAGAGGGGCTCCCACCAGTTGTTTCCAACTACCGCGTCTTAAATTAAGAGGTAAATCTTCAATGTAGTCCTCCAGGTTATTCGAAAGAAAAAATTCTGAGTTTGATCTTGGAGGCACAAAATGTGAACCACAAACAAAATTTTTAATAACTTTCAAACAAACATTAATGGAACATTAATTTTGAAGTGACCCTGGCCGAATTTCTCAAGTATTCTCGTGTGCCCAAACATGAATATTATGGTGGTTTGTAATTCCACGTCTAGTTAATGAAGACTTATCTGTCGACAAAATTTTTGGTAAGATCTTAGGTTGTTCTGATGAGTTTAAGAGCCACTGACAAAACAGCATTCCCTTTTCTGCATCTGCAGGGTGTAAATCCTGAACTGTAGCTGTCCTGAGCTGTGGATGATATTATGTGTGTATGTGGTCATCTTTAAGTGTATGTAATATATGAGACTTTGGTATTGGAAGTTGCTTAGAATGCCATTTTAATTATTATTTTGACATCTCCTATTAATTTTGATATTCACACGCGGGCCAAAGTTACAAAAAATTGGATCTGTTCTAATGCATATACGAACATCGGTAATTCATCCGTTAGGATAACGTCTTCAGCATTTCCATAAAAAAAATGAATATCTGCATATTCCTCATTACTAAATCTGAAAACCATTTCTTTGGATGAAGAAAACACTGATAATAAGAATAACAGTCAGAAAAATAACTTCGCCACATATTTACGGTGGGTTTCACAAAGCTTTGACTGCTTTTAATCGCCAAATTAGTGCGTTTCTATGTCGATTTTCAGTTCATTTTTGGTACAACCATCGAATTAAATCCACAATTAAGCTAATCGAAGCTTCGTGAAACCCACCATCACTAATTAATTTGACAGATGGGTTTATTATGTCATTGCTGAATTGTCTGACATTTCAAGTCTCCTCCATTTATTTTGTTTCAAGAATTCCAACATGCCTAAAAAGATATGCGGAATCATTTTCTAATTTTCACTCTTTACTCAAGATAGGTGCTTAGTTGAGAAAAAATGAAATTTTCTACCCAATGGAATTTGAGGCCTAGAAAATTTCATTCAAATATGTCTATCCGTTTGGCCATAATTAATAAATTTGATTTTTTTCTAATTAATCTTCAACGTCCTGGACTTTGTAAAGGAAACATTACTCGAATATAGGTCATCAAGCAAATTCATATTATTTTTAGATCCTCTATCGTGTCCTGTGTTTTCCACCTTTCGAACTGGACCAGCCTGTATATTATCATTAAAGGAATGAAAACAATTGGCTGAAGTTTCACAATATAATACTATGATGCTGACACATTATGTTAATAATAATTAATAATGTACTTTATTGTGAGAGCTCTTACGAAGTGCTTTAGCCCGTGGTCCTTCAGCCGGTGAAAGAAAAAAAAAAGATAATATTGTTATTCTGGGCTGGTATATCCAAAAAAAAAACGTATATCAATATGAACTAATTTGCTGCAATTCTTATCGAATAATGCAATCTATGTTGAATTTTTGAAGTTTCTCAAACAAAGTCCTCCTTGACAAATATGTTTCGGGTTTTATACCATTTTCAAAACTAAGGATGATAAACTTAACTATGTATTATACATACAGAACTGGTTATACATACATAACTGGTTCTCATTAAATACCAGATGGTATAAAAAAAAATGGGTCAAGCCCTGTGGACAGGAGCTTTCTGGCGCTCTAGTTCAAACAGACAAATTATATCTCCGAAAGTATTGGTTTCTCTGAGTTGGGAATTATATCAATGTATACATATGATAGAGCTGTATCATAAATTCAAAAAATAGTTTATTTATCAAGATTAAATGAGCAATCATGAGAATGAGAACTGCACCATGGAAGATATCGAATGAAATCTGGCCAATTTTGCCCAATAACGAACTTAACCGAGATATTCATCTCCCTAACCTACTCTGAAAATTTCAACTACCTAGCTCATTCCGTTCGAGAGTTATTGTGGAAAAACATATTTTAAATTTAAAAATTTTTTTTTTACACTTTGCGGTAATCTGGTCAATACAAAACTTCACATGCGTATAAAGGTCATGATTCTACAATTTGATGCTAAATTTCAGATAGATCGAAGGAACTTGTCCGAGATATTTACGCTCCAAAACCATCTTGCAATTTTCAATCCGCTTACTCCTATCGTGCCTACGGCCGGTCGGCCGGCCGGACAGAATCGATTTCGCACTCGGATTCTTGATCAGTGAGTCGAACCAAATCGTTTGAGACCATTTTCAGCCAAAAATTCCAAAATTACAGACACTTGGGCAAATTGATAAGCACTGTTCCGAGGAACTAGAGCGCCAAAAAAACAAGTTTCGTATGACAATTGCCCAAAACAGATTTAAAGTACCTACAAATAGTAGATATTCCATAAAACATGTATTAAAGAAGAGAGGAAATAATGAAAAAATTACCTTGTAATCGATCAAAAATTTCCTCATCTACGTTCACCAAATTTTCTCCTCTCTCGAACTAAAGAATTATGCTTTCAATATTTACGTAATATTTTAAAACATTTTCGGGTGAGGTCCCCGTTGCATCGCTAAAATACGAGTATTTCAACCCCAATATTTTTGAAGTTACAATATTCCCTCTTGTCAAGTTGACATTATGAATATTCATACATAGAATAGAATAATTATATCAATCTGTGAAATACGATTTACATTGAAATTTTGAAAAATCATAACTCCGAAAGTATTAGCTTGTTAGAGTTAAAAATGATATAAATGGATTCTTATGATAAAACTGCTTATTAAAAAAAATTTAATTTGGAATTTGTTTTGTAAAAAAAAAATTTTTTTTTATTACTCTGAAACCTTCTGTCCGATTTTGCCCAGTAACGAATTTAGCCGAGATATTTATCCCCTAAACCTACTCTGAAAATTTCAACTCTCTAGCTCATTCCGTTCGAGAGTTATCGTGCCTACGGCCAGCCGGCCGGACGGCCGGACAGAATGAATTTCCACCACGGATTCTTGATCAGTGAGTCGAACCAAATCGTTTAAGACCATTTTCATCGAAAAATTCGAAAATTACAGACATTTGGGCAAATTGATAAGCACTCAGTTCCGAGGAACTAGAGGGCCAAAAACATCATTAAAGCGGACACCACCACAACGTGCGGAGCATGACACAGCCAGCAAGAAACTATTATGCACATTCTGCTCCGCAGGATATGTGGAGAGACACAATGCGGCACTCCGAATTCTCTACTTCCATCTGAGAGAGGTGTATGGTATAGACAAGGAACCATTGCTACCATATGTGCCTCTGGAGATAGAAGCAGTTGTTGAAAATGACAGAGCTTGCATCTTCTGGAACTATGCGATTCTGTCAACTCGGCAGATCCACGCCATAAAGCCAGACGTACTTCTGCTGGACAAAGAACTCAAGGAATTGTTTGTCGTCGAACGTTCCTCCCCCGCAGAAAATAATGTGTTGATAAAAGAAGAACAGAAGAGGGAGAAATACAAGGATTAAATGTTCGAACTGAGGATCCTGTATCCAAGGCATAAGGTTAGGATGGTCGTACTTATCATAGGATGCCTAGGCGGAATGAGAGCAAAGTACGTGAGTGAATTGAAGATTATTCCGGCCTGCAAATCTCTGGCCGATGATTTAGCGCACAGAATGCAGAAAGCGGTGTTGCTCGGATCACTTCCAGCCATTAGGTCCCATCAACTATGAAGGCCGTTTGCAGCTCATCTCTTTTGTTAAGAGACGCTGTAAGGACAGGACGAAGAACTACTCCAAGGAACGTGTGAGAGGTTTTTTAGTGAGTAACCAATCAACATCTGGAGTATCACACTCCTGAGAGAAGCGGACCCTCTCAGGAGGGGCCTATAAAGGGTTTTTCCTCTCGAGCGGATAAAAAAAAATCTATATATATATATAATATTCTCAATATAAACAGAGCTGTTGACAGTTTCACGGACCTTCCAAATGTTCCGTTGAGGTATTCGTAGGGCAGACTTGCTGATAAGTGAAAACCACTTATCGATATATAACTTCGTTAAATTAATTATTAGAACTCAGACTGAACAAACATGCACCAACAAAACATACAGGCTCTTCTTCCAATTGAACTAAGTTCAAGCACCAAATATCGTCCCGATGTGACACTAGAATTAATTAGGTTCGGATAGCAAGAAATGAGAGTCACTTTTTGCTGCGCTTGTCCATCTGAACAAGAGTGCCTATGAATTCGTCCAAATGCCTGTAAGTTTCGAATATTTGGCCGCAAATGGTTAGTTAGTTGAAAATTATCGAAACAAAGACTTGCAACCTTTTGTGAGGATCGCATGAGAGGAAAATAAAAAAAAAATTACAAACATTCTGTAGGTATCTCAGAAACTATCCGTCAGATATCGAGAAGAAGCAAGAGCGTTTTAAGCTTGTTTTACAGCGGAGTTCTAGATTTTAACTCGATCGGATCTATAATGGTGAAGATATTGCCGAAATATTAAAACGATCAAATTGTACTGGTCTTCTTTCATACACTCCACTAACAAAGTAGTCAACAGTTTTGTTTCTGGAGGTGCCTGCAAATAATTTGATGAATCTTGATGTAGTTTGCATAGATCGAATAAGAATTGTCAACACTTATCATGTCTGTCTATATTGTCCACTGTTAAATCAGCCCAAAACAAAAAAAACCGAGATAGCAAATCTTGGTGAACATTATGATAGGATTCTGAAATCAGTTTCGCAAGTTACACAAAGACTATAGGTTTCAAATTCCCGAACAAATATGTAGCAACTGTTTCGTCCGCTGAATGCGACCAATGTTCAAGGTTTTGCTGAGCGTAGTTTATATGATATGCAGCTATTTGAAGTTCATGCTGCCCCCTCCTGGCATTTTTGGCGCTCTTGAAGAACAAAATGGAATCGTCAAAACAAATTACTGTTCGTTGACCACTGAGGTTAATATTACCTTTAGCTTTAAGTAGTAAGACATGTTCCTATTTTCATTATGCTGCAATATGTGTATCAAATATTTTCTCTTGAGTGGTATGAACTATTACAATATGAAAAGAGGATTGTATCTTATTAATATATTTTGAACTATTAAAATAGTTTGTTCGTAAGCCTCTACCTACTCAAATATCAGGAATAAACAGACAATCTGCTATGATTGTCCCCAGCCTTGCTCCAGACATTTCGATGATGCTTTCCTTATTATTTTATTTAATGATAATATTTGAAGCATTTTTTTAAATTTAATTTCTTTCAAGATGCAGTTCTATCATAAGAATCCATTGATATAATTCCCAACTCTGAGAAACCAATACTTTCGGAGATATAATTTGTCTGTTTCAACAAGAGCGCCAAAAAGCTCCTGTCCAAAGGGCTTTCCCACTTTTTATCTAATAAATCCTTGACTATTTTCACTGTTTCCTGAGGTGGAATACTAGGGAAAACGTTATCAACATCGAATGACACCAATTTTGCATTGTGCGGTAGGGAAAGATTTTTAATTTTTTCTACAGATCAAGCGAGTTCCTGATCGAAAAAATTGGTTCGAAGTTACAATAATTTCTTCGATCAAGGACTCGCTTGATCTAGTAGAAAAAATTAAAAATCTTTCCCTACCGGCCAATGCAAAATTGTGGTTCTAGTTTGTGTTATCCATTCTGGTACATTTCCTGATTCTTGGAAAACATCTCTTCTCTTTCCTATCTATAAGAACTCTGGTAGTAAGAGTGCTGTTGAGAATTATCGTAGTGTTTGCAAATTATCGGTCTTTGCCAAATTGTTCGAGAGCCTTGTTTTAGATGTACTATTTCACTCTCTTATCGATACTATCAACATGGCCTCTTTTCGGGCCGAGGTATAGATTTATCTTGTAAGCTCTGGATAACCAGCATCAGGTGGACTCACTGTACACCGATTCCAGTAAGGCTTACCATAGGGTTGATCACAATTTACTTTTGTGTAAGCTTGCTGGGGTCGGTGTGCATGGTGATCTACTCAGATGGTTCTCTTCCTACCTTTATAAACGAACGAAGCTTTTGAGTGTCAGTGGATTCCGTTCAGTCCCTTTCGTCGTTCCATCTGGGGTATCTCAAGGATCCCAGTTGAGACCCATACTATTTCTGATATTCCTAAACGATATAGGAAGCTGTTTCATTTCCTCCTATAAGCAGATGATTTCCACATGTTTAGAGAAATACAATCAGTAAGAGATTGCATAGAAGTTCAGAAAGATCTTGATGCGTTTTCAGATTATTGTAGACGTAACGAATTTGACCTAAATATAAATAAATGTTTTTGTATCTCATTTTCTAGAAGCCATACAACCGTTGAGTTTCAGTATCGATTGGTTGGTTGTGAGGTGAAGAGGGTGGAATAGGTTAGAGATCTGGGGGTTATGTTCGACCCAAAAATGTCGTTCCGAGTTCATATAGACAATCTCATCCATTCAGCCAGTAGGTCTTTAGGTTTTCCTTGTAGGATATGTAGGTAGAGATTTCAACAATGAGGCAGCTGTGAAAGCAATATATTTTGCTTTTGTACACAGCAAGATCAATTTTGCCAGTGTTATATGGAATCCGTGATATACTATTCATAAGCAAAGGTTGGAGAGATTCAAAATAGATTCTCCAGGTTCCTACATTACAAATTGACTGGTATTTATATTACTACTGTATAAGTCAACTAAGATCTCATTATAATATTGAACCATTAGAGCACCGCAGGATAAAAACAGATCTGATTTTCCTCTTTAAGACCATCAATAACTACTATGATTCATCCGACTTGACTTCCATGATACTTTATCACGTTCCTACGAGGACGTTTAGAAATAAGAAATTACTTTATTCTGGCAGATTCAATTCGAACCTTGGCAAGAACCTACCTATAATGAGAATATGTCACTTTTTCAATCAATACTGTAATGATTTTTGAGTTAATTTAAGCGTTATTAGAAGTATTATCATTCGGTAATTTTTTTTTTCTTCACAAGCCACTTATTGTACACAAAAGGATATAGGTAGTAATAATTGTTTGGGAGTATTTCTGTTTGTATCCCGAAACTGAATAAATAAAAGTAAATAAATAAATTTGCAACAATTCTAACAATGAAGTCACATAAAATGTTCTAAATGTGCTCCATTATTCTCAAGGCATTTATAAATTCTTTTTCGTTTGTTGTCAAATATATTTTTTACAATTTGTGGGAAGATATTTTGGCAGCTGATTGTTATTAATGATTGGAGGTCCTCTATATTATCGTATTGTCTTTTGAAAACCTCATATTTCAGATGTGCAGAGATGCTGAAGTCCAGAGGAGTCAAGTCTGGAGAGCGTGCTGGAAAGGAAGACTGGAATCCTCGATTTATTATACAGTTGTCATAGAACTCCTGCAGATAGCTTAGATTTGTAGAAATAGTGAGGGTAGTTGTCACATCTTGTTGGAAATATCCAAACTGTATTTCTTCGTCATCTAATTAGTTTATGAGTAGCTCAGCATTATATTCTTTTGTACATTTCACGATTAATGGTATCATGAAAGAAAACTGGGCCATATATTATTCTACAAGAAACTGCTAACCACACACCAACTTTTTGCGAATGTAATGGAATTTCAGCAAAATTATGGGGATTCTCCGATGTCCTAATTCTTTTGAGTTTTGAGAATTCATATAACCCGACAAGTGAAACTAAGCCTCATCACTAAAGAACTTAAGTCCAATAATCTATCGACGTTAAGATTATTTAGAAACCAATGGCAGTACTATAGATGACTTGGAATATCTATTGGTAGGAGTTGCTGTACCATCGATATTTTGTAAGAGGACATCAGACGGTAAAGATAGTTTATTCAGGGAGATTTGAGGATTTTCTTCAACTCGTGTTCTCTGTTCTTCTTGAGAAACTTGAGGTCTGCCTGTCCATTTTCCCATGTTAACGTTTCCAGTCTGCATGAATCTGTTTATAAAACCTCGGAGTGGACTTTCAGAGAAGATAATAGCATCCGAACATCAGGATATTTCGCCAGATATTCGTTTTTAAAGCCCTCTACATAGTGAATCCAATCACCATTGATGAATGTACCATTGCGGTAATAGGACATTTCAATAAATTCGTTTTGTTCTAAATTATAAGTCATTGCATATTTAAATAATTTGGAAACTCAATTTTTGAAAGAATCTTAAGAATTGCCTATAATTCAATATTGGCTCTGGCTGTCAGTTTAAAAATTCTATGATATAAACAGAACACAAGGCAAATAAAAAACCAAAGCCAACTGCGATATTACAATCATTTATAATGACCCTGTATTTATTACTTATGGAGAATAGGATTGAGTAATATCAACAACTTGTGACAAATTTGCTGCAAGATATCCACATATACGAAAGTCATCTCCAGAACCATTGAAAAGCCTTCACCATCACATGGTCCATGATTAGTATAATTTGAAGAACACTTTTTGATATATTTGGTTTAGGTCACCTACTGAATTTAATCAGTGTCAAAGTATTATTATAATTGTTCCTGAATTTTGTTGAAATTAAAGCTCCTCCACATTTTTATATCATCAACTATCATAAGACAGTCATACGATTTATGACGGATCAGGATTCAAACCTGTAACTTTGGGTATCGTAACCGACATCCCTAAACCTAATGACTTATACTGTTTGTAATTTCAGGGTTGAGGCAGTATGAATTACATCACACTTTCCATCTGGCATAAGCTGATTTTGATATGTTCTCTCATCAAAGGAACTCATGGAAATTCTTTGAATATAATATCCCTAGTGAAACAATATAACGCCACAGATCAAGATCAACCGACTAATATTAGTTTGAATCCAGAAAATGAATACAATATAACAGAAATCGACAAGAATATGGATTTCATCATCAAACTACAATTCATCCTGAACGAACAGAAAATTATTCCATATCTGAGAGATGAGGTATATAAGCACCATGAACAGTATAATATAACCACAAAAGATCTCATAGATCTGTGGAAGCTGAGGGAATACGCGTTGAGAGACATCTCACATGTACTCGGTATTCCGGATGCATTATTGAACTTGAATACTTTCAAACAAATACTCAGCATGTCAAACTTAACATTCAATCAGTATTATACAGAAATAAAGAAGAATATATCGGTGACACAACTCAAAGAAACCCTACAAATTCTCAATATAGATTTAGCTAGTTTTTCGAATTCGAATACATTTGGAACTGAAGATGAAGTATTTGAAGTTCTAAGCAAAGGCATATATTCTTGGGAAAAATTTGAAGAAGTCAAGAACAAGACTGAGTTAGACATACCAGAATTGACAAAGAATATTATTCTTAATCATATCCTCACTCAGAATATTCAAAGTTTGGTTGAATATTTCCAGGCATTTCCAATGACGAAGGGGATGTATGAAAACATCTGGGATCGGATGAATATAAGCACTTACGATATATATAGAATTGAAAATTTAAGAAGAATTGTTAATAACATACACGAACATTTGATGGAGAACTTTACCCTCGGAATGGCTATAAGTGAAAACGAAATAATTTTGCACAAAAATATCATCCACAATTTAGATAGAGTAAGGGATATCGTCACAGTCTATGGTGAATCTTCTACAAGCCACCGTATTTACGATAACTTGAATTTAATGAAAGGATTGACGGATAGCACTTCTGTTCTCTGGAGCAACAATTCTCTTTCGATGAAAATTGAGATGATGAATGAAATGGTGAATGAATATTCTTCGAATTGTAGTTACATCGACAGTGATCTGACGGAAAATAATGTAACACTGATAAATGTTACACAAACAGGTATCACAGTAGCTTTAGATGATAATGTTAAATTCAACATGGGAAATCCCCTGATATGTGACGGAAAACTAGTAGGCTTAGCAGAGTTTCATATCAAAGATGACAACCTTTTTGCCTTCAATACGTTTTTCAAAACAGTTGGAGAAGTGAGTAATCATAGCATATCGCTATGGCTTCATTCTTATGTGATCATATTTTGTATACTCGTTCATAATTCATTACTTTGAACAATGCAAATCCAAAGAATCCAAAGTCCAATTTTCAGAATGATTAGAATTTTAGAGGAAAATGATAATGAAAACTATTTATTTGAAACGCTGAGGACAGCTTAACTAAAGGAAATAAGATCTCTAAGTGCCTCGAAGGCATTCAAATAGAAGTACGTAAATTTTCAACTTATACACGAATAGAAAGGCATGTTGATAATATAGTGAATGTTATTGTATACAAATGTATTGAATATTCGGCTACATATTGTCCTTTATCTCCAATATATTGATTACATCATACTGTTGGTATGGTATTGTAAATAAAGAAAAAAAATTGTTTTAATATGGTTTACCCTATATCCCAATTCTATAGGCTCAATTCTATACTCTAAAAAATTTCAAAACTCTCTAAATTTTAATATATTTCATAAACAATATTTTTTCAAATAAACTCAAACATTTCCGAATACATTCATATTATTAAATAAATCTATAGATTTTGTATAAAATTTAGTGAATTTGTCGAAGTATCGACATCTATTGATATTTTTCATAGACCCAAGATATCATTAATAATAAATTAAATTCATAGCAGCAAACGAAACGTTTATTTAGATACCATTATTCAGGTACTTCTGAGGACTGAGATACTTCTTTAGTTTTCATACAGGGCGTCCCGCAATATATGCAACAAGATTATGAGATATTGGCATAAAATGATTCTGGAGGGCCAAATTCAGAGGTCTGTAACTCCGAAATGGGTGCCCATTTCACGAAAATAAAAAAATATGGGTGCCCTTAATGTTCTTCGAGAATCTACTGTTAAATTTTGTTGCATATATTTCGGGAGACCTTGTATATATTAGATTGGACTTTCGTAACAGATTACTTACGATATCGTATTTTTTTTTATTTATGAAATAATGCCATGTATTTCTGATCTCAATTAGTTTGGAGAAATGTAAAATATAAATTTCAGCTTTTATAATATATGAATACATTTCATACCAATTTAATGACATACTTCAGTAACGAGAGGATCGTCTATGATCACAGAATATTTAATTCTGATATACTTATGAATACTTTTGGAATTGAGATACGGAAAAACTTACGCCCCAAGTATCTCCAGGATACGATATTCATGAAATTCCGTGAAAATTAGTGAGTTGGCATTCTACAAGTAATCACTGAGTTTTATTTGGATCGGATCTGTAATGCCAATTAACGAACATAAATATCGCATTCGGATGCGCAACCTACCCTGAAAATTTCAAATCGCTATTTATTACTTTTCCCAAATTATAGTGCGATACATAATATTTTTTCGTAATTTTTTAAAAATTTTCTAGTGGCATGGTCCTCATAAATTTCCACACCCGTCATCATCTCGATATTCTACAACAAGGAACCAAGCCTCAATTCGATCGGGTCTGTATTTTTTGAGTTAAAATCATATTTCAGATGGGTATAACACCGAAACCGTTTGGCCGATTATGCCAAACAATCCTTAAATCTCAACTCGGATGCGCAACCTACCCAGAAAATTGCAAGTCCATATCTCTTTTCGTTCGAAAGTTAATGAGACAACGGTCACTCATCCAGCTACTGAACTCTCCCAAGGCTGCTCATCAGATCTCCAACAATATAGATCCGATCGTTTCAAACTTGGAACTTGGCTGTACAGTTAGGTTTTAAAGGCTAAATTTCAGCGATGTCAGACGAATAGTTCCTGATATATAGAATTTTTTCAATGATTTTTTTTAAATTTTATATTGATACTATCCTCACGAAATTTCGCAAGATTTTTTGCGTCGGCATCCTTGTAATAATAGCTATGTTGGTATTATATCGGATTCGCATTTTTCGAGTTATTGAGGAAATAACAACCAAATATCAGATGAGTATAACGCCAAAACCGTTTGGCCGATTATGCTCAAAAACGAACATATCTCTCCCATTCGGATGCACAAGCTACCCTGAAAATTCGAGGCAACGGTCACCCATCCAGCTACTGAACTCACACAAGACTGCTTGGATCTCTAACAATATAGATCTGATCATGTTCAAGTTTGTCTGAAGGCCCTCGCAAAATTTCAGCGATGTTGGACGAATAGTTTGCGATGGATATAACTCAAATGTTGCTTTCGGATGCTCAACCTACCCTGAAAATTGCAAGTGGCTATCTCTTTCCGTTCTCAAGTTGTCGTGTGGTGAATCATATATTTTAATAATTTTTTCCAAAATCTACTCACCAAGTTTCCATTTGATCGGACTAGTATTGGTTGAAAACAAAATTATTACTCGGAAACCGTTAGGCTGATTATGCCCATTAACGAACTTTTCCGTCGTATTGGGACGCGACACCTCTACCATGAAAATTTCACGTCACTATCTCTTTCCGTTCTCATGTTATCGTGGCAACGGCCGACCGGACAGAGTAAAATTTAACTTCAAATTATTCATCAGGGAGTCGAACCCAACCATTTTCTGCAAAAAAATCGAAAGACATTTAGGCAAAATGATAGTGCGATGTTCCCTAGAACATGCACGCAAAACTCGGCCAAAACAAACATGGAAATCATGACGCTACGGTATCAGTATCATCCTTTCAACACAGCCGGTGGCGAAGTACAAAAGAAAACCAGAGACGCCACCAGTGATCAATAGATCTCTTGTATGTAACACGAAATCCCATATGTTTATATTTTTCTGAATCAACTTCAATACCAGATCATCATGTATGCCCTCATCCACTTTCATAATTTGTAAAATTTGAATATTTCGGTATTGAAAATCGGTATCGCAAGAAGCAAATTCAAATGAGGTGAAACGCTTCTGAATCGTTGCTATGACGGCTGACGTACCTTATCCAAATGTACCATCTGCTTTTTAGAGCCAATGACGACAACGAGCTCTTTATAGGGTGCTGTGTTACACTGGAATAAAGAGTGAAACGGACAAGAGAAGAGAGTGAGAGTAGATATTATGACGGGTTACGTCACGCGGGGGCGTCAAGTTTCGATCGTTTGAACAGGCATTATGTGCAATCAAATTTGAATGATCGTTTTATCGTTGAAAATTTGAAATTTTTGACGGTGGTTGAACTTTGTCAGTATTCTTATGGATATAATAATCGATTCCAATAATATAAAAAATTAATGCAAGAGACCTATTCCATCGTCCTTTATAACGAGTCGTAGCTTATATAGAGGAACTATTCCCGCGGTATAACTAAGATATTTTTCGGTATCCAAAATTCTTTACTAAGTTTCAAGATACAGTTATCTAAGATATCAATTTGTGTTTGCCAGAAAATAAAGGAACTATGATACAATTCAGATACTTCAAAAGGAACGAAGTTGCTATAAATGCTGATTTCGTGAAGTTCACATCGCAGATGCGATAAATGTCTAAAAATGTTTATCACGTGACACGTGACATCTCGAATAAACGAACGGTCCAGATAAAACGTTAGGTTAGGTTACATAATGAAGTAAGATATCATCATGGGGTATGATTATTAAAAAGTTTCTTTCTATGATTTCTCCCTCAAACTCTGAAAAATATCTATAAAATAAAAATTAATTATTTTGTGATTTGCTTCATCAACGAAGAAACAACTATATCATAACGTTTCGGAGTCTTTATCAGACTCATTCGTCAGACACTTAATGAAAATCTTTAGAATTATTTTGTTGATAGTTATTCTGAAATTCGCAAATTGTCACATTGACAGTATTTGAAAATCATAGCTAACATAGTTTTACTTTGCATAGAAATATCCAAGTTCCAACTCCTTTTTCAATAAATTCAGCCAAATATGGTCAATACAAATTGGGCAATTTGCAAAATTGCATTCTTTGTTCAATAAAATACAAGTTGACTACTTAAGTTTCCTTTTAATATAATCAGGTTCTGTCATTAAAATCTTTGTATTACTCCAATCCATCATGTAATCTCCTTGGATTGTACACACATGTTCTGCTATTTTTGATTTCTGTATGTCTCTATTTCTCAGGTTATTCTTATGCTCTGACTTTCTTACTTCTAGTGGTTTTGATGTCTCTCCTGTGTATGATTTACCACAAATACAAGGAATATTATATACAAAGTTTTTTTATTTTTGTTCTTTATTAACGGGTTTTGTCTTCGTTAATAAAGACCCAAGATCATTTTGTACTTTGAAGACGGTTCTTTTATTGAACTTACAACTTATTCTTCTGATTTTTTCAGAAAGGCCACGAACATAAGGGATCACATTCAACAGATCAGGTTGCTGTTCTTGTTGATTATTCTGTGGTACTTGTTGATAATTTTGTTGTTCTTGATTATTTGCTCTTCTATCTACATTCATGATACATGTATTTATGAATTTCCTCTGATATCCATTATCTTCAAGAATTTTTTTGATGAAATCAATTTCATCAATTCGAATTTCAAGAGTAGAACTAATTAGGTAGGCTCTATCATAAAGTGTTTTAATAATACCTATTTTCACACTAATTTGATGGTTTGAATAGAAATTCAAATATCTATTTGAGTGTCTGCTTCCTGAAGACACTCGTTTCGAAATGGTTCGGATACTTAATTATCGAAACATAGAAAAGAAATCTGATTATTTGTCTCTATTTCCAATGTAAATTTTTTTGTAGATTCCTTTGAATTTATGAAATCGAAAAATTTGCCTAACTCTTCTCTACCATGTTGCTAAATTACAAATATATCGTCAACAAATCTCCACCAAGCTTTTGGTTTCAACAAATATGTATCCACTAATTTTCCTTTAAAATTTTCCATCAATAAATCACTCATGAAAGGTGATAAAGGCGAACCCATTGCCATTCCAAAATTTTGGCGATAAAAAACATCTCCTAGTTGGAAATAGGTGGTATTCAAACATACATCAAGCATTTCCATAATATCATTAGCATTCAATTTTGAATCTTTAATCACCGAGTCATCATTCTCTAATTTCCTTCGAACTATTTGAAGTGACTTATCGACAGGAACATTGGGGGACAAACTGACATCATCAAATCTCACTAGAATGTCATTTTGTTTCAAATTTGAATTTTGTAGTTTTTCAAGAAAGTGTTTGCTGTTCTTCAAAAACCTTTCTTTCTTTCTTTCCTGTTAATGAGTTTAAAAATTGAAGTAAATATTTCGCTAAATTTTGACATGGAGATCCAATAGAACTTACTATTGGTCTCAGTGGAATTATAGGTTTGTGTATTTTTGATGTTGTTTCGTTGTTGTTTGTTAGGCAACATTGTTCAATTGATTGCTTCTGACAAATATCTTGTGTTTCTTACGCAGAAGCAAATCACAAAATAGTTCATTTTTATTTTATAGATATTTTTCAGAGTTTGGGGAAGAAAACCCAGAAAGAAACCTTTTAATAATGAGTATACCTCCCACAGTATCCTTTAATGATTACTTATGATGTATGATATTTATTACAAAAGACGTGAAAAGTACGCATATCAAGGAAGCAGCAATAGTAGCATTTTTTGTTAGTTTTTCCAAAGCCATAATAACTGAACTGGTCAAAACGGAGAATTTTTATGAAATTACCATACAGACTCTCAGTGATCATAAGTTCAAGATGCATTTTCGACTTTCAACGGGATGTATAAATGTATAAATTATTAGCCAATATTTATTTCTCAGATCTTCATTTCTAACAGGGTCCCTCTCACTGTTCTGAATATAAGGCATGCTCTTATTTTTACAATGAAATTTTAAGAACCGTGACAGTAGTCACAACAGAACACAAAAACGATTTCCTGCTCTACCAACATTTGAGAACTCTCGTTTTTCGTATCGAGATGGGAAAAATCTAATCTATGACGTCATATCTGGACTTGAAAAACGAAAATGTATTTTCGACAGATGTGGAAGATGGGACTAAACGAACGACTTTTAGTCAGATGTGAAAAATGTGGACTTTTCGAACTAAGCAAAAGTAACGAATGTACTTTCTGACAGCTCCTTCAGGGAAAGAATATATATATTTATATATATATATTTTTTTTTCCTACTGTGGCAAGAACTAGAGAGTTGAGATTTTGAACTTCGTGAGATTAGGCATGAAGATTTGAATAGATAGGGGAGATGCATTCATCATTCAATGATTGTTTCTGGATTTTCTCTCTCATACTCTGAAAAATTACCATAAAATAAAACAATTTTTCAATACTTTTGAAATTGAGATTTTGAACTTCACGAGATTAGGCATGAGCATTTGAATAGATATGGGAGATTCATTCATCATTCAATGATTTTCTCTCCCAAACTCTGAAAAAAGACCATAAAATAAAACAATTTTTCAATACTTGCGAAATTGCTTCTGCCACATATATCCAACATGTAAGTAGCTAGATATTTGTCAGAAGCAATTTATCGATCAATGTTGCCTAACAAACAGTAACGATACGACACCAACCACAACAGGACAGTCCATCAAACAGTAAGCGAAAATCTTCAGAATTATTTAGCCAAATATGGTGAATTTCAATGGAGCAATATGCAAAATTGTTTATTCTGTTCAATAAAATGCAGGTCGACTCCTGAATCTTCTTTTTGACGCTCTTGTTTCACGGAAAAGAGTGCTTATCAATTTGACCAAAGGTCTGATGAAAATTGTCTTAAACGATTTGGCTCGACTCACTGATCAAGAATCCACGGTCAAAATCAATTCTGACCGGCCATAGACACGATAACGTTCGAACGGAATGAGCTAGACAGTTTAAGTTTTCAAAGTAAACTCCATTCACTTTTATAAAGTCTCCCGGTTGGCCATAAAATTTTGACACATTTCATCGTGTATATTTTGAAAATGTTAGGTTATGCTCATTTTCCTGTCAGATAACTACGCAACGTTGGCCCCTACATAGAATTCGTAGTAATTACGTATTTTTCACAATGTGAATTTTCTTGGGAAAACTAAATAATTTGAGAAGATGTTATGTGAATTCAACAATTCCAAAGAACTGGCCACTGGGAATGAAATTTTTCATCTGTTGTTACTATGGAAATATTTCACGTAGATATATTATGTAAACTGGTTGGAAAATTAAGTTATACTATTTTCTTGTACGGAAATCAAGAACCAGGTGTTGACATTTTAATGAAAATAATGGATACAGTAGGCCGTTATTTTGTTATAATGAATTCGAAAAAAGAATAAAAGTAGCTGAATAAACCGGGAGGAAAACTTCTAAACGAACAGACGTACCTTTGGAATTCCCCACATGTAGAAATTCTCAAGACATAAGCCTACAGAAGACATTTAAATACCTTGTTGCACAACTTGAAATACACCAGTTTCATAATGTAGTACTACGAAACCCGGGTCACTGTTAAACCTCAATAAAATATAGTGATAGGAGAGGAAACTAAGTTATTTCATTCGAGAGTTCAACATAAGTAATCATTAAAGGATACTGTGGGAGGTATATTCATCATTGAATGGTTTCTTTCTGGGTTTTCTCTCCCAAACTCTGAAAAATATCTATAAAATAAAAAAATAACTATTTTGTGATTTGCTTCTGCGTAAGAAACACAAGATATTTGTCAGAAGCGATCAATTGAACAATGTTGCCTAACAAAAAAAAACGAAACAACATCAACGAAGAAACAACTATATCAGACACAAGATATTTGTCAGAAGCAATCAATTGAACAATGTTGCCTAACAAATAACAACGAAATATTATCAACGAAGAAACAACTATATCGTAACGTTTCGGAGTCTATATCAGACTAATTCTTCAGACGCTTAACGAAAAAATCTTCAGAACTATTTTGTTGATTGTAATTCTGAGATTCGAGAATTGTCAATTCTCGAATAGTTCTGAAGATTTTTTCGTTAAGCGTCTGAAGCAGGAGTCTGATATAGACTCCGAAACGTTACGATATAGTTGTTTCTTCGTTGATGTTGTTTCGTTGTTATTTGTTAGGCGACATTGTTCAATTGAGTGCTTCTGACAAATATCTTGTGTTTCTTACGCAGAAGCAAATCACAAAATAATGAATTTTTTATTTTAGAGATATTTTTCAGAGTTTGGGAGAGAAAACCCAGAAAGAAACCATTCAATGAGAGTTCAACATGTCCTAAGACAGAATACAGTTTGCCTATTGCAGATTTCAGTTCTGTATAGCACTTCCTGATACTTTGTCTCTGCTTCTTCAAACTGCTTTCGAGGTTTTTGAATTTCAAAGCGAAGAGTTCTTTATTATTCGAAGATAATGATCTGTGATAATATCTTGTCTTAGATGGAGCATTATGTTGATTGTTGAGAGTAGAAATTGGCAACGACTCAGAGAATTGTTTTGACATTGGCGATATTTCAGGAGTGCCAACGTCCCTTAGTTTTAGTTACAAAAACGTGATAGATCTGAATCATGGCCAACTAGGAGACTTTATAAAAGTGAATGGAGTATAGGTATAAAGATAAATTTCTCGGTTAAGTTCGTTATTGGGCGAAATCGGTCTGATGGTTTCAAAGAAAGGAAAAAAAAATTTCATTCTCACATTACAAATTTCAATTTTTAAACATGCAGTTTCACCATAAAAATCCATTGATATCATTTTCAACTCTAACAAGCTAATATTTTCGGAGATATGATTTTCCAAAAATTTAATAACAAATCTTACTTCTATGTTTTCACAGAATGCTATAATTATCCTATCTATGAATTATTATATGATCTGTGTCACACTCGTACATGATCATAAGTAGTAAGTGCTATACGGGTTCTGGAGCACAAGGTGATCCGAACCTCACTTATTTGTTTTCGCGGTTAGAATGATGATTGACGCCATGACAGTTGAAACTATCACAGCGCCATCTTGGTGGGCGGAATTTTTCGGAAGCTTTTGGGACGTAGAATTTTATGAAAAAGTTCTCGGAGACGACTGGATTCGAACCCGGAATATTTTACTATGAGACCGGTGTGTTAACCGATCGGCCACAACCACTAACCTTAAGAGGTACCTTTTTGGTCCCACATCAATCGCAGGTATATCCCTTTGCATTGTGCGTCTCAGGGGGCCTTTTTCAGGTAATTAATATGAGACGATTGGAATTATTCTATCAGTCATATGAAGTTTGATGCATGAGGATCCTTTTTTTCGAATTGGGGAGGCATTTATCGTTTATATGAAATGGAATACCGGGGATTATCGGGATAGAATAATTTCTTTTCAGCAGACCCATTACGAAATAACGAATTTTGTGTATCTTTTTTATTTTCAAGGGCGTCAGTTATCATAAAAATATTTTTGGACTAATATGTTGGATAGCAATTGATTGGGTGGGAACAGGTCAGATGAAACTTGTGCACAAAAAACAATTTTAAGGACAAATTTTTATTGACATGAAAAATCTACATCATTTAACACTTTATTCTTATAAAAGTACATGCATTCTAAGATTACATATTTTTCAACAGATGGATTAATTCTACAAAAGGAATTTATTAAATCTTCAATCGAATTTTGATTATTCTTCTGAGATAGATCTTTCATGATATCTAGGAACTTGTAATAGTAAAACGATATTTTTAAATTTTTCAACATCTCTAGACGAGGGGAAATTATAGCAGTATTTAATTGGATCAATTTATTCAAGTCGGCATCGCTGAAATACATGCAGTTTTCCCATTTGGCAACGCGGGTCATCACACCTTTGGATTTTTCAACTTCAACGCCACAATCTCTTTGATTAGCATCATTTTCAATTGATGCAATAAACGATCCCCATTGACAGTCGTCAAAAGATATTATACATTCATTAGATATGAGCATGACTGCAGGTTCAAAATTTCTTGCGGGACCACAATCAATAGAGCAGACACACATTCCATTTCCAGATGATTTTTATGTGTAAATTCCTATGAGGATTTCTAAGCTAGATTTTAGCAAAAATGGTTCTTTTCACATGAATATATGTAGATTTCTCAGCATCTCGAGATGATTGGAAAATTATTACTGCTCTCCACGCAATACTTTTTCAACCAAATAAACATCATGCTGACGTGTTTTTTTGCAATTCTTCTTGATAGAAAGCACCACTTATTGGCCTACCGCTAAAGTAGGTAACTCACTGGGTTGGTAAGTTGGACTTTTGTGATTTTAAATAGTTTAGTAGTACATCGATACCCTTTTGTGAAAACGTGTCTAAATTTACGTACAATTCTTCTGAAATTTATAAGGTCATGTGACTGAAGGCTAATTTATCTATGTCGTTCTTTGTATTAACGTCACGGGGCTTCATGCCAATAGTTCACTGTTTTTTATTATTATGCTCATTTAACGACATCTTGAAGGATCAATCGATATGTTCCACTGAATTTTTTGTAAAGCACCTCTTTCAACGTTTTTATGACCCCCCCTACACTATTGCAGCTATCATATCACTATATATATATTATAATGATGCTTTTTAATGACATGTTCATGAAATTATCGGTTGAAAAATTCAATTCATTGATCAGATTGCAAGTTGCTATAGGTTCCACGCTTGAGGATATCGAGAAAAGCCAACGAGTTTTCCTTTTCAATGCTTGAGCACATATGAATTTGCAATCAATTACAACGAGAACTACTTGTGACAAGCTTATCAAGCTATCCTAAATGCATTGGAGGTTGTATACTTTTGATTTGGCAGCAAGCTAACATATCAACAAATGTATTGGGTGGTTGTATGAATAAATACCATTTTCGATGTATTATGGATACTTAAACAGAGCATATGAGACATATTTTCTGTCATTTCAACGTAAGCACAATTGTTTTCGAAAAAAAAAATCTTTGGGTACTAGACATTTTGAACATAGATTTGAAGTCAAAAATATTGAATATTTGCTTGGCACTGAGACAAAATATGCTAAATGTGAAATTTTGTATTCTTACTATCTGGAAAGATTACATGAAAGATTGTTCATTTGTACTGGTTGTATTGTCATCGCTTCACTAAATAGTCACAATATTTGGATGAAAATGAATCCTATTTACGCAAAAAAGCACAAACGTATTAGAGACTCGTTATGATAAAATAAAAATCTTCGATTCACAAGGACTATAATTTTTGATTTTGTTTACATTGAGACGGATTGTTTTATTGTATTTTCCAAAATAAATCTTATTTCTTCAGATGCTGTATTGTAGCCAAATTATTTCGGTATATTTATTCGGCAATAACCAGAAGAAAGGTTCATTATGAGAAATGAGTTCGACCCCCCAAAGAGAATTACATGAAAGACAGGTATCTTCTTCGAATTCAACGATACGGTAGTCGGACAATAGTGGGTACAAAGGCAATGACATATTTATTTACCCACGAGTGAAATAATTTAGGGGGAACTTGACCGTATCCCCGATAAGAGGACCCTTTGCAGGTTTCTTTTTTCTAAGCATTGTTGGGATCTATTGTATTGGATATTGGGTGATTTGCGAGACAATTTATGTGTTATTTATTGCATGGAATAGTATTGAATATTCAGACAAAAACATTCACAGAGATAAGAATGCGCAGAAAAAATAGGTTGGGTATATTTCAGTAATATGTAGCACCCATTATATATTTTTTTGATGAATTCCTAGCGTAAATAACCCAAAGCAGGGGGGATTTTAGCATGTATATATATTCGAGTAGAAACCTCACTTCCAAAAACAGAGTACTACGTCTGCTGAACCAATCACATCGACAAAGGTAAGAGTTTTTTTAATTCGCAAAGATATTCTTATACTAAAACTTTCATTATTCTTTCTTATAGATGGAAAATTCATTAAATCGAATCATAGAAGTGCTTTTGGATCAGGGCGTAGACATCGATCCCTGGTATAAAGATGAAGATGACGAAGACAACATTTTCGATGAATATGAGTATTTCTCATACGAAGGGGGCAATAGTGGAGCTGCAGATGAAGGTACAAAGAATAATGAGTCAGGTGATATTATCAGCAATAAGATTGAGGATAGAAAATTTAGCGAGGAGATGGATGGTGAAGTAGATGAAAAAGAAGAGGAGAAGCAGGATATCGAATTGGAGAATATGTGAGTATGTGTGGTACAATTATAATCAATCAAAATAATCTGAACATTATTTTTTTCAAAATCAGGACATAATAAGGAAATGTTGGTGGTAGTAGAATATATGAGAGTAATTATACTATGCAGGAATAAGAGATTATTTTTAATTAAAAATATGTCGTATTGATTTATTTGAATTGAACAATTATTTATATATATATATATTTTTTTCAGATCCTCTGCTACTAATACAAAATCAGCCGAATAAAATGTAAATTGTGGTGGAAAAAATTAAAAAACACAACATGATGCCTTCATTTGTGTAAACTTTTATTCGTATATACAAAGCAATAAATTCATTAAATTCTACGCTCGTAATAGATCCCAATATTCCCAGCACAATCATAAAAATTTATAGAATTCCTTTAAATATACATCGATTGAAAATATGAAGAATTCTAACATGAGATTCAATATTCTCAGTATAAAATTTGAAATTAATATTTTATATCATGATTTCTTTCAAAAGATTACTCATTTCAATTATCTTTACACAATATACCTACTGTATACTAGGAGTAAATAATCAAAAAGGAAGGAAAAAAAAAATCTCTTCAAAAACAGTGATCTCAGTTAGTGTGACAGCACTACATTCTGCACCTCAAACACATTCTTTATAGTCATTCAATAGAACACAGGAAAAATATTTATTGTGTACATAACAAAATTGAGATTCAACAGCAACAAGTTATTAACAAATAAGCTTTTCACAATTATTAGCGCGCCTTCTTGACATAATGGATAGTGTTGATCATTATTCATTTCCTTTAATTTCGAGTTATTCTGATGAACGATGCTTGAATAATTTGAGATAATTTGTAATGAAAAATTAGAGTTTAGTTGCCATTTTTTATTTTAAAAAAGCAGTTTTTTAAATATAATCATAATACTTTTCCAAATAAATAACTTCAGCTATTCGAAGATGTCAAATATTGTATTCTTTCAAAAGTATCTACAGTGCATTTTTTGGCATGCAGCAAGCATAGCTCATCAACTATATTACTTATATCAAGCCATTATCTTTATGATGACTTTGTGTTGGATACCTTTCATGTGTGTCCGTGGATCTCTTATATAAGTTGGCTTGCATCATTTTCCCTAATGTGATCAATACTCATATAGTCATGGAATTTATCATGTTTCCTGATTGTGTGTTTCCTTTAAGCATCGTTTCATGTGAATTTCTTTCCACATACGAAACAAGCAAAGCCAATTTGTTTATGTATATTCATGTGTCTGCTCAAATTATTGGGTTGGGTGTATTGTTTTTCACAAATGCTGTAGGTATGAATTCTGTTGATATATAAAAATGAGACAGATAAGTATACGCGTTAAATACTCTTTATATCCACTATATACATTTTTATAGCTGTTTTATATACGTTTTGCATTCACTTTATAACTGAATATGTATCTATTCATGAAATTCTACGGTCGTAATAGATCAGTCCAAGCACTATCATAACAATCTATACACATTCTTTATAGAAATTCAATAGAACACAGGAACAAAATTTGCCATATTTATTTGTGTATTTTCATAGACATTCTAGTATCTTCGTATAGATTCATACATCTTCGTATACACTCATGAATCAGGCAATTTTTGCTTAGGGTGTCAAGACATGTATTCGTTTTATAGTTTGGATATATGTATACACTCATGCATTTTTTTGTCGTAGTTATGAATTCATCATGAAAAAGTTGGAAGAACATGTCAAATTTGATGATGATTTAGGATGAATATACAACCTACATACATACGCAACCAAAGAAAAACATAGAAAAACATGCTATTTTACAGATTATTCAAGGCCAATATACAGATGAAGATACACCAGGTCGATAACATTACAGATGTATCAAGAATTATATCTAGACTTGTACAATTTATTTGAGTAAACACAGGGTACAGAAATGTATTTGTGATAGATGCCTCGGGTACTTCCATTCCAAAGTAAATCTTGATATTCACGCGTTAGTTTTTATGAATTGTCCAAAGACCCTATATGGAATATTGAGAAGAGATTGACATAAATACGATAATACTTCCGATTATGCTTGAGGGGATAATCCTTATGAAATTACTAGGGTTAACAAAAAATGGTATTAGGGATGATGAAAGTTGAAAATATTCTGATATTCTGATTATGCATGGGGTCAGATCGAAACTGTACGCAGTGAAAAACTCAACAACGAATGATGAAATTAATATACAGAAGTGTTTCAACACAAACGCTAGTGGGAGACATTCACTGTCGGGGCAAAAATTAACAGTGCTGCGCCTAAGCTTCCTGAAGGATACAGCAACTATTTTGGCAAAATACAACCTACATACATACGTAACCAAGAAAAAGATGTAAAAACATGCGTCAAGCTATCATCATGCTATCATCAAACTACCATCAAGCTACAATCAAATTAGCATCAAACTATCATAGCAACAACTTCATGTATAGTTTACATCAATTTTGTGTATTTTCATAGAAATTCGAGCATCTTCGTATACATTCGTGCATCTTCGTATACATTCATACATATTCGTATATAGTCATGAATCAATCAATTTTGCTTAGGAGTATCGAGACTTGTTGTTTATATCAATTTTGTGTATTTTTCCTATACATTCGAGCATCTTCGTATACATTCGTGCAGCTTCGTACACATTCACAGTCAATTTTGCTTAGGAGTATCAAGACACGTATTCGTTTTATAGTTTGGATATATGTATACACTCATGCATTTTTGTCGTATTCCATATGAATTCATCACGAAAAGGATGTAAGAACATGCGAATTTGATGATGATTTAGGGTGAAAATACAACATACATACGCAACCAAGAAAAAGATGGAAAAACATGCAACAAGCTATCATCAAGCTATCATCAAACTACCATCAAGCTACAATCAAATTAGCATCAAACTATCCTCAAACTATCATAGCAACTACTTCATGTATAGTTTACATCAGTTTTGTGTATTTTTCCTAGACATTCATACATCTTCGTATATAGTCATGAATCAATCAATTTTGCCGAGAAGTATCAAGACATGTATTCGTTTTATAGTTTTGATATATGTATACACTCATGCATTTTTGTCATACTTCATATGAATTAATCACGAAAAAGATGTAAGAACATGCGAATTTGATGATGATTTAGGATAAATATACAACCTACATACATACGTAACCAAGATAAAGATGGAAAAACATGCGTCAAGCTATCATCGAACTACCATCAAACTAGCATCAAATTATCATTAAACTATCATCAAACTATCATAGCAACTACTTTATGTACTGTTTATATCAGTTTTGGGTATTTTTCCTAGACATTCGAGCATCTTCGTATACATTCGTGCATCTTCGTACACATTCACAATCTGTTTAGCATAAGAGTACCAAGACATGTATTATTATTATAGTTTTGATATATGTATACAATCATGCATTTTTGTCATACTTCATATGAATTAATCACGAAAAAGATGGAAGAACATGTGAATTTGATGATAATTTGGGGTGAATATACAATCTACATACATACGTAACCAAGATAAACATAGAAAAACATGCGATTTTACAGATTATTCAAGGCCAATATACAGATGAAGATACACCAGGTCGATAACATTACAGATGTAACAAGAATTATATCTAGACTTGTACAATTTATTTGAGTAAACACAGGGTACAGAAATGTATTTGTGATAGATGACTCGGGTACTTCCATTCCATAGAAAATCTTGATATTCACGCGTTAGTTTTTATGAATTGTCCAAAGACCCAGTATGGAATATTGAGAAGAGATTGACATAAATACGTTTATTTGCATTTTCCTCACAATTTAATCAAAACTTATAATCTTTATCGAAATATACTGAAAAATGGTATGATATGTTTATTTACATTTTTTCTCACAAATAAATCATCATTAATTATAATCTATATATATATACTAATACATAATAATAATAATAATCTATACAAGCATCTCAAGTCCAAATCAATCTGAACAAAACAATGTTTATTTACATTTTTCAACACCAATCAACTTTAATAATCTATATCGGTATCCTCATCACCAGAATCTATGAATCTTTTGGAATGAGCTTTCAGATTATTCTGACACAAATTGTCTGGGATTGGATTATGCAATCTGTCGCAACATTCATCCTTTTCATAAATATTGAAAAGAACGTCCTTAAAATCAAAGTTACACCAATACTCTCTACTTTTATACAAGTGGTGAATATGATCACTTTTAATATATAAATGAGAGTGATCTCTGCTGCTATGAATATTGGACCCTATTCTTTTTAATACATCTACAAAAATTTTTAAATGAATTCTACACAAAAACAAATCAAACTTTTCTTCTAAATAAACGCGATTGGAGCGATGAATATGATGGTGAAAATTTGTGTGTATGGCGAAATTACTATCACATTAAAAAGTTTGATTTGTTTTTGTGTAGAATTCATTTAAAAATTTTTGTTGATGTATTAAAAAGAATAGGGTCCAATATTCATAGCAGCAGAGATCACTCTCATTTATATATTAAAAGTGATCATATTCACCACTTGTATAAAAGTAGAGAGTATTGGTGTAACTTTGATTTTAAGGACGTTCTTTTCAATATTTATGAAAAGGATGAATGTTGCGACAGATTGCATAATCCAATCCCAGACAATTTGTGTCAGAATAATCTGAAAGCTCATTCCAAAAGATTCATAGATTCTGGTGATGAGGATACCGATATAGATTATTAAAGTTGATTGGTGTTGAAAAATGTAAATAAACATTGTTTTGTTCAGATTGATTTGGACTTGAGATGCTTGTATAGATTATTATTATTATTATGTATTAGTATATATATATAGATTATAATTAATGATGATTTATTTGTGAGAAAAAATGTAAATAAACATATCATACCATTTTTCAGTATATTTCGATAAAGATTATAAGTTTTGATTATATTGTGAGGAAAATGCAAATAAACGTATTTATGTCAATCTCTTCTCAATATTCCATACTTGGTCTTTGGACAATTCATAAAAACTAACGCGTGAATATCAAGATTTTCTATGGAATGGAAGTACCCGAGTCATCTATCACAAATACATTTCTGTACCCTGTGTTTACTCAAATAAATTGTACAAGTCTAGATATAATTCTTGATACATCTGTAATGTTATCGACCTGGTGTATCTTCATCTGTATATTGGCCTTGAATAATCTGTAAAATCGCATGTTTTTCTATGTTTATCTTGGTTACGTATGTATGTAGATTGTATATTCACCCCAAATTATCATCAAATTCACATGTTCTTCCATCTTTTTCGTGATTAATTCATATGAAGTATGACAAAAATGCATGATTGTATACATATATCAAAACTATAATAATAATACATGTCTTGGTACTCTTATGCTAAACAGATTGTGAATGTGTACGAAGATGCACGAATGTATACGAAGATGCTCGAATGTCTAGGAAAAATACCCAAAACTGATATAAACTGTACATAAAGTAGTTGCTATGATAGTTTGATGATAGTTTAATGATAATTTGATGCTAGTTTGATGGTAGTTCGATGATAGCTTGACGCATGTTTTTCCATCTTTATCTTGGTTACGTATGTATGTAGGTTGTATATTTATCCTAAATCATCATCAAATTCGCATGTTCTTACATCTTTTTCGTGATTAATTCATATGAAGTATGACAAAAATGCATGAGTGTATACATATATCAAAACTATAAAACGAATACATGTCTTGATACTTCTCGGCAAAATTGATTGATTCATGACTGTATACGAAGATGTATGAATGTCTAGGAAAAATACACAAAACTGATGTAAACTATACATGAAGTAGTTGCTATGATAGTTTGATGATAGTTTCATGCTAATTTGATTGTAGCTTGATGGTAGTTTGATGATAGCTTGATGATAGCTTGTTGCATGTTTTTCCATCTTTTTCTTGGTAGCGTATGTATGTTGTATTTTCACCCTAAATCATCATCAAATTCGCATGTTCTTACATCCTTTTCGTGATGAATTCATATGGAATACGACAAAAATGCATGAGTGTATACATATATCCAAACTATAAAACGAATACGTGTCTTGATACTCTTAAGCAAAATTGACTGTGAATGTGTACGAAGCTGCACGAATGTATACGAAGATGCTCGAATGTATAGGAAAAATACACAAAATTGATATAAACAACAAGTCTCGATACTCCTAAGCAAAATTGATTGATTCATGACTATATACGAATATGTATGAATGTATACGAAGATGCACGAATGTATACGAAGATGCTCGAATTTCTATGAAAATACACAAAATTGATGTAAACTATACATGAAGTTGTTGCTATGATAGTTTGATGCTAATTTGATTGTAGCTTGATGGTAGTTTGATGATAGCATGATGATAGCTTGACGCATGTTTTTACATCTTTTTCTTGGTTACGTATGTATGTAGGTTGTATTTTGCCAAAATAGTTGCTGTATCCTTCAGGAAGCTTAGGCGCAGCACTGTTAATTTTTGCCCCGACAGTGAATGTCTCCCACTAGCGTTTGTGTTGAAACACTTCTGTATATTAATTTCATCATTCGTTGTTGAGTTTTTCACTGCGTACAGTTTCGATCTGACCCCATGCATAATCAGAATATCATTATTTTCAACTTTCATCATCCCTAATACCATTTTTTGTTAACCCTAGTAATTTCATAAGGATTATCCCCTCAAGCATAATCGGAAGTATTATCGTATTTATGTCAATCTCTTCTCAATATTCCATATAGGGTCTTTGGACAATTCATAAAAACTAACGCGTGAATATCAAGATTTACTTTGGAATGGAAGTACCCGAGGCATCTATCACAAATACATTTCTGTACCCTGTGTTTACTCAAATAAATTGTACAAGTCTAGATATAATTCTTGATACATCTGTAATGTTATCGACCTGGTGTATCTTCATCTGTATATTGGCCTTGAATAATCTGTAAAATAGCATGTTTTTCTATGTTTTTCTTTGGTTGCGTATGTATGTAGGTTGTATATTCATCCTAAATCATCATCAAATTTGACATGTTCTTCCAACTTTTTCATGATGAATTCATAACTACGACAAAAAAATGCATGAGTGTATACATATATCCAAACTATAAAACGAATACATGTCTTGACACCCTAAGCAAAAATTGCCTGATTCATGAGTGTATACGAAGATGTATGAATCTATACGAAGATACTAGAATGTCTATGAAAATACACAAATAAATATGGCAAATTTTGTTCCTGTGTTCTATTGAATTTCTATAAAGAATGTGTATAGATTGTTATGATAGTGCTTGGACTGATCTATTACGACCGTAGAATTTCATGAATAGATACATATTCAGTTATAAAGTGAATGCAAAACGTATATAAAACAGCTATAAAAATGTATATAGTGGATATAAAGAGTATTTAACGCGTATACTTATCTGTCTCATTTTTATATATCAACAGAATTCATACCTACAGCATTTGTGAAAAACAATACACCCAACCCAATAATTTGAGCAGACACATGAATATACATAAACAAATTGGCTTTGCTTGTTTCGTATGTGGAAAGAAATTCACATGAAACGATGCTTAAAGGAAACACACAATCAGGAAACATGATAAATTCCATGACTATATGAGTATTGATCACATTAGGGAAAATGATGCAAGCCAACTTATATAAGAGATCCACGGACACACATGAAAGGTATCCAACACAAAGTCATCATAAAGATAATGGCTTGATATAAGTAATATAGTTGATGAGCTATGCTTGCTGCATGCCAAAATGCTTATATTTAAAAAACTGCTTTTTTAAAATAAAAAATGGCAACTAAACTCTAATTTTTCATTACAAATTATCTCAAATTATTCAAGCATCGTTCATCAGAATAACTCGAAATTAAAGGAAATGAATAATGATCAACACTATCCATTATGTCAAGAAGGCGCGCTAATAATTGTGAAAAGCTTATTTGTTAATAACTTGTTGCTGTTGAATCTCAATTTTGTTATGTACACAATAAATATTTTTCCTGTGTTCTATTGAATGACTATAAAGAATGTGTTTGAGGTGCAGAATGTAGTGCTGTCACACTAACTGAGATCACTGTTTTTGAAGAGATTTTTTTTTTCCTTCCTTTTTGATTATTTACTCCTAGTATACAGTAGGTATATTGTGTAAAGATAATTGAAATGAGTAATCTTTTGAAAGAAATCATGATATAAAATATTAATTTCAAATTTTATACTGAGAATATTGAATCTCATGTTAGAATTCTTCATATTTTCAATCGATGTATATTTAAAGGAATTCTATAAATTTTTTGATTGTGCTGGGAATATTGGGATCTATTACGAGCGTAGAATTTAATGAATTTATTGCTTTGTATATACGAATAAAAGTTTACACAAATGAAGGCATCATGTTGTGTTTTTTAATTTTTTCCACCACAATTTACATTTTATTCGGCTGATTTTGTATTAGTAGCAGAGGATCTGAAAAAAAAAAATATATATATAAATAATTGTTCAATTCAAATAAATCAATACGACATATTTTTAATTAAAAATAATCTCTTATTCCTGCATAGTATAATTACTCTCATATATTCTACTACCACCAACATTTCCTTATTATGTCCTGATTTTGAAAAAAATAATGTTCAGATTATTTTGATTGATTATAATTGTACCACACATACTCACATATTCTCCAATTCGATATCCTGCTTCTCCTCTTCTTTTTCATCTACTTCACCATCCATCTCCTCGCTAAATTTTCTATCCTCAATCTTATTGCTGATAATATCACCTGACTCATTATTCTTTGTACCTTCATCTGCAGCTCCACTATTGCCCCCTTCGTATGAGAAATACTCATATTCATCGAAAATGTTGTCTTCGTCATCTTCATCTTTATACCAGGGATCGATGTCTACGCCCTGATCCAAAAGCACTTCTATGATTCGATTTAATGAATTTTCCATCTATAAGAAAGAATAATGAAAGTTTTAGTATAAGAATATCTTTGCGAATTAAAAAAACTCTTACCTTTGTCGATGTGATTGGTTCAGCAGACGTAGTACTCTGTTTTTGGAAGTGAGGTTTCTACTCGAATATATATACCTGCTAAAATCCCCCCTGCTTTGGGTTATTTACGCTAGGAATTCATCAAAAAAATATATAATGGGTGCTACATATTACTGAAATATACCCAACCTATTTTTTCTGCGCATTCTTATCTCTGTGAATGTTTTTGTCTGAATATTCAATACTATTCCATGCAATAAATAACACATAAATTGTCTCGCAAATCACCCAATATCCAATACAATAGATCCCAACAATGCTTAGAAAAAAGAAACCTGCAAAGGGTCCTCTTATCGGGGATACGGTCAAGTTCCCCCTAAATTATTTCACTCGTGGGTAAATAAATATGTCATTGCCTTTGTACCCACTATTGTCCGACTACCGTATCGTTGAATTCGAAGAAGATACCTGTCTTTCATGTAATTCTCTTTGGGGGGTCGAACTCATTTCTCATAATGAACCTTTCTTCTGGTTATTGCCGAATAAATATACCGAAATAATTTGGCTACAATACAGCATCTGAAGAAATAAGATTTATTTTGGAAAATACAATAAAACAATCCGTCTCAATGTAAACAAAATCAAAAATTATAGTCCTTGTGAATCGAAGATTTTTATTTTATCATAACGAGTCTCTAATACGTTTGTGCTTTTTTGCGTAAATAGGATTCATTTTCATCCAAATATTGTGACTATTTAGTGAAGCGATGACAATACAACCAGTACAAATGAACAATCTTTCATGTAATCTTTCCAGATAGTAAGAATACAAAATTTCACATTTAGCATATTTTGTCTCAGTGCCAAGCAAATATTCAATATTTTTGACTTCAAATCTATGTTCAAAATGTCTAGTACCCAAAGATTTTTTTTTTCGAAAACAATTGTGCTTACGTTGAAATGACAGAAAATATGTCTCATATGCTCTGTTTAAGTATCCATAATACATCGAAAATGGTATTTATTCATACAACCACCCAATACATTTGTTGATATGTTAGCTTGCTGCCAAATCAAAAGTATACAACCTCCAATGCATTTAGGATAGCTTGATAAGCTTGTCACAAGTAGTTCTCGTTGTAATTGATTGCAAATTCATATGTGCTCAAGCATTGAAAAAGAAAACTCGTTGGCTTTTCTCGATATCCTCAAGCGTGGAATCTATAGCAACTTGCAATCTGATCAATGAATTGAATTTTTCAACCGATAATTTCATGAACATGTCATTAAAAAGCATCATTATAATATATATATAGTGATATGATAGCTGCAATAGTGTAGGGGGGGTCATAAAAACGTTGAAAGAGGTGCTTTACAAAAAATTCAGTGGAACATATCGATTGATCCTTCAAGATGTCGTTAACCCTTTACTGCGCAACTTTTTATTTTTTTTCGAAAAAATTATATGAGTTCCAGAAATGCTTTCAGATATCGGGAAAAATAGTGAAAAAAATCCAGATGTAAAAAACTAGTCTATTCTTGTGATTTTTTTTCATGTTGCAGATATGCTACAATGCCCTTTGAGTGACCGTCTCTATAGTCGTCTTAGAAGTTGTCTACCTGCTTTCTATACTATATAAGTGCTTTGAATGCAGCTGATTTATATATCTGTATGTAGTTTTCATCCCTCCATTCCAGCTTTGATGAGATATCTCTTACTTTCTTTTGGTTCTTACGCAGATTTTTTTTTTCCACATCAGCGATTTTTTCTACGTTCTTGCGTTTTTGATGAGATCGCTAATGATTTTTACGTTTTCTGACGTTGATGGATCTTCAGGTGATATGATTTCCAAGAAATCAGATCCGTTGGGAGGATCCGGTGAAAAATTATACAATATTGGTATTTTGTCCATGTCCAAAAGTTCATCACTTTCAATTTCAGTATCACAAGGCAGAAGGTTTCCTCAATCTTGAAGAAGAACGTCATCTGCATCATCTCCTGAGAAAATTATTATCTATCTTCACTGAGTTCTGATAAATGATCAGCGAAGTATTTCAAGCTCCGCCAGCGTCAGAATTTAGTTTTTCGATGCGTTTTTCTGAAAAAATATAAGACAATGTAAATTCTTCTCGTCGGATCTACAATGGGCACTATTACAGATATGCTACACTCCAATGAAAATATTTCATGCTCAACGGGGCATTGTAGCATAAATGCAACGCTCATTCAAAAAGCGCTAAAAACTTCTAGCTAAATTTTATTTTTACGAAAATATGATTTTGTAATACTACTTACCATATTCAAGCTCTCTATATTTTTTTTAGACAAATTCACTCCGAAATTGACCTACAGGAAATCAAAAAACTTAGTCAAATTCTAGTTCTCTCACTTGTCTGTTAACGTTTGTATTTTAAACTGGCATTTACCGTTAGATAGACCTCCACTTATGTAGTAATCTATGAATTATGAAGCATATTAGTTTACGAGTAAAGTAATCTTCATAGATTTCTCTAATATGAATCGTTTGCCGAAATAAAAAGTATGAAAGCTAGCGTAGCATATATGCTACGTTGCGCAGTAAAGGGTTAAATGAGCATAATAATAAAAAACAGTGAACTATTGGCATGAAGCCCCGTGACGTTAATACAAAGAACGACATAGATAAATTAGCCTTCAGTCACATGACCTTATAAATTTCAGAAGAATTGTACGTAAATTTAGACACGTTTTCACAAAAGGGTATCGATGTACTACTAAACTATTTAAAATCACAAAAGTCCAACTTACCAACCCAGTGAGTTACCTACTTTAGCGGTAGGCCAATAAGTGGTGCTTTCTATCAAGAAGAATTGCAAAAAAACACGTCAGCATGATGTTTATTTGGTTGAAAAAGTATTGCGTGGAGAGCAGTAATAATTTTCCAATCATCTCGAGATGCTGAGAAATCTACATATATTCATGTGAAAAGAACCATTTTTGCTAAAATCTAGCTTAGAAATCCTCATAGGAATTTACACATAAAAATCATCTGGAAATGGAATGTGTGTCTGCTTCTATTGATTGTGGTCCCGCAAGAAATTTTGAACCTGCAGTCATGCTCATATCTAATGAATGTATAATATCTTTTGACGACTGTCAATGGGGATCGTTTATTGCATCAATTGAAAATGATGCTAATCAAAGAGATTGTGGCGTTGAAGTTGAAAAATCCAAAGGTGTGATGACCCGCGTTGCCAAATGGGAAAACTGCATGTATTTCAGCGATGCCGACTTGAATAAATTGATCCAATTAAATACTGCTATAATTTCCCCTCGTCTAGAGATGTTGAAAAATTTAAAAATATCGTTTTACTATTACAAGTTCCTAGATATCATGAAAGATCTATCTCAGAAGAATAATCAAAATTCGATTGAAGATTTAATAAATTCCTTTTGTAGAATTAATCCATCTGTTGAAAAATATGTAATCTTAGAATGCATGTACTTTTATAAGAATAAAGTGTTAAATGATGTAGATTTTTCATGTCAATAAAAATTTGTCCTTAAAATTGTTTTTTGTGCACAAGTTTCATCTGACCTGTTCCCACCCAATCAATTGCTATCCAACATATTAGTCCAAAAATATTTTTATGATAACTGACGCCCTTGAAAATAAAAAAGATACACAAAATTCGTTATTTCGTAATGGGTCTGCTGAAAAGAAATTATTCTATCCCGATAATCCCCGGTATTCCATTTCATATAAACGATAAATGCCTCCCCAATTCGAAAAAAAGGATCCTCATGCATCAAACTTCATATGACTGATAGAATAATTCCAATCGTCTCATATTAATTACCTGAAAAAGGCCCCCTGAGACGCACAATGCAAAGGGATATACCTGCGATTGATGTGGGACCAAAAAGGTACCTCTTAAGGTTAGTGGTTGTGGCCGATCAGTTAACACACCGGTCTCATAGTAAAATATTCCGGGTTCGAATCCAGTCGTCTCCCAGAACTTTTTCATAAAATTCTACGTCCCAAAAGCTTCCGAAAAATTCCGCCCACCAAGATGGCGCTGTGATAGTTTCAACTGTCATGGCGTCAATCATCATTCTAACCGCGAAAACAAATAAGTGAGGTTCGGATCACCTTGTGCTCCAGAACCCGTATAGCACTTACTACTATCATATTTTCCCATAAGAGACATGTCAAATTAATTTCAGCTATCCGTTGAATTATGAGTATTATAATAAGATATTATACTCTTCGGTGGTATTTTAGCGTCCGTGGATAATCCATATGATGATGGAAATATATAATTTGGTTAGTTAATCAGATTGTGTTCAGAATAGCTCCAGTAAAAACAAAACTCAATATTGGCTAAGTTTCATTCGATATAATTTAATTTTCAGAGTGGATTTGAGGAATTAATATCGCGGATAAGTTCGTGGTTTCGGATTAATAATTTTTGGCACTCTTGTTTTCATTTTAATTTAGTTTATTTTATGATGCAGTTCTATTATTAGAATCCATTGATATCATTCCCAACTCTGAGAAACCAATACTCTCGGATATATGATTTGTCAAAGTTTGAACACGAGTGCCAAAGCTCTTATCCACAGGGCTTTCCCACATTTTAGTACAGAGATTCCGATAATATTAAAAGACAACTCAAGGAGTCGACTGGTATTTTGTTGAACAGAGAAGACAATTTTGTCAATTGCCGAGTTTGAATTGACCATATTAGGCTAAATTTGTTAGAGAAAGAGTTAAAACTTGGACATTTCACTGTGAAGAGAAACTGTGTTTCTCTATTTCAGTATCGTAATGAGTTCATTACATCACCAAAAACAGTGCTGTAATGAACTCATGCCCGCATTGTTTCTAGTTATATTTTTCATTTTGTGGTAGTCAGCACTGAGATTTGATCCTATCAAATTTCAACACACGTCAATTGTCAATATAATATAATCTGATATAGTGAAATAATTGTTGAGAGGAAAAGTTTTATTTTCATTAAAAAATAAGGACTAAAGGTTTCCTTCTTGCTAATTTTGAATCATTCATGCTATTAGGAAACTGTTCTCCATGCCCTACGTACGATTCTAATTCAAATTCAGTAATCTGTCAACTTTCGTAACAGTCACACCAACTGATAAGATACAATACAAATGTCACTAGGATGTATAATCCGAATTTTTCATTAAATTGCAACAGTATTCTAAAAACTTGCCTGACATAGAGAAAATATCGTCGAATTCTCGTTGCAGAAGGCAATTCCAACATTCATGCGTTCGAAGACTCACTCCTTCGTCGTTCCTTTTCGAATTTCTCAATCGAGTTTGAATAGGAACCCATTCTGCAACTTCTTTTAGAATATACTTTTCTATGCTTTGTTGAGTACTGTCAGTGTGACAAATTTCAGGATAAGTGTTCAACAACAAATAATTCTGAAGATTTTCGCTTAGTCTCTGATGAAGTAGTTTGATTTGGGCTTTGTAACGTTACAAAATGTTATTTTATCGTTGGTATTGTCTTGTAACCGTTTATTAGGCATCATTGTTCAATAAATTGCTTCTGAAAAATATCTCATGTTTCTAAAGGTACGTACATATAATGGCAACAAAACATGTTATATTAAAAGTTATATGACATGCTGAAAATGTCAATAGGAGAAGTTTTATAACACGATGTTTTATAGCTTTTTTGATGTCATATAGCAAGTTATTTGTTACCCGGAGAATGTAGGTAAATATCAAAGGAAGTTACATAACACAGTTACATAGCGTGTTATCTACTCATCCTCCAATAAAACTCATAGCTTATATCAACTTAAAGTGGACCGTCATTCTTGACGTTTGAATTGATCTTTCAAAGGAGTATTTGCGTTCCAAGAAAATGTAGTAGATGAGGACATAAACATAACAGTTAATTGATAAATATCAGGAGAAATATTTACCGTGTGATCCTAAATATAGGAATTTCAATTACCAAAATTGAAAGCAGAAGACTTGGTCGAAGTATAAATCCATAGGAGAATTGAAAAAGGGAAAAAATGGTGTCGGTGCTGAGGCTGTTTTCAAAACGAAGTGGGGCTATTTACAATCGATGCTCTTTTTACGAGTCAAAAATTTACCAAGGCATCAGCCTTGTTTTTGAAAAACCATATCTCCGAGAGTATTGATTTCTCAGAGTTGGGAATGATATCAATGGTTTCTTATGATAGAACTACATCATGAAATAAATTAAAAAAATTGAAAAAAAAAACAGGATTGCCAACAATTATTAATCCAATTCTACCAATACAAAACTTATCCGAGTTATTCATTCCTCGAATCTACTCTGAAAATTATATTATATCAAATGAAACTTAGCCATATTTCCAGCTTTGTTTTCACTGGAGATATTCTGAACCCACTTTGACTAACTTACCCAAGTATATATTGCAATTAGTGATGTTCCGGATATCCGTATTATATCCGTATTCGCGGATATCCGAAGAAAAACAAAGATCTGTATCCGCCATTTTTTTGGCGGATCTCGAACGGATCTGATTAAGTTTAATATGATATTAGACTTTCGAAATTTTGAGTGAGGGTGAATATCTAGCATCGAAATACTATTCAAAATATGTTTTATTTTGAAAGAATACTTACTTATATTTTGCACATTTGAATTGTAAAAATCAAATAAATAAACAATCTTTCTACCTTCTCTGGTAGTCATGAGAATATGACTACTTGGAAGTCTTCCTAATTAGATCAAAACTTAAAGCTATCTCTGATATTTTGAATAATAACAAAAATTAAATTCTCTAACTTAACAGCATTCAATCTCCATAATAATTTATCGTTATATGGACAAAATATCACACATAACTACAGCAACTCAAAAATATTATAAACCGTAATCGAAATTGAGCAATGGTAAATTAAACTTTAGAAACAGAGATCGAATGCGTAAGAGATTCTAGATCCGTATCCGTATTCGTATTCGCGGATCTAGAAACTGGTGTTCCGTATCCGTATCCGCATCCGCGGATTCATACATTCAATGATCCGGCACATCTCTAATTGCAATCATCATATTAAGGATTATCCACGGGCATTATATTATCACTCAAAGTACTGCACCATAAAAAAAAATAAAAAAAAAATAATAGTTTATTTATCAAGATTAAATGAGCAATCTGCAATGATAAAACATGGTGGCATTGGTTGTTGCAACTTACACTAGGTGCATAGTTTTCACAACTCGAAATACCTAAGGAAAGTAACATCGAAATGTCTAGAGCAAGGCTGGAGACAATCATAGCAGATTGTCCATTTATTCCTGACATTTGAATATGTATAGGCCGACGAACAAATTATCTAAATAGTTCAAAATATATTAATCAAATACAATCCTCTTTTCATAATTTAATTGTTCATACCACTAACACATTCATTCTGTATTATGAACCTTAACTTAAGAAAGAATATTTGAAACACAAATGTAGATCAATATTCCAGCATTTTTTCGCTAGCATCATTATGATAATACTGTATACAATAACTTGTCCCACTACTTAAAGAAGTAAAAGATAATATTAACCTCGGTGGTCAACGAACAGTAATTTATTTTGATGATTATTATGTTGTTCTTTCCTATTGCCTTCATAAACTACATAATTACAATGATCCAATTCTAAATCTTCAGAAACATCTTCCCCAATATTTGCCAATAAATTATTCATTATGCAAAAAGTCAATATTATATATACATACATATACATATATTATGTTGGGTATCAAAATAGTCTTGTATATATTCAGAAATTCAAGATGCGGAGCCTTGTTTTCCAACACGAATCATTTCAAAGTACGAAGTATATAAAGAAACCATAACAGAAATAAATATGACGTCTGTTATAGGTAGATAAGATGACATGAATGAACAGTGAACACAGATAGAACACAGACAGATAGAATTTGCATTCTGTGAAAATATTGTAAGAGATGAAATGTACATCAATGGATTTTTACCGTTCTACCGTTCTACCGTTGAAAATTTCAAGTCGCTATCTTTCTCCGCTATCAAGTTACCGTGGCAACAGCTGGCCGGACAGAATCAAATTTCACCTTGAATTCTTCATCACTGAGTTGAACCTGGTCGTTTGGGACCATTCTCAAACGCAAAAAATTCGAAAATTACAGACATTTGGGCAAAATGCTAACGCGATGTTCCCCAGAACATACGCGGAAAAGTACTTCACCCTTCCAATGGATAAAAAAAATAATGCAATCGCAATTACCTCTGAATAAATAATTATCACCGGAATCGAATCCATTTCCTATGATCCCTGGCATGCGCAGTTGGATCCATTCAGACGCCCGCTTTTCCTAGGTCCTGATACCGTCGGCTTGAACCTCAGCCTCAGTGAACCGCTTACCCTGGACGCGTCGCCAACCCTGTCAGTGTTCCCAGATAATGTAAGTTTAATGTTGCTTGCATGGCACGTCGAGTTTTCAATTATTCACGGCGGCCAGAGCTAGTCTAAGGCTAAGCGTCAATTAACCTCAGCGAATTAGGCCACGTGCTTTCCGTTTTTCAAAAAATCAAAGAAGATGCAGCGGGGGGTTGAGGGTAGTCAAGGGTGAAAATTCATCTGTGGGAATGATACCTACTTGTAGATTCGAGGTCTGATTGATCGTTCATTCGTGAAATCAGTCAACAAAACGATGTATAATAATTTTTCATGCGATATTCCATGCCTTCAAATTGAGCGGGAAGATTGAAAGGGATGATATCAACAGGGTCACAACTCGCATCTTGAATCAACGTCAATAATGTCTGTATTATATTCAAAATTAGCCGCCTTTTTGAAGTGATATTTATTCATTTTAACTAATAGGAAAACTATGAATCGATCCTGACTTATAATATACGGTGCATTAATATGAGTATGATACCGGATAAATTTGATCAAATATACAGGGTGGTCCAGATCTTAACCAAGAAATTTTAACCACGTATTCTACATCAAAAATATGCCCTAGTTTGTCATATAAACATATGTCGAGAAATGCTTCCTCTCCGAGATACAGGGTGTTAAAATTAATAGAAGTAAAAATGTTTTTTTTCCTTTACTTTGAACATCTTCTTTAAATTCGTATTTGAGTGTGGATATTAAGGCTTATTCTTTCGTAATCATACATTTTTTACAAAGATGGTCTTATCATTACGAGTAGCATTATTATGTAGCATATCAAATTTTAGCGATTTGCTCATGCATGAGAGTGTTTAATTTTTTTACTCGGAAACGGTGCCTTGTACGTCAAAAAGTCAAGAGAATGATTTTGCTTCAAATTAAATAAGGATTTCAAGAATAAATTTTATTGTTGAAAAAACCAGTGGTGTATCATTTTTTTGTCCAAAAATATTCAGTATCGATGCAGTACGGACACCACTGGTGAAATAAAAAAAATATTTTATTCAAAAAGTGAGTCTTGATCCTTAAAACCTCTGTCCCAAATTTCATAAAAATTTTTTAAGAAGTGTAAAAGTTATTAATAAAAAACATTTTTTTTTCTATAATTTTAACACCCTGTATCTCGGAGAGAAAGCATTTCTCGACATATATTTATATGACATACTAGGGCTTATTTTTGACGTAGAATACGTGGTTAAAGTTTCTTGGTTACGATCTGGACCACCCTGTAGAAAACCAGTGAAACAGTATTTTGGAAGCACTAATGTGAAATCAGGGCTTTAGCGCGCTCGTTCATACAATAATCAATATATTTAACTGATTTCCGATTCATGTTAACAAGAGATCCGTTACATCAATATACAAAAATTTCAAACAAATAGGCGTACTCTGAAAATTGATTGAAATACTATGGATTCAGGTATATACACAAATCCATCTGTCGTTCAATGAACGTCACTTTTCGACGAAAATTTATAGATATTTCATCCTATTTATTGGTTATCTTTTGATAATCTTCAGTGAACCAAAATAATATTAATAGTGAATCAAATTCGTAGCAACGAATACATCGTAAACCATCTTTGAGTAATGTAGGTTATAAAAAGACCATATTTTGTATTATGATGAACGAGATCTACTTCCGATTTTCTTGGATAACTCATTTTAGCGCTGTCTTTTCGGTACTAAAAATTTTCAGTGCATTCTAGCGATGAATTTCCGCCATTTTGATAATTTTTTTCTTCTTCTCGATTCTCGATTTTAAATTTGCCAAAATCTCTGTAATTTTCGATATTTTGGATGAAGATGGTCTTGAAAGATTTGGTTCGACTCACTGATGAAGAATCCGTGGTCAAAATCAATTCTGTCCGGCCGGCCGTTAACACGATAACTCTTGAACGGAATGAGCTAGACAGTTCAAATTTTCAGAGGTTTGGGAGATAAATATCTCGTTTATTTTCGTTACTGGGCAAAGCCAGCCTGATAGTTTCGGAGTAACGAAAATAAATATTTTCTTTCTACGTTACAAATTTCAAATAATTTTTTTTTTAATACAATTTGACCATAAGAATCCATTGATATAATTTTCAACTCTAGCAAGCTGATACATCGGAGAGATGATTTTTCAAAATTCCAATAATAAATCGTACTGCTATGTTTTCACAGAATGCTATAATTATCCTACCTCTGTTTCCACAGTATCTTGTAATTATTCTATCTATGAATTATTATATGATCTCTTTTCATACATGTCATCTTAGTTCCCTACAAGAGACATGTCAAATTTAATTCTGGTTCGTTACTCATGATATAAAATACCCCTCCTGTTCTAGAAAAAGATACGATTTAATGCAAAATGACCAATGAAATAACCTCAGCTATCGTAGAATTATGAGGGTTATATGATATTATACTTTTTTTGAGTTATAATATAGTGCCCGTCGATAGTCCATAATATGATGAAAGCACTATATACTTGGATAAGTTAATCGAAGTGGATTTAGAATATCTCCAGTGAAAACAAAACTGGAATATTAGCTAAGTTTCAATTGATATAATATAATTTGCACATATATTTGAGGAATGAATATCTCGGATAAATTTTTAATGGTAGAATTGGATTAATAATTGTTGGCCTCGCGTTTTCTTTTTTAACTTTTTGAATTCAATTTCTTTCATGATGCAGTTCTATCATAAGAATCTATTGTTATCATTCCCAGCTCTGAGAAACCGATACTTTCGGAGATATGATTTCTCAAAGAGTGAACTAGAGTGCCAAAATTCCTGTCCACAGGGCTTTCGTACATTTTTCATTAATATCTAGAGTTTTAAGGATACTCGGTTCCGTCCTTACTACAAGACAAATTCAAAACTGAATTTTCATATTTAGGTGCAGAATTTTCATTGAATTTGCAGGTTGATTTTTTTTGAACGATGATAATTGAATTATATTTGTTTTGAAATATAGGAAAACCTTCCGTATAAGTCAAGGAAGTGTATTCGGGATTATCCAACACATTGGAAAATACTTCCTTCCTATCGCAATAACTTTCCCGAAAACGATAGGAAAATGCTTGGAAAATATATTAATTCCGACTGAAAATGAATGGTACAGCCTTACCATTTTACAATGTAATAAGATCGTGATAAGTGAATTCATTGAGAACGATAATCTTTAAATTAATTTCATTCACAATAAAAAAAAGAGTTAATATTTTTCGCATATACTGTATCTGAATAACACAAAAAAAACCAAGGGGTGATTCTGTGATGAAAATTAGGGTGGGTATTTGTTATAAAATTTTTGGAAAAACCTCCTACCGGAAGAGTTACACTCCTCCTAAGATTAACAAAAAAAATTGTTCAACTTTTTTATTTTCCCTGTACATTAAGCTGAAGACACGCAACTTGGTAAATGTCAAAAAAACTACGCATTTTGGAATTTTTTCGACCCTGAAGTATGTTTAGAAGGAGTTGAAATAGTTGACCTCTAAGATATATTTTCTTACAACTTTTTATTTTTTTGAATTTCTGTCCGATCTTTGATGAATTCAAGCGCAGATTTGACGGAAGTCAACCCCAGATTTTGTTTGAGTTCGAAAAATACTTTGATATTTATGTTACATTCTAATTGAGTTGGGTTATGTTGTATATTTCATGATGAACGTCAGAAATTTTATAAAAATGAAAGGTTCATACAGTAATAATTATCTTCAAAAATTTAAGACTCCTAGGATGGAATGAACTTAGTATAAATGGATTAAGCCTGCAAAATGGTATCAAAGAAATAAAATACTATAAAATCTTAGATCGACTCTTAGGTATAGATCAGAAATTACTTGAATAAATGGACACTTCAATATTTCATATCTTCTAGAAGATAAGTTTCCCAGAGTGGAGATTTGTTCAAATCGATTCATTTCGCAGAACTGCATAAGAAAAATTATAAATGCATTGACATGAACTCAGGAACTTTTGCGTGCATGTTCATCTGTCTATTCACGCCTCACACACCCTCACGAAATAGTGGATGAACTTTCAAGGCGTCTTTTTTCAACCGATTACTAGATTTGACTTCGATCGGACCTGTATTTTCGAAAATCTTGGGAAACGAAATTCGGCTGAAGGTTAGTGCCCAATTTCAGCGGAATCTGACAAATAGTTTCAGAAATATAAAATTTTTGAAGAAATATTTCTATTTTTTCTTCTAGTTATATGATCCTCACGAAATTTCCCAAAAATTGGTATATTGATATTCTACAACTAACTACCAAGTTTGAGTTGGATCAGATTCATATTCTTTCAGTAATTGAGTAAACAACAACAACATTTCAGATGGGTATAATTCCAAAGCCGTTTGGCCGATTATGCCAATTAACCAACTTAAATGTCACATTTGGTTGCGCAACCTACCCTGAAAATTGTGAGTCGCTATCTCTCTACTCTCTCTCCGTTCGGGTAATGGTCACCCATCCAGATACTGAACTCGCTGCTCAGTATCCAGTATTTTTTCAATATCTCTACCATTATAGATCCGCTCGTGTTCGAATTTGGAACTTGGCTATATAATTACGTTCTGAAGGCTCTCGTTATTCAGCGATATCAGATGGATATATACAGGTTGATTCACGAAGACCGTTCGTTAGAATATTTCAAAGGAAGACTCGAGATAAACACTTGAAATTTTCTAGTTGAGCTTTGTTAGGAGAGATGAATTTTTGAAAAAAAATTCAGATTCGTTCGACTTCCGGTTTCACCGGAAATGATACAAACTTTCGTCTTTTGACTGTAATACCCAGTTTTTTCATTGATAATCATATTACCCATTGAATTATACATTGTTTTGATGTGTCACTTACATATTATTCTCAGAAAATTCGTGTGAAATCTGAAAGAAACCCTTAAAATGTTCTCAAATAGGGCTTCATTCCAATGTAAATAACTTGTAGATTTTTGTATGAATATTACTCTCTAGCTCCTATCAGAAAACATTCCATTGAATATACAGGGTGTTTCTATTTCAATGTCAAAGACCGCCTCGACAAACCCCTCAAAACTATTTTTTTTATAACGAGAAATCATTTTTGGCGCTCTTGTTCGTCGGAAACTCCTCGGTGGATTTTGTTCATTAACGAACTCAGCATTTGGAATTTGACCTACTCAGCCTTTACCCCAACTCATAGAGTTCGAGCGTAGTCGTGCTGACGGCTGGCCGGAAAAAATCAATGTTGACTTCTGATTATTCATCAGTGAATCGAAACTAATCGTTTGAGAGCAGTTTGGTCAAAAATTCAAAAATTATAGACATTTGGACGAATTTCACATGAACGCGCGTGTGCCTTTTTGGCGCTCTTGTTCCTCGGAACAGAGTGCTCATCAATTTGCCCAAATGTCTGTAATTTTCGAATTTTTGGAAGAAAATGGTCTCAAACGATTTGGTTCGACTCACTGATCAAGAATACGTGGTCAAAATCGATTCTGTCCGGCTGGCCGTTAACACGATAACTCTCTAACGGAATGAGCTAGACAGTTGAAATTTTTAGAATACGTTTGGGAAATAAATATCCTGGCTGAGTTCGTTATTGGGCAAAATCGGTCAGATTGTTTCGTAGTAACAAAAAAAAAAAAAATTTTTACTATAAATTTCGAAATAAGTTTTTCTCAAGATGTAGTTTCACCATAGGAATCCATTGATGTAATCTTCAACTCTAACAAACTAATACATTCGGAGATATGATTTCGCAAAATTTCAAAAATAAATCGTACTTCTGTATTTTCACAGAATGCATAATTATTATATCTATGAATTATTATAATATGATCTGATATACATGTCAAATTATTTTCTTGAGGCATGATATGTCAAATTTTGATATTTAGTGCCCATGGTTAATCCATATGATGATGGGAATGGTAATGGTATGTTGATAATATTGAGTTCAGAATATCTCCAGTAAAAACAAAACTGAAATATTGGCTGAAGTTTCAATTGATATAATATAATTTTCAGAGAGGATTTGAGGAAAAAATATATCGTTCATCATAGAATTGAGGAATAAATATCTCGAATGAGTTCGTTGTTGGGTAGAATTGGTCTATTGGTTTTGGATTAATAATTTTTGGCACTCTTGTTGGATTGAAATCCTTTTATGATGTTTGAATTTAAATTCTGCTATTATGCAGTTCTATCATAAGAATCCATTGATATAATTCCCAACTCTTACCAGTACTTTCGAAGAAGTTTGAACAAGCTCCAAAGCTCCTGTCCGCAGGGCTTGTTTTTTATTGCTCAGCTGAAATCTACGCTAAAAAATAGCGTATAAGTTCCATACATACTACATACTACATACTAATTTTCTTTCTAGAATTGTGTAATGAAATTTTTTCCAAGAATTCATCTCTCCTGGCAAAGCTCAACTATAAAATTTGCAGTGTTTATCTTCAGTCTCTCTTCGAAATATTCTAACGAACGGTCATCGTCAATCACACTGTATAGTTTCTGATGTACACAATATTCTTCATGAAATTTTCTAGTGATTCGATCCTCACGAAATATCTTATATGTCTTCCGTTAGTTGGCATTCTACAACTAGTTACCAAGTTTAATTTCGATCGGATCTGTATTTTTGGCGCTCTGGTTCCTCGGAGCAGAGTGCTTATCAACTTGCCCGAATGTTCTCTAATTTTCGAATATTTTGGTTCGACTCACTGATCAAGAATCCATGGTCAATATCGATTCTGTCCGGCCGTCCGTTTGGCCATCCGTTAGGCCATCCGGTCTGATAATTCCCGAACGGAAGGAGCTAGATAGTTGAAAATTTCAAAGTAGGTTTGGGAAATAAGTATCTCGGTTATGTTCGTTACTGGGCACGATTTTTTTTTACATCACAAATTTCAAATTCTATATTTTCAAGGTGCAGTTTCAACATAAGAATCTATCGATATCATTCTCAACTTTAACAAACTAATATTTTCGGAGATATGATTTTTCAAAATTCCAAGAGATCGGCCGCGATACTAGCACTTGCATGATACTCACTGGGTCGCCACGAATTTCCTCAAGAGCACAACGGGAGTGTTACGTGCAGTATTGCCAGATATACAGATTTCTCCGTATTTATACAGATTTTCGATGCATAATACATATTGCCTCCGAATACAGATTTTTATACAGAATTATCTCATATCGATAGGAAATATCATTTTATATTTATTATATATATTTATAAGTTGATTCAGTTTAATAAATTATGAATTCTAAAATTGAACACGGTAGAAAAAATAAAGAATGTCGATATCTTGGCGCTTTGGCTGTTAACGTAGAGTTCAGAATAAGTCGGGGAATCCCGGGACTTAGGTAGTTCCCGCATATTTCGCACACATAGCGCTAGTTGATCGAGATAATAAGTAGATATCCGACTTCGCCGACGATTTCAAAGGATTGTATAATTATTTTATTCTAAGTAAATGTATTTTGTTTCTGTACCTAACCACATACATCCTTGTTGTCCAAAAAAAAGTAGAGACATGCGCATGAGAGAACAATATTATTTAATAATAATGATCTCCATTAATTACATACATATATGTATTTCATTTGATTCTGCACTTAGCCATACCTATGGCATTGCATTTATAGAAATAAAAATAAATGTTGAATTTTTAAGTGGAAGATGCTGACGTCATGAAAATTGATATAAAACCAAAAATTTCCTAAGCACTTGAAAGAATCGGTAAATTGAACAACAGATAAGATGTCAAATTTACAAAAAAAACAAAGTTTTATGATAATACAGATTGCTGCTCTTCAACTACAGATAAATGGCTTCGGCCATCTGGTTACGTGGCATCAAATATCGAACCTAGGTCTAACGATCATTTAGTGTGAAACGTTATTACGTCACTCCATCACGCCTTCAGCTTACTGTTTGATACGCTTATCAACAAGTGCATCTATAGTGTTGATCTTGTTAGAGGCATCCGACACAAAGGAACCTCTAGGGCAGTCTACAGTACAGTTCCGTTAGCGATAAACTTAATCTCGTTCTTTCGCAGTGACTAGTCCCTTGATTATCATATCGACTTTTCCAAGTGCACCCCCCCCAATGAAAATCTTGTGACGTCCGTCTGTTACTAGGTTAGGTGCGTCTAGCCAGTGTGTATTGAACGATTTCGAGAATTGCGTCCTCAAGGACTGGTGCCGGAAGTACCTTATTGCAAAGTTAGCATCCCGGACCCCGTTTTGATTTTATAAAAGACTCATTGATCTTTAAGACATATTGTTATTGCACTACTTTATTTAATGTAAGACTGAGGTGAGTCATAGACCTACGTTTTTAATTTAATTTTGTATGATGCAGTTCTATCATAAGAATCCATTGATATCATTCCCAACAAACACAGTGACAAGGGATTTCCACACAATAAATAAGTGGTTGCAGTTGAATAAACTCACCTTAAACCACAAAAAAACTAAATACCGATCATTCTCGTCGACTAGGGCTGGAGCTAGGGATCTTGGGGACATACAGATCAGCGAAGAGCTGATAGTTCCCAGAGCAGAAACAGTGAAGTATTTGGGAATTGAAATCGACCAACACTTAAGATGGGCTCAGCATATGATTCGTTTGGCCAGAAAACTGCGTGGTATGCTGTACAAATTCAAATACATCAGAAATAATATAAGTAGTTCTAAACACCTTAATATTTTGTACAATGCTCTCGTCCAGCCCTTGTTATCGTATGGTGTAATTGGTTGGGGCGGAGTACTGGACAGCAACAAAAAAAGGCTGGACGTTCTTCAAAAGTATTTCCTCAAAATAATACATGGCAAAACAATAACCTTCCCTAGCAGGCAACTGTATGAGCTGGCCAATGTACCCGATGTGGGGCAGATATTTGCACTGAAGATTCTCATGAACATCTTTGAGCGGAAAATTCAAATAAAAAAGAAAGTCCACCAGTGTCGTACCAGAGCTGCCGAAAAAAACTATGAACGTCCAAGATCGATAAAAAGAATTGGCCAAAGATGCTGCACCTACATAGCTCACGACTGTTGCCTCTAGTGTCCGAAGGAGTGACTAAATTATAAAAATTACGACCATTCAAGAGAGAATTAAAAATATGGATAATGAATTTTGATAATAATAATAATGAATAATAAATTCCTTTTTTTACAACAATTTTTAAAATGGATTTGTCACATACCTACCTGGACTTAACACATACCTACCCGGACTTGACACAAACCTACCCGGACTTGACAATGAAGAAGGATGGATTTGGACATTGGAAAGTGATATCGACTTTGATGTGCCGTTCCTGCATGCGTGTTTTACTTTGGAACATATGTTTTTTTTCTTATTTTAAGAGTGCATATTATGAGAAAATGGATTCGTTTTCAGCGGATATAAAGAAACTTGTTATGTTCAATACAGTGCACAGTTAATACTTATAAAATTAACTCTACAGTGTCATAGAGTTTATTTAATGTAGATTATTCTTCAATAAACTCTTATTCTATAACTCTGAGAAATCAATACTTTCGGAGACATGATTTGTCAAAGTTTGAATAATTACTCGCTAGTTCGTCAAGAGCGCCAAATCCCCTGCCCACAGGGCTTTCCCACATTTTTTCAACACAAAATTTGTACTCCGAAACCGTTCGGCCGATTATGCCTATTGACGTCCTTACTTAACTGTTGCATTCGGATGCGCAACCTTCCTTGAAGAAGTCAGTATCTGATTCCGTTCGGAACTTATCGTGGCAACGGCCGGCCGGACATAATCGAATTTTACCTCTAATTCTTCATCAGTGAGTCGAACTAATGGTTTGGAACCATTTAAAGACAACTAATCGTTGCGTTTCAGTGAAGGTATTGCCAAGTTTAAAGCAAAACTGAATGTTGGCTCATGGCTTATGTAACACTGTCACTTATCAAGCAATATTTCGGCTTCTCCATGTCCAAATGTTATCCATGTTTGACACAACATGTCACCTTCTCAATTGAGCGCGATTCTGGAATGCATACTGTAGTTTAATTTCCCAAACATTTCTCGCTTCAATTATTAGTTCAATGTGGATCTCATGAATCACCGAACCATTACAGAGTTAATTCGGTTCGAAATACATGATTAAGTTTAGCCAACAATAATTAATTGTCCTAAAACAACAGGGCATGAATTGAACCAATCAAGGGATCGATAAACATCCTACAGGTTTCAAGATGGTTCAAATCAGATTGTAGGATATAATTAGGTTTCTTAATTTATTAGTTCAACACGAGGTACCTTTTATTGTCGTCGGAAGCTCGATGCTCATAAAGGAAAGCCATAAAGACTAAGAATGATCCTAAGAATATTTCATAGTCAGGTCATAATCCGAAGTCGAATGCAATTACTTCCGTTCGTTTGAACTACGATTTCTTTCGAAGAAAAACATTTTAATACTTTAAATTTGGCTGTAACATTTGGAAAGAAGATTAAGGTGAATGAATTTACAATTATAAAGAACTATCAAAACAATAATTGATGCATGTCTAGGAGAGAGGTATAACTAAAAATATTCGATAGTTTAGATCATTTTAATGAATTATTACAGCAGAATAATATATGGTCGAATTGTAAGGTGCACATTCATCCACAAAAGGAAAAATAAATAAAATGTAACATATACCGCCATATTCAAAAAGCATTCAATCTCCGTTAAGTCCTAACTGAGATCCTCAGTGAAGGATACATTGGGAATAATAAGGGACAATAAGGGATAAAGGTGGTAAAACAGGCTTGTTGCACCTCCGTTAAATACGTTAACTAAGGCTGCGATTCAAATTTATCCTTAACTGAAGACCTCATTTAGGACTTAACGGAGATTTAAACACTTAACAATGCCTTGTGAATACGGTGGATAGAATGCTTGTGAATACGGCGGATAATATGTTACAAATAAAATGAAAACTAATAAACTGCAGTTGAAGTTTAAAACCTACTGAACTATCAACATTAGTACCAGTTATTCTGATCATTTATACATACAAACAGTGGATACTTTTTGGCACAGGTTGAGTGGGCTTTCATGACAGTCTCTGCACTGGAACCAGGTAGGTGGCGCATCTGAAGTCGGAGGTTAAGTTCGTTAATGGGCATAATTAGCCCAACGGTTTCTGAGTACTGATTTTGATTTCAAACAATACAGATATTATGTAACTCACGATAACTTGAGAACAGTAAGAGATCACGACATTTGAGTTCGTTAATAGATCTAATAGGACAAACAGTTTGTGAAATTTTGTTATTTCCTCAATAATTCAAAATACAAGAATCCGATCCAATTCAAACATGGCAATTAGTTGTTAAATACAGACGCGCAAATTCATATCATTCAAATTTTTCTAAATAATAATTGAAAAACATTCTGTAGGTACCTCAGAAACTATCCGTCCGATATCAATCAAATTTTGTGAGAGCCTTCAAAACCTAATTTTACAGCCAAGTTTCAAATTTGAACAAGATAGGATCTATATTGTTCGAGATCCAAGCAGCCTTGTGTGAGTTCAGTAGCCGATTCTGACTTTCCAATTGTTGCCACGACAACTTTGGAACAGAAAAAGATAGCGACTTGCCATTTTCAGGTTGGGTTACGCATCTAAATAGAAGATTTGAGTTCGTTGCTTGGCATAAACCAAAGAAATTCTGCGAAAATTGGCATTCCACCAATAATTGCCGGCTTTTAATTGGATCGGATTTGTATATTTTGCGAGAATTTTTGCGTCGGCATTCTACAACTAATAGCTATGTTTGAAATGGATCAGATTCGTATTTTCGAGTTATAGAGGAAATAACAACAAAATCAGATGAGTATAACTCCAAAACCGTTCGGCCCATTATGCCTATAAACAAACTCAAATGTCGCTTTCAGATGCACAACCTAACGTGAAAATTTCAAGTCACTATCTCTTTCCGTTCCCAGGTTTTGATGACATAAAAAATATTTTTTTATAATTTTTATTCAATTTTTTAGTGATACTATTATCGAACTGCATATTTGGATGCGCAACCTATCCTGAAAATTTCAAGAGGCTATCTATTCCCGTTCTCAGGTTATCGTGAGATACATAATATTTTTAAAATATTCTAGAAGTACGATCCAAAATTCCACATACGTCTTTATGTCGATATTTTACAACTAGTTACCAAGTTTCAATTCAATCGGAAAAGTATTATTTGAATTATCGAGAAAATAATATTCCAGATGGGTATAACTGCGAAACCATTGGGCCGATTATGCCAACAACGAACTCTGCTCTTCCATTCAGATGCGCAGCCTACACTGAAAATTGCAAGTCCCTACCTCTTATCGTGGCAATGGTCACCCATCCATCTAATGAACTCACCCCAGGCTGCTCGGATCCGGTCGTGTTCTAACTTGGAACTAGGCTTTACAGTTAGGTTTTAAAGGCTTTCGAAAAATTTCATCGATGTCGGACGAACACTTTCAGATACATATATAGAATTTATTTCAATGATTTTCAATTATTTTTTTTGTAAATTTTGTAGTGATCCTCTTGAAATTTCGCACGTTGGCATTTTTCAAATAATTACCGAGTTTGAATTTGATCATATCAGTATTCTTACCGTGGCAACGGCCGGGCTGATTTAAATTTGACCTTGAATTCGTCATCAGTGAGTCGAATCTAATCATTTCAGATCATTTTCAGGAATAATTCGAAAGTTACAGACATTTGGGCAAACTGATAGCACGCTGTTTCCCAGAACATGTGCGCAAAAAATCGTTACTGGAGAAAATGTGCCATCAATTCCCAATGGCATTGTGCATTCCCAATGGTGTACATAAACGCGAGTGCGTATACAATTTTTTTCTTCTCCGTCTAATTCACTTTCATCAGAGTTAATCAAATCCATTTTTTATTATATTTGTCGGTATTCACTGAAATAATTTACCTTTTTTTGACTCAGCTGTCAAAAGAATATATATATATATATAACTTCAGATATAAACACGCGGTTGATACCGGGAGATGAAGTAAAGTACCCGCATGCGCACATTTGCCATCTCACTGGGAGAGAATTGGGTACTTTTGACCCTTGTTACAGGGACTAAAAATGAACTTTTCATCCCGGAGGAGAAAAAAATAATATACCCTTGTAGGTACAACATTTTAAGTGGTGACGAAATATAATGCTTTCAATACGATTCGGCAATGTGCAGAATGAAGGCTTCCAGATGGGTCGGAGTTCAAAACAATCGTTCGGAGAATTCAGGAGTGAAAGCAACGGTAATTCGTTTCCATGATCTGAGAGAATATTTAATGAACATTTCGTTCTACCTTGTTAGACGGTTTTATCATGATGGTTTGAAACGTTAAGTGTATGTTTAATAATAGTTAAAAAGAATACGCCAATGAACTCGTCATAATTGTGCATTATTCAAACCAAAAAAAGTATCTTCGTCCTCACTCGTTCAGGAGGTCATCTAAAAGGCTCACACCGACATTTTCGAAGCCATCTTCGCAGACGACCCTAAACCCTCGTTCGACATGCCTCTTGACCCCGCAAATTGATGTACAAAATGGAAAAAGTGGGCTTTGAAAAAATATAAAAAGCACTGAGGTGAAGTCAGTACTCTTTGGCGCGTTTGTTCACGTTGGCTTATTTGAATTGAATGATAAGTGTTTCAAGCTCAGTGGATAGTGGACACCATTCACTATCAGGTCATAAATGAACAGTGTTGTGCCTAAGCTAGCACAAGGATACAGTATCAATGTCGATATAGAACACAACTGACTCTCCTTAGTCTTACAAGCTCCTAGGAGCTTTTGAGGGATCTCCTTGGGGAGGACCTAGGGGGGTCAGTATAATCATAATCATGTCTAGGGCAAATTCGCCAGATTGACCCAACGTTAATGCTTTTCTAGCAGTTTTACTTATTTCATAGTGAAGTCAATCTTAATTGGCGCGCATGCTATAGACATGATTATGATTATACTGACCCTCTAAGGTCTTCTCCAAGGAGATCCCTCAGAAACTCCTAGAAGCTTGTGCGACTAAAGAGAGTTAGTTGTGTTCTTTTTCCACTTTGTTACTGTATCCTTACGCCAGCTTAGGCACAGAACCGTTATTTTTTTACCTCACAGTGAAAGGTATACACTACCCTTTGAATAGATCTCCGACTCGTTCTATACAGTGAGCATGATGCACTCATCAAATGTGTCAAAGAGAACTGACTTCACGTGTGTGCTTTTTTATAATTTTTCAAGTTTCTTTGACAATTATATCTGGCTATTTTTACCGTGGGTCTAAATGAAAAAAAAGATCTCTGAACTATCTCCACCTCTTTGACGGCCCTGCTCTGCTTTATTTTTGCCCACCACAGAGCACTAGCATATGTTGGAGAGGGCCTCACTATAGCAGTGTAAATCCACCTAGTGATTCCCTGGCTGAAGACCCATGTTTTGCCAATTGCTCTGCGAGTAATCATGAGGGTTTTATTTCCCTTTGTTTCCCCTGTTGCTGAGAGTTGTGTGTTCCAGGTTAGCTTGGTATCAAGCATAATGCCCAGGTTGCGTACCTGATCAGCCAGGTTTAGTTGCACACCTTTGAGTTTGGAGGCCTTAATTACCTCCCAATACCGTTTAAGTGTGAATGGTATAATAACTGTTTTTAGTCAGAGGGTGGGGAACACCATTCACTGCCGGGGCAAAAATTCACAGTGCTGTATCTAAGCTGGCGTAAGGATCCAGTAATGTAGATTGCAGATTATATTCCAAATAAATGAGTTCAAGCAACTTGGGACAATTTGATAGGATGAAACAAAATAAAGGCAGGTTCTTGTAATTATGATAATTATTGGTGGTTCAGAATTCAGACATTTCTGGAACGGAAGTTTTACAAGGATATTTTGGATACAGTGCCGAGTATATCGATAACTGAAACAGAAAAGAAGTAATGGCACGAGAAAGACATGAAGACGCAGTTAATTTTAGTACAAGAACAGTCTGATGATCACCTATGGACATTATCAAAGACTGTATTAATGTACAGCAACATCAAGAAGCTCTAAAAGCTGTATTTGCCAGGTTAGGATAATTTACCAAATTATCAACATGGATTAGACTCATAAAAGTGAAATCTGAATTTGGGAAAAAATTAGAAGACCACTTGGTTAAGTTTGACGCAGTGATCAGAGAACTTAAAGAACATGGAACTTTATTGCATCAAAGTGATTGGGGAAGACCTAGGAGGATCAGTAAAATACTAATATACAATTTAATTCTCATGTCCTGTTGTTTCACTCTAAATTAATATTGTTCTGTATTAATGGTTGGTTATGTAAATATACTATAAAGTTAAAATCTCTCTCAATTCATATTCTTAATTCATATCATTAATTCAGAAAACACAGAATTACATGCTAATTTACTATTATCCTCACACATTCAATTTTTTTCAGAGTATTAAGTTCTAGATTTTGCTAGCCTCCAAAATTCAGATTATGAATTAAGAATATGAATTCAGAGAGAAATTCCAGCCGTATAAGGCCGGCCTTACAGTCTTTCAAGTCCATAATCACTTCAATTTCGAGATTAAAAATTCATGTAGATTTAAATTCAGCGTTATATTCAAGCTAGCATGTTTTCGATTGAAGACACTAAATAGGAGCATGCATCGACGTCATTCGAACTCTAACAGCCGCCGGAGCAAACACTCAAATATTAACATTACCTTGCTGATGAAGTTTGCTCTTCGACTATCGAATTTCCATCCCCCACAAATTGCTGAGATGAAAATCGGCGAGACGTTCCCCACTCGACTGCTACTTGGGGAGGATCGTTGAAGATCTCGGATTTGTGCTTCTAAAATCTATGGATATGTCACGTCTCTGTTGATCTGTCGATATTTCTCGAATGATGGTTTCGTGCTTCCAGATGGAAAAGTGAAGAATGAGTTTGGTATATTGACATATTCCTATATCCATCAAATAGTATTAAATTTGTGTCTATGACAGAGTTAAGTGAAATAGTATATTCTAAAACAAGTTGCACAATGGGCTCCTATTAAAACACGAATGCGTGTTGTAATTGCCTTCTGCAACGAGTATTAGACGATATTTTCTCTATTTCAGGCAAGTTTTGTAAAATACTGTTGAAATTTAATGAAAAATTCGTATTATACATCCTATAGTGACTTTTGTATTGTATCTTGGTAGTTGGTGTGACTGTTACGAAAGTTGACAGATTACGGAATTTGTATTCAAAACATACGTAGGGCATGAAGATCAGATTTAAAACAGTTTCCTAATAGCATGAATTATTCAAAATTAGCAAGAAGGAAATCTCTAGTATGATATTTTTTAATGAAAATAAAACTTTTCCTCAACAATTATTTCACTATATCCAGATTATATTGTATTGCCAATTGACGTGTGTTGAAATTTGCTAGGATCGAATGTCAGTGCAGACTACCACAAAACGAAAAATATAACTAGAAACAATGCGGGAATTAGTTCATTCCAGCACTGTTTTTAGTGCTGGAATGGGCTCATTACGATACTGCATTAGAGAAACACTATTTACGTATGGGTAAGATAGCCCTCTGTTTATTCTCAGCGTAGACAGAGAATAACATTATATGTCTATGATTCCCAGGTGCCTGTAGATATTGGGCAAGATGCATAGAATAACAAGTTCTCGAAACTTCCTGCTATTTCCTGTTAAAATTTTCGGCCGAAAAACGGACCTAGAACTGTCAAATCACGTATTTTGTGTACTACTTCACTCTGTAAAGAACGGTGGCGCTATAGTCGATATCGAAGATTCTGACAAGCGAGTAAATGAAAACTGACAATGGACAAAGTTCACTTTGCACCGTTGCTGGTTGGTGAATCGAAATTGAAAGAATATAATGAAGCAGTTTATTGAAAAGTAAATTCACTTTTTGATTAACTAGACATCTATCTATCATCTATTCATTACATTAAGACGTGCGTCCAAAAAAAATTCGTGGTCAATTAGGCTATGGAATTTTAAAACTTGCAATGTCTGAACTACGTTCAGACGCAGAATACTGACGTTCAAAATTCCATAGCCTACTCGACCACGAATTTTTTTGAACGCACGTTATGTAAACCCCATCAATTTGGAACAGAAATTTCATCTTGCAAAGACATAATGAGGTCAAATAATTAAGGGATTTATCAGTAAAGGAGTTTCATTGGAAGATTCTGAATGGAACTGTAAATGAAGAAATCTGTGAAATCATTATTTTTCCATTACAAAAGATCTCATCCAATGTCATTAGAATATAAACATTAGATTTATGAATTTTGAAATACATTGAATAATACAGAATTTTCTGTAATACCTGTAGCTGTACATAATATCTTTTTTCTTCGATCGTGGAAAAAGTGACACTATTTTGATCTGTTTTCAATGCGCAAAGCTAAACATTCCAGAATAGTGGGCAGTTGCTAAGCAATTAGAAAATAACAGTGCGGTAATATTCTTACCGCACTGCTGTAGCGTGCGGTAATGTTACAAATGGATTATTACAATATAATGAAACAAAGTATGGTTTTAATTTTTATATTGATAAAGTTGTTATAAAATAAATAGAAGAATCATCTAATTCATAACGATATTCTTGAACACAAATTAATTGTTGTTAATATTTACATTTATTGTACAGTTTGTAAATTGTACTGGAGGGCAACGAGAATTTATAGACGTTGAAGCTGCATGGCTAATAATTTGGTTTATCTCGTTTCGATCATTTTCATTTGAAGTAGAGGCAGGGGTGTTGAATATTTTATTAGCCACTTCTACTTTATTATTAAGTGATTCGTCAATATATTCTTCCGCCACATTGGAAGATTTCCATCCTCCGTGGCGCTTTAAAGAAAGAATATCAGCTCCAGCATCTACCAAATGTGTTGCCGATGATCTTCGGAAACAATGTCCTGTATATTCTGTCGGATTTGGCAACTGTAAATAACTTGCAACAATTTGCGGCATTTTTCCAAATTGATTTATTCCAAAGACTGTCTTCCATCCTTTTCTCTTTTGAATTTAAAACAAAATCTAGGATTTTCAAAATCATTAGGCCTACATGATACGTACTTTCTATAAACATTTAAATAGGTTTCGTAAATGATAAATGATCTAGGTATATTTGTTTTTGTTTCTGGTATCTTTACCAGTATTTTTGAACCGAAATCTTCTATATCCTGAACTATCATTCGGACAAGCTCATCTCGTCGACAGGCTCCTGCTATTCCAAATATTAGAGCTACCTAAAAGGTAATCAAAAATTGTATATTTCGTATTTTATGTATTTTGAGTAATACTATTTTATCTTTATCTACTTACTTTGGTCGATAAAAATATGTCATCTGGGGCCTCTAAAATGAATTTCTGAACTTGTTCCTGGGTTAAAATTTTGGATTTTTTCGGTTTGTAACCTGCAGCTTGTCGTTTTATAAATGCTCGCAGTTTCTGGTACTGGGCAATATTAATATTATTTTTAACAGATAAAGTTGATCGAAGCATGGAATAATGTGCCCACAACGTCGAAGATTTCATTGTTTTAGCCAAGTCAGCAACATACGCCATCAGTACACTCTCAGAAAAGGATACACTGTTGTTTTTTCTGCAAAAATCCATGAAGCGTTGGTACGCAAGTTCATACTTCTCTCAGGATTTCGCCGGAAGTAAATTAAGTGAAGCTACGTTCGCGGCTTCCACTAGTTCAGGAGGCGTGCAGGGTAACAAATAATCACTATCAGTGTTCATGTTTATTAATTCTTTTTTAATTCCTTATGAAATATAACGAATCAAACAAAACCAGCTTGACAATTATTCTACTTTTGTCATAACAAAGTAATTTCCATGGTTACCACTTCTATATTTCAATATGAACACAGAGAAACCTATTTTACCTTACTTGATTACATCTTGAATGAAATATTTTTTAATTAATTTTTTAAATGTAAATCAACGATCGAAGAAAAAATAGTATGTATAATTCGTGGGAAAAGCATATTCCCAAACTCCTGTGTTACCAGACTCGTCGCTACGCTCCTCGTCTGGTAATTATCACAGTCGTTTGGGAATATTATGCTTTTCCCACTAATTATACAATATACTATTGATATCATATTATTATTCAAATGTATTAATTACCATTAGTTATCATGTAAGGCTCATTTAAATTAAGCATTTTACTCGCTAGGTTAATATCTGCAAGACCAGAAACCTTCTGTGGACTTGGAAAAGACCCCTAAAGGGCAGCGGTCCACCAATGGGAGCTAAATAACAGAATAGCTTTCTGAAGTAGTACTCCAGGATTTGCCAAAAGATGCGTGGATTTCTCAACCATCCTATAACAGGAAGCTTCTGCAGCTGCCTCGAGCTGAGCTTCGGTGGGACGACTGACAGGCCACTGTAGGTGCAAATACAAATACCAATTATACCGCATGGGCAAGTCAGCAGACGAAGCAACATGCAGGCTCTGTGGATATGAAAATGAAACTGCCCAACACATAGTTTGCAAATGCCCAAAGCTGGCCAGCCTAAGAGTTTTACATATGGTTGAGCCAGTTCTAAAACCTCACGATGTGATAGCCGAGGCTCCTAAGGACGTCATCAAGAATGTTAACACCATTGATAATGTCCTTAAGATTGAATAAGTAGGGTAATAGAATGAAGGATCGTATCAGTTGCAGTTCTGAAGGGCTGGACCTAGCCTCATGACCCCATTCTAATAATAATAATAATACTTATATATAGGGTATAGGCGATTACTATATGTCGTATAAATCATGAAACAATCACACCTAGTTGCTCACCTCTATTAGCGTCTCTCAAGGAATTTTCTTGAGGGAACAAAGTTCCTGGATCCACTTCATCTAATTCGCCTAAAGGATTTTGCCTCCATTTCGCCTAACATCCTCTTAAGGGAACCGAATCCAGGAACTCATTCCTGGTTCTCTGTCTGCCATCAGGGCTACTATCTTTCGTCCTTCTCCTGGGTTTCTGGCCCCTTTCACGGGTCAGTACTTTCCAGTTGGTATTCCATACTCCTTTGTCAATCCTTTGCCTGAGACAATTTGTTCAAACCGTTGCCGTTCCACGGGAACAACAACCTAAAGGTAAGCATCCAAATGTCCTCATCGTTTGTATCGGACGCATCGCATCAAACATATTAATTTTGGCGCTCTAGTTCCTCGGAACTGAGTGCTTATCAATTTGACCAAATGTCTGTAATTTTCGAATTTTTCGATGAAAATGGTCTTAAACGATTTGGTGCGACTCACTGATCAAGAATCCGTGGTCGAAATTCATTCTGTCCGGCCGGTCCGGCCGTCCGGCCGGCCGTTGGCACGATAACTCTCGAACGGAATGAGATAGACAGTTGAAATTTTCAGAGTAGGTTTGGGGGATACATATCTCGGCTGAGTATGTTATTGGGCAAAATCGGACAGATGGTTTCAGAGTAACAAAAAAAAATTTTTTTTTTACAAAACAAATTCCAAATTAATTTTTTTTCAATAAGCAATTTCACCATAAGAATCCATTTATATTATTTATAACAAGCCTATACTTTCGGAGATATGATTTTTCGAAATTTCAATGTAAATCGTATTTCTACGTTTTCACACAATGATAGAATTATTCTGTGGGTATTCTATGAATTGTTTTAATGTCAAATTATTTTCGTGAGACATGACGTTATCTCATTGTCATTCCTTCCAGCAATCCTATAAATATGAGAATTCTAATTTTATATCATACTTTGTGTTGGTTGATATTTTCATGCCGATGGTCAATCCATTGATGATGGGAATGGTATGGTAAGTTAATAATATTGAGTTCAGAATATCTCCACTAAAAACAAAACTGGAATATTGGTGTATTGGAGTAGATTTGAGGAAAGATATATATTATCGTTCATCATAGAATTGAGGAATGAATATCTCGGATGAGTTCGTTGTTGGGTAGAATTCGTCTATTGGTTTTGGATTGATACATTTTGGCACTCTTGTTGAATTTAAATTCTTCTATGATGTTTGAATTCAATTTCTGCTAAGATGAAGTTCTTAATTTCAATAATGAATCGTATTTCTATGTTTTCACAGAATGCTATAAATATTCTATCTAAGCTTTATTATATGATTTGTGTTCATACTCGTACATTTCATCATGTTCTATAATAGAGAGTCAAATTCATTTCAGCTATTTTAATTTGGTTTCTTCCATGGTGCAGTTCTCATTCTCAGATTGCTCATTTAATCTTGATAAATAAACTATTATTTGAATTGAATTTCCTTTATGATGCACTTCTATCATAAGAATACATTGATATAATTCTCAACTCTGAGAAACCAATACTTTCGGAGATATAATTTGTCTGTTTGAACTAGAGTGCCAGAAAGCTTCTGTCCACAGGGCTTGTTTCACAATGCTTCTAATGTATTGGCAGCGTACAGATTTGCTGATGCAACTACGACGCTACTACGCAAGGGCGTCGTCATTGCCGACGAGCCGATTGCAGCGATCCGTACAAGGGGACGCACTTGTATGAATTTCTATAGAAAGAATACTACGATCCCTGTGGTGCTGCGTCCAATACGTACGATGCGGACATGTGGTCGGTTACCTTAAATAACAATAGCAATATTTATTCATTTCAAAAAATTCCCCCATACAAAAATAACAAGATATATCAAATTGTACAAGCAAAGTTAAAACAAGTCAAATTAAAAAAAAAACATACTAAATACTATTTCCCACTAGTACAACAAATCTTGAATTTCTCTATGGAATAAGCCTCACATAGCATAACAAATTTATGAATCCGTCTCTTCAAAGACCCATGAATAAGGCTAATTCCTATCTGGGGTCTACTGAGAAGTGCGATCAGACTTGCCACAATGTATGGGACTCATGACATGTTATCACTTCCAATACTGTATTTTAGTTTGTCTCATTTATTATTAAATAGAAACTCTTTATTAGTTTCATTATAAACCTATTATTAGTTTTATTATAAACCTAAGCTTCAATTACATTACGACACCCATCATGGCTTGTTCTATTAAAGTCTATAACCTGATGATAGCCCAGGGAAGCCAACATCGTGAATCTAAGTGTTCCTAACTAAATCATATTATAAATAACTACTACACATAGATGGATTATATTTTGACTTTGATTTTTGAAATTCGTCAAATATTCGGCGATAATTCATCTCGAATGATGTTTCTTCCACAAAGAAACCCTCTGAGAACTCACGCGATATTTCAATAAAATTACATATCGAAAAATGATTGACGATAATGCAGGAATATGCGTGGATCCCCTTAGATCCATTGATCAATCTTCCTTTGAAAAGAACAATTTCTAACCGATGCCGAACGATAAAATTTTGTAACAACGGCCAGTATATCGAAGAAGATAAATTGAAAGGTAGCAGACACGGGTCTTTGGATATTCGTATCGAATAACCCAACCCTTCGTCTTGACGGATGAATGAATTACTCCTTCGATGTTCGTATATTTCAATCTATCCCTCGGGCAACAGGGACCAGATCGCCGTGAAACCATTTACAATCCACCTATTCCGGTCTGGCATTTCCATTCATTTTCCGAGTTTTCTTCAGAAACATAGCGAGACACTCGGGTAAAATGGCTCCCGGAGCAGATATTTAGCCGAAAGCTAGCGCCGCGCCCGTTTCCTTCAAGTGTGTGCTTGGAAATAACTCAAGGGAGTGTGTCTTTGACTGTGAGGAAATTGGTACAATTAACAAAAAATGTTGAAATATCCATTTCTCTGTCGATTGATTCGATTCGATTACTGGAGTACCATTTGGGTATTTTTGTGGCAGCAGAACTTGCCAGTGAGAAGAAGTGATTGAATGAGTATAATAGATGAAATAGATTTAATCAAAAATCCAGTAGAACTTACTTGGACCTGAGAAAACTCCGAAATCACCTGACCTATTTTGCCCAGTAACGAATTTAACCGAGATATTCATCTTCCAAACATACTCTAAAAATTTCAACTGCCTAGCTCATTCTGTTCGAGAGTTATTGTAGAAAAAAAATTCAAAATAATTTTTTTTTACACTTTACGGCATTCCGATCAATACAGAACTTTGCATGCGTATAAAGGTCATTCTTCTTCAATTTGATGCTAAATTTCAGATAGAAGGAGTGATCGGTTTCGGAAATATTCATAAGAAATGTTTTTACTAAAAACCGCAATAACTCCGAAACCGCTTGATGGATTTCGCCCGTTAAAGAACTCTTCCGAGATATTTACGCTCCTACCCCGCAAATTTCAATCCTCTCTCCTTTCATTCGAGAGTTATCGTGTTAACGGACGACCGGACAGAATCGATTTCGACCACGGATTCTTGATCAGTGAGTCGAACCAAATCGTTTGAGACCATTTCCAGACAAAAATTCGAAAATTACATACATTTGGGCAAATTGATAAGCACTCTGTTCCGAAGAACAAGAGCGCCAAAAACAAGAAATAACACGGAATTGATTTGGTCCCTGGTTGGAAAGAGGAAGAAAACGATTGGAAAAAGGAGTAGAAAGGACCAGAAGAGATATTTATAGTTATTGTGAGATATAACCTACCATGAAAAGTTTATAAAAATTAATTATATTAAAAATTAATTGTAACATTAGTTATAGAATTCATATCATTGTACAATAAGGTTTGAAGGTTCCTTTACTTGACGGAAATTTTCTTGTCTATTTCTTGTATTTCTAGGTTCAATCTGTAGCATTCGTTTTTTATATGAAGAATACTGGAATTATGGTCAAAATCTTGTCCTGTCCCCAAAAGGTGATTTGCATATATGTGGAATTTCTTTTGTTATCAATATAGGAATTCTCGTGTTCTCGTGTTAGTTTCAAAAGCTCGGTATAATATTGAAATTTCTTTCATAGTGAATAAATATTCATGAACTTGAACACTAGACCGAAAATTCAATAAATATGCCATGATAATTTTAACACCGACAAGAAACAATCTAAAAACACCCCAGGAAAAGCTCTGACACGACTTGCATTTCAATTGAAACCCATTACCTACGCTGGAACGTTGAAGGTTATAGTAATTCATGATCGTAAAAGGTTTCTTCCAGAACATGTTGCCTCATATATTTGTCGTGTCGAATTTGCAGTGTCTAAGCAGTTGAGAACAGCTACGTGACTGCGAAAGTTGGAAATTTAGGAAGGTATATTTCTTTTAAGGGTGTTTGACCCAAATACGAGTATTTAGGATAGCTATCAGAATTTAAGTACCCCTCTTTTATAAGCGGCCATATATTTTTCAATTTGTTTGGTCGAACGAGCATTATTGGGGCTATATCATGGTATTTACTTTCAAAGCTGAATACACACAAACGAGAATCAATCTGCTTGTTGAGAACCCAAAGATTTCTACTCATTCAGTTCCTAATGTTGAAATAATGTCAATGTAGAATTGAAAATGTGGAAAAGCCTTGTGAACAGGAGCTTTGGCGCTCTTATTCAAACTTTGACATATCATATCTCCGAAGGTATTGGTTTCTCATAGTTGGGAATGATATCAATGGGTTCTTATGATAGAACTTCATCATAAAAGAAATTGAAGATGTATGCCTTCAATTTCTTTTATGATGAAGTTCTATCATAAGAATCCATTGATATCATTCCCAACCATGAAAGAATTTAAATTCAACAAGAGTGCCATAAATTATTAATCCAAAACCAACAGACCAATTCTGACCAATAACTAACTTATCCGGGATATTCATTTCTCAAATCTACTATGAAAATAATATTATATCGATTGAAACTCAGCCAATATTCCAGTTTTGTTTTTAGTGGAGATATCAGAACCCAATTTGATTAACTTACTAAAGTTTATATTTCCATCGTCATCATATGGATTATCCAAGAGCTATTTATGATAACTGAAGTTATTGCATTGGTCATTTTCCATTCAACCATACTTTGTTTGATATGTCTCTTATCTTTATATAAGATAACAATGATGAAATGTATAAACACAGATGAGATTCATAGATACGGACGTTAATTTTCGATACAAAGTTCTGTGAAATCATAGAGTTACGATTTAATTTTGAAATTTTGAAAAACCATATCTTCGGAAGTATTAATTTGATAGATTTGAAGATAATATCAGTGGATTCTTATGATGAAACCTTTAAAATAATTGAATTTCAAATTTATAATCTAAAAAAAAATGTCTCTTCTTTACTCTGAAACCATTTCCCTCAATAACGAACTCAACCGAGATGTTGATCTCTCAAACCTACTCTGAAAATGTCAACTGACTAGCTCATTCCGTTCGAGAGTTATCGTGCCTATGACCAGCCTGACAGAATCGATTTCGACCACGAACCACGGATTGACCAGCAGTGAATCGAACCAAATCGTAAGACCATTTTCATCCAAAAATTCGAAAATTTGGACAAATTTATAAGCACTCTATTCCGACGAACAAGAGCGCCAAAAATCAACAATCCTTATTGAAAATAGAATGCTTGCACCTTTTACTTGATGCAAATCCATATTAACTCAATGAAAAATTATATACGATTTACACTATTTTATTGGTGCTCTTATTCCTCGGAACAGAGTGCTTATCAATTTGCCCAACTGTCTGTAATTTTTGAAGTTTTGGCTGAAAATGGACTTAAACGAGTTGGTTCGACTCACTGATCAAGAGTTCATGGTCAAAATCGATTCTGTCCGTCCGGCCGTCCGTCCGGCCGGCAGTTAACACGATAACTCTCGAATGGAATGAGCTAGAAAGTTGAAATTTTCAGAGTAGATTTGGGAGATGAATATCTCGCTTAAATTCGTTATTGGGCAAAATCGGCCAGGTGGTTTCGGAGTAACAAAACCAATATTTTTTACATAACAAATTTTGAGCTCAATTTTTTTTGAGATACAGTTTTATCATAGGAATCCATTGATATGAATCCCAACTCTAACACACTAATACTTTTGGAGATATGATTTTTCAAAATTTCAATAATTATTCTCAATAATTATAATTTGGGATGTATGTAAATCCAACAGGAGATGATTCATAGACATACGTTTCGAAGTAAATTTCGAAAATTCTTGCAAACTGATGCACAGAAGCCGAAATGAAAAAGTGGGAAAGCCCTGTTGACATGAGCTTTGGCGCTCTTGTTGAAACTTTGACAAATCATAACTCCGAAAGTATTGGTTTTTCAGAGTTGGGAATGATATCAATGGATTTTTATTCAATTTATTTCATTTTATGATGCAGTTCTATATATGATATGATTTGTCAAAGTTTGAAGAAGAGCGCCAAAGCTCCTGTCCACAGGGCTTGAACCAATTTTTTGATATTGTGACGCGTTGCGTCAACACAGCTACTTCATCAGACTACATCATACTAAATGTTTTCTTCCGTATTGAACGTTAAAAAACATATAATCGTAAAATTAGAAATTAATTTGTGCGTTGGCGTACTGAACCTGAAAATGTTTAGTAGAGAATCCATGCGATGACCGATACCTGTTCAGTGTTCATATAACAAAAATAATTGATCAATCCACAATTATGCAACTTGGTAGACTCGCAACTTAACTCTGCCTGAGTGTACGTTGCAAAAACCTTTAGTTCTTGATTGTGTATTGATATATTCCCAAGAGATCTTTCTATATTTGAAACTATTTATAGCTGAAGCAAGATTCGAACTCGTGATATCAAAACCCTAACATATCGCCTTTAAGAAAATAATGCAGTTTTCAAATTTGAGGTTTTAAATCTTTTATTTGTATATAGTTTACAATAAATCTAGTTGGCAACAAATCCTACTACTCCTACTAGGATTGACGTAATACACATGAAAATTGTCAATATAACCCAACATTGTGCACAGAATAGAGAAGTATATTCAATTTTGAGTTCACTGTGGACTTATTATGAACACTATAAAAGTAACTACACTCTTGTCCACTACAGTTTTTTGTCGTCTGACATATGTTTCGGAAGCAAAGTTTCCATCTTCAAAGACGAAGCGTTACTGTAGTGGACAAGAGTGTAGTTACTTTTTTAGCGATCAAAGATCGACGATGTTGTTGTCATATATGTTTGGGGTATCATCCCATGTTGAAATTGGGAAATACATTCAACATGTTCAGAAAAAACTGAGACGCTTATAGAATTCATATTTCCATTAATTGTATCATGATATCCTAAAATAATAAAGACCTTTTTTAAACTTCGTTCTTTAAAATAGTGTCCATCCTGCAGCCTCCTCGTGGCGAGAACCGGGCAACGCTTCCTCGGAAGCGGCTAATAGCAGGCCATGGTGAGGGGTGTTCTCTGTAACTCAGGGGGTTCACCCATGAAACTGGCGTGGTTCCACCCAATTCCAGGCTTGTCTGGCTAAACGGGCGAATACGTCAGAAATGATCTGAGCTAGCCATAGGGGGAGTCAACGCTTGAGGTGTCGGAGTCCTGTGCTTAGGCACAGACCACTAGTATCCGAGTTGAACTCGCTACAGGCGACTGTAACTATTCTAAGGCTTGTTTCACATGCATACGGTTCCATTCGGTTCGTTTCGTTTTCGGTTTCAATTCGGTCGCTGGCGACAAGTGTGAAACGGTGCTCCGGTTTAGATTCGGTACCGAATAGAAACCGTACAGTACCGAATACTCCCTCGACACGAATAGGTTTCTATCAGGTTTGGATTCGTGTGTAGGGAATACAGATCAACAGGGACGTTCACACGAATACGGTTTAGTTCCGGTTTTAACCATAAAGTAATAAATATTTACATATGTTTTCTGTCTCGTTTTGTGGTTTTAACCTCAAATCGAGATATCTTTCAATTTTTCACGAATTGTTCAAATATAGAAATATAAACATACATATTTTCGGGATAATGTTGCTATCTCAGTATTCATGAGAAAATGATGGTTTACCAAATGTGGATCGAGTGATTTCTGCAGTAAATCTAAACCAGTGCTGCGGTATAAAACTTCCAAAAAACATAAAGATGAATTGAAGACGTAGGATGCATTCAAATATGTATGTGTTCAATTTTGAATGGCTTTGATGAATCTGACGTCGCGGAAAAATTGGAATTGCGAGCCCGTGTCGGAAGATAACATAAAACCTAATATGACCCGTATATGTGTGAAAGGCCTTCATTCGTTTTCGGTTGAAACCGAAAACGAACCGAACCGAATGGAACCGTAAGCATGTGAAACAAGCCTAAGGCCGCTCGTACACCAGCACGACGCGACCGCAACGCGACCGCGACTTCGTGTCGCTTCGCAGTCGCGGTACGTGGTAATTCATAGAAGCGCCCACACCAAGGATACGGCGACGCGACGCATTTTCCTCGTTAAAAAGTATCGTCGCGGTAGCGTTGCGGTCGCGTCGTGCTGGTGTACGAGCGGCCTAAGATCCATTTTGATGGTAACAATAGTACCACGGGAGAGGGGATGCCCATCAGGTCGGTTACTGGTGCCCCTCTTGGGTGATGACCTCGTGGGGGCAAGGTTTTGCGCTAGTACGTATAGACCCTCCGGGGCAGATGACGGGTCTTGTGAAGCCGCCATGTGCATGCCCTTGAGACCAGGTGGGGGAGTTAGTCCAATATCGTTTGAGGTGTCGGAGTACGGGCACCCCTACCACTAGTATCCGAGATAGCGGACTGGAAATTCCTATCCACCCATACTATGAATGCTTCCAGCGTTTGAGGTGTCGGTCCCTGGTGCATGGGGACTAGTATCCAAATATGTTGTGCTAGGATGTAACAATGAAGTGTCGGGGTCGTTCTGACTACTAGTATCCGAGTTACGTCGCACCAAAGGTGCGGTCATGCCGTATGTATGTCGTACCGATGGAGCACAGCATTGCTGAGTTGGTGCAGTAGTATGAGCGCTAGTAGACCGCTACATAGTCTACACATAGGAGTTGTGGTGGGTGTGGACTTCGCATTCTGGCCAAGGGTGGTGCTTGTCCTGCCGGACACGCGATCACGCGTGCCAGACGGTGTAACTTCGGGGGTGCGCCTCCTTAGGATCGGAAGACTAAACACAAATCGATCGCCGTCATCGTCCTAACGAACTCATTTTGAGTTCGTTAGTTTTATAGAAATTTGTTTCGCTGCACTCCAATCCTCATCCGTCATTTATGCATATGGGGAAAGCAAGTTTACTAGTTTACATATTTCTCCAATAGAATACAATTTCATATAATAATACGGAGTAAATATCCTCATTTCCAACAGATTTCTAAAAGTTCTTAGTGCTTAGTGCCCGAAAAATCGAATTACTTTAATAAAGTGCTTAGTAATCGCAAGCCTTTTGTGAAAACGCGGTGCTTTGTGCTCGATGCTCGTGATCATTTTTATTGAGTGCTTAGTGCTTAGGGCTTGAAGCACTTTTCTTCAGTGCTCGGCACACCTCTACTGACGAATAATGTTCATGCATTTCAAATTTTACGGAATAACCAAAATTAACAAAATTTTTCTCAGAATTGTCTTTCATCATCGAGAATAATTCATAAATCTTAATCTTAAATAATGTATCACAACACAAGTAGAAGGTTTGCCATTAGAATTTCTTGTTTTGAGTGGGAAGAGTGGAAGGGGTTGGTTGGAGTGAGTGCCAAATTGGCCATTATTGTTCCCTCCCTATACTATTGAAAAATTTTTATGTGTTTTTTCACATCTCTTATAACTTCGAAGATTGCTAATGGCAAGTTTCTAAAAACTCCCACTGTACATGTCAATGTTTCGCGACCAGATTGTTGAAAAAATCATAAGACATTGCAGATGGAAATAATAAATTAATAGTTTTAGTACACTCCTGCACTTTGTTTACTAGTTAGAAAGAACTATAATCTGTATTACAGAATATCAGCTGCATTACCTGATGTTTGCAATTTAATGAACTTGTTTGATTCGTCCCATAATCCAGCATTTGTAACAAAAATTCCACTATTCTTCACACTATAAAAACACTTCGACAATATTTTAATTCAATAGGTGTCCAATTGTTTCCACTATAAAATTATACATAACTTGATTTGATTTGACATTCTGATATTGAAAATTCCTTAATATCTCAAATTGGTTAGGGAAATGTGATTCCAATTGACAAAATGATCATTATAATTCGTAGATGACTTTTACAGAAACTCTACGTGAGATCAAATTCTATGGGATCTTTTCGCAGTCAACGTCTTTGTGTCTATGCCTCCGTGCGCCGTTTCAATGCGGCATGATCAAATTGTGTATCAGGCCTTGGAATAACATGGCACTTGAAGAGTGCAAAAATAAATTATCTATTACTTGTGAAAGAAAAGCATGTACGGCAAAGTGGATATATATGCCTCACTTCAAAGACTATCCTAGGTCAGGAGCGGATCTTCAAAAATTAGACAAATTCTCAAATTTATATCAGATTTTTTAACATTCTGCTTTAAATATCTCAGAAATAAAGCTGCGGAAGTTAAAAAAAAATCAGTTCTCATCTCTTCTCAATCTCATTTCGAAAATGGAATAATATACGTAATATCTTGTGTGTGAAGTTCTGAATCTTTCGCAGAAGTTCTGATCTTTCGAAGAAGAATCCCTTTTTGAGTTACGTGCAGTTCTAGAGAAGGTCCCTGAAATTCCCATTGAATTCAGTAAGACTCAAGACCTTGTCCATAGTTCTGGAGAAAATACCGAATGAAATATAAAAAATACTTAAAATTACGGAGAAGCAATTTTCTCGTCCAATCTTCGCGAGGAATGCTCGTTTGGAATTGTTTTCAATAGTTCTTCAACTACATTTCAATAAATGGGGAACCACGATAATAGATTCTCCGCCAGACGAAAACAACCAAATAGCAGAAACTAATGTCTGCCGATTCATCAACATGTTTACAACAGACGTGAATACTGATATTACCCTACAAACAAATCCCAGTAGCTACCGGCAGCTCCCCAACATTTTTTTCATCGCAAAAATCAACAAATCTCTCATGTCCAATTTCATCCAAATTTCATTTAAATTATTGTCAATGTGGTTTTGATGAAACTCAACATCGTGAATTCTAGAGAGTTGGAATTCAAATGTTTGACTTGGCCCAAGTAAACTCATGTATTGATAATTGTCTGGGACCAATATGGATAGCGTTATTGGAGGAAAGGTGGCTCAGGTTTTGAAATTTCATGTTAACATTTTTATACTTAAAATTACCATTTATTTTTATAAGGAATCTTTATTCATTTAACGCGCATACAGTAACTAAAAGTCATAAAAAAAATAAAACTAGCAATTCATAAGAAAAATACAAATAGTTAATAAAAACAGAACAGGAATCGTGAAACCAATTGAAGCAACGTAAGCACTCAAACCAGTCGTCAGATTTCGTGTATGTAGTTTGTGAATACTATCCTCCACAACCAGAACAAGCGTCGTCCATATCATCTGAAGAGTCATCCAATGTCGGTACCTCTAGATTTTCGTCTGAGTAGTTTTCAGTTTTCTTTCTGTGTTTTTTAAAGGTTCCTTTATTTTTCTCTTCAATTGCTATCTCTATCTATGCCTACTGTGGCACATTTTTTTTCGATTTTCTTCTTCATAGAGGGGTTGCCGGTGTTTTACTTTAAATCTACATATTTTCTGCTAAGGTTTCTGCAGATACTATATGGACGATTATGAATGAAACGCCCACCATATTTTGGTTCTGGTGTTTGGGGGATATTATATTCCAGTTAGCATTTTTTTTATCTCAAGAGACTTTGATAGTGGCAGATAGTCTTGAATTGAATTTATCCATATTTTAATGTGTGCGGTGTTTTGCTCAAAATATTCTTCTTCTTCATTATTTTCTTTAAAATGCTATATTACTCCTTTTGGAATGGGTTTCCAATAATTTTTATTCGATTTGACTCCTTATTTCTCCAATAAATTTCTGAAATACTGCCGAAAGATAATTTTCGTCACCCCTCTTGAAATTTCAAGTGTAACTGTACAAAAATAATGATGGCAAGCGTAATTGAGCAATCTGCAATGATTAAACCTCATAGATTGGGTTGTTGCAATTTACACTGAGTGCATAGTTTTTACTCGAAATACGTACTGAAGGTATATTATCAAACTGTAGAGAGCAAGGGTAGACACGTGTTTCGGTTTAATTTGGACCTCGTCTCAGTAAACTGTAGCTCAGAGGTTCAACTAAACCCAAAACTGATGGCATGCATTCAGACAAACTCCATAAAAAATCTAAAAAAAACGGTGTATACGAAATATCCACTCTGATAATGGTAGATAGACTTCAAATTTCTGGAGATTATTCCTAGGAGTGGGATCTAGATTATTTGGGCAGCAATTAGACAATATTTCCCTATATTTAATATACAAAGTGTTTTACTCAGAAGGTGAATTTTCTTGGAAATTCTTTCTTTGGAATTGGGTTTCAATATTATTTATTCTATTTGAGACCATATTTCCACAATTAATCTGTGGAATGTTGCCTAGAAATCATTTTTTAGCGTACATGTTCTGGAGAACATCGCGTTATAAATTTGCCCAAATATCTATAATTTTCGATTTATTTGCCGAAAATGGTCTCAAACGATTAGGTTCAACTCACTGATGAAGAATTAGAGGCCAAATTTCATTCTGTCCGGCCTTTGCCACGGTAACATGAGAACGAAAACAGATAGCAACTTGAAATTTTCAGGGTAGGTGGCGCATCCGAATACACGGACAAGTTCGTTAAAGGGTATACTCGGCCCAACGGTTTCCGAGTAATGATTTTGTCATCAACCAGATTCGATTGAATTGAAACTTGGTGAATAGTTTTGAAATACTAATACAAAAACGTTTGTGAAATTTTGTGAGAATCGTGTTACTAGAAAATTTTGAAAAATTATTAAAAAATATTATTTATGTCACGATAACCTGAGAACGAATAAAAATAGCGACTCGCAATTTTAAGAGTAGGTTGTGCATCTGAATGCGGCAGTTGAGTTTGTCAATAGCCATAATCAGGCAAACGGTTTTGGAGTTATATCCATCAGAAATTTGGCTGTTAATAATCCAATAACTCGAAAAATACAAAGCGGATCCAATTCAAACATGGTAATTAGTTGTAGAATACGGGCACGAAAATTCCTGCAAATTTCGTCAGAATCGTATTACTATAAAACTTAATAAAAATTATTGAAAATCGTTGAACAAACTTCTTTATGTCAGAAACTGTTAGTCCAACATCGCTATTTTCATATAGAAGGAAGATTTTAAATTGTATAAATATTACATTTGTATAATTAATTCGTGCTTGTTATCGAAGTACCGGTAACAACAAAATACAGTTAATTGTTTGTTCAAGGTGCGTTCGAATCATTCACCTCTTCATATCGTCGTCATTGTTACCTCATTCCAAGTAACAACTTACTCATCCCCCTGATAAAACCATCAGGGTGTAGAATTCTGGTCCTTCGAAACATAATATCCAATCAGGATTCAACATTGCTTTCCTGTCGCCATGTTTAGGGGGCAGTTTCTGAGCAAAGGCTACTCAAAATTGGTTCAAGCCCTGTGGACAGGAGCTTTTTGGCGCTCTCAGACACATTATATCACCGAAAGTATTGGTTTCTCAGAGTTGGGAATTAAATCAATGTATTCTTATGAAAGAACTGCATCATAAAGGAAATTAAATTCAAATAAAAGTTTATTTATCAAGATTAAATGAGCAATCTGAGAATGAGAACTGCACCATGGAAAAAATCAAATTAAAATAGCTGAAATGAATTTGACTCTTTCTTATAAAACAGGATGAAATGTACGAGTATGAACACAGATCATATAATAAAGCTTAGATAGAATAATTATAGCATTCTTTGAAAACATAGAAGTACGTACGATTCATTATTGAAATTTAGAAAAATCATATCTCCGAAAGTATTAGCTTGTTGGAGGTTGAAAATAATATCGATGGATTTTAATGGTGAAACTGCATCTTAAATAAAAATTAGAGACATTTGGGCAAATTGATAAGCACTCAGTTTCGAGGAACTAGAGCGCCAAAAAGTGTAATTTCCTTTCCGGGATTTGAGCCCGCCTTCTCTCGTTCCGATCCGAAAACCCGACAGACTAGACGAAACGGCTATCGGGCTCCTCGTACGATCTTGACAAACCCCGGTATTAGAATAAAACGTCGGTACTTACCTGGGATATATATTCTTATTTTTCACTTTTCGACATAAAATCGCCACATGGGGGTTTATTTGACGGTTTTTTACCCGTGTATCTCTAAGTCGATTTTGACGTTTCTCGAACTAACTATTAGCAAGGAATTAGACAATGTCATGTCTCAGGAAAATAAGTTGACATTATGACAATTCATACATTAATTATATAATTCTGTGAAAACGTAGAAATACGATTTTTTATTGAAATTTTGAAAAATCATATCTCCGAAAGTATCAGCTTCTTAGAGTTGAAAATGATATCATTGGATTCTTATGGTAAAATTGCTTATTGAAAAAAATTTAATTTGGAATTTATTATGTAAAAAAAAGATTTTTTTTGTTACTCCGAAACCATCTGTCCGATTTTGCCCACTAACGAACTTAGCCGAGATATTTATCTGCCAAACCTACTCTGAAAATTTCAACTCTCTAGCTCATTCCGAGAGTTGTCGTGCCTACGGCCGGCCGGACCGGCCGGACAGAATGAATTTCGACCACGGATACTTGATCAGTGAGTGGAACCAAATCGATTAAGACCATTTTCATCGAAAAATTTGAAAATTACAGACATTTGGGCAAATTGATAAGCACTCAGTTCCGAGGAACTAGAGCGCCAAAAATTTAAAAATATTAATATATTTATCCATATAATATCTAACTCAAAATATAGGAAACTCGAAATAATTCGGCGTATATAGACCGTAAGGCTTGAGTAAACCGCATTAACCATGAAAATAATTGCTCAGCGTGTTTGTCGGACTAGGACCGTTGATACCGAATCCTATCTACCGAGCAATTGCTCCAAAAAGGGTGAAAAATCCGAAATCGAATCTTCATGCTAATCAGAATCGATTTCAGTAACAATACACGAGACTATTTCCATCGGAATAGGATACCCTCTTGGTTTGAATACGTCGTTAAATCAGTGCTAAACTAGAAAGCATTCAGGAAGAATGGTATTTATGGAAATATTTCTATGAATAAGGGAGATTGTGTGCGCTTGTGCTTGTATAGATAAAAAGCCCAACCTTAAGGATTTTTACCGTTTGGTTGGGGACTTATTATTAGATCGCATCGGTTGCATGCAATTTTAATGAGAGAATATACTGGGAGATGGAGCTGTGATCATTCTTTTCTTGGACCCACAGAAAGACATAATAATGAACCTTCCGCTGAATGAGCACATTTTGTAATATTGTTCATAGCATAGGTATATTATTAACATTATATATAGAACCAATATATTCTTTATACAACGGTATAACTTTATTACATCCATGGGTATCTTATCTAGATTAATACGATGATCAGAGTATACCATCGTAAAAGAAAATATGTAGAAGAGGCGCTTCGAGACATTATCATACCAGGCTAAAAGGGTCCCACTGGACAAAGCTTTTTCTGGGACCAATATGACAGATAGAACAGTTAGATTAAAAATGGGTTCAAGCCCTGTGGACAGGAGCTTTCTGGCGCTCTAGTTCAAGCAGACAAATTATATCTCAGAAAGTATTGGTTTCTCAGAGTTGGGAATTATATCAATGTATTCTTATGATAGAACTGCATCATAAAGGAAATTCAATTCAAATAATAGTTTATTTATCAAGATTAAATGAGCAATCTGAGAATGAGAACTGCACCATGGAAGATATCAAATTAAATCTGGCCAATTTTGCCCAATAACGAACTTAACCGAGATATTCATCTCCCTAACATACTCTGAAAATTTCAACTACCTACCTCATTCCGTTCGAGAGTTATATCTATGTCTATGGATGAAAAGCAGTCTCACTTCTCTCAGATCTCTTACTTCATCTTCCGTTCCGAAATGTAAGACTTTTCTGAGAAAAACTAATTTCGGAGCAAACAACTGAGATTTTTCTCACTTCGCTCACAATTCTTCGATTGATTAGATAATGTCATGTCTCCGTAAAATAAGTTGACATTATGACAATTCATACATAGAATAATTATATCATACTGTGACAACGTTGAAATACGATTTATTATTGAAATTTTGAAAAATCATATCTCCGAAAGTATTAGCTTGTTAGAGTTAAAAATGATATTGGAATTTGCTTTGTAAAAAAAATGTTTTTTTGTTTCTCCGAAACCATCTGTCCGATTTTGCCCAATAACTAACTTAGCCGAGATATTCATCTCCCAAACCTACTCTGAAAATTTTAACTGTCTAGCTCATTCCGTTCGAGAGTTATCGTGCCTACGGCCGGCTGAACAGAATGAATTTCGATCACGGATTCTTGATCAGTGAGTCGAACCAAATCGTTTAAGAGCATTTTCATCGAAAAATGTGAAAATTACAGATATTTAGGCAAATTGATATGCACTCAGTTCCGAGGAACTAGAGCGCCAAAAATTGGCAAACAGAGTTTTAGATTAAATGATTTCAAAGGAGCTAATTATGATGATTTGTTAGAATATCTATCGAGGGTGAATTGGGAGGAAAGTACTACAAAAGTAACTACACTCTGGTCCACTACTGTTTTGGTCGCCTGACAAAAAAAGAAGCGTTACTAACGCATGCAATCAATTTCTACATTCCAGTATGGGTTGACATTATACCCTTAGTTATAAACCAATTAGTGAGAATAATGGGTTGTCAATAGGGGTTAGATCATTATTGAGTAAAATATCCTTTCTCTTGTACATTTCGAATGTGACACATTCGGAACAACAACATCGATAAATTTGCTGTAGCAAATCACGTTTTAACAATGGCCACTCAATTTCAGAAAATTCCGTCAAATTGTTGAAAAATTCCAATACAATGTACTTAGGAACATAGGGGTATCTAGGTATCTAGGTATCTAAATGTATAAGAGAAAGGATATTATTAACTCCTATTAACAACCCATTATTCTCACTAATTGATTTATAACTAAGGGTATAATGTCAACCCATACTGGAATGTAGAAATTGATTGCATGCTTTAGTAACCCTTCATCTTTGAAGATGGAAACTTCGTTTCCGAAACATATGTCGGACGACAAAAACTGTAGTGGTCAAGAGTGTAGTTACTTTTGTTGTGTTCGTAATTAGTACACAGCGAACTCCATATAGAATATGGGATGAAATTATTGTTGAGGATGATATTCAGAAATCAGTTTCAAATTTTTACCGTGTTCTTAATTCTGCAATTGAATTATTCGTTCCTAAGAGATTATCAAAAAAATATAAATTTCCAAAATTGGTTTTCACCACGTCTCAAAGGTTTCATTCATTCTAAAAAAAGCTGCACATAGACTATATAAGATTTCCAATAGTAGAAAATAGTATCTTGAGTTCGCTGAACTAAGGAATCAATGTATGATTGAATCTGAAAGTTCTTAACGCGAATTTATACACTCACTCGAAAATCCTTTAGAAAGTAGCCCGAAGTATTTTTGGAAGTTTTTCAATGATGCTAAGATTAGCAAGGGTTTGCGCAAAACTATGTATTTTGAAACTAAAAATTCAGATAATACGCATCAAATGGCTGAATTCTTTGGAACATATTTCTCCGAAATATACAAAGTGAGCGTGCCAAGAGCATTGAACATGCCGCAAGATCATCAAGTCGATGAGGGCAAAATATTTTTTTCACCAAAAGAAATACTAGGAAGTTGTCGACTTTGCGGAACACAAATAATTCGGGTGCGGATAATTTTGCAGCTATATTTTTAAAGCACTGTGCTTATGTATTGGCTGATCCTATATGTTCTATATGTTGTAATATCAGTAGTTGATATAAAGAAAGAGTGCATATTGTTCTATGACTGTCTGTCATATATTGACATAGAAATGAATGACAAGATGATGTACTGTAAGGTTATGTAAGAAATAAAGAAGCTCTTACGTTTGTTCTAGATTATTGTGTTTTAATCTAATAAATCCCTAAAAACTAAAAAAACTAAAACAATAAAAACAACACTATATTCAATATCTCGATTCCAAGTGGAATTTATCCAATAGTTTGAAAAAATAATTGTGTTGTTCCCATTCAAAAATCTGGCGATGTAAAGGGTGTAAGAAACTATAACCCTATTTTGAAAAGCTCCCATATATCGAAATTGTTCGACAAGTTACTTTATATCAAGAATTGGCCTTGCTTTTCGCATATTTTCATAGCGGAACAACACGGATTCATTAGTAAAAGGCGAGGTCTGTAACATTTAAGTTGGTATCCTATATAGATATAATTACAAACGCTGTGTTAGAAAAATTTCAAGTTGATAGCATTTATACTGATTTTCAAAAAGTTTCTGACATGGTACCACATTGGTTGCTGATTGAGAAACTAAAAGGCTTAGGCGTGGGCCCTCTATTGTTGGACTGGCTAGCTGATCGTCTGCGGAAATGTACCCTTCGCGTTAAGCTTGTAGATGATATAATCGCCAGATTGTTACAAGTCCTTTCTGGCGTTGCTCAGGGCTCTCCACTGTCTACTCTGCTGTTTTTATGTTTCATAAACGATATAGGAAAATATATTAAGAGCTGTCTATTCCTGCTGTTCGCGGACAATCTCAAGTTAGATTTCATCCACCATATCTATATTACAACACAGAAAGCTTTGAAGATGTTAGGGTTTATTAAGTGAAAACTCAAAGATTTCAACACTATTTCAGTTCTACAATCAGTTTATTCCACAAATGTCCGGAGCCTCATGGAATATTCATCTGTAGTTTGGTCACCCTATTATGAAATTCATAGAAATAATAATGAACGTATACAGCGTAAATTCTTGAAATGGGTTGCCTACAAAATGGGCATCTAGAAAGACTTAATAGATTATCATTTTTTAACTTTAGTTCCCTATCAATAAAAACATTAGCCATCAGAAGAAAGAATTTCAATATAATGTTCATCTATAAATTACTCCATGACTTTATTGATTGTGAATATTTACTGTCTAAGATAAAATTGAATGCTTATAATGTAGTTCTAAGGCATAGAGATTAGATAATCCTAATCATGTTAATCGCACGCGCGCCAAAGCAGATTGACTTTTTACACTTTTTCTTTCATTGTTAAGTCAATCTGCTTTTGCGCGCGTGCGATTAACATGATTAGGATTATACTGACCCTCCCAAATCTTCTAGGAGCTTGGGCGACTAAGGAGAGTCACTTGTGTTCTTTTCCAACTTTGTTAATCTATCCTGATGGTCGCTTAGATACAGCACTGTTAATTTTTGAACCGACAGTGAATGGTGTCCACTATCCTTTGGGTAGATCTTCGGCTCGCTCTATCTACTGAGCTTGAAGTACTCATCATTCAATTCAAATTAGCCACCGTGAACACGCGCGCCAAAGAGTACTGACTACACGTCAGTGCTTTTTTTTTTTTTTTCAAGTTCCTTTAACAAATATAGCTATCAATACAGTTTGGCTGTTAGCTTTACCGTAGATCGAAAAAAAATGCGGTTGTGGGACCTCCGTTTGGTACGCAATTGCCTCTTCTCCAAATCCGAACGTATTTTAATATAGATCTACCGAATATAGTTATTTATAAATTCGCCTCAGGGCCACCATACAGACATTTCAACTCGGAAACAACGCTATTTCCCCCAAACTGACTTGTGTCCGTGCACTGAATTGATATGAATATTCTTTTAAAACCTCACAATATCGGCTCATTGCTTCCAACAGAACCCAAACAACCCAAAACCATTCACTTCTCATCTGCCCAAGCGCAATATACTCGTGCCTGCAAGTCCTCCCAAAATTACACACCTCACAAAAAACTCCGATTCTCCAACACTAGTGGTTCAGGAGATATCGCTTCTTGAATCCACGCATGCGCAGACCCTCACCAGGGGATTCTATAGAGGAATAGCATCCGCCACCCCAAAATCCCATACCTCTCTGACGAAAGCGCCAGCAGTTAAATCACTGATGGTCTGCTCATGCGCATAACGAAAAATGCCCGTAAGGGGTAACATCAATTTCGAAATTAGCCCCAGGGCCACGATACGGACACTTTAACTCGGAAACAACGCTACATCCCCCAATCTGACTTGTCCTTGCACTGAATTGCCATGAATATTCTTTTAAAACCTCACAATATCGGGTCAGCACTCCCAACATAACCCATACAACCCAAAAACAGTCACTACTCTTCTGCGCATGCGCAATCTACTTGCGGCTGAAAGTCCTCCCAAAATCACACACCATACAGAAAACTCCGATTCTCCAACACTAGTGGTTCAGGAGATATCGCCTCTTGAATCCACGCATATGCAGACCCTCACCAGGGGATTCTGTAGAGGAATAGCATCCGCCACCCCAAAACCCCAATCCTCTCTGACGAAAACTTCAGCAGTTAAATCACTGATGGTCTGCTCATGCGCATAACGAAAAATGCCCGTAAGGGGTTACATCCATTACGAAATTAGCCCCAGGGCCACGGTACGGACACTTTAACTCTGAAACAACGCTACATCCCCCAAACTGACTTGTCCTTGCACTGAATTGCTATGAATATTCTTTTAAAACCTCATAATATCGACTCAGCACTCCCAACATAACCCATCCAACCCAAAAACAGTCACTTCTTTTCTGCGCATGCGCAATCTACTGGCGGCTAAAAGTCCTCTCAAAATAACACACCTTACAAAAAACTCCGATTCTCCAACACTAGTGGTTCGGAAGATATCGCATCTTTAATCTACGCATGCGCAGACCCTCATCAGGGATCTGAATTCTATGGAGGAATAGCATCCGCCACCCCAAAACCCCAATCCTCTCTGACGAAAACTACAGCAGTTAAAGGACTTCTCATCTGCGCATGCGCAATACGGAAAATGCCCGGAAAGGGCAGCATGAACCTCAAAAACATATGTTTCGGCATTAAAAGCAAAGTATTCCGCAAAATAGTAGTAATTTTTTTATTTTTTTCATGTCACGTGATCTTCACGAAATTTTGCAAAAGTGTTTGCTTTGGTCTTTTGCATCAAACTACTGAGTTTCAATTTAATCAGATCAGTATTTTTCGAGTTATCGTGAAAACAAAATTTTCAAATTTTCAAAATTTTTTTTTGCCACTTTAGGGCCGTCCGTTCAACACAAAACTTCGCAGGCATATAAAGGTCATGATTCTACAATCTGATGCCAAATTTCAAAAAGATCGAGTGATCGGTTCCGGAAATATTCATAAAAAACGTTTTTATTAAAAACGGCCTTAACTCCGAAACCGCTCGGTCGATTTCGCCAGTTAACGAACTTGTCCGAGATATTTACGCTACGAAACTACCCTGCAAATTTCAACGCTCTAAGTCGTTCCGTTCGAGAGTTATCGTGCTAACGGCCGGACCGGCCGGCCGGCCGGACCGGACGGACAGAATTGAATTTGACCTCGAATTCTTCATCAGGGAGTCGAACCCAATCGTTTGAGACCATTTTCGAAAAAAAATTCGAAAAATACAGACATTGTGACGAAATGATAGCACGCTGTTCCTTGCGGAACACGCGCGCAAAAAGTATGATATTATATTATAATTCTCATATTTATAGAATTGCTGGAATGAATGACAATGAGACAACGTCATGTCTCAGGAAAATAAGATGACATTATAACAATTCATAGAATACCCACAGAATAATTCTATCATTCATTGAAATTTTGAAAAATCATATCTCCGAATGTATTAGCTTGTTAGAGTTAAAAATGATATGAATGGATTCTTATGATAAAACTGCTTATTGAAAAAAATTTAATTTGGAATTTGTTCTGTAAAAAAAAAATTTTTTTTTTGTTACTCCGAAACCATCTGTCCGATTTTGCCCAATAACGAACTCAGCCGAGATATTTATCCTCCAAACTTACTCTGAAAATTTCAACTGTCTAGCTCATTACGTTCAAGAGTTATCGTGCCTACGGCCGGCCGGCCGGACCGGCCGGACAGAATGAATTTCGACCACGGATTCTTGATCAGTGAGTCGAACCAAATCGTTTAAGACCATTTTCATCGAAAAATTCGAAAATTACAGACATTTGGGCAAATTGATAAGCACTCAGTTCCGAGGAACTAGAGCGCCAAAAATATTTAGTCATATTTGAAATAAGAGAGTATTTATCGATTTCCGGTGTTTCCGGAAGTGGCAGCATTTTAAAAATATTTTCATTAGGAATATCACACCTGAATTTGGCTAACATAAAAATTTCAGAACCATACGGTTTTCCAATCTTTATATTCATATAATGTACGGTTTCAAACAATCCCTCTGTATGAGTGCGATACATTGTAAAATATCTAGCTGGTTGAAAGATTCTATTCCAAAAAAAATTTTTTAATCACCCTGTATGACAGCGCCAAGCAAATATTGTTGGATTTTTTTGGTGAAATTGTCTTCTACGCTCATAAAGGTGGAGGATATTAGTGTTCAGGTACAGGGTGAATTAATAGTAAGAAAGAAAGCAATTCTCCAAATTTTTCATTTAAGGTGTCCGTTTGTCTCATTCCTACCGGGACAACCTGTATATGTATTAATTAGTTGATAATCTATTCATGAAATTAATCACTACCTACTTTAATTGATGGTTTTTTTTCGCATCATAACCTGTTTATTTTGTTGATGATGAAGCGGGTCAGGTGTCTACTTCTACAACTTCTGGACTTTGAGACTGCTAAAAAAACGGCATTATACCATCCAAGTTCGTCGTTCGCTTATCACCTTGAATATATTAAAATGTAACCATCGATCATTATTATATTGAACAACAGCTTCGATGCTACAGGGTTTTTTCAAATGTATGCGATTTAATACGGATCGGTTCGTTTTCTATTCATATTCAGTCGAGAAGTGTGAAACGGTACTCCGGTTTCTTTTCGGTACCTAATAGGTTTGTTCCAACTAACTTTTTTTAGCAGCCCTGGATATGTTCTATAGAGTTGCAGAGAGACGAAGCTTTATTTATTCATGTTTCTTGTTGAAAGTCGTACAATTTGCAGATGTATTGTATTTAAAGTATTCAGAAGGTCGGCTCTTTTGTCTTCTGGGACCGCTAACATTGTGTCATGAACGTAGTATAGCTTCAACTTCCATTCGTAGTACCCTTTTTGGCGCTCTTGTTCCTCGGAACAGAGTGCTTATCAATTTGTCCAAATCTCTGTAATTTTTTAATTTTTGGCTGAAAATGGTCTTAAACGATTTTGTTCGACTCACTGATCAAGAATCCGTGGTCAAAATCGATAATGTCCGGCAGGTTCGGCAGGCCGTTAACACGATAACTCTCGAACGGAATGAGCTAGGCAGTTGAAATTTTCGTGTAGGTTTGGGATGTAAATATCTCGGTCAACTTCCTTATTGGGCAAAATCAGCCAGATGGTTTCAGAGGAACGAAAAAAAATTTTTTTTTTACATTGCAAATTTCGAAATAAATTTTTTAATATGGTGCTGATTCAACATAAGAATACATTTTTGTATAATTTTCAACTCTAATAAGCAAATAGTTCCGGAGATATGATTCTTCAAAATTTCAATAATACATCGTACTTCTATGTTTTCACAGAATGCGAATTCTATCTGTCTGTTCTATCTGTGTTCACTGTTCAAACATGTAATCTTATTTACCTATAACAGACATGTCAAATGCATTTTTGTTATAACAAACAAAGTGAGATTGAATTCAAAATGACCAATTATAGGATATTATAATTACCCCTACCCTATATGCGCTTGGATAATCCATATGATGATGGAAATATATAATTTGGTAAGTTTATCAAATTGGGTTCCAAATATCTTCAGTGAAAATGAAACTGGAATATTGGCTAAGTTTCAATTTTATAATATAATTTTCAGAGTATAGATCTGAGGAATTAATATCTCGAATAAGTTCGTTATTTAATTTTAATTTAGCTTCTTTTATGATGAAGTTCTATTATAAGAACCCATTGATATAATTCCCAACTCTGAGAAACCAATAATTTTGGAGATGAATTATCAAAGTTTGAACAAGAGCGCAAAAGCTCCTGTACACAGGGCTTTCCCACTTTTATCGGTTCCAGAAGGCAGGAGAGCCGAAATTCTCTATATTTTCAATATATTCCACGTATGAGTTTATTATTAAAAAGTTTCTTCCCAAACTCTGAAAAATATCTATAAAATAAGAAAATATTATTTTGTGAATTGCTTCTGCGTTAGAAACATGAGATATTTACAGATGGAAAAAGTGGAAGTCTACTCCACTAAAATCTGTATATTTCTTGAAAGAATTTATTCACAATGCATTTCGACAAGTGAAATTGTCATCTTCAGGTCTTCTAAAATGGTATGTGCAAAAATGTAGGTTCAACGATCAAATATGACATAAGGACTTAACACAAAAATAAAAATAAATACATTACAAATGTTCACCACTGAGACAAAAACAAAGATTTCTTATTGCAACAATTAACTGGGAATCCTATATGCGAGGACATCTGTCTGTAAAATTGTAAGATGCTGGGAAATCTTGTTGTGCAAATAAGGAAAACTATATCGGAAATACATAAAATACAAAACAAAAACGAAAAGGCGAAGACAGGTGGCGCGGTGTCATTGTTTCAATATTCTATATCTTGGATAAAAATTGTGTTTAGATTCGAGAATATGATTTGCAAATGGGGAAGGGGTGTTGACAATATCCTTATTTTTATTCTTTTCAATCTGTTTCACGTGTTCATTGACCCTCGTTTCTATTTTCCTTCGACTTTGGCAAAAGTTGCATTGGGGGTGTGAGCAAGTAAGTCGTTATACTCCAGATTTCTGTGTGGTTGGTATTTTGTCTTTTGTGTTTATGAGGTGTGAGGATAGATTATCCACTGTTTTGGAGGAGATTTGTGTTTTCTTTATGATTATTGAAAGTTTTGTGACATTTTTTGATATTGGACCATAGTACCTTACACTTCGGTAATTTTCGCGTTCGCTGTCTGAGTTTAGTTGAGTGATGATTTGTCTGTTGAGTTGTTTGTTTAAGCGTTTGTGATAAGTTTTCTATATTATGTTTCTGGCTAACCGTTTTGTTCTGCTATTAGGTTGATTATATTTAATTCTTTTTGGAACTTGGTTTGGTAGTGGAAGGTAGATAATTTTTGATTGTGAGGATGTTTGGAGGAAAATGGTATTATGGAGTCGGTGGCTGAGGGTTTTCGGAAAATGTCAAGTTGTTCTCGTTTCTTTCAATCGTTATGTCTAGAAAGGGAAGGCGATTATTTATTTTGATTTCGCGTGTGAATTTGATCGATGGATGGATGCTGTTCAGCAACTCCAGAAAATGTTTTATGTCTTCTTGTTGACCTTCAAAAACCGTGAAGACGTCATCCACGTAACGATACCAACAATGTATATGTTTTTGAAACAGGATAGTGTTTGACAACTACTGTTGAAATGCAGACATGAATATTTCGGCAAGGAATGGGGAGAGGTTGGAACCCATAGAAAGGCCATTATTTCGGATGTAGTATTCGTTATCAAACTGCAAAAAAGTTTGTTTGAGAACTAAGTATACTAAAGAGCATAGATAGCAAGGATCATTTGTGTATATGTGCCCGATTTTTCAAACAGAAGCTGTCTTATTACCCTCAAACAGTCTTCCGGGGGTATACTGGGAAAGAGGTTTGTGACATCGAAAGAGACTAATATGGAATCGGGTGGGACGTTGAGATTTTTCAGTTTTGATGTTAGTTCGTATGAATTTTTCATTGAAAAAGGATTTTCGAAATTAAAAGTGGGCGGTAGAGAAGACGACAACCAGGAAGATAGTTTCGACGCCAGTGAACTCACATAAGACACTACAAGTTTTGGTAAGCAGTAAAGGAGCAGGATCATAGGGTTCATGGAGAGGAGATTTTGTTTTTTCGGATTGAGGTGGAGATTAGTTTCTTGACAAGTTTTAAAGATCAACCTCATTTGGGCTACAAACCTGTTAGTTGGGTTAAGTGATAACTAAGGAACAAGATATTTGTCAGAAGCAACGTATAGAACACTGTTGCCTAACAAACAATAACGAAACAACATTGACGATTAAACAACTATTTCGCAACGTTTCGGAGACTAGATAAGACAAATTCGTCTGACGAAAGCGAAGATCTTCAGAATTATTTTTTGTTGACAGCTATTTTGACGAAGGAGTCTGATCTAGTCTGCGAAACGTTTCATTATTGTTTGTTAGGCAACATTCTTTTGTACGTTGTTCCTGACAAATATCTTGTGTTTTTTAACGCAGAAGCAATTTGCAAGATAATATTTTTTTTAGTTTATAGATATTTTGCATACTATGGGAGACAAACCCCAGGAAGGAACGATTTAATAATGCAAAATACTTCTAAGTGGCTATGTGTGAAGTTGGCTGTGTTTTCACTTTTTCATAGCTATACCATCCCAACTACCCTCTGAACTCATTCATGTACCTACATTAGCCCGAACATTCACCTCATTTACTCACACTCCTAATTCTCATTTATCACATTCCGCATTCTCAGAATCCTTGCCGGTTGAGTTCCAGAATTCTTCCTGATGTTATGCCGTGGCAGGCAATCCCGTTAGGCGTCGACGGGGCTTTTCCCTTCAATAAACCAGCGGCGAATGGCAGAATTATATCCCCAAATTGCTTTCTACTTCCATCAGCGACATTTCGGGCGACATTCATCTGAAACCCGGAATATCCCAGGTCACTTGGGAATATTCTACAGCGGCTCTGGAGATTATTCAAATTCTGGGTACAGGACTTAAGTTAATATAATGGACGTCCACGTCTCAAATTCACGCGAAGGGTGTGATTCGAAGGGCCATGTTTCATTTTATGCAACACAAGATTGAGTGATTAAAAGGGTTTCAAATTCGTACTAGTTCGGGAGATGATACTCCTGGTATAGCTAGCCCATAGGCTGATATTGGTTTATGTCAAGCAAGATTCATTGAAATCCGTTAGTAGTCTAGTCAACAAGTGCTATTTGGACCAACTTTTTTCAGCAGTCTCCGAAAATTATGTATGAGGTGTCATTCGATTTGGAATGGCATCTGGATGATTTTTGAAAAATATGAAGTTCCGCTTGCAAAAATTGTAAAAGTTATTAACAATTAACTAAAAAAAAAGGGGTTTTAGTTTTTTGTAAATATCTCAAAAAATAATAAAGATTTTTCAAATCTGAAAAAAGATTCAAAAAGAGGAGGAAATTTCCTAAAAAAAAGTCTGGTCTCCTGAAACTGTACGATAAATATTTATAATTTTTCCAGAGGGATGAAAATAAGGCCGAAAACGGGTACTCTGGCTTGGAGAAGCCACGTCCACTTCGGGCACTTCAAAAATAAACATTTTTTAAACATAGTAAATATGAAAAAAAAAAAATTGAAAAAATTCAGGCAGTAACTGAAAAGATGAATGAATAATAATCCGCTTGAACAACATTTTTATAATAATTTTTCATTTAGTTATTCAACAGTTAATTAATAACTTTTTTCTGCTTGCACATTAACATTGCAAGTGTGATAATTGCTAAACTATAAGTTTTAGATTTTTTTCCTCTTTTGGAGCAATTCTTCAAAGGCTTAAGAATAGAATCCCGTTGGGAAAATTAAAAAATGTTTATTTTTCAATTTTTTATTAATAATTTTCGTTGTTGCAAAATTAAAAACTTAAATTAATCATCGAACAAAATTTTTTTTTTTTAATATTATTAACGATCCGTTGCTTTTGTGACAGAAAGTAGAATAGAAAAAAAAAATAAAATGTAAAATGTATTTGTTTACAACAAATTGTTTATTGCATAAACAATGAAAAAATGAATAAAATGAAATTTTTTTTTTATATCGAAAAGAAAAATGAATAATGATATTTAAAAATATATATAATATATATACATAATTAGAAGTGGGAGAAAATAATTGTTAATTAACAAATGCGTTTTTAAGCAATAAAAAATTTTTTTTAAGGAACAATTTTCCTTTTAAAAATCATTATTTGTATCAAAGATTGAAATTCCAAAAAAAAATTTTCAATTATCTTATAAACAACGCATTTGTTTATAATAATTTTTTAAACAATTAGAGATAAAAATTTGAAAAATTATTTCTATGCAGTTTCTAATAACATAAAAACGGATCGTTAATAATATTAAAAAAAAAAAATTTTGTTCGATGATTAATTTAAGTTTTTAATTTTGCAACAACGAAAATTATTAATAAAAAATTGAAAAATAAACATTTTTTATTTTTCCCAACGGGATTCTATTCTTAAGCCTTTGAAGAATTGCTCCAAGAGAGGAAAAAAATCTAAAACTTATAGTTTAGCAATTATCACACTTGCAATGTTAATGTGCAAGCAGAAAAAAGTTATTAATTAACTGTTGAATAACTAAATGAAAAATTATTATAAAAATGTTGTTCAAGCGGATTATTATTCATTCATCTATTCAGTTACTGCCTGAATTTTTTCAATTTTTTTTTTCATATTTACTATGTTTAAAGAATGTTTATTGTTGAAGTGCCCGAAGTGGACGTGGCTTCTCCAAGCCAGAGTACCCGTTTTCTGCCCTATATTCATCCCTCTGGAAAAATTATAAATATTTATCGTACAGTTTCGGGAGTCGAAACTATTTTTTAGGAAATTTCCTCCTCTTTTTGAATCTTTTTTCAGATTTGAAAAATCTTTATTAGTTTTTGAGATATTTACAAAAAACTAAAACCCCTTTTTTTTTAGTTAATTGTTAATAACATTTACAATTTTTGCAAGCGGAACTTCATTTTTTTCAAAAATCATCTAGATGCCATTCCGAATCGAATGACACCTCATACATAATTTTCGGAGACTGCTGAAAAAAGTTGGTCCAAATAGCACTTGTTGACTAGACTATAGATCGATGATTATTATACAGAGCTGTTTTCTAACGACATGTCACAACCCAAGAAGTAAATGGAAAATTCCAGACAAGCACTGAAGTGAAGTATGGAACTTTTGTGTTTCTATTGTCTATTCACGTCCCACACACCCTCACAAAATGCTGCAATAACCGTCAGGCAATATTTTCAGGTCTAACACGTAAAAATATTGATTCAAGCACTGACATAAAGTCCGGAGCTTTTGCTTGTATGTTGTATTATCTATTTACCTCTATTGGATATACTTTTCAATTCTGACTTTTGCATTCTATCGGAATTGAAATTCATTAAATATCCTATATTTTAGGAAACAAAGTGCGTCTCAAGTATTTTCAGGATACCTTATTCACGAAATTCCGGGAAAATTAGCGCGACGGATTCTACAAGTAACTGCCGAGTTTAATTGGATCGAATTAGTATATTTTGAGTTCTGGAGGAAATAACACAAAAATTTCAGATTCAGCTGTGTATAACTCCAAAACCATTCGCCCAATTATGCCTACTAATGAACTGAAAGTCGCATTCGGATTTGCCACCTAACTTGAATATTACAAGTCGCTATCTCTTCCCCTTCTCAAGATATCGTGAGACACAAAATGTTTTTTCATAATTTTTGGCGCTCTTGTTCCTCGGAACAGAGTGCTTATCAATTTGCCAAAATGTCTGTAATTTTGGATTTTTGGCTGAAAAAGGTCTTAAACGATTTGGTTCGACTTACTGATCAAGAATCCAGGGTCACAATTGATTCTGTCCGGCCAGCCGTCCGGCCGTTAGCACGATGACTCTCGAACGGAATGAGCTAGACAGTTGAAATTTTCGGAGTAGGTTTAGGAAATAAATATCTCGGCTAAGTTCATTATAGGGCAAAATCGGTTAGGTGGTTTCGGAGTAACAAAAAAAATTTTTTTTACATTTTGAATTCAATTTTTTTCAAGATACAGTTTCATCATAAGAACTCAACTCTAACAAACTTAAGCATTCGGAGATATGATCTTTCAAAATTTCAATAATTATTCTCAATTTTCTATGATTTCATAGAATACTCTAATTATAATTTCCTGATGTATATAAATCCAACATGAGATGAGTCATAGACCTACGTTTCGAATTTGAAATCAAAAACTCTTGAGAATTCACGCACAGAAGCCAAATTGAAAGAGTGGTAAAGCCCTGTGGTAAGGAGCTTTGGCGCTCTTGTTCAAACCTTGACAAATCATAAATCCGAAAGTTTTGGTTTCTCCGAGTTAGAAATGATATCAATGGATTCTTATTTAATTTATTTTATTTTATGATGCAGTTCTATCATACGATTCCATTGATATCATTCCCAACTCTGAGACGCCAATACTTTCGGAGGTATAAAATGTCAAAGTTTGAACAAGCATCCAAGGATGCTAACCTCTCGGCTACGTAGGTGTTGTAACTATTCTGAGATTCAGACGATTTGAAATTTCAGGAGAAGTAGATACCACTTTGAAATTATATTTGCTCAATAATTGCTAATATAAGAAAGCCTATAAAAAGCCGGATTGAAATTAGGTAATCGATCGCAAAAAGGCGGCTTGAAGGTTTGTGCGAAATCTGACAGATTTCTAAAATATTAAATTTATTCTGCTGATATGATCCTCACAAAATTTTGCAAAAGTTTGCACGTTGGCATTCAACAACTAATTACCACATTTCAGATCGATCGATCTGCATGTTTTGAGCTATGGAGGCAACAATATTTCAGATGGGTATATTATTAATTATTATATGAATTGTGTTGGGCAGATGAACCTTGCACCTCCACTGTTAACAATAGATCTATTATGGAACACTATAATCTATACTTCACCTACAAGCTCAAGCCTTTTGATAAGGTATATGAGTCTGGGTGGGAACTTGTCCAGTTCCCTCAGTCTCAGTTTGAGGACTGCTAGTTCCTCAAATCTGATCCTGTCCCCAACGGGGCAGTCACACCTGATGTGTTCGATAGACTAGTCGTCCTGCAGGCATAGTCTGCACTCGGAGTCCTCAGTCAACCCCAGCGTAATAAGTTGTTTTCTGAGGCCGCAGTGGCCCGTGTATACAGCTGTCAGGAGTCTCAGGTCTACCTCAGAGAATCTGAGCCATTGTCTGACTCTTTCAGCTTCTTCTTCTTCTTCTTCCTCTTTCGATAGGACTGTGTCCTGTTTCTTTCTGCCTTCTTCCTGTTATTGTAGCGTCTCTTGAGATATCGAGCTCCAGCTTTCTCTTCATCTCTTTGGGGGGCGTCCCAATGGTCGACGTGTGTTTGGTTTCTGTGTTTCCGCCCATTTCGCTAGTCTTTCTGCTGGCATTCTCTCTACATGGTCTCTTCAGATCCTCCTGCGTGCTCTGATCCATCGGACCACATCCTGCATCTCTAGTTCCTCCCTAATGTCTGCACTCCTAACACGATCTCTGAGTGTTACTCCTTTGATGCATCATAAAATTCTCATTTCTGTTGTTCTTGTCATTCTCTTGGTTGTAGATGTTTCTGACCTCGTTTCGGCAGCGTATGTGAGCACTGGTCTCACACACGCTTTATATATACGAGTTTTTGATTTTTGGCTGATAGTTTTGTTGGTCCAGATTACATCTCGCAGACAGCTTCCGATTTTTGCGGCCTTGTGCGCTTGTGCTCGTACTTCTTCTGCAACGCATCGTTCACTGGATACTATCACCCCTAGATAGTTGAATTTTGACACCTGTTCTATTATCTTATTGTTGACAACTATCTTACATCGGATAGGCTCTTTGGCGATGACCATGGTCTTAGATTTTTCGCAACTTATGCTCAAGTTCAACTCTTCTGCGGCTATTTTAAACTCATGCACCAGGCGTTGTAGGTCGTCTTCATTCTCTGCTACCAGGATAGGATCTTCATTGATCCGTGTGCCTAACCTTTCTCAAGTATGAGCTTCACGCAGTGATCAATGGCAGATGGGTATAACTCCAAAACCACTTCACCGATTATGCCCATTAACAAACATTACCCTCGCATTGAAATGCTCAACCTACCCTGAAAATTGCAAGTGGCTATATGTTTCTGTTGGAAAGTTATGGTGGCAGCAGTCACCCATTCAACTATACGGGACGCACTCAAGGCTGCTCGGATCTCCAACAATATACTTGGATCCCGTAATGTTCAAATTTGGAACTTGGCTGTAAAGTTAGGATTGGAAGGCACTCGCAAAATCGATATTGAACAGATAGTTTCTGAGATACAGAAGTTTTCTCAACGATTTCTTTTAAATTTCTAGTGATACGATCGCCTCGAAATTTCGAAAAATTTGCGTGTTGGCTTTCTACAATTAATCACCATGTTTGAATTGGAACGGATTTGAGTTTTTTGAGTTATTGAGTAGGTAGCATCGATATATACCGATTTCTCAACATATGAATACATTTCATACCATTTTAATGACATACTTCAGTAAACGAGAGAATCGTCTATGATCACAGAATTTTTAATTCATGCATATGTATTCTATTGGAATTGAAATACGATCAAACTTACGCCTCAAGTAACTCTAGGATACGATATTCACGAAACTCCGTGAAAATTTGCTTATCATTAATATCACTTAATTCGAATTTACCATGGTAAATTCGAATTAAGAGTGTCCAATACAGGAGAATGGACAACATAATTTACCATGGTAAATTCGATTAAGGGTGTCCAATACAGAAGTATGGAAAATAGAACATACGCGCAAAAGCTTCTGACTTCACGTCAGTGCTTGAACCAATATTTTATTTTTTAGTAATATGATTGTCATGAAATTTTGTATAAGTATTTGTGTCGGCATTTTACAACCAGTTACCAAGTTTCATTTTTATCGGATCTGTATTGTTTGAAAACAAAATTATTACTCGGGAATGGTTTGGCCGATTATGGCCAACAACGAACTTGGCTGTCGTATTGGGAAACTACCCTGAAAGTTTCAAGTCGTTTTCTCTTTCCCTTCGAACCGCCGGCACCGGCCGGCCCGACAGAATTCTTCATAAGTGAGTCGAACGTAATCGTTTCACACCATTTTCGGCAAATAATTCGAAAATTGAAGCAGGAGAATTTCTCACCCACTTTTGTGATCTCAAAAAGTTCATTCATGTGTTGCCATTTCTCAGACATTCATCATATCAGTAGAACAGAAAATTTCTATAAAAGCACAACATTCACGTGATATCAATGTATAACCCGCCGAATTATCGATGTCTTACTGTTGAAGATGCAGACTCGTAAATACGACTACAAATTCCTTTTTACGACAAAACTTCTAGTGAATTTTCTATTTCGACACTTCTTAAAGTGTCAAACTAGAAAATATCTCATAATATTCGATAAATTATCTTTCCGATATCGTGTCTGGTAACTACCAGGACGAAATTAGAATTTTCACGTCTAATAACTTTCCATTGGTCATTCACGTCCATATCGATTTTGTCTGGAATTCTATGAGACTTGTTTATAGAATAATGTAGGAAAATTCGATACGTCAATATTTATAGAGTTGAAGTAGAAGTTGCTCACTTTAAACAAAATGATGCGTTCAGAAGACAAGAATATTTATTTTTCAGATCATAAATCCATTGAAATAAATAAACGTGGAGGTTAGTTACTGGAGATATTGTGAATTCTTACGAAAATGTGTGTTTATGCGTTGGTTATTGAGCATTCTTTCGACAGCATTTTGTCTACGTCCGTCGTGCGGACATGGATAATAGATTCTACAAATTTTAATTAGCTTATTATTTCAGGGATCGGGAATGTGTCTCGACTTCTGTTCATAATATTATTTACGATTATGTAAAAATATACTGAGAGACCAATAGCAGTGTATCCCAAGGATCCTTGGTTTTCGCTTAATAATGAAATATGAATTACATCGAAGAACACTAATAATAATAATCTATGCAAACGCGACATGATTTCTTGAATTCTTTTGAGTCACGTCAAAAGACACAAACTGTTGACAACTTGTTTGGTCGAATGTAAGAACAGTACACCCCGATCGGCCCGAACGTTGGAATATTTCGATGTTTCGGGAATATCTTCACGAATATAGATCCGATCGAGCTTAAATCTAGAAGTTTACTGTAAAATAAGGTTTTGATGACTCTTGTAGTGTTACCCTGGAAGCCCTCTCGTCTCCTATAAAAGAGTCACCTTATTATCTCTTGCCTGTTGCTTCATGGCATTCCGGCATTCCCAAGGCAGTAGGGAACCTTGGATGGGTTATTCGTTATAACATAGATAATTAGGAAAGCTCTGTGGTCAGGGGCTTTGGACCCATCCAGGTACTGAAGCTACTTAGCTTCAGAAAAAAAATATAATCTTCCAAATATTTCCAGTAATATAGATTCGATCGAGTTTAAATCTAAAACTTGGCTGTAAAATAAGCCGAAATATTGACATTTCTATCTTCAATATCGATTCTTTCTCCAAATGAGAAACAATTACTTGACAATTCACAAATAAACATTCTGTAAAGCAGTAATTTTCGCATCCAATAATATACGAAAATACTCACATTTCACGTAATTTTAAGAAAAAATCAACGCAAATTCGTTCGATAACCGTTTACTCAGAGTTGCTTCGATCAAAATTAAAATAACCTTGACCGGAACTGGAACTGTCATAACGACTGAATACGGGACAGTTTGGGTGAAGATATCAGATACTCGTTGATATATTAACACAATCTTTGCAAAATAAGCTCAGAATATTATGACAGCCAGGCTCATAGACTGTATGGTTTGCCCAATTTAAATAAGCCAGATGCTCCACTCTGACTAATCGTTAGTACAATCAACTCCCCAACATCTGAGCTGAGCAAGTTCATTGCGGAAATACTTAAGTCTATGAACTATGAGTTCTCTATACCCAATTCGAAGGTAATCTCAAGCAAATATCCATTATTAAATGGGTTTGGATAGCCTACTATTTTTCATTCATTGTTTGTAACTTGCAAGACTGGTTCTAGAATCCTATCAACATGTTCATTATTAAATTAAATTCAATATTTTTTTTTTGAGTTCTCTCTCACAAACTCTGAAAAATCTCTAAAATAATACGAAAATGCTCTCAAAACTCATAGAGGATCTTATGATATAATGAACTTGGAATCAGAATTACGCTGATTTGGAAATTAAGAGCTGTTAAAGCTTTGTGAAACCCTTGACAAGAAGGTGTTGAGTGTTTTATTCCATATACCATTCTGACTATTATTATTATATTATTCTTATCTATATATTATTAAATAATATTATTTATGTCACGATAACCTGAGAACGGAAAGAGACAGTGGCTTGAAATTTTCAGGTTAGGTTGTGCATCCGAATGCAACATTTGAATTTGTCTATAGGTATAATCGGTCGAACGGTTTTGTAGTTATACCCATCTGAAATTTGGTTGTTATTTCCTCAATAACTCGAAAAATACAAAACCGATATAATTCAACATGGTTATTAATGGTTGAATGCCAACGCGAAAATTCTTGCGGAATTTCGTGAGGATGATATAACTAGAAAATTTCAAAAAAGTCATTGAAAATAATTGAAAAAAATTCTATATATCATAAACTATTCGTCCGGGATCGGTGAATGGTAAATGCAATTAAGAGTGTCCAATACAGGAGAACAGACAATAGAATTCACCATGGTAAATTTGAGTGTCCAATACAGGAGAATGGACAATAGAACATACGCGCAAAAGCTCCTGACTCCTAGGGCATTTTCGTTTTTCAGTTGGCCTATGATTTCTTCGATTTTTGCTCTGTTAATTTCCATCATCGGTGCCTCGTTATTAGGGCTTCGCGAGACCACAAGACTTGATCTTAGTCTTGTTACCAAGTATCTAAGCCTAACCTTCAAATTTCAACTCTCTAACTCATTGCGTTCGAGACTAACCATTCTGCAGCCAGTCAGATAGAATTAAAATTGACTTCGAATTCTTTATCAGTGTGTGAAAACTAATTGTTTGAAACCATTTCGACTGGAAAATTCTAATTATATGTAACTACAGACATTTGCGCCAAAAAGCATTAACCTATTATTTAATATTATTTCCATGCATTGTATATTGATGGATATACCCATTCGCTAGAACTTCTCCTTACAGTTTACTTCCTGCTTTTATCTTGCATGGAATTAGTTTTCCGTCAGTTGATTTATGTCTACTATAAGTACTCCAAATTATCAATATCTGGATGAATGGACTAGAGTTATGACCTATGCGTCATGTATTCCCACCGGAAATGGACGTGTTTCCGCTTCAATTTACGGCACAGGATCACCGGTGATCAATCCAGTCTGATTTTGCATAATAACGTGAAATCATGTTCAGATTTATACGCCCTCGGTATAACAGTGCAGCAGGTGGTTCTATCCAAACATATCACTATCGTTATGGCGGTCATAAAACATGGTGTCAAATTTTGTATTTCGAACGAATTGTTCGTAATAATGGTTGAACCAGAATTGAGTGCGGGAAATAGAAAATTGTGTTCTATTTTTATTTTGGTTGCCGAAAGTTGATGCTTTCGATGTAAATGGATGTGGGCGATTGCCATATCAACTTCCTACGCTCTTATGTATAAACAATACATTCACGGAGAATTACATTTGTATTTCGTATCTACCTCACTCAAAATATGGCAAAATACTACGATTTTCCACGAACTTTGGAGATCGGAAATCTAATCTTATTGTATATCACAATTTTTTATAACAAATTCACAATCACAAATACAAAGCCCTGACGTGAAAGGAGCCTTTGCCCGCGTGTTCCCTTACAGAATTTCAGCGATATTGAACGGATAGTTTCTGAGATACAGAATTTGTTTCAATGATTTTTTTTTATTTTCCAGTAATACGATCCTCACGAAATTTCGTGAATTTGTAGGTCGGCATTCTATAACTAATTACAATGTTTGAATTGGTTCAGATTCGTATTTTTTGAGTTATTTGGGAAACAACATCAAAATTTCAGATGAGCATAACTCCATTAACGAACTTGTCCGTCGTATTTGGATCGCCACGTACCCTGGAAATTTCAAGTCGCTATCTGTTTCCGTTCTCAAGTTGTCGTGAGATACATGATATTTTGGCGCAAATGTCTGTAATATTCGAATTTTTTGCCGAAAATGGTCTCTAAACGATTAGGTTCTACTCACTGATGAAGAATTAGATTTCAAATATGATTCTGTCTGCTCGAGCGTTGCCACGATAACTTGAGAACGGAGAAAGATAGCGACTTGAGCTTTCAGAGTAGGTGGCGAATCCAAATACGACCGACAAGTTCTTCAATGGGCATAATCAACCAAACAGCCAAACAGTTTCCGAGTAATGATTTTGTCATCTACCAATACAGATCCGATCACATTGCAACTTGGTAGCTAGTTGTAGAATATTCATACAAAGACCTTTGTGAAATTTTGTTAGAATTGTGTCACTAGTAAATAAAAAAATAATTATTAAAAGATATTATTTATGTCTCGATAACCGGAGAACGAAAAGAGATGGCAACTTTCAATTTTTAGGGTAGTTTGTGCATCTGAATGCGACATTTGAGTTTATCAGTAGGCATAATCGGCCAAACGGTTTTGGAGTTATACCCATCCGAAATTCGGTTGTTATTTCTTCAACAACTCGAAAAATACGAAACCAATGCAATTAAAATATGGTTATTAGTTGTAGAATGTCGACGGGAATATTATTTCATGGGGATCGTCTCACAAGAAAATTTTATGAAAATCATTGAAAAAATTTCAATATATCGGGAACCCCGACATTCTCCGAATTTGAGGGAGCCTTCAAAACCTAACTCTACTTCAAGTTCCAAGTTTGAACACGATCGGATCAATATATTGTTGGAGGTCCTAGCAACCTTGGGTGAGTTCAGTGGCTGGATGGGTCACCGTTGCCTCGATAACTTTCGAACGAAAATAGATAGGGACTTGAAATTTTCAGAGTAGGTTGCGAATCCGAATGGGAGAGTTAAGTTTGTTGTCGGCCCAACGGTTTCGGAGTTATACCCATCTGGAATAATATTTTCTCAAGAACTCAAAAAATACAGACCCGATCGAATTGAAGCTTGGTGACTATTTGTAGAACACGACATAAAGAACTGGGTGAAATTTTGTGAGAATCGAACTACAAGAAAATTTTGAAAGGTTTACGAAAAAATATTATGCATCTCACGATAACTTAAGAACGGAAAGAGATATCGACTTGCCGTTTTCAGGCTGGGGTGTGCATCCGAATGCGACATTTGAGCTCGTTAATTAGCCAAATTGTTTTGGAGTTATACTCATCTGAAATTCAGTTGTTATTTCCTCTATAACTCAAAATATAAAAATCTGATCCAATTGAAACTCGGTGATTACTTTTAGAATGCCGACCCACTAATTTTCGCGCAATTTCATTAATATCGTATCCCGATGTTAATTGAGACGTAAGTTTTTTGGCGCTCTAGTTCCTCGGAACTGAGTGCTTATCAATTTGCCCAAATGTCTGTAATTTTCGAATTTATCGATGAATATGGTCTTTAACGATTTGGTTCGACTCACTGATCAAGAATCCGTGGTCTAAATTCATTCTGTCCGGCCGTCCGGCCGTCCGGCCGGCCGGCCGGCTGTAGGCACGATAACTCTCGAACGGAATGAGCTAGACAGTTGAAATTTCCAGAGTAGATTTGGGAGATGAATATCTCGGCTAAGTTTGTTATTGGGCCAAATCGGACAGATGGTTTCGGAGTAACAAAAAAAAAATTATTTTTTACAAAGCAAATTCCAAATTTGATTTTTTTCAATAAGCAGTTTTACCATAGGAATACAATGATATCATTTTTAACTCTAACAAGCTAATACTTTCGGAGATATGATTTTTCAAAATTTCAATAATAAATGCTATTTCAACGTTGTCACAGTATGATATAATTATTCTATGCATGAATTGTCATAATGTCAACTTATTTTACGGAGACATGACAATATCTAATCAATCGAAGAATTGTGAGAAAAATCTCAGTTGTATGCTCCGAAATTAGTTTTTCTCAGAAAAGTCTTATATTTCGGAACGGAACATGAAGTAAGAGATCTGAAAGAAGTGAGACTGCTTTCCATCCATAGACATAGATATAACTCTCGAATGGAATGAGGTAGGTAGTTGAAATTTTCAGAGTATGTTAGGGAGATGAATATCTCGGTTAAGTTCGTTATTGGGCAAAATTCGCCAGATTTAATTTGATATCTTCCATGGTGCAGTTTTCATTCTCATGATTGCTCATTTAATCTTGATAAATGAACTATTATTTGAATTGAATTTCCTTTATGCTGCAGTTCTATCATTGGAATACATTGATATAATTCCCAACTCTGAGAAACCAATACTTTCGGAGATATAATTCGTCTGTTTGACTAGAGTGCCAGAAAGCTCCTGTCCACAGGGCTTGAACCCATTTTTTCTTATTTTAATTCCAATAATAGAATACATATTATGCAAGAATTAAAAATTCTGTGAATATCGATGGTCAATTGGTAGTATATTGTCTAATAGAGGTGAGTAGACAATAGAACATACGCGCAAAAACTTCACCAATTTTTAATAATTTTTTTTTAATTTTCTAGTTATCTTCACGAAATTTCACATACGTCTTTGCGTCAGTATTCTACAACTTGTTACCAAGTTTCTATTCTATCGGACCTGTATTGTTTGAAAAGAAAATTAGTAGGTATGTATCTACCCAGAAATCGTTTGGTCGATTATGCCCATTAACGAATCGTCGCATTCGGATACGCCCTTCCCTGAAATTTCAAGTCGCTATTTCTTTCCGTTCAAAAGTTATCTTGCAACGGCCTGTCTGATGTAATCAAATTCGACCACTAATTATTCAGATATCAGTAACCGATTGAGGCCATTTTCAGCGAAAAATTCGAAGTTTAACGAGATATCGGGAAAATGATATCAAGCTGTTCCCCAGAACATGAGAGCAAAACCCTGTTTTTGCTCTACTCGGGTGTTCGTTATTTTAAAAAATCAGACTTTTCAGTATTTTGGTATCTATCGGTGATTACCAAAAATTTTAAATGCTGTGAGCTGTATGGGGGAAATGTATTTTCCTCAATATTGATAATAACCTCTTCTAGAAATTAAAATTCCTGAGTAATAAACATTTTATTGCAGTCATATTTGGTAAAGTGGAATTCACAAATATTTTCGATATAGTTATAAATTTTGTGCCAATACGTTAATTTCACAAGGGGTTTCAAAACCCCACAAAATAAATAATATAAAAGAAATATATAAAACATAATTCGAAATTTTCAGTTTGTTTTTAACAAGCTGTCACTCGGAAAAAAATGATAATACAGCAAAAAAAAATGGTTAAATTGTAGCTCCAACTGTCTAGTTTCTAGAACTGGCCATACAAATTTTTATCAACTACGGTTCCAAAGTAATCTCAAGGAAACCACTGAAAAAAAAATCCAGATATTTGCTTGCCTTCAAAAAAGTCTGTGGAAATCGCAGTTTTCAGTTTTTTTCCGGGACACTTCACAGTTATATCGAATTATTCAAATACCCTTAAATCTGCGAATTATTATCTTTTTTCCAGTCAAAAATATCGCTTCGAATAAACTGTTTTCATGAAGAACTACTGATAGCGCTTCATAAGAATGGTTTCTCTGATTTCATAACCCTACTTAATTCCTGTACGATCAATATTTCCCCTCTTGTTGATTATCAAAGTAAGAAGGCACTGTCTTGCTTTGATTGAAAATAACTCCGCAGTAAATTATCGTTCAGGCGGAAAACCTTTCTTTAGCGACAGGTATTTACCCTGAGTATTGTAACAAAATCAGTATTACATTGTAGAATGAATATAAAAACAGTTAAATTCTTTTTCTGATAAGTTTGAGGTGATACTTGAAGCAGTATAATTCAATGTATTGATAAATGCCATCGGAAGTTTAAACTATTTCTCCTAGTATGATGGATATGATAAATCATGTATTTTCACGTATTAATTCTAAATATGAGAATGGGTTTGCTAACACTTTAGTTTTCTGAGATTATTACTATTTAGTTGTGTTCCCGAAATAATTACAATATTCGAAATAAATCTGTGGAAATTCGGAAAATTTATTATAATCATTCATTATTATAATCATTTTTCATGCAGTATATAGACCTATTCAATCAAATATGTGGATTATACTGGATAAAAGTAATTCCTTCAGATGCTACTGACAATTTTGAAGAAAATCTTCTCATTCCCGAATAATGTTGCACGGAATCCAAAGAGATTAAATTGTAACCGATGACTTTCGAGTACGGAATAATCCAGAACGAATGAAAAAGATATATGGTTTCAATCAAATATCGATCTTATAAGTCCTTCCTCCTGATCAATGCATTAAGCCGCTTTTGAGGACGCCGTTCCAAGACCATGGAGAATAAAATATTGATCGTATGAAATATAAGTAGAAAATGAATAGGGAGATATTAAATGTCATGGTGGCCGATGAAATGATGTTGGAAATATGATCTCAGGAGAGTTCTAAGATGCGGCATGACATGAGATAGTCATTTTCACCGTTTATGATCATGATATATGATATATTTCAGCGGAAAAGCTTTAAACAATCGACCAAAATCTTAATGTCAGAAGAACATGAAATTATAGACGCAGAAAAATATAAGCATTCTTCCAATATAATTCTTTGAATTGGGTTGTTAAACCTTAATCTTGCAAAGAGTTGAAAACTCGAATCACACTGGAAATAAATTTAGTTGTTGAAAGCAAGAACAAATACGTGTTACTAGCTCCCATCAATGTTCTGCAGCTCTGACAGATTTAACTATCTCATGACTTCATCAATCTTTCCACAGTCGACGTTTCACGTTACGAAACCCTTGCGTCACCTATGCTAGAAGATATGGAACTCAGCCTTCACCTACTGCTGAAATTCGAGTCATGATAACATATGCCCCAATCCCACGATTTCAAATTCAAGAGGAGACTCCTGGAATGCTCAAATAGTATATTCTAATGGCTGTAGAAGCAGTCGAGCGTTTTTTTGAATGACAATACAGAAATGGCTCGTACCATTGTTAATACAAAAAAAATCTTAAGAAGTACTGACGTGAAGTCAGGAGCTATTTTGACCATGTTCTATTGTGTATTCACGCCTCACATACCATCACAAAATACCGCATAAAGTTGACTATGAATGAAGGAAGCGTTCATTATCATCATCATCATGATATGAGCCCAAAATTCCTGCGTTATTGAAGAAATATCAACAAAATTTCGGATGAGTATAAGGGTCAAAATCAGAGAGGTGAGCATTACGCTTCTGACAAAGGTTTTCTTGATAAAATAACATGATATTACTGAAATATTCATTTTAAAATAAAGGTTCTGTGCTTAATTACGAGGCAGTTAGCATTTTTATTTTTCAATAATAATATTTTAATTTATTTCAAAGAAAAAAGGGTCTGAATAGTCATTCCGGGAATGCGTCCTAATACCATGTTTCATAGATCAGACCAGTCAAAAATATGTACAATTACGACTTATAAATGTCTTATTTTAATATAAGCGTTGAAAATCATCTGATTAAGAATATACGTATAAATTGAATGAATACCAGTTTGATTTCTTCATATTTTGGCTATTCAAATGCTGTCTGACGTTTAACAAATCATTCCGTGATCGTGGTAGATATCGGTCGATTTAATTGAAACAATACACGTTATGTGACGTTAGTGAGCTTCAGTGTGAACTTCACTAGTCAAAGTAAAAGGCGTGTGTCTTGTTTACGGAAAAAAATAATTAATTTTGTTGAAAAGTACCTTTTAATTTGATATGTGTGAAGCGTACTTCAATTCCCTGTCACTACGGGAACGCTCTTTGGTGATTTGGTTTTCGAAAATTTGCATACTTTTTGTGAAATTCTTATAAATATTACAGGTCACTTGTTCATAACCTCAAAAACTAATATCTAACATGGCGGCGTCAAGCGTGACATGAAAATATTTATCGAATAGTCATTTCGGGAACGTTCTCGTATGACGGGCGTTCCCTAAATGACCCGGTGTTTCTGAAATGACATGTTTTATAGGCAACATGATACTCTAATGCTTTCAAAAGCATAACCATGCAAAATTTTGGTTTTATAGGTATCCATTTAGTATGAGTATTAGGGGAAATTATAAAACAAGACAGTATAGCTTATGAAAAATATCGTGAAAAGGCTAATGCAAGGAAGCGCAAGTTTTTAAATAAAATACCACCTGAAAAAAAAGAGATGAAGAGTATGAAAGATAGGGAATATTACCAAAGGAAGAAACCTGAAAATAAAGTTAAGACTGTAAGTTATATGACTGAAAGACAGAAGAGGACACAGAGAAAGTTATGGAGAATAAATTGCCAAAAGTATATACAAAAAAAAAAAGATGATGGCAAATATTTTAGCTAACAGCCTCCCAGATTCTGAATATGAGATAGAAAACTATAATCGCCTGTCGAGGAAGAAATTAGGATGAAAACAGGTTTAAAAATAAAAAGTAAGAACAGAAACATAAAATGCAAGGAATTATAGATCAGTTGCGAAAAAAAGTTCAGAGAAGCAGAAGACGCGAAGAAAGAGCATCCCAAAACAGTGCTGATACGCCTACTCGTAAAGTTGATGAAATAATAAGAGGATGTTCTGTTACTCCGGAAGTTCGTAAATGACTATTATTTGGCGAGGTTTTGGCAAAACACAACTAAAAGACACCGTTGATGAATTACCGAAAACTTTTAAACAGTGGGAGGCTTTTCAAAAATGCGTAAGTGGCAACCATATGAAAAAACACCGATTTGTAGTTAAAATTTTTATATTCATGTTCCTCATTCCTTAAGTACAAATAAAGGTATAATACTCTGTAAATGTATAATATTTTCATGCATAAAATAGGCCAATACCAGGCGTTGCCTTCATTCAGGGAACGTCAACGTCATTTAGGGAACACCCCATCATTTTCGGGAACATCACAAAAACAGCAAATAAATTACTAATAAGTAAAGCTATAGTTAAATCTTATATATACAACATGAAATGCTCTTTGAACTTTTGTATTTATATTATTAATATATAACGAAGTACAAAAATGAATACAATAAATTGAAATTTTTGGAGCGAAATTTACACCAATGGAAAATTTATGGAGAATTATTTGCAAAATAAGTGTTTTTATTATAAAAATATACATAATAATAACATTTTCCGAGTTAGGAACTGGTTAATTACAATTTCTTGAAGGTGATTCTTGAATGCATTGGTTGTATTATTATTAAAAAAAATATTAAAAAGTGTTCCCGAAATGACTTTTGGTCTTGGTATAATGCTTCTTGACAGGTATAATTTCTAAAATGTATATTTTTGTGCGTGCCTCTTCACAGGAAAGGTTCATGACTAATGACACAACGGACTCCACTTGTTAGTTTTCTTCAAAAGAAAACTTAATTTCTCAGATATTTGGAAACATAAAATGCTCACCTCTCTGATTCTGACCCATAACTCCGACACCATTTGGTCGATTATGTCGATTGATATTATGTACAAATATTTTTGTATAAGAGCGGGATAAATATAGCTTTACAAAATTATTCATTATTGTATACCATTTCGTTTATATATTATAATATTTATTATCGTAATTCAGAATTAAGCGAGACGAGACGAGACAACTGATTACGAGACGAGAACGAGACTTAATTTTTTGGCAATTGGCGAGAGCGAGGCAAGATTTTTTATAGTCTCGCCTACTCTCGTCTCGTGTGAAGCCCTATTCGCCGTATGAACCTCATGTTGGTATGGCCGAGATCAATATAAAAAAAATTGGTTCAAGCACTGACGTGAAGTCAGAAGCTTTTGCGCGTATGTTATATTGTCCATTCTTCTGTATTGGACACCCTTAATCGAATTTACCATGGTAAATTATGTTGTCCATTCTCCTGTATTGGACACTCTTAATTCGAATTTACCATGGTAAATTCGAATTAAGTGTCCAATACGGGAGAATGGACAACATAATTTACCATGGTAAATTCGATTAAGGGTGTCCAATACAGAAGAATGGACAATATAACATACGCGCAAAAGCTTCTGACTTCACGTCAGTGCTTGAACCAATTTTTTTTTTCGTGATTTTTTTTGAAATTTTCTAGGGGTACCTACGGTTATTAAAATTTTTTTTTTCGTCATTTTTTTCGAATTTTCTAGTGGTACGGTTCTTACAAAATTTTGAACACATCTTTATGTTGACTTTCTACTACTAGTTACCAAGCTTCAATTCGATCGAACATTTATTTTTTCAGTTATCAAGAAAATAATATTCCAGGTGGGTATAACTCGGAAACCGTTAGACCGATTATGCCCAAAAACGAACTCAACTCTCCCTTTCGGATACGCAACCTACCCTGAAAATTGCAAGTCCCTATCTCCTTTCGTTCGAAAGTTATCGAGGCAACGGTCACCCATCTACTGAATTCACACAAGAAAGCTCCAATCTCCAACAATATTTAACCGATCGTATTAAAACTTGAAATTTAGCGGTAGAGTTAGGTTATGAAGGCTCTTGCAAAATTTCATCAATTTCTAACGATTAGTTACTGATATATAGAATTTTTTTTTTTTATTTTCAATGATTTATTAAAAATTTTCTACAAATGCTATCCTCACCAAATTTTGCAAACATTTCCGCGTTGGCATTCTACAACTAATAACCATGTTTGAATTCAATCGGTTCAGTACTTTTCGAGTAAATGAGGAACAAAAACCACGAAATTTCAGAAAATTTCAGATGGCTATAACTCTAAAACCGTTTGGCTGATTATGCTCATAAACAAACTGAAATGTCGTGTTCTGGTGCTCATTCTAACCTGAAAATTTCAAGCCGCGATCTCATTCCGTTCTCAAGTTATCGTGACACCAAAAATATTTTTTAATAATTTTTTTAAAATTTTCTAGCCATATGATTCGCACAAAATTTCACAAACGTGCTTAGGTTCATATTCTACAACTACTCACCAAGTTTCAATTCGATCCGATTTATATTGGTTCAAAACAAAATCATTACTCGGAAACCGCTGGACCGATTATGCCCATTAACGAACTTGTCCGTCGTATTGGGATGCGCCACCTACCCTGAAAATTTCAAGTCGCTAGCTCTTTTCGTTCTCAAGTTATCGTGGCAACGGCCGGACGGCCGGCCGGACAGAATCAAATTTGACCTCGAATTCTTCATTGGGGAGTCGAACTTAATCGTTTGAGACCATTTTTTTCAAAAAATTCGAAAGTTACAGACATTTGGGCAAAACTATAACGCGATGTTCCCCAGAACATACGCGCAAAAAAATTACTCGACCGCTTCACGCATCCCACCTTCATCAATGAAACCTGGACTTTTTCTGTGGGCCACACAAGCAATAAAAGTCTATTTCAATCGTGAAAGTATGACTTGTCTTACATATCTCGTTTCGAATATATCGTCTATTTCGAAAATTATGAATAGGTCTTCATAAAAGTTTGTATAAACATTGAAATCGTTATTTTACATCCTAGTCCCAGATCGAAACCTGGTTTTTTGGTTGTATTTGTATTGTCTTTGGGTTATTAAGAATAGAGGTTATTTAATAATAATAATTTACATTCCTGGACTCAGCTATAGAACTCAGATAGAGCCAATCCTAGATTTCTTCGAAAAGTTATCATGCTTGCAAACGGCCGGACAACTAGACATAATCAAATTCTCAGTAAATCTAATGCACCTAATCATTAGAAATCATTCCTCAAAATCCGGGAAAAATACAATGTGTTCCATATGATCAGAAAATATTTTTCACTGGTGATATCGTTGGTGTTATTTCGTTACTGTTTATTATGCATCATTTTCTATATAATGCTTCTGAGAAATATCTGCTGTTTCTAACGTAGATCCGATTCTCAAAAGAATTCAGAATTTATATTTTATAGATATTTTTCATAGATCAGAAAAAAACCATACAATGATTTTTCATTTGAATATAATCTCTCTACCTACATCAATATCAATTGTCAATAACAAAAGCGTATTGAATGGTTTCTATCTGGGATTTCTCTCCCAAACTCTGAAAAATATCTATAAAATAAAAAATTAATTATTTTGTGATTTGCTTCTGCGTAAGAAACACAAGATATTTGTCAGAAGCAATCAATTGAACAATGTTGCCTAACAAATAACAACGAAACAACATCAACGAAGAAACAACTATATCGTAACGTTTCGGAGTCTATATCAGACTCCTTCTTCAGACGCTTAACGAAAAAATCTTCAGAACTATTCTTCAATGTGACAATTCTCGAATCTCAGAATAACAATCAACAAAATAGTTCTGAAGTTTTTTTCGTTAAGCGTCTGAAGAAGGAGTTTGATATAGACTCCGAAACGTTACGATATAGTTGTTTCTTCGTTGATGTTGTTTCGTTGTTATTTGTTAGGCAACATTGTTCAATTGATTGCTTCTGACAAATATCTTGTGTTTCTTACGCAGAAGCAAATCACAAAATAATTAATTTTTTATTTTATAGATATTTTTCAGAGTTTGGGAGAGAAAACCCAGAAAGAAACCATTCAATGATGAATATACCTCCCACAGTATCCTTTAATGTTTACTTAATAACATAGTATGGCTACTCAAAACACGACAAACTACTACAAGCTATAGAGATTCTGTGTTTCGACGATATATTTCCGTTTCGGTGGCACCAGCAAAAAAAAAATCGAATCAGGAAAGAGCCGGAAAGAATTTCATAATTGTTGCCAAGATCAAAAATTATCCAATAAGGACCAAGGGGTATATTTTTGAACAAACTACTCTTCACAAATCCCCATAAAACTAAATCTAATGGGTTAAGATCAGGTGATCGCGCTGGACAATCGATCGCTACTCGCCTTCCTATCCACCGATTTGGAAATATTGCGTCGAGGTACTGCCAGGCATTCCGTTGGTAATGTGGTGGTGCTCCAACCTGATGGAACCATATCTTATTGCGTGGAACTTGAAGAATTCCTTGATCAGGATATAAATTTGTCAAAGTTGGAACGCCATCATTTTGAAGTAGTGTTAAATAATTAGCCCTCAATGAAAAGGGAGCCTATGATATGGTTTCTAATATTTTCTGCCCAAACATTAACTCTCATTAACCTTTTGAGCAGGGAATTACTTGTGTTCCTCTCTCATCAGGGAGAATTTTCGGTAGACCAGTATCGGCAATTTTGACGATTAGCATGGCCGTTGAGAGAAAAATTGCACTCATCCAAAAAAACAATACGCCTATTAATTGGATAATATTATTATCCAACATTTTTTCAGAAAAATAAATTCTATCAAAATCGCCTTCCAAGAATTCCTGGGTAGGTGTCATTTTATAGGGATGCATTTTATAATGTTTTAATATGTTTAGAATCGATGTATGCCTGACATTGAATGTTGTGGAGGCATCTCTACTCGATTCATGTGGATTTTCTTCATGCCTCACATCTAATTTCAAGTCCTCACACAGTGTATTAGCAGCTGTTTTTGGCGCGCATGTTCCGAGGAACATCGCGTTATCATTTTGCCCAAATGTCTGTAACTTTAGAATTTTAGGCTGAAAATGGTTTCAAACGATTAGGTTCGACCCACTGATAAAGCATTGCAGGTCAAATTTGATTCTGTCCGGCCGTTGCCACGATCACTTGAGAACGGCCAAAGATAGGGACTTTTCAAGAATTTTCAAGGGGCGCGCCCAAATATACGACGGACAACTTTGTTAATGGGCATAATCAGCCAAACGGTTTCCGAGTAATAATTTCGTAATCAACCAATAGAGATCCGTTCGGCATAATCGGCCGAACGGTTTTGAAGTTATACCATCCTGAAATTTGGTTGTTACTTCCTCTTTAACTCAAAAAATACGAATGTTTGAAAAATGATTGCCTATGTCTATACTTTATTTATTATGATGAATAATTGCACAATTCACACACAAGCTGAAAATTTAACTCAATGAAAAATTATATACGATTTACACTAATGTATTCAATATTGTGACGCGTTTCGTCGACACAGCGCCTTCATCAGACTACATCATAGTAAATTCTTGAAGGAGAAGAATAGAAAAATAGAATAGAATTTACCATCGATTTGACCGATTTCTCAACTTCATTGTAGAGTTCGGTTTTGAAGGTTCTCGCAAAATTTCAGCGACGTTGGACGAATACTTTTTGATATACTTTTTTTAATATTTCTCGATGATTTTCAATGATTTTTGAAAAAATTTCTAGTAATACGATCTTCACAAAATTTTGCGAAGATATTTGCGACGGTATTCTAGCTCCAATTACCATGTTTGAATTGAATCGGCCTCGTGTTTTTTAATGATTCGGGAAATAAAAACAAATTTCAGATTTATATAAGTCCAAAACCGTTTAGTTGATTATGCCTGCTAAGGAACTAAATTGTCGCATTATTATGCTCAGCCTACCCTGAAAATAGCAAGTTGCTACCCCTTTTCGTCCTCGAGTTATCCTGAGATGAATTATATTTTTTCATAATTTTTTAAAATTTTTCTAGTGATATCATTATCACAAAATTGTTTTATTACTCGGAAACCGTCGGGCCCAGAATGTCCATTAACGAACTTGTCCGTCATATTGTGCCACCTTCCCTGAAAATCCTTTCCGTTCTCAAGTTATCGTGGCAACGGCAGAACAGAATCAAATTCGTCATCAGGGAGTTGAACCCAATCGTTTGAGACCATTCCGGCAAGAAAATTCGAAAACTACAGCCATTTGGGCATAATGATAAATTCAAATTGTAGTATTCCTGTATCCAACGTTCAGATCGTGGCATAATTTAAGTACGTTTACGAATATACTTAAGGTTTAAACATACTGTGAAAATGTCAACCGTTGCGATCAAAAATTCTTCATCTTCTCTTCTTTTCAATTTTGTTATTGTTTTTACGCTTATTCTAGCCTACTACATACCAAATCTCAGCTTTTTAGGATTCAGGAAGTACCCTAGTTTTATGCGCGCATGTTCTGGGGAACATCGCGTCATCATTTTGCCCAAAGTACTGTAATTTTCGAACTTTTTACCGAATATGTTCTCAAACGATTAGGATCGACTGCCTCATGAAGAATTCAAGGTCAAATTTCATTCTGTCCGGCCGGCCGGCCGTTGCCACGATAACTTGAGAACGGAAAGAGATAGCGACTTGAAATTTTCAGGATAGGTGGCGCATCCTAGTGCGACAGACAAGTTAGTTAATGGACATAATCAGCCCAACTGCTTCCGAGTAATAATTTTATTTTGAACCAACACTAATCCGATCGAATTGAAACTTGGTGTGTAGATGGAGAACACAAACATAAAGACTTTTGTGGAAATTTGTGGGAATCGTATCACTAGATAGTTTTAAAATAATTAATGAAAAATATTTTTTATGTCACGACAACCTGAGAATGGAAAGAAATAGCGACTCGCAATTTCTAGGTTAGGTTGTGTACTGAATGCGACATTTGAGATTGTTAACCGGTATAATTGGCCAAACGGTTTTGGAGCTATACCCATCGGAAATTTAGTTGTTATTTCCTCATTAACTCAGAAAATACGTAACCGATCCAATTCAAGCATGGTTGTTAGTTGTAGAATGCCGACGCGAACATTCCTGCAAAACTTCGTAAAGGATCGTAATACCAGAAAATTGTCAAAAAATCATTGAAGTCTGTCGTTAAAATGGTATAGAATAATGCATTCACATATAATAAAAGCTGAGAAAACGATATACAGGGTGTAACTAAATAAGTGTAAAATATTTAAGGGGGTGATTCCTCATCGAAAAAAAGATAGGATCTTTCATATAAAGAAACTTCATTGGAGCATCCCTTGTTAAAATACAGTCCCTTAAAGGGGGTACAGAAAATTTGTTTAATAATTTTCTTCACAAGCACTAAAAAAGTCACAATATTGAAATTAACCTGATATTTTTTAATACCAAAAAGACACTTAGCCAGTAATTTATTTGTTTTATCCCATGGTTGTAAGGGGTGGAAAACGCAACCCCTAAAATTTATTTCCAATGTAACTTTTTGTCTTATTATTTGTTTACCATTTTAAAATTTATTTCTGATAACCTGTTTCATTGTAATCAAAAAATTTTTCTTGAATTTTTTCCTTTGGGCGTCAGAATGGATATGTTTTTCATGCATGATGGGGCTCCCACCCATTTTAGTGCAGTAGCACGTCAGCATTTTGCTGAAAAACATGCAAATCAGTGGATAGGTCGAGGAGGACCACAAAATTGGCCCACTCGATCCCCGGATCTCAATCCTTTCGATTTCTCTATTTGGGGCCATTTAGAGCATTTGGTTTATCCTACTCCTGTTCGCGATGTAGAGGACTTAAGAAACCGCATCATGGATGCGTCCAGGGTAATTAGAGAGACTCCAGGAATATTTGAGCGAATACGTGGCTCAATGCGCCGACGTCTAGACGCATGCCTAGTTTCTGAATTTATTATTGAATATTTAATATGATTATTATTAATTACGATGATTGTTATTAATTACTATGAGTGTTATTAATAAATTAGTTTCGTTTATTCCCCTTCAATCATTTAATGCAGGTAGTACCTACAAAATAACAATAAATCCAGATCGCATTTATGACGATGTATATCTCTGTAGTTGTTCGTAAAATAATGTTTTGCTGCGATCTGGTTTACTTTGGGCAAAAAATTCAAGAAACATTTTTTGTTTAGAATGAAAAAGGTTATCGGAAATAAATTTTAAAATGGTAAACAAAAAGTTACATTGAAAATAAATTTTAGGGGTTGCTTTTTCCACCCCTTACAACAATGGGATAAACCAAATAAATTACTGGCTAAGTGTCTTTTTGGTATTAGAAAATATCAGGTTAATTTCAATATTTTGACTTTTTTAGTGCTTGTGAAAAAATTATTAAATCAATTTTCTGCACCCCCTTTAAGGGGCTGTATCTTAACAAGGGATTCTCCAATGAAGTTTCTTCATATGAAAGATCCTATCTTTTTTTCAATGAGGAATCACCCCCTTAAATATTTTACACTTATTTAGGTACACCCTGTATATCGATGCTAAATTCGATTAACAGTGTCCAATACAGGTGATGAGTCTACAATAGAACATGCGCGCAAATGCTACTGACTTCACGTCAGTGCTTGAACCATTTTTTTCTTCAACGAATCTCATAAGGCAGTAACTGTCAATGTAAATCGGTATCGTTCAATGTTGACTTATTTTTATGGCCTGAGTTGGTTCGTTTCGATCTGCACAACATGTCAGACAAGAGGACAGTGCCACTTTTCATACTGCCAATGTCACAATGACTTTATTGGGAAAAAAATTTGGTGATTCAATTATTTAAAAAAAATTGACCGACCTGCGATTTAACTCCATTAGACTTCTTTATTCGAGGTTACATTGAGTCATTGGTTTACAGCAATCATCCAGCAAATTTCGCAATATCCAGCAATATTGAACGAGTAATTGCTAACATACGACCTGATTTGTGTGAGTGACTCACGGAAAATAGGGTTCAACGACTTCATTCCTGCCAACGTTTCCGTAGTGAACATTTAAATTTTTTTGTTTTGTTTCATAACTAAGTATCCATTGTACTTTATAATGAAACAAAAATTTCAATAGTTTTCGAATAAATAATGTGTTTTATTTACAAAACAAAATGGGGCGCTCTTAATGAAAGACCCCTTACTATCTACATCTCATCCATAGAATTTGGACTTTAGTGATGTCCATACCGAAACTATGCTGGTTTGAATATAAGTCGAACTGCTTCGAGGAAAGGTCCCTGCTCTTTTTGGCTCGTCTTGGCGGAGATGCCGAAACTGAAGAAAATAATTACTTCCTAACAAGTTTCTCATTCTTGGAAAAATAGTCCATATTTCAATGATATTCTTCAGTAGAATCAAATGGCTGCAGTGTGTCTAAGTCTCCAGGCGTTCCCCGAAGAACAAATATACATTGTTTGAACTTTCCCACGTACTCTTGCTCGTAAAACTCCCACACAGATTCATGTAAGACGAGAAAACTCCCATCTAACACGCTAACTCAAATTTATAGTTATCGGTTATTGATTTTCCTCTCCAAGAAATTCAATGAACAACATCCTTTACACTAGCTTCCCTAGGGATTATTTCGTGTCTGAAATATTGACAGGTAGTATCCAGGGGGGTTTTCCGGAAAATCGACGGTACGAAAGAAAAATCTAGCGGACGACTGATTATTGGGACGGGGCTGAACAAATTGGGCGAAATCTCCGAACCGAGATGGAATTATTATTCGGCTGAAAGAATCTACAGGAGAACGAATCATTCGGGAGGATATTCCTTCAAGGGTTGCAGGAATTTCCCGATCCGGAAAATTCGATGGGTGATAAGAAATGTTTTGGAGCTCAATGCAAAATTTGCTGTATATTTCAATCCTTCCCACTGGGAAATATAGTGTGGAGTAAAATATCTAACTTTCGGGTTTCCTGATAGGAAAAAAAGAATTCGGTATTCAAATACCAACACACCCTTGAATGTTTTGCGTGGTCCATCAACGTCAACACGTCCATCAAAGTCAACATTTTCATCATGCTGAAGCTTTACGAACGGGTAATATTTGGAAATTATTGAAAACTACAGGGTTGCATTTTGAGTATAACTCACATTTTTAGAAACTGTCATATATATTCTGAAATGCGAAAGAAGTGAGGAAAGTTTCGGAAGCTTATTCTGAAATTATTTTCTCTCGCCAATTTCTTAGAAGATTCATCTATTTCGGTACAGAACACGAAGTAAGAGATGTGAGGGAACTTATGTTCTGTACCGAAATATAAGAATATTCTGGAAAATTGCTGAGATAAACCAATTTCGTAACAAACTACTGTGATTTTCCTCACTTCACTCACATTTTGAAATATACATTTAGCCCATATTCCAGTTTTGTTTTTACCGGAAATATTCTAAATTCAATTTGATTAACTTACCAAAGTATATATTTCCATCATCATATGGATTATCCAAGAGCTATCTACGATAGCTGAGGTTATTTCATTGTTCATGTGGCATTCAAACATACTTTGTTTGACATGTCTCTTATCTGTAGATGAGATGACAATAATGATCACATATGAACACAGATCATAAAACTCAAAGATACGGATGTTAATATTCGATTACAGCATTCTGTGAAATCATTGAGTTACGATTAAATATTGAAATTTTGAAAAATCATAGCTCTGACACAATAATTTTTTCAGAGTTGAAAATGATATCAATGGATTTTTATGATGAAACTGCATCTTAAGAAAATTATTTGAAATTTGCAATGTAAAAAAAACTTTTTTTTCGTTAGTCCGAAACCGATTTGCCAAACAACGAACTTAGCCGAGATATTCATCTCGTAAACCTACTCTGAAATTTTCATTTCTAGCTCTTTCCGTTCGAGAGTTATCGTGTCAACGGCCGGCCGGACCGGTTGGTCGGACAGAATCGATTTTGACCACGGATTATTGATCAGTGTGTCGGACCTGAATGTTTGAGACCATTTTCAAACAAATATTCGAAAATTACAGCTGTACTGAAACAAGATCGCCAAAAAAGGAAAAAAAGACTACAAACGAGGATAGCCACAAATAACGCATAAAATGTGTATTCGTTGTTTTGAGAACTTTCTGAACATTTTGGAAAATGAAGACTTTAAACGGAGGTCTGAATAGTTTTGATACCATCGAATAGTTTAGTGTTGCCCTCTCCCGCTAATTGCGCAATTAAATTTGATAGGAATCTGTTAATTGTCGAAGCAACTTTGCTTTGTGTAACCCACGGTAGGTCTATGAATCACCTCATATGTTGGATTTACATACAGCAGCAAATTTTAATTAGAGCATTCTATGGAATCAAGAATTACGATTATTTATTGAAATTTTGAAAAATCAAGTAGAGTAGGTTAGGGAGATAAATATCTCGGTTAAGTTCGCTATTGGGCAAAATAGGCCAGATGGTTTCGGAGTAACGAAAAAAAAAATTTTTTTTAACTTACAAATTTCCGAATGAATTCTTTTTAAGATGCAGTTTCACCATAAAAATCCATTGGTATCATTTTCAACTCTAACAAGATAATACTTTCGGAGATATGATTTTTCGAAATTTCAATAATGAATCGTACTTCTATGTTTTCACAGAATGCTATAATTATTCTATCTATGATTTATTATATCATGTTCATACTCGTAGATGTCAGCCTGTTCTATAAGAGAGAGTCAAATTCATTCCAGCTGTTTTAATTTGATTTCTACCATGGTGCAGTTCTCATATTCAGATTGCTCATTTAATCTTGATAAATAAACTATTATTTGAATTTAATTTCCTTTATGATGCAGTTCTATCATAAGAATACATTGATATAATGCTCAACTCTGAGAAACCAATACTTTCGGAAATATAATTTGTCTGTTTGAACAAGAGCGCCAGAAAGCTCCTGTCCACACGGCTTGAACCAATTTTTTATGACATTTTGGATATTTCTGAGGATTTCGAGAGAATCGTTCAATTTTTTTTCTCGATATCAGCAGATAGCAAATAAGACAAAACCACAAGAGACCATAAAGTTTAGTATAATAACAAAGCTTCTTTTTACACTTTTTTAAATCCACAGTGGTTTAACAAAAAAAAGTTCTGGAGGAAAACAGGAGACAGTGTTCCAGAAAAAAATCACCCTGTTGATTTGCTATCAAAATTGGCATGTCACATGGTGTGAACTATCAATTAAAATATTTATGCCAAATTTCGAACTTTAACACCCTGTATCTCAAAAACGAAACGTTTGCGGTCCCATGTTTATGAGACTTCTTTTTCTTAAAATTACTCAAGGAATTTTCTCTTTTCGTTTGTACCTCCAGGGGGAACACCCTGTATAGCAAAATATATCAACAGACGAATCGATAATTGCGGAAAAAACGGGTGTAAGCAATTTATCCGCAGTAAGCCCATAAGTTTTGGATATAAAGCTTGTGTTATGAGTAGGTTCCAAGCCATGGTTTCTTTCTGGGTTCACTCTCCCAGACTCTGAAAAATATCTATAAAATAAAAAAATATTATTTTGTGATTTGCTTCTGCGTAAAAAACACAAGAGATTTGTCAGAAGCAATCAATCGAATAATGTTGCCTTACAAACAATAACGAAACAACATCAACGATGAAACAACTATATCGTTAAATTTCGGAGTCTATATCAGACTTTCACCGTTGATGTTGTTTCATTATTGTTTGTTAGACAACATTGTTCGATTGATTGCTTCTGACAAATCTCTTGTGTTTTTCACGCAAAAGAAATCACAAAATAATACATTTTTATTTAATAGATATTTTTCAGAGTTTGGGAGAGAAAACTCAGAAAGAAACCATTTACTAATGAATATACCTCCCACAGTATCCTTTAATGATTACTTAGTACCAATCCAGGCTATTGCTTGAGGTTTGAGATTTACCAAGGGCGAAAAAAACATGAAATGACCAAAGAAAGTCGAAGACTTGTTATATAAAAAAAATCTTTGTTCACGTTTTTCTTTGTATTTTGATAATTTTGTTACCTCGGTAAAATTGATACATAAACATACTGAGACGAATTTTGGAGCAACCGGAACACTAATTGAAACAGAATCATGAATGTGAATTAGTTGATTCAACAATAATGTCAAAAGCAATGAGGGGAAATATTTATAGCGCAGTGGATGAGGAGAATGATATCAGAGGTATAAAATAGAAAGATAATAGTTTCGTAACCGTATTGTCAAATGAGTATAGTGTTGAGTCTAAGCAAAAATGTAAAAGATAATAGAATAATAATAGAAATGATGAAAATATATGTGGCAAACCACATGCAATAAAAATGTATAATACATATAAGGAAAGTGTGTATCAACTGTATAACAAAAAATCCAATTACAGAATTGCAATGAGAGGGAAAAAAGTGGTATACGTGAATATTGCACTGATTGATTTTTGCATTGCCAATACTAGTCACTTAGCCCACTCATATGGGTATGAAGCAGATAACCTCCATTTTTGGCGAGAGCTTTCACAGTATCTCCTTAAGAAATATAGAAGTAGGGTTTTTTTTTTACCAATTTGGAGGGATCCCACTTGATAATCTGCCAACAGACAAGAAGAAGATGCTCTCTGTGTAAAAATAAAACAACTAAAACCTGTGAATTCCACTACATGATAATTGATAATGATGATGATGATGATTATAATGATGAACCCCCTGGGGTCTATTTGACTTGTGAGATACATGCATAAGTATATAAATTATACGAAGCCATTATGAAGGACCCTATTGGCAGGAATGCTCTGAACTTGTTGATATTTTACATGATAATTGTTTTGACGAATTCCATAAATTGAAATAATTTTTTCATTCGAAATTCTATGAATACATATGAACAGAAATATATTTTTTTTAATCCTTTAAGTGCTCATCAAGGGGTCGTTAATGATCCAATCTCCTTATATTAGTTCCTCCATGATAAGAAATTTAATTATCATATTTTTGAACAAGTAGTAGAATCGGAGATATATTTCTTTCAATACAGAACATTTTTCATTCCAGATTATGAAATAATTTCTAGGTGTTGTACCAATTTGGAGTAATTCCACTTGATAATCTGCCAACAGACAAGAAGAAGATGCTCTCTGTGTAAAAATAAAACAACTCAAGCCTGCGAATTCCACAACATGATAAATGTTTTGACGAATTCCATAAATTAAAATAATTTTTTCATTAAATATTCTATGACTACATATGAACAGAAAAATTTTTTTTTGATCCTGTAAGTGCCCAAGGGGTCGTTAATGACCCAATCTCCCTACATTAGTTCTTCCATGATAAGAAATTTAATTATCATATTTTTGAACAAGTAGAATCGGAGATATATTTCTTTCAATACAGAACATTTTTCATTCCAGATTATGAAATAATTTCTACTGAAATAAATTTATCTACAAAGTATTTAAACAATCCGGCCGTAAAAACGTCAAACGTCCGTCAAGTTCTGTTTCAAATAACAATTACACTTTCCACTTAATTCGAAGTACAGACTGTCAGTGGAAAGAACTGAACTTCTGAAACTTCCACGGGATTTCGGTAATATTTAGTATCGTCTGAATTCTACGAGAGTAACCACTGGGTTAGGTACATATCTTCCCACTTACCTTGTGTTCTGATATTGCTGGCACTACTAACTGGCCTTAGTAAGTAATTTCGGAACGATCTTAAGTGACAGTAAGGCCGGCCTTATACAGCCGGAATGTCTCTCTGAATTTATACTCTTAATTCATATTATTAATTCAGAAAACACCGAATTACATACTAATTTACTATTCTCCTCATACATTCTGATTTTTTCAGATTATTAATTTCTAGATTTTGCAAGCTTCCAGAATTCAGTTTATGAATTTAAGAATATTAATTCAGAGACGTATAAGGCTGGCCTCTCTGAGAAACCAATAATTTCGAAGTTATTTTTTTATGAATAGACACATTTTGTTTCATTATAAGAATCCATTGATCATTCCCAACTCTGAGACACCAATACTGTTGGAAATAATTTTTGATGTAGAGAAACTATAGTAGATAGATGTAATAATATTTATAGATATGTTTTTGATCATCTTTTGTTTCTGTATAATAAAACAATTATCAGGAATCGGACCAGTTTATTTTTCTCCTTACAAGATCTCTTCTCGCGAACGGTTTGGGGGATATACGTCATCCCTTATTCAAGGCTTTCAAAACCCTCAAACTAGCGGAGACAAATTGAACATCTACAAAGACAACAACCATCAGGTCTCATCAAAATCTACTCTTTTCAAGATTTTCTGATTTTACCGGTGCACGTTTGGAGAGATTTCGGCTGATTGTATTCAATATTTAAGTAGATTTTGATGACACCTGATGGTTGTTGTCTTTGTAGATGTGTGATTTGTCTACGCTATTTTGATGGTTTTGAAAGCCTTGAAAAAGGGATGATGTATATCCCGAAACGTTGGCTTGAAGAGATCTTGTAAGGAGAAAAATAAACTGGTCCGATTCTTGATAACTGTTTTATTATCTATTAATGTGTTCGTAACAAGTGTTACTTTTCTGCTTGAAACGGCTCCGAAGGGCGCGGAGCAGAGGTTATTAAAAGAAGTGTCTTTTCCGTATGACTTAGGACTTCATTCTACTCGTCGACATTTGCTACCTCTTATTTCTTTTCCGTACCAATATGCGTGCGGAAGGAAATAACAGGTGATCTCTCCGCATTGACTTGGAAAAGTGGAACTTTCAAAACCTATGGATGTGCGGAAAGGTTATAATTTAAAAATGCTATGTAGAAAAAATATTTTTTTGAGAGAGGCCAAGTGAAACAATTTTACGCGTATGTCGATAATAATTACCAAGAAATATGGAATAAATTAATATAATTAAAAAGTTATGAAAACATTTTCATATGAATTCGTTGTCTGATTCGATAATTTTTTTTTTCCAGAAAGTGCTGTAGCAACCCTACCTCATTCAACTCATCGGTCCTGAAAAAGTGAGTAGTTGTTTTATATTATTACGACGGTGGATTCACGGACCACAACTGTCCGTGGCTTAAGAGAACCTTTTTATATTCAATGAAATATGAAAAAATTGAAACTTACCACTGAATATATTCACGATACTCCATTCATTCTTTCGAGAAGAAATATGAATTTATTATAATCCATTCCAGTCGTCCCAATTATTGGGTTTATACTGATCAAGATTGGCTTCAATTACTTGAATTTTCTGTGAACCATCAGTCATATAAGTCATTTATGAGGTATATTTTTTTTCAGCTCAGGACTTTTCACTGAGATTGCAATTTTTATGTCACGCAGTCCTGAATAATTGGACTTCGGCCCGTTCACAACTTCATGAAATCTATCAGCTTCATATCGTTAATAATTGTATCGTATCAACAACTATTATTATATTTTTGTGATAAATATCTATCGGAAATACCGAAGAACATCCTCTTAATATTACAAGAAATCAAAACTTCTCTTATTACTCATAATATTATGATAGTTACGAATTATGCAGTAATTAGGTAGCTCAGAACTTTAATCTTCTTGCAAATTCATGGATGGCATTTCGCAGCTTTACCATGGAAATTATTTCCTGTTAACTTGACACACATTATTTCGAAGCTGACCACGTCTTCCAAATTTGTATTTCGATAGACACAAAAAATATGCGAGCAAGAGCGTTCCACCAGCACCTTGAACTTTTATCCAATATGTTTTGACTTCTATGGCAGCGAATACATTCTGGCACTATTTGCAACCGCAGCCAAAATTTTAGATATACAGGGTGTCCCGTAAAGACCATGTCAAACGAAAACGGAAAGTAGATCAGAATGTGCTCTACCTGATGTGAAAAAATCGTTCATATGAAAGTCTCACAGTTTTCGAGATATTTGATGTTTCATGAAAATATTGAATTTTTTCATTTAAAATGCTTTCTCTCTTGCGGAAGCTACAATTAAATACTTCTCGAATCAGTTTTTTTTTTCGTAAATATTGTTGAATGATTACTTCAATTCATGCAATGAAAAATAGCACAAAATATTATTCAGGGATTCTGAAAAAAAAATTAAAATTCATGTTCTGAAGGAAGTGGTTTTTTGTACTCAATTCTACGTATATAAAAAAAAGACACTAGACCTTTTCTGCATATTACGTTGAAAAGTTGCCCATTTTGTGAGGATTCCGAAAAGGTTAAATACAGGTGATAACCTTCTTCACGAAAAAAGATATTTGTATGTTTATCGAAAATGGAGCATTTCTGTGAAAAACTGATTTTGTCACCTTTTCCACAAATCCTTTCATTTTGCAGATTCTGCTGTAACATATTGAATAATTCTCTTGAAAAATGTCAGTTAGTCCTTAAATTACTTATAAAGTGAAATTATTCATTAATTGCAATGATATAATGTAAAAACGCACAGGACCTTCAACATCAACAAATCTATTGTGAAGAAACTTTATAAAAATATCAATAATAAAAATTCAGGATTCTTATTAGAGCAAATGCTCAAAATGACCACCCCCTTCTCTAATACATGCCCTGCATCTATTGAGAAATGACCTTTTCAAACCATACAAACTTCTCCCCGCTATTTTGGTTGCTGAAATACGAATTCGGCCCCTTAGTTGTGCTTCATCTGTTATGGGATTCAAATAAATTTAATTTTTTTTTAAAACCCCAGTAAAAAAAAAATCCAGATGATTTAAGTCTGGTGAACGGGGAGGCCACAAAATTTCACCGCCCCTTCCGATCCACCGGTGAGGATATGTTTGGTTTAAATATTCCCTAACATGACGACTGTAGTGTGCTGGGCACCCTTCGTGTTAAAACCATAGATTACTTCGCATTTCCAGTGGTATATCTTCTAAGAGTAAGGGTACACTGTTCCTTAGAAAATTCAAATAGTTGGTGCCGTTTAATGATTGCGGCAATTCTGTCGGACCGAATATTTTTCCATCGTATATTCCAGTCCATAAATTCACCGTAAATCGATATTGGGATCTATCTTGCCTTATATTGTGCGGATTCTCGATGTTCCAACTATGAAGATTATGCAGATTGATATAACCGCTTTGAGTACAGGAAGACTCATCAGTACAAAGGATATTATTGAAAGAATCGGGATTTTCTGTATGTTTCAGCAACATTTGTTGACAAAATTCTACTCGGGCTTGATAGTCTCTTGGTAGTAGTTGTTGAACTCGCTGAATATGGTAGGGGTGATATTTGTGTTTCTTCAGGATTCTATGGGCACTTGATTTTGATATGCCTGTCATGAGCTCTATCATTCTGGTTGATACTGAAGGATTATTTTAGACATCATTCAAAATGGTGTCATCTTCCACGATCGAAGGCCGGCCACTACTTTTACGACTCCAAGGAACTGTTTCTTCGACAATTGCATTATGGGTCCGGAAAAAAACTACGTAATTAGGATGTCGGCGATTGGGGTACCGCTCTGAATAAAGCATCGATGCTGCTCTAGCATTAAGACGTACTTCTCCATTAATAAGCTGCATGTCGGCGTATTCTCTTGCAGTATACGAAACATTTTCTGTAGAAATTTTACCCAGTCACTGATACGCATCAACTTCCACTAGATGAAAATGAACGTTTCTATAGATACCTTAAGTACCTTAAGTTTGAATCATTGAATCGCATCACATCATATCGATGTTCGAGAGTTCCTTAGGCAAAGAAAATGAAATAAAAAAACTCAGTCAGTGAATTGGCATCTTAATAACATTTTATTGTTTTGTTGATTGATTATTTTCCGCAGGAAGTGCAAAATGGAAGTATTTATGGAAAAGGTGAAAAAATCAGTTTTTCACAGCAATGCTCCATTTTCGATAAACATTCGAATATCCCTTTTCGTGAAGAAGGTTATCACCTTTATTTTACCTTTTCGGAATCCTCACAAAATGGGCAACTTTTCAACGTAATATGCAGAAAAGGTCTAGTCTCTTTTTTTTATACCACGTCAGATAGAATTCAGTACAAAAAAACACTTCCTTCAGAACATGAATTTAATTTATTTTTTCAGAATCCCTGTATAATATTATGTGCTATTTTTCATTGCATGAATCGAAGGAATCATACAACAATATTTACGGAAAAAACTGATTCAAATTGTAGCTTCCGCAAGAGAGAAAGCATTTTAAGTGTCAAAATTCAACATTTTCATGAAACATCAAATATCTCGAAAACTGTGAGACTTTCATATGAACGATTTTTTCACATCAGATAGAGCACATTCTGATCTACATTCCGTTTTCGTTTGACGGGGTCTTTATGGGACACCCTGTATATCAACGCCACCAACTGATGCTCTGAATATAAATTGTAATATTCACATTAAAATAATAACAATATTTTATGGTCTTTAAGAAAATATAATATATTATCAGAAATAACTGTTTTATAATGGCAGCATGATTGCAGGTATTCGTTGAATATATTATGGTATAGAGAGTATAAAATGGGCATTTTACACATTTGATCGGCATAATTCTTAGTTTCAAGATATATTTTACTTATAAAATTTTCGTCGAAAAGCATTTTGGTGTTAAATACTATTTCGGTAATGATAATCGAAGCAACATTTTTTAGTAGTTCAATATTTTCCCCTCGGGCCGATAAGTCTGTAGAGCAATCTTTTTCCAAGGTCTCTCATACTTGGGGCAAACTCATTATCGCTTGGTCACTCTTTCTTCCATCATTTGGTGGAACTAACGTATCTTGCAGGGACTGAGCTTCCATAATCTGATCATAACATGAATCATCACATTCAAGCTCATCCAAATAGTTCAACATCTCTTCAGCGTCCTTTGGATCTTCCGGACTGTAGAATTGTTTGCAAAAAATTTATATAATTTCATACATCCATCATCCCAACGTATGATGTATCATACGTAACATTCAAAATAATTTTCCGTGTAGTAAATCAATTCTTTAATCAAAACGTAACTGAGCAAAAGAGAATATAATCCAAAAAATAATCACACTATATTTTGATTCTATTTTTGGTTATTTGGAAGAAGTTTTGCAACCTCAAACTTACCGCAAACTCATTTCCCAGAATACTGACCATAGCTACAACTCAAAAACTGATTCACACTCAAGTTACAGCAGATAAACTGCAATGTATTACACGAATATGAAACTTTTTGGCGAAATCATGTAGGATCATCATGTAGGAAGAACTTTTTCATACACTTTCCACCCCTGTTAAATATTTTGATTCCTATTTGCTTTTGTAACAGCAAATATTCTTCAAACTCAGCTTTCCAATGTTTCGATGGTTTTGTTGATATTTTAAAAAGGCTATCGATGTGTATACATTTTTTAATAGAATTGGACAAATTGGTATCGTTTTCAAGGAATACCTTCCCAATGTGTATATCATTGAAGGTGTTGTTGGCGTATTCTTCATTACACTTTTCGAAACATTGAATAACTTCATTTTTAATTTCCTTACCAGTTTTGTTATATGTACTTCTACTGATGTATACAATAATTGTTCACATCTTCACTACAAAAAGCGTAAGAAAAAACAATAGATTTCCGCAGATGTTCAAATAGAGACGAAATTTTATAAGCATTGGGATTTAGGGGCAATAAAAGTTGTCCGTTAAGTATTGACTTCATAATGTGATCTGTTCTAATGGTTGTGAATTCTATTTTTTCATGGAAACTAATCTCAATTATCGCAAGTTCATAACAAACATAATAATTATTGAATGGTTTATTTTTGGGTTTTCTCTCCAAAACAAACAAAATATCTATAGAATAAAAAAATTATTATTTTGTGATTTGCTTCTGCGTAGAAAACACAGATTTGTCAGAAGCATTCAATCGAACATTATTGCCCAACAAACAATAACGAAATAACATCAACGATGAAACAACTCTATCGTAACGTTTCGGAGTCTATATCAGACTCCTTCGTCAGACACTTAACGAAGATCTTCAGAATTATTTTTTGTTGTTTGATTTCCTCAGAATCTTTCAGAATAGCAATCAACAAAAAAATGTTTTATATCTTTGAGATACGTACAGTCGAGTACTCAATCGGCTTTGTTTAGCAATTATTGTAAAAATAAAAGTATGAACTGTCATCTGCTCCTGAAATTCAAAATTATATAAATCTCAGTTTACTTAGCTGCAATATTCGCGATCGTTAGTTCACTCGCTTGACGCGAGGGAAATACGGGAATCGGTGTTTGTAACGCTACAATTGGCCACTTGTGGACGATTGTCGAGCATGATAATCTACTATCAATTTTCTTGGGGTGGTTGACAACGTTGGCAAACAAAATTCTCACCAGGTTTTTCAATATATGTATATTAAAATTGAAAATTTAAAATAGGTCAACCCTTTTTCACTCTACAGGAGTTTGGTCCAGAATATGAAACGACTTCTACGGAATTTACCAAATCTGAGATTGCTTCCACAAAATGACCCCGAAAAATCTATGTTATTGAAATTAACTGTTCTTCCCTGGTGAGGATTCCGAATTACTATAATATCACTACCGAGAGTTTTACCACAATTTTTGCCGATAATTCAACTGGGATATCTTACGATCGAAATGTTATATCGAAATTATCCAGAACACTTGCAAGAAGAAGGACTTTTGGAATTTCAAGAATGAAAAATGAAGACGCAGATACTGTCTGTTCACGCGCAGCCTCGCACTGGTGTTAGGTGCATTTTAATTGACGTAGTTCATTGAAACAGAGGCGTATCGTCCCCCTCATTTCTCCATAGACCTGAAATATCGTTGTATATTTCAACTTTTGAATTCAGCCCAATGCATTTTTTTACGTTAATGCTAAAAGGCCAGCTTGAAGGTTCATTTTTCAAATATCTATAGAGTACCAAACTTGAACTTCATGTGCGCATGTTCTAGGAAACAGCGTGGTATATCATTTTGCTCAAATATCAGTAATTTTCGAATTTTTTGCATATAGCATTCGAAGGGAAAGAGATAGCGACATGAAATTTTCAGGGCAAGGTACGCATCCGAATGCAACAGTTAAGTACGTTAATGGTTATAATCGGTCTAACGGATTGGGAGTAATGCCCATCTGAAATTTTGTTGTTATTTCCTCGATAACTCAAAAAATACAGCGCTGATTGAATTGGAACTTGATCATTAGTTTGTAGAATGCTGACTGTAAAATTGCGTGAGCATCATATCGGTGAAGACAAAATTAAAATATTTCTTCAAAAAAAAATATTAAAAATTATATATTTCGGGAAGTATTTTTCAGATTTCGCTGAAATTCTGCACAAACCTTCAAGCTGAATCTCAAGCTTTCAAAAATATAGATCCGATCGAATTGAAAACTAGTACTCGGTTGATAAAAGGCGGTATTAATTCATGAGGGAGTGTGGGCGTCAAATGAACATGCGCACTAAGGCGTCTAATTTAATATCAGTCCGTTTTTTTATTGATGATATTGATTTTTATCAAATTTCACTTAAAATTTCAGAATTGATATGAATATAATTTTACTGAAGCTCCTAGGTCTTCTCCGAGGAGACTCTCGGATGCTCGTAGGGGCTTGTGTTTGTTAAGAGAATCAGTTGTGTTTTGTGTAGTTTTCTAACTGTATCCTTGCGCCACCGTCAGCACAGCACTTTTAATTATTGGTTTTCGACCCAATAGTGTAAGGTGGCCGTTTTCGGGACTACCAAGTGTATTCGAATTGAACTGAACAATAGTTATTTAATAATCACCTCATTCTATAATTGTCAAATCGATTAAATGCATGATGCTGTGATATATGAAACTTGAATAATATACAACATAATTATATGGATTTCTTAGCAATCGCAATCTATAGGGTAAAAACACGATGAATATTCTTGATTCCTATGATAACAATTAGAAGGAGAAATAAATATATAATTCAACAAGTAGTTGCTAAATCCCCTTTTGCCCAATTTTATCCGTTGATATTTTGTGCCTAAAGAAACACAGTAAGGCACCAAATGCCGTATCCTCAGGCATCTTCTTCTTAATTGTACATTTCTTTATAAGATCCTCCACTTCTTCTGATCTTCCTACGTAAAGCTTCTTCCTGATGGTGTCGAGCTGAAAATCGCCATTAACTGATAGTATTCCATTTTTAACGAGTGCACAGAGGACTTTCACTTTCAAGCGAGCTATACTAGATATAGATTGATCTTCAGGTTGAGGAAGTTTGAGTTCGGGAATATCGCATTCTGTGTTTTTTTTAAGAGCTTCCAGAATTTCAATGAAGGACTGGCACGGAACCTGTAAAATTATATGTGTTCAGTAGATTGGTAATAATTTACATGTGAAGCTTTTCTTCTAGGACAAAGGTTGCCATAGGAATATTGTCAGTGTTTAGTTTTGAGACTAATGATGCATGATATTTCGATCAATGACGTTCCGATAGATATGGCCAACACCTCCTAAAAGGAACACCAATCAACTCTCCATCTCTGTTCACAATATGGCGGCGAATATTGGATGAGACTTCAATTGATAGCTGTTTTGTTTGTCAATAGTGAATGCTTAAATCACCGTTGAAAATTTGATTTCAAGTGGAGATTCGTACTATTTTTAGTGAATAACGTTTCGACGGGTTAATTATTCTGTAGGTATGTAATTCTAGAAGATGAAATACATGTCAAAGCAGAGCAAAATGGGTTCAGGGCAGAAAGATCATGCGAAAACAACATTTTTGCCTGAAGCAGCTTATGTTAAAAAGAACAGAGGAACTTGAGTTTTGTAGACTTGCAGAAGGCTTATGATAGTGTACCATTTGCTACACCTTGCAAGAAAATGGCGTAAGCCAGATATATGTTAGAGCAGTGAAGGAGCTAACACGGATATGTCAGCAAGGGTGAAGGTGGCAACCAAACAGTCTAAGGATTTTCGCGTCTCAAATGGTCTCAGATAGGGCTGTCCGGTAACCCAGACTTTACCTAAGGTCTACCTTGCCTCCACTCTCAAACATTGGCAAAGAAAATGTCGAAATATGGGAATTCCAATACGAAATGATATACTTTTCATTCTACACTTTGCTGACGACCAGGTCATCATGGCCGAAGATGAGGACGATATTTATTATTATAATGTTGAGGAAATTATATGAGGCACATTTAGAGTGGGGTATGAGTAAGAACACCTCTAAAACAATATATATTGTTCTGAATAATGACAAGAGAGATCTTATCCTGCTGGATGAAATGATACAGGGAGTAGATGAATAAGCCTATCTCGGAGTGACCCTCACAGCAATCGGACCTAGTGGAAGGGAAATGAAGAAAAGGATCGGCCAAGGATGATCAATTACGAAATAACTGTATGGCGAATTTTGGAGTTCACAAATAAGAAATTATATTAAAAGAAAAATCTATAAAAGGTTAATAGAGGATATGGAGTATCTGATATGGAGCCGAGATGTTGTAAATTACAACGCAACTTAAGAATATAATGAAAGCGATGGCGTTGGGATATTGAGGGCGCTGCTCTAGACTAACCTTACAGGATCGAGTCAGGAATGAGGAGATAAGAGCTAGAGTGGGTGTTGATATACACATTAGAGATACAATTGAAGCATTAACGCTACAATACTTCGGGCACGTGACAAGAATGAGTGACGAGAGATGGCCTTTTAAGGTCCTCAATTGTTGAGATTCAAAATGATCCAATGGAAAATATAGGTGCGCTATTAAACAAAATCATAGCATTATTGCATGGCATGTATAATTCAGCAATTTGTTTGGCAGTCATATTGGTTTTGATGAGTGGCCTTCAGTATAAGAGGTGTTGGCATCTGGTCCTCACTTCCACAGCTATGGAAAAGTCATGTCATTCAAACTTTGTACTTATTGCAATATGGCAGTAGGAAAATTTTCCCCCACGGCTATAGTGGAATACCAAACAAAAAGGCGATGAACTTGCGAAAAGTGCATCAACACTCACACCAGTACACTTGTTGGACTTGAACCCTTCGGTGGTCTTGATGAAGACCGCCACAGGTCAGCCATCCAGCAATCGTAGTTAGACACCAGCAACGGAACTCTGTACTTTTCATTCCAAAGTGAAAGCATAGCAAAGCAAAATGATACGCCCTGGGGATCTATTCTCGACCATTCGCAATTTCAACGATCGGTCGCATATGCTATATATTGCTATAGAGATGCGCACGATCGTGAAAATTGCGAATGGTCGAGAATAGATCCCCTGAGGTTCCAATTCGCTTCCGAATACATGTTCAGTGCTACCAACCGATCTAATCCGAATCGGAGTATGTACACAACAACACAAATCGACTACGCCGGACGCCCGCTTGTGCTCCTGCTTTGTAGTTACAGGATGTCACTGCACTGCGGTACATGTGCAATTTCCATAGCATTCTCAGCCTCCTAAATCAAGAAGCACTGTAAATGTTTAATCAATAGTTAATAGTGAATGATTCCTGGTATTGAACCGATTGGCTAGTCAACAAGTGCCTTTAGGGAAAAACTTTTTATAATTCTCCGAAAATTATGGTTAAGGTATGGCATGTAGATATTTTTTGAGAAAATTCAAGGGCCGGTTGCAAAACTTGTAAAATTTATAAACAATTAAGGAAAAAAAGGGGGTTTGGTTTTTTACATATATCTCAAAAATTGTTTGAAATTTTTGAAATTTGAAAAGAAATTCAAAAACAGAAGGAAATTTCCCAAAAAGAAGTCCTAACTACCGGACCTGTAGGACCAATATTTATAATTTTCCCCGAAAACGGCTACTCCGGCTTGCGCAAGCCACCCCCACTTCGGACCTTTACTGAATAAATATTATTTAAACTTATTAAATATGAAAATTAAGAACTGAAGAAATTCAGGCGCCTACAGGATAGACCAGTGAACAATAATCCGTGGTCCAAAATTTTTTTCGTGATTTTTCAATTAGTTATCCATTTTGTAGCACGGACATTAACATTGCTGCAAGTGCGATAATTGTTAGACTATCAATCTGAGGAAATTTTTCTTTCGTGGAGCTACTTTTCAAAGGTCTTAGAATAGATTCCCGTTGGAAAAATAAAAAAATTGTTAATTTTCACTTTGTTATTAACAATTAACTTAGGTTGAAAATTATATCTAAAGGTTAATTAAACATTGAAACAATTTTTTTTTAATATTACTGTTGATCCGTTTTTTCATGAAATTAAAAAAAAATTATATCTAATTTTTTTATCTCTTATTGTTTAAGGAATTGTTATAAGCAAATGCGTTCATAAGATAATTTGTAATTTTTTTTTGGAAACATAATGTCTGATAAAAATTATGATTTTATAAAAAACATAATAAAAAAATAATGTCTGATGAAATTTATGATTTTTTAAAGATACAATCGTTACACAAAAAAAATTATTGCTTGAAGATGGATCTGTCAATTAACAATTCTTTTCTACCACTTTTTTTAATCATTATTTATCTTGGTCTTTGATATTAAAAAAATATTGTTATTTAAATTTTCATTGTTTATTTAATGAACAATTTGTTATAAACAAATTAATTGTATGTGTTTTTTTTCTACTTCTATTCAAAACAGGAACATAATCTATGTATTTAAAAAAAATCTATGTATTTTTAAAAAATCATTGAAAAAAAAATCTATTATCATAAACTATTCGTCCGAGATCGCTGAAATTTTGCGAGAGCATACAGAACCTAACTCTACTGCCAAGTTTCAAGTTTGAACACGATATTATATAATATATAATATTGTGAAGCTCAAATCAATGATTTCCCTGTAAAGAAAGGTAAGAGATATTAAGCAAAATATACGAAAATTCCTGAAGAAAATCTAGTCCACCTTCTATTTGGTGGACTAGAGCACAAACACAGGTCACAAGGGGCTACCAGATCTGGCCGAGTCCTATCTGTTTTTGAAACTATTTACACTAGGGGCGTTGACTACAGCGCTGGGTAGTATATTCCATAAGCGAAAAGCTCTATCGCTAAGAAAATTCTCCCTGCTCCTGGTAAAAAACAGTTCTCTACTGAGTTTGTATTCGTGCTCATGTGGTTATTAGTTATTAGTAAAAAGGCCCAACATATCAACTGCAAAAAAGTCTCTCAATGTTTTAAATGTAGTTAGCATATCTCCTCTTACGATTAGCAAATGTATCCAACTTCATCAGTGAGAGCCGGTTTTGGTAATCAGGTCTCATGATACCATATGGGATTCGAGTAGCTCTTCTCTACACTTGCTCCAAAAGATCTGCATCTTGTACAAATGTAGGTTGTTAAACTGGATCAGCGTACTCCAATATGGGACGGATATAAGTCTTGTAGAGCGATGTTTATGTTTGGTAGTGGCAACAGTTGAAGTTTTTCTGAATAAGATAGAGTGACTTTTAGGCCTTATTAGTCGCCTGAAGTATATGAGGTCTCCATAACAAATCCGCATCGATTGAAACTCCAAAGTTGACGTGAGATGAGAATGATTCCATTGGACTTCGGGTTGGTGGTACCTAAATACAGTACTCGGCACTTTGAAAGATTGTAAGGAAGCAGCCACTCCTCAGTTCACTTCTGTATGATATTGCAGTCATCCTGAAGGACATTAGAGAAAGGGAATGGGATTATTATAGAACTTCATATCATCAAATAGGATGCACTATCAGAAGTTATCAAACATACTAGTTCACAAACTAAGGACAAAATAAGGAGGAGGTGGGGACCCAACACAGATCCCTGAGGGACTCCGCTGCTCTAACCTGAAGGAAGATCTCTCCGAGTCGACCCTGACCGAAAAAGTGCGACTCGAAAGGAATGCCTTGATCCACTTCGAAAGGAGGCCACGGATTCCATAATGTTCCATTTTGTGGAGTAGACGTTAGATTGGCACCCTTTCAAATGCACGCAAGAAATCCAGGTAGATCACGTCGACTGGTGACATGCCATCCAAGGAGGCAGTCCACGAGCCAACACACTTCCGAAGATTTCTCAAAACAGATCTGCCAGGCATAAAGCCATGTTGTTCAGTGGGAATAACAGAGTTATCCAACACGAATTTTGTTAGGCCTGAAGAAATTATCCTTTCTAAAACCTTAAGTACCGCTGATGTTAAACTAATGGGTCGGTTTTGTATTTTTCGAGTTATTGAGGAAATAACAAGCAAATTTCAGATGGGTATAACTTCAAAACCGTTTGACCGATTATGCCTATAAACGAGATCAAATGTTGCATTCAGATGCACAACCTAACCTAAAAATTTCAAGTCGCGGTCTCTTTCGGTTCTCAGGTTATCATGACATAAATAATATTTTTTAATAATTTTTTTTTAAATTTTCTAGTGATTCGATTCTCACAAAATTCCTCAAACAATCTTAGGTTTGTATTCTACAACTACTCACTACGTTTCAATTCTATCAGATTGGTATTGATTGAAAACAAAATTATTACTCGGAAACCATTGGGCCGATTATGCCCATTACGAACTCGTGCACCGTATTGGAATACCCCACCTACCCTGAAAATTTCAAGTCACGATCTCTTTCTTCATTGTTCTTCATTAGGGAGTCGAACCCAATCGTTTGAGATCATTTTCGGCAAAAGAATCGAAAATTACAGACATTTGGGCCAAATGATAACGCGATGTTCCCCAGAACATACGGACAAATACGTTTGAAATTTATGAAAGTTATGCTACTTAAGAGAAAAACAAGTGTGAAAATTTACTTACCACTGAAAAAATTAGGAAAAAAGTCGAAAATCCCGCCACAATTCTCATTTCGACTTGGAAATTCACATTTTCCAGCAGCACCGGAACAACTGTAATTTATGAGTATTTTTAAGGCATCGTATTATTTATGTGTTCTACAAAATTGCAAGGCTCACTTAATTAGTCGGAACTGATGAAACTAATTAGTTTTCATAAATGGCGAGTGAAGATAATTGTTTTCATTCACATCGAATTTTCCGACCAACCAGGGATGAAATTACAATGGGTTTATTGAAGGATCGATCTTCAACCTCGAAAAATTTTAGAATTAATAGGAAATCAATAGAAATTTCAATTGCCAGTTCAGTTCAAGTGGAACTATTGATTATTCTTTAGTACCTACTAGTAGTCACCGAGTGGTTGTCTGCAATTCATGAACTTTTTAGTTTGAACCTTATTGAGTATCTTTAAGCAGCGGAATATTTGAAATTTCCTCCTCTGTTCTACTTTTCGACCACGAATTAAGATATAGAAGAATAAGAAATATTTCATTTGATTCAATTAAATGTTATTAAAGTGAAAGAAATATATATATATATATATATATATATATATATATATATATATATATATATATATATATATATATATATATATATATGTCAAGTGTATAGTTCCGGTACTTTTTGCAAGGTGTATATTTCTCTGCATACATAGATCATATATTGAATATATAATCCGTTTCTTTTTGAATTTTCAATATATGTCTAGTGGTTTCTGTTTTAGATTATTATATATATATGGCATAGTTCCGAGACTTTTTTCAAAGAAATGATTGTAAATCTGATATTTTTCATAGTTTTTCCGCATACATTAGATCAATAGCACTCTAAGAAGTCATTGATGTCAAAAAATCTCTGAAAACCCCTAGATATTTTCGAAAGCCTGCTCAATAAACGATTGAAGATTTTATATCTTTTGTCAGTTTTCTCGAACACAATAGATTCATACTAGGTATTCTAATGGTAGATATCAAAAGATTACTGAAAACTTAGTGTATTCTGAATATAATTCAGTTCCATCTCAGATATCGATATATCCGCGAAATATATTTAAGCGTTTTCTCGCAGAAAATAGAATCATATTACTCCCACAAGTCATAGATGTCAAAAGATTTCTAAAAACTCATTTGATTCAGAATATAATCCATCAGTTTCATTTCAGATGTCGTCTTGTTCAGAGACTTTCATAGAAATACATAATTGAAGATTGTATATTATTATCGTCGGTTTCCTCGCACAAAATTGATTCATATTATTTGATGAGTTATTCTCAAATTATGTCAAAAGATGGAATACTTCATTATTCAGGAATACTTCATCAGTTTCATTTAAGATGCAATTAAATATATCGTCTAGAATCGGGAAAATCACCATATAAATAATCGAAGATTTTATATTTTTATCGACTTTCTCGCACACAATATATTCGCATCACTTCGACGTGTCTTATTATGTCAAGAGACTCACAAAACTTCATTATGATTATAATTAATCAGTATTATTCCAGAAATCGATTTATGCTCTAATTGCGGTACAATCCTCATAGAAATAATTGAAATTTTTATAATTTTGTCGATTTTATCGCATAGAGAATTTTCCTATTCCGTTGTCATAGTTACATTATATTCATATTACAACGACGAGCTGGATATGTCAAAATATTTCTACAAACTTATTACATCTTCAATATATAATTTTGGAGATTCATTTCAGATGTTACCATAATATCTAGTTCTGGGACATCACTCATGGAAATAATTGTTGATTTAATATTTTCGTCAGTGATTTCGCATAGGTACAATATATTCATATTACTCCTTCGAGTTGTATATGTCAAAATCTTCCTACAAACCTATTTCAATTATTTCATGTCGAATACATATAATTCGGAAGATTCATTTAAGGTGTTACCATACTATCTAGTTTCTTTTTGAATTTTCAATATATGTCTAGTGGTTTCTGTTTAAGATATATATGGCATAGTTCCGAGACTTTTTTCACAGAAATGATTGGAAATTTGATATTTTTCATAGTTTTTCCGCATACATTAGATCAATAGTACTCTAAGAAGTCATTGATGTCAAAAAACCTCTGAAAACCCCTAGATATTTTCGAAAGCCTGCTCAATAAACGATCGAAGATTTTATATCTTTTGTTGGTATTCTCGAACACAATAGATTCATACTAGGTACTCTAATGGTAGATATCAAATGATTCCTGAAAACTTAGTGTATTCTGAATATAATTCAGTTCCATTTGAGATATCGATATATCCGCGAGATATATTTGAGCGTTTTCTCGCACAAAATAGAATCATATTACTCCCACGAGTCATAGATGTCAAAAGATTTCTAAAAACTCATTTGATTCAGAATATAATCCATCAGTTTCATTTCAGATGTCGTCTTGTTCAGAGACTTTCATAGAAATACATAATAGAAGATTGTATATTATTATCGTCGGTTTCCTAGCACAAAATTGATTCATATCATTCTGATGAGATATTCTCAAAATAATCCAAAAGATCCTCAACAACTAATAAACAACAGACAAAATATTACTCCGACATAAATGTCGAAATATGGAATACTACATTATTCTGGAATAATTCATCGGTTTTATTTCAGATGAAGATAAATATATCGTCTAGAATCGGGAAAATCGCCATATAAATAATCGAAGATTTTATATTTTCATCGACTTTCTCGCACACAATAGATTCGCATCACTTCGACGTGTCTTATTATGTCAAGAGACTCACAAAACTTCCTTTCATTATGATCATAATTAATCAGTATTATTCCAGAAATCGATTTATGCTCAAATTGCGATTATGCTCAAATTTTATAATTTTGTCGGTTATATCGCATATAGAATTTTCATATTCCGTCGTCATAGTTACATTATATTCATATTACAACGACGAGTTGGATATGTCAAAATATTTCTACAAACTTATTACATCTTCAATATATAACTTTGGAGATTCATTTCAGATGTAACCATAATATCTAGTTCTGGGACATCACTCATGGAAATAATTGTTGATTCAATATTTTCGTCAGTGACTTCGCATAGGTACAATATATTCATATTACGCCTTCGAGTTGGATATGTCAAAATATTCCTACAAACCTCTTTCATGTCAAATACATATAATTCGGAAGATTCATTTAAGGTGTTACCATAATATCCAGTTTCTTTTTGAATTTTCAATATATGTCTAGTGGTTTCTGTTCAAGATATATGGCATAGTTCCGAGACTTTTTTCACAGAAATGATTGTAAATTTGATATTTTTCATAGTTTTTCCGCATACATTAGATCAATAGCACTCTAAGAAGTCATTGATGTCAAAAAATCTCTGAAAACCCCTGGATATTATCGAACGTCTGCTCAATAAACGATTGAAACTTTTATATCTTTTGTTGGTTTTCTCGAACACAATAGATTCATAATAGGTACTCTAATGGTAGATATCAAAAGATTCCTGAAAACTTAGTGTATTCTGAATATAATTCAGTTCCATTTCAGATATCGATATATCCGCGAGATATATTTGAGCGTTTTCTCGCACAAAATAGAATCATATTACTCCCACGAGTCATAGATGTCAAAAGATTTCTAAAAACTCATTTGATTCAGAATATAATCCATCAGTTTCATTTAAGATGTTGTCTTGTTCAGAGACTTTCATAGAAATACATAATTGAAGATTGTATATTATTATCGTCGGATTCCTCGCACAAAATTGATTCATATTATTCCGATAAGTTATTCTCAAATTATGTCAAAAGATCATCAAAAACTAATAAACAACAGAAAAAAATTTACTCCGACATAAATGTCGAAAGATGGAATACTACATTATTCTGCAATAATTCATCAGTTTTATTTCAGATGCAAATAAATATATCCTCTAGAATCGGGAAAATCACCATATAAATAATCGAAGATTTTATATTTTTATCGACTTTCTCGCACACAATAGATTCGCATCACTTCGACGTGTCTTATTATGTCAAGAGACTCACAAAACTTCCTTTCATTATGATTATAATTAATCAGTATTATTCCAGGAATCGATTTTTGCTCAAATTGCGGTACAATCCTCATAGAAATAATTGAAGTTTTTATAATTTTGTCGGTTTTATCGACTAGAGAATTTTCATATTCCGTCGTCATACTTACATTATATTCATATTACAACGACGAGTTGGATATGTCAAAATATTTCTACAAACTTATTACATCTTCAATATATAATTCTGGAGATTCATTTCAGATGTTACCATAAAATCTAGTTCTGGGACATTACTCATGGAAATAATTGTTGATTTAATTTTTTGCGTCAGTGATTTCGCATAGGTACAATATATTCATATTAGCTCTTTCGAGTTGGATATGTCAAAATATTCCTACAAACTTATTTTATATCGAAAACATATAATTCGGAAGATTACTTTAAGATGTTACCATAATATCTATTTCCGGGACATTGCTCATGGAAATAATTGTCGATTTAATATCTTCGCTAGTGATTTCGCATAGGTAAAATATATTCATTAAGCCTTCGAGCTGGATACGTCAAAATATTCCTACAAACTTATATTATATCGAATACATATAATTATATGTAAGTAATGTGTATGTAAGTAATCTTTCGAATGCGAAAGATTACTTTAATATGTTACCATGGAAATAATTGTTGATTTAATATTTTCGTCAGTGATTTCGCATAGGTACAATATATTCATAGGTATTGCTACGTCGAGTTGGATATGTCAATCTATTCCTACAAACTTATTTTTTCGTGAGTACTTATAATTCGGAAGATTCATTTCAGATGTTGCCAGAACATCTAGTTCCGGGACATTACTCATGGTATAATTGTTGATTTAATTTTTTCGACGGTGATTTCGCATAGTTACGTACCAACAATATATTACGCCGTCGAGTTGGAAATGTCACAATATTCCTACAAAATTATTTCATCTGGAATACCTATAATTCTAAAGATTCATTTCAGATTTCACCATAGTATCTAGTTCCGGGACATTACACATAGAAATAATGGTTCAAAGATTATTTAAAACTCTGCTTATTCTGAATGTAATTCATTTGCTTAATTTCGAATGACAATATGTCGTTTATTTCCCGTTTAGGTACTACAAATAGACCAACATTTTTTTGTACGTTTTCCATATACAGGGTGACTCATTGAGTTATACATCAATTTCAACCTAGATCACTCTCATCAAACGCTTTTTTCATTGAATACTTTTCCACCTTCGGCCCAGGTATCAGTTTTTATTTTGTATCTTACATGGTGTTTCCTAATGAATTGAATCTAGGTGTGAACTTTCCTATAACAATCACACATCCTCCAAATATAGTTTTTTCCTACTTCCTACAATGGTGTCCTAGTTATTGACTCACGGATTCATAAAACTAAATAAAATTGGTTCAAGCACTGACGTGAAGTCAGGAGCTTTTGCGCGTATGTTCTATTGTCCATTATCCGGTATTGGACACCCTTAATCGAATTTATCATGGTGAATTATGTTGTCCATTCTCCTGTATTGGACACTTAATTCGAATTCACCATAGTAAATTCGACTTACTGTTATATAGAATTTTTTTTTAATTTTCAATGATTTCTTAAAAATTTTCTACATATACTATACTCACAAAATTTTGCAAGAATTTTCGCGTTGGCATTCTTCAACTAATAACCACGTTTCAAGTCAATCGGTTTAGTATTTTTGAGTAAATGAGGAGAAAAAACAACCAAACTTCAGATGGCTATAACTCTAAAACCGTTTGGCCGATTATGCTTATAAACAAAGTCAAATGTCGTGTTCTGATGCACACCCTAACCTGGAAACTTCAAGCCGCTATGTCTTTCCGTTCTCAAGTTATCGTGACAAGAAAAATATTTTTTAATAATTTTTTAATAATTTTCCAGCCATACGATTCTCACAAAATTTCACGAACTACTCACCAAGTTTCAATTCGATCGGATTCATATTGCTTGAAGACAAAATTATTACTCGGAAACCATTGAGCCGATTATCCCCATTAACGAACTTGTCCGTCGTATTGGGATGCGCCACCTGCCGTGAAAATTTCAAGTCGCTAGCTCTTTCCGTTCTCAAGTTACCTTGGCAACGGCCGGATGGCCGGCCGGACGGACAGAATCAAATTTGACCTCGAATTCTTCATCAGGGAGTCGAACCCAATCGTTTGTAACCATTTTCGGCGAAAAATTTGAAAATTACAGACATTTGGGGAAAATGATAACGCGATGTTCCCCAGAACGTACGCGCAAAAACTTGGTAATTACTCGTAGAATGCCGACGTGCTAATTTTTATTAAATTTAGTGATATCGTATCACAAAAAAAATATCTTTTCTTCAAAAATTTTATATTTCAGAAAGTATCCGTCAGAATCCGCTCAAATTCCGAACATACCTTGGATCCATAATTACACAATCGAGTACTGAAGTTCAGTTCGATCCACTTTGTATGAGGCGTGAATAGACAATAGTACATGCGCGGAAAAGTTCCTGACTTCACGTCAGTGCTTTTTAAGTATTTTTCATCTATTGATTAGAGTTGAAATTTGGTGTTCAGAGAGATAATAATGACATAGAAGCGTGTGCAAAATTTCCTATGGATCGGTTTACTAGGGACGAAAAAATTTCAAATACAATTGTTGTTTTTCAAATTTGATATTTTGGTCATGGAAAGTGATTTTTAGAGAACGCAAAATTTCAATCTGAGGCAGCACAGAAAATTCGAATGAAAATTCTATATTATTTTCCTTTTATTCTTGAAAATACCTGACCCAGTTGAAACCTGGGTGTAAAATAATGACATTTGTATGCATGCAAAATTTCATGAGTATAGTGAATGATCAGTCTGTTTTTGAGGGTTGTTCAACATTATATTCAGATCGGTCAAAGCAGATTGACTTCACTTCCACGCTTTTTGGGTATATAGGTTCCTGAAGTGACCCTGTTCTATAATTACGTACTTCTCTTAGCGAACTCTAGGAGGTCGCGGTAAGATGAAAGAGTTCGCGGTAAGATGAAGGAGCATAGGGGTTGATATCCAAATCGCAAATCCTAATAAATGACAGGCGCTACCGTATCTCGTCATAAATATGTCCTAGACTTAATCGTTGGTTTCGCGCGGGAAAGAAAATTCAACACGTGGTAAGCAATTTTTTGTTATAACGGATATTTCCTTATGTACTCCGTATCTTCCACATAAGAAGTCCCGGAACTAGGCCTTATAAAATAGTACATATCTGAAAAGTATTAAACTTGTCCAAACACGTTCTAGCCTTATATCTCGTAGTGTACATATTCGAGGCCTCGGAACTAGGCGTTTACCTGCAATTTTTTTCAACCCTTATCTAACAGTAAACCTACATTTTTCGAGAGCCTTCAAATCATAATTCTACAGCCAAATTCATAATTTGAACATGATCGGGTCTATAATGATGGGTATATTGAAACAATACTGGAAAGCGAGCAGCATTGGGCGAGTTCAGTATCAGGATGTGTGACCGTTACCATGATAACTTTTGAATGGAAAGAGATGGCGACTTGCAATTTTCAAAGTAGATCAGCAATTCAAGTGCGATACTTGAGTTCGTTAATAGGCATAATCGATCGACATGTTTTGGAGTTATACCCATCTGAACTCGTTGTTATTTCCTAAATAACTCTAAGCATACAGATCAGATCCAATTTAAACTTACTAATTAGTTGCGAATGCTGATGCGCAAATTTTTGAGAAATTTCGTGAGGATCGTATATTTAGAACATTTTAAAAATATCATTAAAAACTCTGTTTCAGAAAGTATCAGTACGATATCGATATCCGATCGAATTGAAACTTGGTAACTAGTTGACGTATGCCGACACAAAGAGTGAAATTTCGTGAGAATCATATTATTAGAAAATTTTAAAAAAATTATTAAAAACTATTCTCTATTTCAGAAACTGCTCGTCCGATATCACTGAAATTTTGGTAGGGTCTACAAAATACAATTTTACAGGCAAGTTCCGAATTTAAATACAATCGGATCTTGGTTGATGGAGATATTGAAAAACAATTATTGGAAGTCGGGATGCCTTGGGCAAGTTCAGTAGCTGGATGGGCGACCATTGCCACGATAACGATAACGGAAAGAGATAGCAATTAGCATTTTTTCGGGTAGGTTGCGCAACCGGTATGAAGATAGCAGTCTAAAGTTAGCAGCCGATTTCGAATGCCAGACCGTAGCAGCCGAAATTTCGTTTATGCTTACATTTTCAAGAAATATGAATATTTCCCAATAGTTCTTCAATACAAAAATGTTGCTACCTCAATAGGGATCTACCCTAAAAAATATATTACGATGTACCCTCTGTCAAAAACTACCACATTTTCCTATCATATAATAAATGAATATGAACTATTATTATATAGGGAATTCGAAGTAAAAGAAGAATATGAAGAAAATGGTGTTTCCGATAAAAATGATATGTGAATATCCATGATGTACGCTTTCAGAGAAATCTACTCCGGTGTACTCAAACGCCTCCGTTTCAGGGAAAACTACCCCTTATCTCTACTACCAGTATATCGAATGTATGACAATAATCGTGTTATTTCAAAGTTGAAGAAAATTATGAAGAAAATGATGTTTCACTCTGAAAATTTGATATGCTGATGATCATGATGTGTTTTATCAGAAAAATCTACAGCGATGAACTTACAAGCCTTCCTTATATGGAAAACTACGCCTTGTCTCTACTTCCAATAGATCGAATGTATCAGAATTATCAAGTTATTTCAAAGATCAAGAAAATGATGTTTCACTCTGAAAATTTAATATGTATAAATCATAATGTACTGTATCAGAAAAATCTTTCAGGATGAAACATCATTATCTTCATAATTTTCTTTAACTTTGAAATAACACGATTATTCTGATACATTCGATCTATTGGAAGTAGAGACAAGACGTAGTTTTTCATACCAGGGAGGCTTGTAAGTCCTTCGCGGTAGATTTTTCTGATAAAGTACATTATGATTATTAAAACGTCAAATTTTCAGAGTGGAACATCATTTTCTTCATAATTTTTTTAAATTTTGAAATAACACGATTATTCTGGTACATTCAATCTATTGGAAGTAGATACAAGGGGTAGTTTTCCATACAAGGAAGGCTTGTAAGCCCATCACGGTAGCTTTTTCTTATGGAGTACATCACGAGTATCATCATATCAAATTTTCATGGTGAAAAATCATAATTTTCTTCAACTTTGAAATAACACGATTATTGTGATACATTCGATATATATTGGTCGTAGAGACAAGGGGTAGTTTTCCATACAAGAGTGGCTTGTAATTACATCGCGGTAGATTTTTCTGAAAGAGTATATCATGATTAATAACGTATCAAATTGTCAGTGTCAAACATAATTTTCTTCATAATTTTTCTCAACTTTGAGATAGCACGATTATTCTGATACATTGGATATATTGTTAGTATAAGAAAAAGGGATATTTTTCCATACAAGGGACGCTTGTAAGTGCCTCGCAATAGATTTTTCTCAAAAAATATAGTAGGCACATTCACATATCAAATTTTCATCCTGAAACACCTTTTACTTCATATTTTTCATTAATTTCGAGTTCACTATATAGTAGTTAAGATTCCTTTTATATATTATAGGATAATTTGGTAGTTTTTGACAGAAGGTACATCGTGATATATTTTTTGGTTAGAGTATGTAATTTAGGCCCCTAAGCAGGTAGCAATATTTTTTTTTAATTGTAGAACTAGTGAGAAATACTCAAATTCAAAGTGTACGCATAAACGAAGTTTCGGGTGCTACGGTCTGGCAGCCGATTTCTTGAAATCGGCTGCTACCTTTAGGCTGCTATCTTCACACCGGTGGCTGCGCATCAGAATGCGACACTTAAGTTGGTTAACGAGCTTAATCGGCTAAACGGTTTCGAAGCTATATCCATCAGAAATTATGTTGTTATTTCCTCAATAACTCTAAACATACAAATCCGATCCAACTCGATAAATAGTTGTAGAATACCAACGGATTCTCAAAATCTCGATATACAGGGTATCGTTTCAAGGATACAATCGTTCCATATTTTTTTGTTAATCTGGACCTGGATTTTCCTTGTGATAATTAATTGATTTATTTAAGCTTCAAATAAGAAAGATGTGCTCCAAATATAAAGAAAATGTACTGGGTGGTTCGATTGTTATAAGCTCGAAAATTAATAAGTAAAATTCATGAATCACACTGTATCTCGGTAACCAAAGCAGTCAGAGCCAATAAATTGGGTATATCTCTAGAACCACCTTGGTGTCCTATATTCACTGTTCCAGTTTTTCCGTTTATCAAAGAAACGACCTGTAACCTGTAGAATAATTGAAATCATATAAGTGAATTTTATTAATATTTTCTAAAACAATATGTATAATCTTGTGAAACTGAAGTGAAGAATTGTACATAATATACAATTCTTCGTTTGATTTAGAATTATATGTTAAGTGTTCAGTTCCGGTACTTTATTTGTGACATAATGTAGTTTTCCGGTACTTTTGCCGAGTTCCAGTACTGAATAAAATCAGTTAAATAGGACCGTTCATTTCATGATTCAAAGAATCATTATAAAATGGTTTCTTTCTGGGTTTTCTCTCCCAAACTGTGAACAATATCTATTGAATAAAAATTTTGTTATTTTTTGAATTGCTCCTGCGTAAGAAACACAAGATATTTGTCAGAAACAATAAATCGATCAATGTCGAAGCCTAAATCAGACTACTTCGTCAAAATTATAAAATTTTCATTTAATAGATATTTTTCAGAGTTTGAGAGAGGAAACCTGGAAAGAAAGCATTCAATAATGAATAAACCTGCCACGGTATCCTTTAATGAATATTTAAATAATCAATATTTGAACCATGAAATAACCGGGTTCTGGTACTGAATAAAATTAGATGAAAAGGAACGTTCATTTCATGGTTCAAATAATTATTATTTGAATCATGAACGGACACGCAAAAGCTCCAGAGTTCACCTCATTGACTTTAAACTAATTTCAGCCAGTACCAGAACTCTACTGAAGTCCTGGTAAACGATATCAGGTACCAAAAAAGTCCAGTAATTATATGCGCATGAGATAGATTGATAGTGATTCGTATAATTTATCTGAAATATTATTTGGAATGACTAGAAATTCACCCGAATGAATAGGCGCAAAATCTCCTGGGTATTTGCAACTAACATGTACCAGTACCGTATATCAACAAAAGTAAGGGTTATCTACATTAGGTCCAAAAAAACCGACTTAACAAATACATATATCACGTGCATTGAAAATGATCTGAACAATGAAATGAAAGGCTAGCAAAAGCATAGAGTTGAAACTTATAATAATTTTTTTATTTAATCACGTAAATACCAGTCGGAGCCCTGGGGGGAAGTTATGTTTCTCTTAAAATTCTCCATGTAATTGCCAAAATTCATCTCGATTAGATCTTCATTCACGGAAATATTGTATTCAGAACCTTACAACAAATATTCAAAAAGCCGGAAAATAATGCAGATATGTGTTTTCGGAGGAAAATATCTACTCACGAAAATTAATATTCATTGTACTCTACTTCATATTGACATGAAATCTATTTGTTGAATGAACAATGTTGTATTATTATCTACCCAAATTATATGTAGATGCCCTATGTTTTTAGGTATACTGTATTCCTGTTTACATTGCTTGAATAATCATGATGGATTCTACTTCTTCCTAAAATAAACTTTCCTATGGCTATTAAAACTTCACATTGATGTAATTTCGAAAAGTCTGAATGAACATGCACTCTACTCCGGTCCTTTTCATCTGATTGTATTCAGTGTCGATACTCGGCAAATGTACCGGAAAACTACATTATGTCCCAAATAAAGGACCGGAACTAAACGCTTGACATATATTGATATGGTTTGAAATTATTATTTTGATATTCTGGAATATGATGTAAATTTTGTAGAGTATGTGTGTTATAGTGTTTTCGGATAATACTTAAATATATTTCTGCTATTATTTGAAATTGAAAATTTACTTGAATGAATAGGCGCAAAACCTCCTAGGTATTTGCAACTAACATGTACCAGTACCGTAGATCAACTAAAGTAAGGGTTATCGACATTAGGTCCAAAAAAAACCGGCCTAACAAATACATATTTTACGTTTGTATCCATTCCGTTGTTGCATTGAAAATGATCTGAGCAATGAAATGAAAGGGTTAGAAAGTAAAATGTCTTCTCAAGAAAATGAATATTCATTATTGATATTCATATTTATATTGACAAGAAATCTATTCGTTCAATGAACAATGTTGGATTATTATCAACCCAAAATATATGTTTTTAGGTATATTGGATTCCTGTTTATATTGGTTGAATAATCATGATGGATTCTAATTCTTCCCGCACTAAACTTTCCTAAGGCGATTCAAACTTTACAGTGATGAAATTTCGAAAAGTCTGAATGAACGTGCACTTTACTTCAGTCCTTTTAATCTGAATTTATTCAGTACCGGAACTTGGCAAAAGTACCGGAAAACTACATTAGGTACCAAGTAAAGTACCGGAACCAAACGCTTGACATATTGATATGGTTTGAAATTATTATTTTTATATTCTGGAAAATGATGTAAATTTTGTAGAGTATGTGTGTTATAGAATTTTCGGAGATCCATGGAAACATATTGCTAGGTGGTTTGAAGATATATGAGTTTAGATAGAAGCGGCAATTTATTTGAGAAGAGTTTTTTTTTTATATAATTCAAGGAAATAAATTTTCGATTTATGTTAAGAACTCCTAAATGAGTATTGAGTCTCAGTAATATAATAATTGAAATCCTATAAGTAAGTTTTATTAATATTTTTTATAACAATATGTATATTCTAGCGAAACACAAGTGATGAATTATAAATAATTTTTTTCTACAAACGTCAAAAAATGACAAGGTTCGCGCATTGAAAACAATATGCGAAGTGACCCTTTTTTTCATTTTCCTTTGTTACCATGACACCGTGCGCGAAGTAGTGTGCGAAGTACTTACTTCGCACACTGCATGTAAACTATATGGAGTTTTTATATATTAAATCTTTATGTTCCTCAATCAAACAAACAAATGCCATTTTATTTTCATAGTTACAGTATTTACTTGATTTGGAAAAACATTTTAAGCCAGTTCAATACTATTTTTCATATTAAGCTATGCATGTTACTTATTTTAGAACAATATTTTTGGCGTTTGTAGAAAAAATTTTGTTTGCATCTCATGCGCGAAATACTTTGGTGATCTCGACTATTTTTTTAACTCGGCTGCGCCTCGTTAAAAAAATCAGTTCTCGATCACCAAAGTAGCATTTCGCGCACTAGATACAAAAATAACTAATAATTGAGGAGTAACCATTCAAAACGCATTATGTTCAATTTGGGTGAAATTGAGTTTGAAGCGGATTTAGAAATGATTTCTATTGCTCTATAGCTCTATGTTAACAAAATCTTCCAAATGGCATAATGTCCCTGTGTAATTCAAATCCAAAGTATGTAAGCCGCAACGCAATAAATTATGTACACGTTTGTATTAAAAAAAAATAAAATATAATCAAAAAAATGTTTTATCGATTTACTCATGTTAATTAGGTTACAGGCCAACACTTACTATGCAGACTGTTTTCTCTAAATGTATAAAAAATCGCAACCAACAGCATTATTTTCAATTTCAACCTCATCAAGTAGCGAAAAACTACATTACGTCCCAAATAAAGTACCGGAACTAAACGCTTGACATATATTGATATGGTTTGAAATTATCATTTTGATATACTGGAATATGATGTAAATTTGGTAGAGTGAGTGTGTTATATAATTTTAAATGATCCATGGAAACATTTGTAGGTAGTTTGAAAATATATTAATTCAGATAAAAGCGTCACTTTATTTGGGAAGAGTCTTTTTAAATATAATTCAGGGAAATAAGTGTTAGATTTGTACAAAAAACCTCCAAATGAGTATTGAGTCTCAGTTATATAATAATTGAAATCATACAAGTAAATTTCATTATTATTTTCTATAACAATATGTATATCCTTGTGAAACTCAAGTGGAGAATTTTAAATAATTCACAATACTTCACTTGAGTTTCACTAGACTATACCATATACATATATGTCAAGGGTTTATATCCGGTACTTCATTTGAGGTTGTTTTGACGAGTTCCGGTACTTATTTGAATCGTGAAATAAACGGGCACGCAAAAACTCCAGAGTTCACCTCATTGACTTTAAACTAATTTCAGCCTGAACCAGAACTCGACTGAAGTCCTATTAAACGATATCAGGTACCAAAAAAGTCCAGTAATTATATGCGCATGAGATAGATTAACAGTGGTGTGTATAATTGAATCGAAATATTATTTGAAATGATTTGAAATTTACCTGAATGAATAGGCGCAAAACCTCCTAGGTATTTGAAACTAACTTCTACCAGTACCGTAGATCAAGAAAAGTCAGGGTTATCGACATTAGATCCAAAAAAACCGGATTGACAAATTCATATTTTTCGTTTGTATCCATTACGTTGTTGAATTGAAAATAATCTGAACAATGAAATGAAAGGGCTTGCAAAAGCTTAGTTCATTTCAGTGAATTTCAACAAATTTCGACCAGAACATGAAGTAGAACAGTAATTGTTGAATGGTTTTGAATAAAGGATTGAAACTTATGGTGATATATTGGAATCAAGAAGTTTTGTATTTAATCATATAAATACCGGTCGGAGCCCTGGGGGAAATTATGTTTATCTTAAAATTCTCCATTTTATTGTTCATCTCGATTAGATCTCTATTTACAGATTATCGTATTCACAACCATACAAATATATTCTAAACGTCGGAAAATAATGCGGATATGTGGAGGAATAAATGTCTACTCACGAAAATAAATATTCATTGTACTCTACTTTATATTGACAAGAAATCTATTTGTGGAATGAAAAATATTGGATTATAATCTACCCAAATTATATGCAGTTGCCAAGGATATCTATTCATATTCGATAATTAGCATGATACAGATATAACGTAGCATTTATCCAAAATACATTGAAATTTAGTACTGATATGGTGAGGTACCGGAAGCATGCAATTGACATAAATACGATATTTGTTCCGGTACTGTACCGGAACCCGACGAATAACATATATTTATTCCGGACCAGTACCGGAACTCAACAAAAGTTCCGGCAAAAGGCAATAGGGCTCAAAAAAAGTACCGGAACTATACGTTTGACATATATATATATATATATATATATATATATATATATATATATATATATTATAAAATAATACAGTGTGTTTTAATTACATCCTCCTACCGAATATAATGAAAGAAATAACTTGGCTTAAGTTTCACAACTCAATTATGACTTGTATATCTTGTGGACATACCGTTTTGTGCTATATCCTACTTTCAAAACTGAGTAGAATAAACAATGCAATTTACACACAAATGCGAGTTTGAGGGATTCCAACATACCAAACCTTTTGCTTTTATTATCTGAATGTGCCATTTCGGTTTTGGTGGAATGTATTGAACATTTTTTTTCATACAATGCTCTGCAAAACAAGCGGATATTTAATTTGGAAGTTTTGGAACTAAAGATTAACTGTTTTAATCTACTGATCTACAGTATAATGTGCAAATACCACTTATTTGTGAATGTCTGTTTGTAAATAATATTTCGTAGAAGAAAAGGAAATAATATCATTATCAATTACATTCCACAAATCACCAACAAAATTTGAAACATCATAAAATTAGAACCATCTACAAATAAGGAAAACCTTGGTTCACTATGATTAAAAACAAAGATTGTCTTGACATATTCATAATAATAATATGACAACAGTATACTATAATATTGTGAAACTTGTTGTTTTAACCACCTCAGTATTTTCACCAAGTGATTAGCAGCAAATTAATGCATATGTATATGTATAATATAATCATTAAGAAACTGAAACACAGAAGTACAAAATGTAAATCAAACGTGTTTTTGTGCAGTTATTATTATCTACATATTCATTTCTTTTTTTATGCTCTGCTATCTTGAATTTTTATCAAAACGAAATAACACTTAATATCTTATCTAAAACCATCACATTCACTTGAAATACGTTCAAAATAATTTCTCATTTCATATCCATCCATACTGACAGAAAATGAAGCATAATTCAGTAATTATTTCTATAATGTGTGTATCTCTTTTGAAGGTGGGTACTGTGAATTTTTTTTTCAATGTCTGAAAATGCCATCCAGTTTGAAATATATATCTCAAGAGTATTTCAATTGATTCATAATATCATAAAGTGACAGAGTTGTTGCAATATATCGAAATAAACGAACAATTTTGTCGAATACTTTTCGATTTATTTAGTGATGGCTTTCCTTTATGTGGATCTATTTTGCTGCACTTTTTGTCACATGTCACATAATAAATAAATGAATTCAAATAACATTGTGCAGGAATGCAAACGGTATGACATTGATATACATTAACATTGATGTACAAATTATTAATATTTATCAATGTTCAATAAAGTTAATTGATTTCTTCAATTTTTCTATCGGTCAATTAAGAGATTGTACGACTTGACACATTACTAACACGTGTTGTGTTAACACGGGTTATATGATTATCCATAACGTTATTTACGTTATTTCAAATGGACCCGCAAATATTATTATAATATGTCTTTAGAGGTGGACAACAATTCGCGTTCTAATTCGTTGTGTTGATGCGTGTTGATAATGCGTCCGTAGTTTTAATTGCGAACGAATTATTGACGCAGTAACTGGTTATAAACTCTTCGGAGTTCTGAATATTTTCATCGTTTGCGAATATTGTAAATAAATTTTAAATATAAGATGCAGTGTTTTGATTACCGAAGTCTTAAAAGACGTTGCTCGGAGTGTAACTCAATCAACCCCTAGGTGATTGAAATATAAATCCTAGAATAAGATTTATGTATAGGGTCTTCTTAAATATTCTGACCCTCATTCAACAACAAATATAAAATACTAATTCCCGTTTACAAATACTATTCGGTGTCTCTAGGCAGATTAATATGGCTTCGTGGCACACCAAAGTTAATATTCATATGCTATGGGGATGATTTGGATTTTCTTCGAAAAGGGATAGGTGCCAGAGACGGTACTCTTCCCAGAAAACGTCTGAAGTGTCATTACGAACTTCAGTATACATCGTCTGCACCATTAAAACTAATCTTAACTATAGTATTATTTCACAAGGGTGGAAATATAATTTCTGCATAATTAGGTAAAGTATATTTCGCATAATAATAACTTGAAATTCACTGGAGATTCCAAAAATGTGAAAATATATAGTGAGTTCCGCGTGAAAAATCTCAGAAACGTTTGATTTCCTGTTTTAGAGATATCAATCAATGCAGTTCTCGTTGTGATAATCTCTATACTCATTACTCACTCATATAACTTCTGTGAAAAATCTTTTTTCAGGCTGATATTCCTGAGGAGTTCGTCTCTTACAAGGAATTACTTCACCAGGAGTGCAACAAGGAAAGCCCAGTTGCTCCTGATGTAATTTCTAAAGTCATACGAGATGCATCTATTGATGAAACGAATAAGATACTAGTTAAACATGCCGTCTGTTTTGTAAAAACAGCTGGCATCGTTGACGAAGATATGAATTTAGACTACGAAATCGTCAGATCTAATTTGACCAAAATGGGACTGCAAAAAGACATTATAGATGATGTTATTGAAACTTGCAAGAGTGTGAAAAAAGAAGACGACACTGATGTTTATATTAGCCGGATGTTTAATTGTTATTTTAAGAATATTCCCCCAGAATTTGTTCTTTTTTAATATTTTCCATAATAAATCGACACTATGATATTCCATCATGAACTCCGTGATTGATCCTGAAAAAAAAATCAAATCCACTTTATTTCCCATATTATACAGGATGACTAAGATGGAACCGACAAAACTTGTGGTGTTATAAGGACTAAAAATATTATTGCAAAATGCCACATACAAAAAATGTCCAAAACCACTTCGTTACTGACATGGTTTATGAATTAAGAAAAAAAAATCAATCCACCAAGTTAAATATAGGGATTAGCCAATTTGGTTTAAATTTGGTACATGAATTAAACTAAAAGGCCTTAACAAGTAGCTCTTTGAACGAAACCCATATCAGAATCGGAATATTATTTCCTTCCATGTTGATTTCTCGTAAAAATAACCCACCCTGTAAATAATTATCAAAAATGTGAGCTCAGATTCAAAATTTACAGAAAAACTCCTATAGGAACTTTTTATAAAAGTTTATGGCACCATTTCAGTTATTCAGTAATAAATTATTATTTTCAAGTTTTTCACTGAAGAAATGAATTGTTGGATAAAGTACCTAAAAAATGGGTTAGTATAATGAATATTTACGGAGCGAAGACATCTCCTGATATATGTACAGTTGATCTCGTTTCTGCATAAAATATAAAACAACTAGCTGCCCGCCCCGGGTTCACACGGGTAGTGTAACTAATTAAAAAAAAATAAAACCAAGTATATTATGGAATAAAATAACATCGAAATATTTAAATTGTACTTTATTGCAATACCTTATATGTACAACATTTTTGGTTATCCTTTCTGGAGAAGAAACAAATAGAGCAGATGGTTTACTAACTCTCGCAACGTACAACTGCCCAGGCATGCGAAAAACGGTGCAATTCAAGGTTTATTCCACAAACTTGTAACGATTCACCTTGTGAATTATTTATTGTCATTGAAAATGCAAGTCGGACTGGAAACTGGACACGCTTGAATTTAAAAGGAAGTCAGATGGCATTAAATGGAATCCTTGGAATATGAACATCATCGCCTCTGCACTTTCCTATGATGATAGTAGCTTCTATCAAGTTTGTAAAAACTCTTTTAACAGTAAGTCTTGTTCCGTTACACAATTTTGGCTGATTGAGGTTGCGTAGCATGATAATTACCAAGCCAACTTTCAGCTGCAAATTGTATGGAGGCAATCCTGGCAAACGCAACGAATTTAAGAATTCGGTAGGATAAATGACGACTTCATTTGGATCGATAATGGAATCGATTGAATTTAAAGAATGTATTTGTCCATCAATTTTACTTTGAATTTTTAAATTTAAATCATCAACATCCTAATTTTTTGGCGCTAAAATGTTTCGTTCGCTCAGCATGGTTATTATAATTCATTTGAATATCTGGGATTACTTTCTAGACGAATCATGAAACGGTATGCATCGAAATTTATCGAACTGACCTTCTTGTTTGTTTCTTGACCTATAAGAGAAAAATCAACATTAATAAGGAATCGAAATTTTTTAAACAAAATCAAGGGGTTGATACTACAAAAGCTTAGTAAAATACAATTAATGATACATCAATTTAGGGAATAAACGTCATGTCATTTATGTTGTCAATTTTTACAACAAGTATCCAAACATTCTCTGAAACGAATTATGAGTTGCTTTATTTAATAAAAGAAAATGGGTGGGTGTAGAAAAATTACAGTACGATACGATAGATATAATCCCATTACGCACTCGTGAAATTTACGCTTTCGCCGCTGCGCGGCTTCGTGCGTAAACTTTTTCACATCGTGCGTAAGGGGCTACTTACAACTCTTGCTACGTAATATACTATTAAAGTGTCTTTTAATTTAAAGCATCCTTTAGTTGAACATTTTGAACCAAAATTTCTATATAAAAGATGCTTCAAATTTAAAGACACTTTAAATTTATTATGAAACCGTCCTTAATTTATCAATTTGCCCAAATGTCTGTAATTTTCGAGTTTTTGGCTGAAAATGGTCCTAAACGATTTGGTTCGACCCACTGATCAAGAATCCATGGTGGAAATCGATTCTGTCCAGCCGTCCGACCGTCCGGCCCTTAACACGATAACTCTCGAACGAGCTAGACAATTTAAATTTTCAGAGTAAGTTCAGCGATTAATATCTCGGTTAAGTTCGTAATTGGGCAAAATGGTTTCAGAGTAACGAAAAAAAAGTTTTTTTTACATACAACTTTTGAATTCAATTTTATCATAAGAATCCAATGATATAATTTTCAACTCTAACAAGCTAATACTTTCGGAGATATGTTTTTTCAAAATTTCAATAATACATCGTTGTTCTATGTATTCACTGTCTGTGTTCACTGTTCATAAATGTCATCTTATCTAGCTATTAGAGTCATGTCAATTCATAGTTTGAAAACAAGTATCCGATTCTTGAATTTGTGAATATATACAAGACTGTTTTGAAACCGAAAATAATATTGCCTGGTTGCAAATTGAATAATTTTCTTATACATTCGGGATGATGTTTCAGAAGATATACCGCCGTATTCACAAAGCCTTCAATCTCCGTTAAGTCCTAACTGAGGTCCTCAGTTAAGGATAAATATGAATCGCAACCTTAGTTAACGTATTTAACGGCGATGAAACAGGCCTGCTTCACGTTAATTTTCATGTTAACTGAGGTTGGGATTCATATTTATCCTTAACTGAGGACCTCAGTTAGGACTTAACGCAGATTTAATGCTTTGTGAATACGGTGGTTAGAATTGGATCATTTTAATGATCCAGTTTATGAAGGCAATAGGAAAGAAGAACATAATGGAATCATCAAAACAAATTACTGTTCGTTGACCACTGAAGTTAATATTACATTTCACTTCCTTAAGTAGTAAGACATGTTCCTATATACAGTATATTCATAATGTTGCTAGTTAATATATTTCACACTATAAAAATGATTTGTTCGGTAAGCCTCAACCTACTCACCTATCAGGAATAAATGGACAATCCGCTATGATTGTCTCCAGCCTTGCTCTATACATTTCGATGATACTACCTTAGGTATTTCTAGCTGTGAAAACTATGCACCGAGCGTAAGTTGCAACAACCCATTCCACGAGGTTGAATCATTGCAGATTGCTCATTTAAACTTGATAAATAAATTTAATGATAATTTTTGGAATTTTTTTTTAAACGACACTTTTTTTTAATTTAATTCCTTTCATGATGCAGTCCTATTATAAGAATCCATTGATATAATTCCCAACTCTGAGATACCAATACTTTCGGAGATATAATTTGTTTGTCTTAACATGAGCGCCGAAAAGCTCCTGTCCACAGGGTTTGAACCAATTTTTTATGTTTTTTTTACCCAGATTTTTTAAATGAGATACACCTACTTTTGTACAGTTATCGTCTGCAAACAAAAGAAAAAAACGCATGATTTTCTTCACAATCATGAAGTCTTTTCCTAAAAATTTGCGTCAAACTAAAGTTTAGTTCTCTTAGATCACACACCCTAGTGTCAGTCCTTAAATCCTCAACGCAACTTCATAACACGAAACAACTGGCCATCAATACCTATCTATTTAGCGTAGCAGTAAACAAGGTATACTACTACCCAGTGAGCTATTTCGATTCCTCTCTGGGCTTCTATTAATACGCCCGAATCTCACTGAGATTCGCGTGAGACTACCATAGTTGCGTTCGAAAATTAACTCCGTAGAGTAATATTTACTCCATTGCGTCACAAAACGGAAGAGTTGAGTAAATTTTACCCTGTGACTGTCGTCCGAAAAGTCGGAGTATTCGACTCGGAGTTCATTTTACTCCTGTCAACATTGACATAACTCATGGAAAGGAAAATCTAGTATCTTTGTCTAACTGTTTTATGAATGTTTTGTGAGGTAATTTAATAGTTTTTATACTGCTCACAATATATATTTATGATTAGAGTTACATATATGTGAAGAAAACAATAATAATAGGATCTTTCTTAAACCAACATAACCTATTTTCCGATATTGGCACCTTCTGTCACTGTCAGTGTCAGTGTCAGAGTAACTCTAGAGTAAATCTGTCAAACCTTCAAAAACTCTACTCTACTCCGTGGAGTTAATTTTCGAACACAACTCATGTCTCTGAGTGAGGCGTTTGCCGTTTCCATGGTAACCGGCGATTTCGCTTGGGCGATCTAGATTCCAGATTCGGACCGGCATAGTGCGGAATAGTTGTAGTTTTCTATGCGTATATACGCTTAACGCAAATGTAATTGTGGAATATACCGCCGTATTCACAAAGAATTCAATCTCCGTTAAGTCCTAACTGAGTACCTCAGTGAAGGATAAATTTGAATCCCAACCTCAGTTAAAGTGAAAATTAACGTGAAACAGGCCTGTTTCACCACCGAAATACGTTAATTGAAGTTGCGATTCAAATTTATCCTTAACTGAGGAGCTCAGTTAGGACTTAACTGAGATTGAATGCTTTGTGAATACCGCGGATTGATGGTCGCTTTGTAAAGATGTTTTAATTTTAATTGTATCCAGTTTGAAGGGGAAAGCATTAATATGAAATATACAAATTAATTGTTTATGTACTATGTACGTCATTTTTCTAGGGAGGGCGGCACCCCGCACCCCCTCCTCACGAGCCATCCCTGCAACCTAACCTACCTAAGGAAGGTACTTCCGACGGACTTGTGAGAGTAGCTCTTTGTAAGTGCTGTTTATGTACTTTCGTTCATTATAGCTGTCCCCCGAGGAAAGGAAACATGGATGAGAAAGTGGAACTAGTTTAGTATTAAAGAAAGATTCAGGACCTAAATGCATAAAGAAACAGATCATTTGATTGTTTGTCTTGAAAATAGACTATCCACCGTATTCACAAAGCATTCAATCTCCGTCAAGTTCTAATTGAGGTTCTCAGTTAAGGATAAATTGGGGATAATAAGGGACAATAAAAATAAAGGTGGTAAAACAGGCCTGTTTCACCACCGTTAAATACGTTAACTGAGGTTGCGATTCAAATTTATCCCTAACTGAGGACCTCAGTTAGGACTTAACGGAGATTCAAACACTTAACAATGCTTTGTGAATACGGCGGTATATGTTTGAACTCGTTTGTTGAGTCAAAAGAACAAGATCTAATCCAATTATATGGGATAAATGGGATGTTTGAGGGGTTTGGGAGTCGTTGACAGAATGACGGACATGGACCAGAAGAGTTGCCAGCTCTCCAGATGGGCTGTTGTGTCTAAGGGTCCAACATCTGAACGACACACAGAAACAACGTGTTCTACGTGTCAAGATTTGCTGCCGTATTCACAAAGCATTCAATCTCCGTTAAGTCCTAACTGAGGTCCTCAGTTAAGGATAAATAAGAATCGCAACCTCAATTAACGTATGGAACGGTGCTTAAACAGGCCTGTTTCACGTTAATTTTCACTTAAACTGAGGTTGCGATTCTTATTTATCCTTAACTGAGGACTTCAGTTAGTACTTAACGGAGATTCAAACACTTAACAATGCTTTGTGAATACGGCGGATTGCATTTGAGGTTCTGAAAACTAGGAACGTAGGTGTGAATTTTATTTTCAACGTTCTGTTTTTCATATGTTACCATAAATTGACTGCTGACTGCTGAACTGCTGATTTATCATCCTGATGTAAATATTGTGGATATTTTTCATTGCCTCCATTTTTACCCACCCCGGCTATAAGGAGAATATAATTAGAATAACGCTTTAGTCCTTTCATCGTTGAAACATAAGAAGAATATTTTCCAGACAGATTCAGATATTTAGAATGGATTGTATCTGAAGAATCTACTCTGCTACCGGAACACTCACATTAATTATGTTATATTTGATATTGAAATGGTTTCTTTCTGGGTTTTCTCTCCGAAACTCTGAGAAATATCTATAAAATAAAAAATTCATGATTTTGTGATTTGAAACTCAAGATATTTGTCAGAAGTAAGCAATCGAACAATGTTGCCTAACGAATAACAACAAAACAACATCAACGAAGAAACAACTATATCGTAACGTTTCGGAGTCATCAAACTCCTTCAAAACACAAAATGATTTTAGGTCTTTATTTACGAAGACAAAACCCATTAATGAAAAACAAAAATCAAAAAACTGTGTTTATAATATTCCTTGTATTTGTGGTAAATCATATACCTACAGGAGAAACATCAAGACCACTAGTAGTAAGAAAGTCAGAGCATAAAAATAACTTGGGAAAGACATACAGAAATCAAAAATAGCAGAACATGTATGTACAATCCAAAGAGATCACATGATGGATTGGAGTAATATAAAGATTCTAATGACAGAACCTGATTATATTAAAAGGAAACTTAAGGGGTCAACTTGAATTTTATTGAACAGAGAATGCAACTTTGTAAATTGATGAATTGGTATTCACCATATTTGGCTGAATTTATTGAAAAAGGAGCTGGAACTTGGAAATTCTATGCAAAGTAAAACTATGTTAGCTATGATTTTCAAATACTGCCAATGTGACAATTCTCAAATTTCAGAATAACTATCAACAAAATAAATCTAAAGATTTTCGATAAGCGTCTGACGAAGGATTCTGATATAGACTTCGAAACGTTTCGATATAGTTGTTTCTTCGTTGATATTATTCGTTAGGCAACATTGTTTGATTGACTGCTTCTGACATATATCAAATCAAAAAATAATCAATTTTTTATTTTATAGATATTTTTCAGAGTTTGGGAGAGAAAACCCAGAAAGAAACCATTTAATGATGAATATACCTCCCACAGTATCCTTTAATGATTACTTATATGTGAATAATTTCGCATAACTTTAGGAACACCGTTAAATTTTTATAGGCATTAGAAAATATGTCCTGAACCCTAAATGAATGGAATGAAAATTGCGAAAGATATGAACAAACAAACAGTCTCATTTTCTACAATGTTTACAAAATCAATTAATGCACCAACTGTTAACAATTCTATGAATATATGGGCAAGAATTGAGGAGCAAGCTATCAAAAATTCTGAAATGTTAGATAATGCATTGTTTATGGTGACTAGTGAGCGATTTATTTCAACTAGTAATGAATCATAAGTAGTAATTTTCTGTCATAAAATATATGAAAAATAGTATAATTTTGCATTAATTAGGCGAGGTTGACCCACGTCACCATGAGTCAATATTTATACCCTATTTCTACTAATGAGGATGAAAACATCATGTTATCGTCACATTCGAGTCGAATTGATAATATCCGTTTTGTTTACGAGTTATTATTAGTTGGAATATATGGGATACTTATATTACTATAGACCATTACTTGTCTCACATTAAAATTCATTTTCATCGATTTATCTTATTTGTTCTTTTGTCTATCGTCCCCTCCTATTTGGTTTGCACTAGAAAAATTTCTTTTTCATTTGCCAATAACCATTTTGAAATGAGATCCCTTACGTTTATTTCTTTCATGATTCTATTTTCTTTTACAGAGGTATGTTTTGCAATTGCACTGGTGTATGAATATTTCTTCATCAAGTCCTTAAACCTAATATTCTTCATAATGAATACAATCTTTCGATTTATTTTCAATAATGAAATGATTTTTCATGCTACTTAATTGCGAAAACTTGAATATCTTCTGTTATGCCTGATTTGATGTTGTCTTTTCTACTTAATTCCAAAAACTTGAATATCTTGCGTTATGCCCGATTTGATATTGTTGTTGAATATCTTTCGTTATGCCTGATTTGATGTTGTCGTTTATTTTTGAGAGGAATCTAAAAGAACATATAATTATCAAAGGAAACGAAATATAATATAATGTGATGTGATGTGAACAGAAAGTTCACATCTACTAACTTTTTGCCTGCATGTTCTTGGGGGCAGCATGCTATCATTCTGCCCAAATGTCTGTAATTTTCCAATGATGAAGAATTCGAGATCAATTTGGATTCTGCCCGGTCGAATTACGATTTCTTTCGAACGGAAAGAGATCGTGACTTTGAATTTTCAGGGTAGGTTGAGCATTCGAAAATTTAAATTCAGTTGATGCCCAATGCATTTTTCCCGTGCACACGCTAAAAAGGCGGCTTGAAGGTCCATGCAGTATTTCGTGTGAGGCGTGAATAGACAATAGAACAAGCGGGCAAAAGCTCCTGACTCCACGTCAGTCCTTTTTGAATTTCTATCTTCGTGTTGTCCCGTTCTCGATGACGAACTATAAAAAAAAAGATGTTTTAGAACATATCACACAATATTTGAATTAATAACTTAGTCAGTTCGGAATTCTTTGGCTGTCGTCGACATTGTTGACACTGTTGAGACGTTTTAAGGTTTCGAGGGCTCGTTTGATGATTCTACTTATGGTAGGTCTTTCCATTCTAATTTTTGTTAACTGTTTCAGCATGGTGCTTGTGAAGGTACTGCGATTTGGTGTTCAAAATCTCGGTTGGTAAATACTCCAGATATTAAAAAGTATACATGTCCCAAAAAGGGCTACTCACAATTCTACGACAAATTTGAGCGCAAGCTTGAAAGGAGAACTTTCTTTATTTAAGCAGCCGTTTTTGATGCATCCATAATATTTTGTTATTTTTAGAACACTTGAAAATCCTCAAAAACGGCTGCTTAAATAAAAAATGTTCTCCTCACAAACTTGCGTTGAAATTTGTCAAAAATGAAAAAGCATACAGGGTATCCCATTGAAAATTGAAAAAAGTTGTGAGACGACTAGCCGTTTTTGGAACACCATGTATACTTCTTAATATCTCGAAAATATGGAGACTATGGTCCCTAATGATACTCACAAGAGAAAAAGTTTTAATATGGTAATGGGACGCTGGAAAATGCCGATATGTATGTAGTGCTCTTCCCCGTTATCGAAAATGTTGTGTGTTCTTGACATTATTTTGATAGCATCTTTGTAACTGCTTGAGCCCCAAGTGTCAATGATACACCAAATGAAAGGTGAAAGGTTTGAATCTAATGTATTATTAATACTTCACGGTGGAAATAAATCATGTATTTTGAAAAGTATTTAACATCATTTGTTTTAGTGGGGGTTACAAAAATTCATTTCACCAGGAGGTCAGAGTACTCGAGCTGCTTACTTAAACCGTGGAATATCATTGCTTTATCCCAACTGGTCTCTAGAATATTTGCAAAATAAAGAAACTCACCTCTGGCTTAAACCATCCCTAACTTCCATCGAAGACGCATAGGACAGTTTAACAACAGGAAGTGTGACCTGTAATGCTAGCCTATCACTTCCTTGTCCGTATCGGTATGGCGGCCGTGGACCCTGTATATGCCTTGTGACTCGTTAACCATTGCATCGATAGGAGAACTGAAGGAATTGTATAATTATTTGCTGTAATACTTGGTTAGATATCCTTTATTTTGTAGGATATATAGGATTTTGTCAGTAATATCCTTAGTGAAGGGCAGGAATGCTCCGTGGGGGATAATTTCACGAGGTTTGTCGGTTTGCTGAAGGTTTTATTGGTGGCAGTGGAGAGTTCTTTGAATTTATATTCTGCTGTAACCATTCTTCAGCAGAGTGGTTTTTATATTGTCAAGTTTTTAGTTGATATTATGGATCTGTGAATGAGACGAGTCGATACAGAATTAATTCATGTGATTCGGTTGGTGTCGAGTTTTTGTAGCCAGTGTGTATGAGAATGGTATCAGATTTGGCAATAAGAACGTCAAGGAAGGGAGGAGAGTTGTTTTTCCAAACCTCATTTATGAACATCATAATGGTGTTTAAAATGTTTTGGAAATTTTTGGGAATTGTAGCCGTATAACAACTACATCATAGATATACATCAAACTCAGAAATAGGGTTTAAGATGGTTTTTATTGCTTTGGTCTCGTAATCTCCCATGTATGCATATACATCGGCTAGCCGATAGTACAAAATGAAATTCATATTTTTTCAACCAATAACTTAGAATAAGAAAGCTCAAACCCCTCAATTGATTTCCGATTTTCCCCATTTTTGCGATATAATGGAATATTTACCTTCAACCCCTTGGCTGCAACCAAACCCAACTTTTGTTTTTCAAATGTGGAGATATGTCTTGTGTGGGCTCGTTGGAGAGCTTATGAAAAATTGAATATGTCCATAGTTTTGCCTTAGTTGTGTTATTTCGAGTATTAGGAAAATGAAAAAATAAAATCTATTTGTAAGCTGTAAGCTGTAAGTTTTTTTTCTTGAATTGAAGCGAACATTTTGAGGTGGTTCTTCAGAAAAAATGAAAGGGAGTTTTCACATAATTTTTTGTTCGAAGTATCTTCTACCCCAAGTTACTATGCCTTGAGACAATTTTTTTATTTGCAAGATCTTGAAGCATCTGAAGTCCTGATGCAAAATATTGTAGGTCATCCTTTTCTGATAGCTTTTCAGATTTGCAACAACTGTGAAAAAGTTAAATTAAATCAAGTTAAATAAATATTCAACATAATTCTTCTGAATTGTACCATAGAGGAGGTGAACAAAAAAAAACAAAATATTTCCATCAATATGAAAGGGCAGTAACTTGAAGGGAAAGAGGCTTAGAATATAAATTATTTGAAACACCTGCATTAATTGATACTGAAAAACCCCAAAATATTTCCCATCAATTCAGAAACATACAATATGTATTATAGTACTATGAATTTTTGATCTCAGCTCTCAATTTAATGATTTTATTCGCATTGACTGAAATTTCACAAATCGAAATTCAATTCATTCAATTTCAACACACTTAAACTAATCACGCATGCTTTAAGATATATGTATTTCTGATGATTAGAAACAGGAAGAGGCAGATAGTTCGTTTTCATTATTTATAGTAAATTTTCAGGCAGTTGACAAAGATAAATTGCAAATCCAGGAAGAGTGCAAAACAGAATCAGGAGTGGATGATGAAAAATTCAAAAACATGAGAGAAACGGGGATTATTGACAATTTGGATCGCTCAGTCGGGGACTATGTGAAATGTATAGTACTCAAACTTGATTTTATGGAAGAGGACGGAAGTATCAAAAAATATATTATCGAAGATTATTTCACCAAGGCAGGAATGAATGGAGAACTCATAAAAGAAGCCGATGAAATATGTGGCAGCATACCAAAACTTGAGGACATATCATTCCAATGTATTCGTTATTATGAATGCTATGCACGGTTTATACCTAGAGATCTTTTAGTTGTTGTTGGATAATTAATATTATAATTAGCTGAGATTTGCTAATTCTTACCACCCTCCTAGTTCCCTGGATTCGGTCAATCTAGCATCAGTTCAGCCTGACATCAATCATGGAGTGATGTCAGATTGGCGGGAAACTGATTCTATGCGCGTAAGTTGGTGGACTGATAGATTGATTGTAAAATTGATGTCAGATTAATACCAGATTGACCCTGTAACCTCTGTTTTACTGTATATGATTTTGAGAGGAAGTCACCCTTTGAATTGAATATTTTTATTGTTAAATTCTAATTTCTATATTCCAGTAGAAGAAACATTCAAAATGATTTTGGCTGATGACTCTGATGAATTACTATACATAAACTTATCATTACGCTTGAACTATTAAAAACGACCATGAAATATTATTGCCACATTTTCATCCTGAGAATGAATTCCAATTACGATTTTCATTGAATTAATTTTTCGTTATACAGGGTGCGGCAGTTCCAGTTGAACAGTTTTGAAGAGATATAAAAAAGAAGCCAGTGTATATATCGTGGGCGTAAAAGTAGAACCTTGTAAGTCCAAAAAGATAATTCCTAGAAAAATGAAAATGAATATTTGAATTCAACTGTAAGATATGTATTTGGCATAAGAGGATTTTAAACCTGTGAAAATCAAGGATAAAAGGTACTTGTGTGTTGGTTACGAATATAGTCAGGAACCTCAACCACAGAGGAAGTGCCGATATCGATAGGTACCAGGCAAGGAGATAGCCTGAGCCCGATGCTCTTCAACCTGGTAATGGACCGCATCATAAGCCGGGTGGAAGGTGTAGGACGAGGTTACAGAATGTGACAAACCAAATTCAAAATACTGTGCTATGCAGACGATGCGGTTCTCATAGCAGAGAATGAGGACAACTTACAGCGAATGCTATTCGAGCTAAACCAGGCCGCAAAGAAATATAACATGAGCATCTCGATACCGAAAACCAAATCTATGACCATAAGCAAGGAACCGATACGATGCAAGCTAGCACTAAACGACCAACCTATAGAACAAGTGATGACCTGGGAATAATAGCTTCAAGCACCCAGAATACATATGACCAGGTTAAAACACAAGTAAATAAAGCGGCAAGAGTGTCTGGTTGTCTACATAATACTAATTGGAAAAACAAGCACATGTCGATAACCAGCAAGGCCAGGATCTACAGAACAGCAGTGAGGCCCATCCTCACCTACGCAGCGAAAACGAGAGCAGACACCAACCGGACGAAAAGAGCACTACGAACGGCCGAAATGAGGGCCCTACGAGCGATCACAGGTGTCACACTGAGGGACAGGCAGCGAAGCAATGAGACCCGGGAGCGATGCGATGGGATGCCAGATGTTGTTAGATGGTCACGAGAAGAGAGTGGAGGGAGCATGTCGACAGGATTGAGAACGATAGACTCGCCAAGGCCGCATACAAGGAGAAACCGAATACGACCAGACCCTTAGGAAGACCACCAAAAAGATGGGCTGACTCCTGGACTTCATCGTCACAGGATATACAATAAAAAGTTGGAAAAAAGGACATAGTCCTATTAAAAGGAAGAAGAAGAAGAAGAAAAGGTAATTCAATTGAAGCTGCTTACTTAATTGAAGCTGAGGTACCCCGTATGAACTGATGGGTAAAGTAAGCTCAATTTGTTCGGAAATGGACTTGAAGGGTTCTGCTTGTACGCCCAAGATATGTAAGATTCTTATATCAGTCACCTCTTAGGTTTCAAAACACTGGTTCTGATATTTATACTTTACAATATAAGTCGATGAAAATATTTACCACTTCGACAGAATTTACTTTTGCAATTACTGAAGTTTGACAACTACAGTAATAAGGTCCAACTTCACCTAAGTCAGAGTCTCTCGTGTTCAACAAAATCGTCCAAGTATATGGTCTTAATTCTAAGGGGTCCATCTTCCTCGTATCCTTCATGAAAACTGCGATTTATCTCAACCACCTGGTAACCTCGATGGCCTCGAGGTACCTACTTTCATTACCTCCTAGCACTTCGGCTTTTCCTTGATCTCATAGAGTAGTACGCCCAAGGTGGTATGCAACGATTAGTCATTATCTGGCTAAAAATACCCCGCCTTAGACCAATAGGATTCCACAGGAAGAATCCGATGGTTTTAGGCAATTCCAGGAATATAGTCGTCGTTAAGGTTGCCCAAAATTTATCAGAGCCCTGACGTGTTATCTTTGAGTATTATAAACTCCAGATACAGATGTTTCATTAACCCCGACCTCCTTGAAGACGCCAGATGGACGATGGTTGGTATTGAATAATTTATCTCCTGTCGGAGATGGTACATGGTGTTTGAGATCCCTACCGATATATTAATGGGTTTGGGACACCTGAGAGTCCAAATTACGTCTGATGTGTCGATAATGCGTCGTTTGCACCTTCGAATATAATATTAATTCTAACTATAAACAAGTAGAAATTCAATCCTCATTTAAATCCTGCATTTAAAACTAATATTTTCATTTTCCTAAATTGGTAGGACTTTCTATATACTCATAAATTTTCAAGAATATTATCTTTAAGATGGCAGCCTTTAGCTGCAATGCATTGCTAAGGCCGATTTCTGAAAATTTGGACCACCCGTTGACACATTTCGTGGGGTATGGCGTTAACTTCTTCAACAATCGAGTTCCTTAGCTCTAGCAGGTTTTGTGTGCGACGCTTATTTAAACGTCGCACTTTTTCCTTAAGATATCCCCAAAGAAAGCAGTCGCATATGCTTAAATTTGGTGACCGTGCAGGCCAGACTTTGGGGGTTGGTATAGTCTGCTGGGTCCAATTCTTGAACCATCGTTATTATAAAAGGATACAAATTCAAATCTCAATACGTAATCCTCTTCAAACTGCGGTTTTAAACACCCAATTCAATAGTGTACCTTCGAGCAGTGCGTGTTGTCGATTGCTCCTCTCACTAGCTCCACATTTTCTGGTGATAGGTCTCCGTCCGCCAGTTTCCTCCAACTGCCGAATCCAGGACCGAAATGTGTTAGCGGTAAGAACATTATTGCTCGTTGCTTGTTGAACCGTCACTGAAAAGCTATTTGCGTCGCAATCACACATCGGTTGTTTTCACGAAATGCACGCACGACAAAGCCACGAAGTACCTTGCAAACTGCTCAATTGGTTCTGCTGCACCCTGTATTTCAGTTTCAACTAGCATTAATCCTTTTAATATATTTATTTCTTGAGATAAATGTATAATTTTTCAATACTTGGTCCAGAAAATGAGTTGAATAAAGTTTAATGGTATATTCTTCGTCAAAAAAGAGGAATAAAACTTGTAGTATAATATCGTAATTTGAAATTGAAGAAAATTACCTGAACATAACGAAAACGGTACATTCGACGAACAAAAGACTGGTAAACCTTTTAACGCGCATGTTCTATGGAATGTTCTATTCGACGAACAAAAGACTGGTAAACCTTTTAACGCGCATGTTCTATGGAACAGCGTACTATCATTTTGCCCAAATGTCTGCTATTTCCATTTATTTTGCCGGAAATGGTTTCAAATGTTTAGATTCGACCCATTGATGATAATTCAAGGTCAAAATCGATTATGTCCGGCTGGCCGGCCATCCGTTGCGGCGATAACTCTCTAATGAAAAAATATAGCGACTCGAAAACAATTATCAACACAGTTATGAGTTTTGTTCCTTACTTTATCCACACACTTTATAGACTAAGCTGTCATAATTGTTCAGGACAGACTGTAGAGGAAGCGAACTTTTCACTCATATAATAAATACGAGCACAGAATTTTATTGGCACACGTTCATATCCAAAACATCATAATTGATAAATATTATTCATTCAATTCCACATGAACATGATTTATTTTCTCATATAAATGAATCTTTTTTCTATACTTAAAAAATTAGCATTCTGCCTACTCATCTTGGCACTTGATATACTGTTATGGATATTTTGCTTGAATCAATAGTCCCACATTGGGCGACAAATGTTATGGTAAACTTGAAAAGTCTCTGCTATGATGTGTAATTATTATTATTAAATTGATACTCTAAACTCGTTTGAGGGTGCTGGATATAAATTCAAAATCTTTTTCTCTTGAATTACATTAAAATCTCTTCCAAACCATCTGAGATTTCTATCTAATTCATAAATTTTTCAAATACTGAAATTTTTTGTTTTTGTTTGTCAGGTTCTTTCTAATTATAAACGCACACTCTAGTTTCTAAATTCAAAAAATTTACATCATACTCCTTCGAAAATATTCCAACATATCAAAAATATTAATTTCATACCATAACAATGCTTATAGTACAGGGTCTTTTTAGATGAAATCACAGTTGGGTTTGTATTTTTATTTGCCGTTTCTCACTTCTTGTGTTATGTTGATATAATAAAATTTCCTATCTGACTGAATTATTGTCAATTCTTAAAATTCTTTTAAAAATTGAGTTTCCATATTATTTGTTTCTGCAATGACTTATAATTTAACACAAAACACATTTATTGTGATTAAAAAAGAGTCGGTTTGAGGGATAAATATCTCGGTTAAGTTCGTTATTGGGCAAAATCGGTCTAATAGTTTCGGAGTAACGAAAAAAAATTTTTTTTTTACATTATAACTTTTGATAACATTTCCTTGAGTTAAGGTTCATAATACAGAAAAGAATGTGTTAGTGGTATGAACTATTCGATTTTAAATTACGAAGAGAGGATTGTATTTTATTAATATATTTTGAACTTTTAAAATAATTTGTTCGTTATCCACTACCTACTCAAATATCAGGAATAAATGGACAATCTGCTATGATTGTCTCCAGCCTTGTTCTAGACATTTTGATGATACTTTCCTTAGGTATTTCAAGTTGTGAAAACTATGCACCGATTGTAAGTTGCAACCACCCATTTCACGAGGTTCAATAAGTGCAGATTGCTCATTTAATCTTGATACATAAATTTAATGACAATTTTTGAAGCATTAAAGCATTGAAGCATTCTAGAATTTTTGAAGAATTTTTTTTAAAAGACACTTTTTTAAATTTAATTTCTCTCACGATGCAGTTCTATCATAGGAATCCATTGATATAATTCCCAACTCTGAGAAACCAATACTTTCGGAGATTTTGTCTGTTTGAACAAGAGCGCCAAAAAGCTCCTGTCCACAGGGCTCAAACCAATTTTATGTCATCAGAATCTTCGTTTTACTCCAATCTAGCATGTGGTCTCCATTGATTGTACATACATGTTCTGATATGTTTTATATTTGTATGTCTCTATTCCTTGAGTTGTTTTCATTATTGTACTTCCTCACCTCTTGTAGTCTCAATGTTTCTCCTGTATCCGATTTACCACAAATACAAGGAATATTATATACTTACAATTTTTTTTATATCTGCAAAAAAGCAGGTTTTGGGACCAAGGAACACGTATATTCGTTACTCCTTGAAATGACTAGTTGACTAGTAATATTATCCACATTTTTTTCGCATTTTCCTTTCATTTCTCGAGACAATTATTAGATAAGATTTAATGAATAATTTTACTCACAGTCCTAGGTCTTTCAAGGAGACCCCTCACAAGCACTCAAGAGCTTGTGTGAGTTAGGAGAATTCGTTGTGTCCTGTGTATACTTTGTTTCTGTGTCTTTAGACACAACTCTGTTAATTTTTTACTTAGTGTATGATGGCCGCTACCACCCGACTAGAAAATGTATCTAATAGTCCAATGATTGTAAACACTGGTGATTTTTTCTTTTATTGGCTGTATAAAATAATAATATGTATTTAAATTTTCAATAAACATATTCACAAAACGTAAACTGAAAATGTCATTATTCATCAATCCTTATACAATTAGAAAAATCATATTCGGCAGAGTGAAAGTAAATCGTGGAAAATTTCATGTTACATTATTTTATATTCTAATTATTTTAATGGTCCCTGAAATTATTGATCAACGAATTCCGTGAGTTAATTTGATAATATCAAAGTCCCGTACGAAACACGACGAAAAATATGCCTGTAAAACCCATGCTATCGAAAAAGTATCCCCGTAATTTAATGCGAATTATGAAGTTCCAATTATATTCGCAAAAATATTTCATATGATTTCTTGAATGGATCCTTCGGAAGAAACTACTCATAAGTTATCTGTAAGTGTGTATTATTGTGCGAAAAATCTTAAATTCGTAAGAGGTGACGAGAAACGTTAAAAATAACGCAAAACATTGATTTGATACCTAGAACTCTAAATAATGATTCAAATTTTCAATTTGCATAAACTTCTGGAATAATTTGTATTGATTTCGAGAGTTTCTAATATTGTTATTCTCGATGTGGCCACAGTTTTCATTATAATTATGTGCTGATTAATTTAAATCGTTTGTATGTAATTCCACTATGTTGAATTTGAGGTTTTAAATATGTAACTACTACGATTAATTGACTTTTTGTGGACATTCTCTCCGCAACAAATAAAAATAAACTAAAATAATTTTCCTACGTTCCTACGTATCAGAAGCAGTTTATGGAACAATATTGCCTAACGAACAGTAACGAAGTGGCAATTATAACTCTTTAATCAGGCAGTGAAAAACTATTGAATGAACTCCTAAAATATCCTTCAATAATTAATGTACTGGTTTGGTCAATATAAACCACTATAAACCATTTTCAATAATTACATGCTAGATTATAGACTTCAGATTTATTATCTTTTCTATTTTATCTTTACTATTTTTGGTAAAATTACCTAAACTTCCAGCTGTTCTAAAAGCTACCGTATAATTGAAATTCCTTTTATAATAAAACGCAATACCTACAGATACTTTATCAATATGTTGAGTTGATTCGAATATATAATTTATATATGTATTCGGGATCCATCATTCATGATGGGGTGAACATAATATTATGCTGTTTATTTTCATTTGCTGGCTGCCAGTTGGATCAAAAATCTTGTTAGCAATAGTCTCAATTGTCAAATGTCAAAGATGTTATCCAACAAAGGAAAAAAAACTCAACCTATTCAAACCATTCAAAAGAATCCGGGCATAATTATAATAACTATGAAACCATCCACCTGGAGAATTAAAGTTCTCGACTGACACTCTTAGAAATTCTCGAAATCAATACATATAATTCTAGGAGAATAAACAAACAGATGTTAACCCAGACACTTAATGAATATCTCCAAGTAATTCGTAAATACCACAGGCACTAAATAGGAATTTCGAATCCCTACTTTTAAGAACTTGTTTGAGTGTTCCTCATATTGAATGGGTTTAAATATACAACCAGAAGATGACAAAGTGTGACGAAACTATGGTCGTTCTTGGATACAGAAGTTTGTGGTAAATCAAATTTTGAATCATTATTTATTGAAAATAAATTTTCATCAAGTAAAGACCGAATCAATCAAATATTTGGTGGAACTCCTCTCATGAAAATTTCTGGAAACCCTCATTTGCGATTCAAGCAATATCGGTTGTTTTCTCAAAATTATTATTCATATATTGATATTGAAGAAATGATATCATTATTTCACGAATATAACATTGAAATACAAATCAAATTCGAAGAAGTACCACTTACCATTGCAGATAATCAAATCAGAAGTGAGCAAGTAATTCTCCTCATACATTACAAATATTCTGTTATTCAAACTGGACCAGAATTACTATAATTATTAATGATAATCGTGGTAATCCTGTGAACTTACACTATAAATTATGTAAGGGAATACTATAGTGAAATATTGTTTCCGATTAATTTTCCGAGTATATATATATATATAAATGAAATGCTCCATTATCCATTTTCATTCTTGCTGCGGAAGATCTTCGAGAGGCAATGAAATTCTTAGTTTCATCAGTGTCGTGCACACTTCTCTTTCTTCTGGTAACTATACCTTATGTACCATACTTGCATAATACGTCGCGTCGTTCGAAAATTATTACATTGTGAATATCAAAACTGAAGTTATGAAACAAATGGTATGAATTAAATTGAGTAGGAGCTTCAAATTTAAGCTTAATTTTTTGCTTAACTGATAAAGAACAAATAAGTTTTTAATTTTATCATTGTATCTTCATTAGTTTTAAAGTTATTGTAACATTAAACATAAAAATCAGGTGAGAATATCGAAATGAAAGAGAACAGAAAATTTAAAGTTCAATAAAAAATATAATTTTTTTAAATCATACTTGACTGTCCTTGTTTTTTTAAGCAGAAATAGAAAAAAGTACAGCGAGTTTGTTAATAACAATTTTTTTATTGAATTAACAATGAAAGCTTCAATAATAAATCATAGACCAAGATAAATAATGATTCAAAAGAAATAATTCCTTAATATCAATTACAAGTGGAGGAATTAAATTGTCAATAAACAAATCCATTTTTAAGCAATAAAAAATATTTTTTAAGAAACTGTTTTTTTTTTCATCATAATGTTCATTAATGATTATGTTTCCAAAAAAAATTAAATTTAAAATAATTTGAATTTTTACATTTAAACACCGTATTTGTTCATAACAAGTTTTTATACAATAAAAGATGAAAATTATAAAAAATAATTTTTGAGTAGCTTCTATATCCATAGTAGTATTATTAAAAAGAATTTCTATGTTTAATTAAGATTCATAACTTTTAACCAAGTAAATTGTTAATAACAAAGTCGAAATAAACATTTTTTTAATTTTTCCAAAGGGAATCTATTATAAGGTCTATGAAAAATAGCTCCACGAAAAATAAAAATCCTGTGATTATTTGTTTAACAATTATGGCACTTGCAATGTTAATTTTCGTGCTACAAAAAATTGTTAATTTACTGATGGATAATTAATTGAAAAATCACGATAAAAATGTTTGGAATACGGATCACAGTTCATTGATCTATCTTGTAGGCGCCTGAATTTTTTCAGTTCCTAATTTTCATATTTGATAGTTTAAGTAATATTTATTCATTAAAGGTCCGAAGTGGGTGTGGCTTGCGCAAGTCGGTGTACCGGTTTTCGGGCGTATTTTCAACCCCCTGGGAAAGTTATAAATACTGGTCCTACAGTTCCGGGAGTTGAGACTTTTTTTTAGGAAATTTCCTCCTCTTTTTTCATGTACATTAAAAAAACCAAACCCCTTTTTTTCGCTTGATTGTTTTATAACTTTTGCAATTTTTGCGAGCGGCCCTTGAATTTTCCCAAAAAATTTCTACATGCCATTCCGAATCGAGTGGTACCTCAATCATAATTTTCGGAGAACTCTAAAAAGTTTTGACCTAGAAGGTACTTATAGACTAAGATTAGACTATATAGGGATTGTCGGAATAGTTTCTTGATATCTGTGGTTACAGTGGCCTATCCAGGAGAGCAAGGGGGTAATTACCCTCAAGCCTCATTTGTTTTTATTGTTTCATAAGTCTTTTGCGATATATTCTTATTTCAATTTTGTTATATGACAATAACAGAATTATAATGTGCACAACCCCATCTTATCAAAGCCGTCAAATTTTGACGTGTATTTCACGTCAAAACAACAAATCCTTCCCATCTTAACGTGACTTATACATCAATATAAACTACTTTGAAATTTCATAATTTGGTTATCCAAACTTCGTGAAAATACAGAGAGCAAGTTGAAACATGAGACATGAACATGTACTGTACATATATAGATATATGCTTATCTTATATAGGCTATCCTGTTTACGTTTCATTTACTCAAACAGCCATGCTAAACGCTGTTGCTCAAACAGATGTTGCTACTAGAATTCGTTATCTCTAGAGAGTCCCTTTCTCTCTGATAGATTAATTATTCCACATCACTTCAAGACACCACGACTCTGCAATCATTCAATTTTTCAGGCAGTGGCAGCACGGGATCCAGAAGTTGTTAAAAAAATTCATGAAGAATGTTTCAAAACGAGTCATATGCCAGAAGAAACCTTTGCTGAAATCAAAACTGGAGCAATTGATCTGTCTGATGATGTTGTGAAAAACCACCTCTTTTGCTATACGAAAGCTATCGGATTTATTAATGAGGCAGGTGTTCTCAACGATGACTTCATCAAAGGAAGATTATCCTTGCAGGTCAAGGACAAGGGAAAGGTAGAGCTTGATGTGAAAGTCTGCAATGCACCGATAACTGCTGAAGAAGAAGTTAATTATTTTGCTGCGAAAGTGGTGGCCTGCTATTATAGTAGAAATCCTGGTATAACTATATTGTAAATGTAATTTTTCTGTTGAAATAAATAGATGAGCAATGCCTACCCAGGTAGCACACCGATATTGGTCCAATATTAGGCCAATATGGTACATTTATTGGTCCGATATTGTTTCTCTACATTGGGCCAATAACAACATGTTGACATTTTACAATGAAGTACCAATATTGGATTTCAATATTGGCCCAATATAGTTTCTATATATTGGCCCAATATAGTTCCTCTACATTGGGCCAATGGCAAAATGTTGCTGATATTGATATCCAATATTGGCACTTCATTGTAAAATGTCAACATTTCGTTATTGGCCCAATATAGCGAAACTATATTGGGTCAATATATAAAAACTATATTGGGCCAATATAGTTATACAATATTGGTGCTTCATTGTAAAATGTCAACATGTTGTTATTGGCCCAATGTAGAGAAACTATATTGGGCCGATATTGATAATCAATATTGGTGCTTCATTGTAAAATGTCAACATGTTGTTATTGGGCCAATGTAGAAAAACTATATTGGGCCAATACATAGAAACTATATTGAGCCGATATTGATATCCAATATTGGTACTTCATTGTAAAATGTCAACATGTTGTTATTGGCCCAATGTAGAGAAACTATATTGGGCCGATATTGATAATCAATATTGGTGCTTCATTGTAAAATGTCAACATGTTGTTATTGGCCCAATGTAGAGAAACTATATTGGGCCGATATTGTTAATCAATATTGGTGCTTCATTGTAAAATGTCAACATGTTGTTATTGGGCCAATGTAGAAAAACTATATTGGGCCAATACATAGAAACTATATTGGGCCGATATTGATACCCAATATTGGCGTTTCATTGTAAAATGTCAACATGTTGTTATTGGCCCAATGTAGAGAAACTATATTGGGCCGATATTGATAAACAATATTGGCGCTTCATTGTAAAATGTCAACATGTTGTTATTGGCCCAATGTAGAGAAACTATATTGGGCCGATATTGATAAACAATATTGGCGCTTCATTGTAAAATGTCAACATGTTGTTATTGGCCCAATGTAGAGAAACTATATTGGGCCAATATATAGAAACTATATTGTGCTAATATTGATATCCAATATTGGTACTTCATTGTAAAATGTCAACATGTTGTTATTGGCCCAATGTAGAGAAACTATATTGGGCCGATATTGATAATCAATATTGGTATTCGTTGTAAAATGTCAACATGTTGTTATTGGCCCAATGTTGAGAAACTATATTGGGCCGATATTGATAATCAATATTGGTACTTCATTGTAAAATGTCAACATGATGTTATTGGGCCAATGTAGAAAAACTATATTGGGCCAATACATAGAAACTATATTGGGCCGATATTGATAGCCAATATTGGTACTTCATTGTAAAATGTCAACATGTTGTTATTGGCCCAATATAGAGAAACTATATTGGCCCAATATAGAGAAACTATATTGAGCCGATATTGATATCCAATATTGGTACTTCATTGTAAAATGTCAACATGTTGTTATTGGCCCAATGTAGAGAAACTATATTGGGCCGATATTGATAATCAATATTGGTGCTTCATTGTAAAATGTCAACATGTTGTTATTGGCCCAATGTAGAGAAACTATATTGGGCCGATATTGTTAATCAATATTGGTGCTTCATTGTAAAATGTCAACATGTTGTTATTGGGCCAATGTAGAAAAACTATATTGGGCCAATACATAGAAACTATATTGGGCCGATATTGATACCCAATATTGGCGTTTCATTGTAAAATGTCAACATGTTGTTATTGGCCCAATGTAGAGAAACTATATTGGGCCGATATTGGTAATCAATATTGGTGCTTCATTGTAAAATGTCAACATGTTGTTATTGGCCCAATGTTGAGAAACTATATTGGGCCGATATTGATAATCAATATTGGTGCTTCATTGTAAAATGTCAACATGTTGTTATTGGGCCAATGTAGAAAAACTATATTGGGCCAATACATAGAAACTATATTGGGCCGATATTGATACCCAATATTGGCGTTTCATTGTAAAATGTCAACATGTTGTTATTGGCCCAATGTAGAGAAACTATATTGGGCCGATATTGATAAACAATATTGGCGCTTCATTGTAAAATGTCAACATGTTGTTATTGGCCCAATGTTGAGAAACTATATTGGGCCGATATTGATGATCAATATTGGTACTTCATTGTAAAATGTCAACATGTTGTTATTGGGCCAATGTAGAAAAACTATATTGGGCCAATACATAGAAACTATATTGGGCCGATATTGATAGCCAATATTGGTACTTCATTGTAAAATGTCAACATGTTGTTATTGGCCCAATATAGAGAAACTATATTGGCCCAATATAGAGAAACTATATTGGGCCGATATTGATAATCAATATTGGTGCTTCATTGTAAAATGTCAACATGTTGTTATTGGGCCAATGTAGAAAAACTATATTGGGCCAATACATAGAAACTATATTGGACCGATATTGATATCCAATATCATTGTAACTTCATTGTAAAATGTCAACATTTTGTTATCGCCCCAATGTAGAGAAACTATATTGGGCTATTATATAGAAACTATATTAGGCTGATATTGATATCCAATATTGGGCCAATAACAAAATGTTGACATTTTACAATGAAGCACCAATATTGGTTATCAATATCGACCCAATATATTTTCTATGTATTGGCCCAATATAGTATCTCTACATTGGACCGATAACAAAATGTTGAGATTTTGCAGTGAAACACAAATATTGGTTATCGATATCGGCCCAATATAGTTTCTATGTATTGACCTAATATAGTTTCTCTACATTGGGTCTATAAAAAAATGTTGACATTTGACAATGGAGTACCTACCAATATTGGATATCAATATCAGCCTAATATAGTTTTTATATATTGTCCAAATATAGTTTCTATGTATTGGACCAATATGGTTCCAACATTGGCCCAATAGCAAAATGTTGACATTTTATAATATTGCAAATATCGGCCAAATATAGTGTCTATACAGGGTGTTTTCAAAGGTAAGTCTTTTTTTAACAGAAGGTAGGGCTCATCAAAATAAATTATTTCACCATTTGCTAATTTGTATGCGACCTTGGGATTAGGTGTGTAGCAGAACGTTGATTGTTCCCAGCGAGTAAATGTGTTGAGCAGTGTATATTGCTTCAGGATGGTTCCACGGGAATGTCGTACTCGCGCGCATTCCTTCTTGAGAGATCTTTGTCGCTGGTTGTCAATTTCTGATTCACTACAGCCATATTAGAATATAGCAAAGATTTCGTTAATTTTGAAAAACTTGTGTTTCTTGGTGTAGGTAAGAAAAAATTATAATTAATATTTATGTTTTTCTCTAAGTTATAGTTCGTTTATTTCGTTGTAGATTGATTTAGTTTTCACAATCAACTGGCAAACTGTGGTATTTTTTTAACCGAAATAAAAGCTTAGTGGAAAAGGACGAAATTAATTATTTCATCCCGGCAACCCAGTACAGGTGTATACAATGGTTAAAAGCGTGGGGACAGAGCCTTACACGGAAATTCGGGGGTGGATAGCAGCCCTATCATGCATATTTTTGATTTTTGGAGATATGATTTATTTTGCTGCGTTCTATTAAAAATAAAATACTCACCTTTGAATACACCCTGTCAAGGGCGTAGCCAAGGAGGGGGTTTTGGGGGTTCACACCCCCCCTCTTGCCGAAATGTTATTTTTCTCTTAAAAAAATTTTTGCTGCAGGAAGTGACCCTTATACCCCCCTCCCCCCCTCCCGAAATTAATTCCTATTTCAAACCCCCCCCCCCCCCGAAATTAATTCCTGGCTACGCCCTTACACCCTGTATATATTGGCCAAATATAGGTTCTATCTACTTTCCAATATTCTATACACTGGCCCAATAATAAAAGGTTAAACACTTACAAATTAATTGAACAGATGTGTTTCTCTCATATAAACTATACTCTATCGGAGGTCTGCAATGGTTCCAGTGGAGAGTTGGACATATTGATTGAAGAATAAAGATGTATTCAAAAAAACATATATTTCTTTTTACCAACGGTAGGGTACATATATTTGACATAATTTTTTTTCTTCGCTCAATATTTCCTCGAATGGTATCTGCAAAGTAGATTATGTTAAAGTGAGGAAAGGAAACCAAAAAAAGGAGTAAACTTACCTGGTCTACTCAGCCTCCCACCATCCCGATCTCCGGCAGTCGATAGGGCAAATCCAACTATTTGTGTGATTTTCAAATCGGTCACGTTTGAATGATTCCTCCTAACACTTACTATAATAAAAATGTAATTATCATTATGAGCTAGTAATATGAGAATAGATATTTCAGCATATAATGATGAATTTTTACCCATCACAAAATATACCTTTCTGGGGAACAGCCGAAATGTCTGAAATGTTCCAATTTTTTGACGAAAATGGTCTCAAACGATTAGGTTCGACTCACTGATGGAGAATCCGAGATCAAATGTTATTCTGTCCGGCCGTTGCCACTATAACTTTCGAACGGAAACAGATAGGGACTTGAAATGTTCGACTATAGGTGGCGCGTCCGAATGCGACGGACAAGTTCGCTTATGGGCATAATCGGCCAAAGGTCTCCGAGCACTAATTTTGTTTTTAACTAATACAGATCCGATCGAATTAAAACTTGGTAACTAGTTGTAGAATACCGACACAAATATGGATGTGGAATATTATGAGGATCACTTGAAAATAAAAAAAAAATTATTGAAAAATATTATTTATCTCACTATAACTTGAGAACGGAAAGAGATAGCGACTTGCAATTTTCAAGGTAGGTTGCGGACCCAGAAGCAGCATTTGATTTTGTTAATAGGCATAATCAGCCGAACGGTTTTAGAGTTATACATATCTGAATTTTTGTTGTCATTTACTCAATAACTCAAAAAACACGAAACAAACGATTCAAACAATTCAATAAATTTCATGAAGATCGTATCACTGGAAAATTTTGAATAAATCTTTGAAAACATTCTAGAACTTAGAAATTATCCCTCTGATATAGCTGAAATTTTGAGAGAGCTTTCAAAATCTAACTTTATAGCCAAGTTGCAAATTTGAACACGATCGGATCTATATTCTTGGAGATTCAAGCCTGGCTGAATAGTTGACCGTTTCCACGATAACTTTCGAACCTTCTATAATTGTCATTGATTGATTATTGAAGGCAGGAATCAACTTTGGCTGACAGTGTGTGGCTTCCCTATCGTTCAATTCACCTTGAATTTCTGTTACCCAATACTTACATGAAAGTTTTGAAAGTAACCCCATTAGTCCCTAGGCCTGGAAGTAAAAGGGTTTAAGTGCATCTTTTGAATTTCTGAGATAAATGACTTCAAAGTTAACCTGAATTTCAAAATTCCTAGAATTAGTTCAGAAAATATTTCAGGTTTATATCAGACTGTCCAATAATGTAGAATAAAACCATTATCAGTGATTATTTCCTTCAGATGTAATATTCTGCACTCAGATCATTTGGACTTGAAATCTTTTACTTCCAGGCTCCTCAATTATAATGTTTATTTCAATAGTTCCTTATACTACAGGAGATGTAATTATCATTCACCAATCGAGGACGAGTTCGAGAGTATAATATATTAGATTTTTACCACTGCTTATTTCGAAATGTATTAATAAAACCGGATTGATTTGATTTGATTTGACGCATAAAGCACTTTAATTCATAACTTCAAGCTCCAAGGAAGTTTTCAAGTTATTTACATCTCTAGTGATGTAAGTAATTCAGTTCCATCTCGTCATCATTAGCGACCGATACAATCGTTGTTAATTTCACCTACATCGTTCAAATCGATATCATAACGAACTAGTTATTTATTACTATATAAGTATGTGGGTAGTGGAAAATTTGTATTTATATATCAAATAGACAATATTCTTACCTCACAATGCTTGGTATACCTTCAAAGCAGAAACAAATTGTGTTTGTCTTCTTCCCCGAGCTGAGTACTGTAAGCTCAGTTCCCTACCCATGAGCTTTTTCATAATGAGTAGAACATTTTTTTTTCGGCGTAACACCACCCAATCTGTATAGAATATTTACCTGGAATCCAAAATTAATAATTAATTGTGTGATTTGTGAGTAGAAACGATTAATGAGTGGAAAATGTATATTACCAAATCTTGGAAATCTTCACCACTTTCCAAGTTGGACTCCAATACTGCCTGATTATTCAGTGGTAATTTTAATCGTATAATGGTACTTAGCATATTTACATTACTCGATGGCTCGACTAATTCATTTAAGATTATTTTAGATTCCTGCATGTCCCTCTGCATTTCTGAAATGTCATATTTTATTCCGAGAAGCGTTTTATCGATCTTAGTCAATTCTTCCAGTACAGGATCAGGGTTGCCTAGGGAAAAATGCATATGAAATTGATTGCTTCAATAAAAAACTGCAGATTTGCTCACCAATACTTCTACTTGATGTCCTTACATAAAAGCAATGCTTCTAAAAATTATAGGGAATATTAATTAACTGAATGACAGAAGACAATATTTAGCTTACCCCTGGACATAGTTGCCCTGACTTTTCTTAGTGAGTCCTTCTCCTCTCTCTTTCTTTTCGGTGTTGTGTCAAGAACCGTAGCTACCTCCATAACATCATCAGACGATACGTTAGACGTATACGTATATTTTTCCTCCAACTTCCGTGCCTTTGAAATATTATGCACTGTGGACTTACATGTAGCAGCCTATTACTCAAAATCTACACTGGTTTAAGGGGCCTCGCAATTGTTCCTCAATTTTTTTATTTGGGCGGCCGAGATCTTCTTCTGCCATAAATAGGCATTCTTCTCCTCATCAACGGGCCACGAGGACGGCACGTACTCGCAGGAATTATACCTAGCGAAAATAACTATATTCCAGCTAGGCATGATGGTTTTGCTGAAATGGTAGGATTAATATATAATGACAGTGATCGAATCATGATCAAATGGAAGCTTATATTGAGGAAAATATGAAATATTTTCACGATAATCAATAGTTCACCAATATATTTGACTTGAAAATACTTTCTATTACAAACGGCAAGAAATATGTTGAAAACTTTGAATATGGACCTCCACCCCACATAACTATCCTAACCTAAGTATAAGTAATGAAGCCTCGTGCAATCGGCCCACAACATAACTCTAAATCGGACATGTAATGACGTACAACAGATATCATCTAACATATGAATCTTTCCAATATCACTGGTTCTAATTTAGATTCAACGATATGTAGAAGTAGATTTTATATGTGCAATGGACATAAAAACACGAACTTATGATTAAGATATCCAATATTTGATGTCTCTGTAGTAACGTTCATTTTTAAATTGAGTTGTTTATTCTCAAAGCTGAACCTCCCGCCATGTTGTAAAATTTTAATATGGATCTCCCGCCAAAATAATGATTCTGACCTAACTAATGTAAACAGAAACATGGATGAATTCTTGAATCTAACTAATGTGATGTGATTGAAAAAAGGCTTTGAAAATTCACCATAATCACCATTCGATGACTAGTAGTGTAAATATGTTAAAAATATAAGATGGGCATTTATGATGAGAAAATAACTGATGGATAGTCGGGAACGAATTGCATGATAATAACATAAATGATCATTTCATGTTTTTCATTCAAAGGAGACTAGTGAAATTTAATGGGTTAAACCTAAAAATATAAGTGAATTTTAATTCCAACAGCTGTGGCGAATAGGGACATAACAAATACATGTGAATATAACAGAACAAAATACTTACTTAATTATTCCTAGCTTTCTATTTAACTGATTACATCAGTTGGAAGTGATGCGCATCAGTTCAAACCAGAGAAATAGAGGGAAATTCCGGCTATTTCTCTGGTTCAAACTGATTTCGCATCAGTTTGGAAGTGATACAGCGTCAAATAGAAAGTCTCTATTGTAGAAAAACAAGTAATAACCAGAATAACGAAACTTCACAGCGTAGGCACAACGAGACAGCGAGGCGGAGGCACTCAATAACTAAGGTTAGCGACTAATAAGGCCTGCAGTGGAACCACAAGCGCTCGACTCGACAGTAAACCCTCCTCCCCGTTTACCCCTAGCCTGTATTGAAGTAGAGGGTTCAAAAATTGGTACCACATGTGGCCGACTTCCACTCTATCGATATTTTCGACACGAAACTTATCGGGAATAATTATTTTGCCGATACGCCTTGTCGTGTTCGAATATTAGTATTATAGTCAAGTCAACAAGTGCTTTTTAGGTCAAAATTGTTGCGTATTCTCCGAAAATTATGATTGAGGTGTCATTCGATTCGGAATCGCATGAAGAGAGTTTTTGAGAAAATGCTAAGGCCTCTCGCAAAAATTGCAATAGTTATAAACAATTAAGTGAAAAAAAAGAAGGAAGTTTAGGTTATCGCCAATATCTCAAAATCTTTTTGGTATAGTTCAAATTTGAAAAAATATTCAAATAGAGGAGGAAATTTCCTGCATAAAGTCCCAACTGCCGGAACTTTAGGACCAATATTTATACTTTTCCTAGAGGGTAGAAAATACGCCCGAAAACTGGTAATCCGGCTTGCGCAAGCCTCGCCCCCTTCGTACCTTTGATGAATAAATATTTTTTAAACTTGTTAAATATGAAGATTAAAAAAATCAGGCGCCTGCAGAATAGATCAATGAACAATAATCCTCAGTCCAAAAATGTTTATCGCGATTTTTCCATTAGTTATCCATTAGTTAATTATCAATTTTTTTGTAGCACGAACATTAATATTTTAAGTACGATAATTGTTAAACTATTAATCTGAGAATTTTTTCCTTTCGTGGAGCTATTTTTCAACGGTTAGAATAGACTCATATTGGAAAATTAAAAAAAAATAATTTTCGTTTTGTTATGAACAATTTACTCAGGTGAAAAATTATAGACCTTTAATTTATAATAATACCATTGATCCGTTTTCTTATGATCAGAAACTTCTTAAAAAAGATCTCCTATTGTTTAAAAAATTGTTATGAACCAATGCGCTGTTTATGAGATAATTTTCTTTTCAAAACATAATGGAAGCTTTATAATTTTTCACTCAAGTAAATTGTTAATAACAAAACGAAAATTAACAATTCTTCAAATTTTCCAACGGGAATCTATTCCAAGAAATAGATCCACGAAAGGAAAAAAATCTCAGATAAACAGTTCAACAATTATCGCACTTGCAAAGTTAATATTCGCGCTACAAAAAATTGTTAATTAACTAACGGATAACTAATTGAAAAATCGCGATAAACATTTTTGGACCACGGATTATTGTCTATTGATCTATCCTGCATGATCATCTAAATCAAATGGATTACATTTATTTCTCAGCATTATCCTTTCAAAATCGAACTCCCTCAATTTCTGCCGTCTGCGTTGTCTGCTGATCAAAATATTCACAGGAAGCATAATGAGATGCAATTACAATTGAATTCCATAACGAATTTCACAAACATCTTTTTGTCAGTATTCTACAACTAGCTATCAAGATTCAATTCGATCGGGTTTGTATTAGTAGAAAACAAAATTATTACTAAGAAACCATTGTGCCGATTATGCCCATTAACGAACTTGTCGGTCGCATTGGGATACGCCACCTACCCTGAAAATTTCTAGTCACTATCTCTTTCCGTTCTCAAGTTATCGTGGCAACGGCCGGCCGGACAGAATCAAATTTGACCCCGTATTCTTTATCATCATCAGTGAGACCCAATCCCCCACACGACCTCGAATTCTTCATCAGGGAATCGAACCCAATCGTTTGAGACCATTTTCGGCAAAAAATTCGAAAATTACAAACATTTGGGCAAAATGATAACGCGATGTTCCCCAGAACATAGGCTCAAAAAGAATGAAGAAACTGCATGTTATGGGGAACATCGCGTTATCCTTTTGCCAAATGTCTGTAATGTCGAATTTTTTGCGAAAATGGTCTCAAACGATTGGGTTCGACTTCCTGATGAAGAATTCGAGGTCGTTTGGGGGATTGGGTCTCACTGATGAAGATAAAGAATTCGGGCCTCGGGGTCAAATTTGATTCGGTCCGGCCAGCCGTTGCCACGATAATTGTACAACGGAAAGATATAGCGATATTTTCAGGGTATGTGGCGCTTCCAAATACGGCGAACAAGTTCGTTAATGTGCATAATCGGCCAACGGTTTTAGAGTGATCATTTTTTCAGGAACCAATACAGATCCGATGGAATTCAATCTTGGTAGGCAGTTATAGAATACTAACGCAAAGAAACTAGTGAAATTTTGTAAGAATCGTATCACTAGAAAATTTTACAAAAAATATTATTTGTCAGGAAAACCTGAGAACGGAAAGAGATAGCGACTTGCAACTTTCAGGGTAGGTTTAGTATATAGATGGGACCTTTCGAATGAAAATAATCGAATCTTTCGATTATTGAAACCTCTCCAGATATCTGAAGATATTCTGAAAAAAGCGAGCGAATTCATCTGAATGATTTTCGGTCGTCTATTATGTGGCACCGAGAGAGATAACGCAACTCTATTTACGAGAATGTCGAGATATTTCGTCTACGTTTTGAATCTTTTGATATTCCGAATTAGCCACTAGTGGCGGTCAGACTCCAAGGCGAGATATCATGAGAAGTTCGTTTAACGATCGATAGAATATATGGGTGACATCTGGTGCGTTTTGTTGTCATTCCCGCATTTATTATTCGGAATTTTTGGTTCATACATTCATACTTCATTTCGAACAGCTGGAAATAAATATGGTATCGAGCCCGGCATTTTCTTTCAGCGGTGGGATGCAATAAAATAATACTGAATACTGTCGAAACGAGCTGAAGCAACCATATTGAAGATTAGGCATAACGAAAACAACTGACACGAAAAGGAGCGAGACTAGCCCCGAGTATATCATATCTCGAGTGATATTCAATTATTGAAACCTATCGAGAACTTATACATAGGTATATCGAATATTGAAATCATGCGATCATGCCCAACTCCAAGTACTTGAATACGTCATTTAAGTTTGTTAATAGTCAGAATCGGCAAAACGCTTTTGGAGTAGAATGAAAATTGGTTGTTATCTACTCAATAACTCGAAAAATATGAAACCGATCGAATTCAGACATGGTTTTTGGTTGAAGAATATCGAAGCGAATATTCTTGTGAAATTTCGTGAGGATCGTATAAAGAATATTTTTAATAAATCATTGAAAATCGTTGTATAAGAAATTATACGTTCCGATATCGCTGAAATTCTGCGGGAGCCTTTAAAACCTAACACTACTGCCAAGTTCCAAGTTTGAACATTATCGGATCTATATTATTGGAGATCCGGACAGCCTTGTGTGAGTTCAGTAGCCGAATGGGTGCCTGTTGCCTCGATAACTTTCGAACGAAACGAGATAGGGACTTGAAATATTCAGGGTAGGTTGCGCATCCGAATGGGAAGTGCGTTGTTGGGTATATAGGTACTCGGCCAATCGGTTTCGGAGTTCTCGATAACTCAAAAAATACAGACCCGATCGAATTGAAACTTGGTATCTAATTGTAGAATATCGACCTGTAGACATGTGTGAAATTTTGTGAGAATCGTACCACTACAAAATTTTGAAAATATTACGAAAAAGTATCATGTATCTCACAATAACTTGAGAACGGAAAAAAATAACGACTTGCAATTTTCAGGGTACGTTGCGCATCCAAATGCGAAATTTAATTTCATTAATTGGCATAATTGGCCAAATGGCTTTGGAATGATACTCTTCTGAAAGTTTGTTGTTATTTCCGCTATAACTCAAAATATACAAATCTGATACTCGGTGATTACTTGTAGAACGCCGAACCACTAATTTTCGTCAAATTTCGGGAACAGCGTATTCTGGAGTTACCTGGGGCGTAAGTTTTTTCAATTTCAATAGAATACATATGAAAAAACTAAAAACTGATGTGATCATAGTCTCTCGTTACTGAGGTGTATGTCATTAAAATTATATTAAACGTGTATATTCCGAAATTTGAGCGAAGTGAGATACATTTCGGAAGCTTGTTCCGAATTTTTTTTCTCTCGCCAATTTCTTTATTTCGGTACAGAACAGGAATCAAGAGATCTGAGAGAACTTATTTTCTGTACCGAAATATAAAAACCTTCTGGGAAATTGCTGAGATGAACCAATTTCGGAACAAATTTCTGTGATTTTTCTCACTTCGCTAATATTTTAGAATATACATTATATGAATTCATATAATATAATAAAAGCTAGGAAAACGGTTTATATGGATGCTACATTCGATAAAGAGTGTCCAATAGAGGTGAGTAGACAATAGAACATGCTCGCAAAAGCTCCTGACTTGACGTCAGTGCTTGAACCAATTTTTTAGATCGAAATTTCTCAGCTTTCGGTCCATATTCATCTGATTGATGAGTGAATTTCGGATTGATTTTAAAGAGGCAGTGTTGCCATATTGAAATTTCTGAGAGCAGGAGTGCCGGGCAATAAAAAACATGAGATTTTTCAATAAACGATTTTGTTCATAAACTACAAAAGATTGAGTTATTTTAATATATACATATACATACATATAATTTACAATAAAATATACGACATTGTTTATTTGATTCTTACTCTGAATCGGTCAATTCAGATTTGTTTGTATACAAATATATCTGTGAGTTATGTAGATGAAAGTGTGATTCATCAGGGTTAAAGGAATTGCATATTTATTCTTTTGAACTCTAATGAGCTTCGCTATGAAGTAACCCTACAATACCAGCCGTAGATAGCTTATTACGCTGATCCGATCCGATCCTAAAAATGTATTAGAATATGGTTTAAATAACACCCCCATAAATACTGCCTATTCAAGTTACCGATAGCCGACGTAAGTAATAAATAAATATTGTGGAATTCTGCTACCTTCTGAAAGCAAAGGTTCCGACGCAAAATGAATCTTCTTTATCTGTTTATGTTTATACTATTCTGACAATAGAAATAATCAGCTTAAAACGGCATCAACTGTTTTCAAAAGTAAATTCTTGGAAAAAATTGAAAAGGATTTTTGGACGAAAAAGTAGACTTATGTTATGTTCCATTCCGTGTATTTCTCATCTCGGGTGTAATTATGCCCAATAAACTATATTCAAGATATTATTTGCCACAAATTCTAGCAATATGAAAAATGTCTGAATTTTTTTAAATGGTCTCAAACGATTTGGTTCGACTCCCCAATGAAGAATTCGAGGTCAAATTTGATTCTGTCCGGCCGTTGCCACTATAACTTGAGAACGGAGAGAGCTAGCTACTTAAAATTTTCAGAGTGGTGCATCCAATACGACGGACAAGTTCGTTAATGGGCATGCATAATCGGCCGGATGGTTTCCAAGCAATAATTTTGTTTTCAACCAATATAAATCCGATCGAATTTAAACTTGTTGAATAGTTATAGAATATAAACCTAACCAAGTTTGTGAAATTTTGTGAGAATCGTATTGCTAGAAAATTATTAATAAATTATTAAAAAAATATTTTTGTTGTCACGATAACCTGAGAACGGAAAGAGATAGCGGCTTCAAGTTTTCAGGTTTGGTTGTGCATCTGAATGCGACATTTGAGTTTGTTTATACCCGAAAAATACAAAACCGATTGAATTCAAACATGGTTATTAGTTGTAGAATGCCAACGCGTAAATTCTTGCAAAATTTCGTGAGGATAGTATTTGTCGAAAATTTTAAAGAAATCATTGAAAATAAAAAAAAAATTCATCAGTAACTATTCGTCTGAAATTGTTGAAATTTTGCAAGAGCTTTCAGAACCTAACTCTACTGCCAAGTTAGAAGTTTTAACACGATCGGTTGAATATTGTTGGAAATTCGAGCAGCCTTGTGTGAGTTCAGTAGATGGGTGTCCTTTGCCTCGATAACTTATCTCTTAATCGAATTTACCATGGTAAATTTGATAAAGAGTGTCCAATACATGAATTTACCATAGTAAATTCGATTGAGAGTGTCCAATACAGAAGAACAGACAATAGAATTCACCATGGTAAATTCGATTAAGAGTGTCCAAAACAGGACAATGGACAACAGAACACGCGCAAAAGCTCCTGAGTTCACGTCAGTGCTTAAGCCAATTTTTTTTCGTGAAGTCAGGAGCTTTTGCGCGTATGTTCTATTGTCTATTCTGACCGCTCTTAATCGATTATACCATGATTCATTCTATTGTCCGTTCTTCTGAATTGGACACTCTTAATCGAATTTACCATAGAATTCACCTTGCTAAATTCGATTAACCATCATTTAACAAATATTCTAGCTCGGCCAAGCGGAATATTTGTTGTCGGTTAAAATCAATGAATACTTCACCGTCTGTCTTCTTCAAGAAGTCACAATATTGGCAAGATCTCGCAACTCTGATATTGAGCCAATATTGGAGGCAATAATGATTACCACTATTAGCCCAATATTGAAATATCAATATTCGACCAATATTGGATGCAGCATTTATTCATAATATTAGCCGGATATAGAAATCCCAATATTGGGGTAATATTGGAGACATTACCCCACATTAAATATTGGCCTACATAGTTTTGCCAATTCGGGGCCAATATTGGCGATAGGAAGAAGTCCGAATATTGGCTAGATCTTGAAATTGTAATATTGGGCCAATGTTGGAGGCAATACTAATTCACAATATTGGCCCAATATGGAAATCTCAATACTCGACCAATATTGGATACAGAATTAATTCATAATATTGGCCAGATATAGAAATCCCAATATTGGGGTAATATTGGGGTAGTACTCATATTCAATATTGGCAAATATAGTTTCGCCAATTCGGGGCCAATATTGGCGGTAGGAAGAAGTCAGAATATTGGCTAGATCTTGAAACTGTAATATTGGGCCAATGTTGGAGGCAATACTAATTCACATTATTGGCCCAATATAGAAATCTCAATATTCGACCAATATTGGATGCAGCATTAATTCATAATATTGGCCGGATATAGAAATCCCAATATTGGGGTAATATTGGAGGCAGTACCCACATTCAATATTGGCCAATACAGTTATGCCAATTTTGTGCCAATATTGGCGGTAACAACAAGTTACAATATTGGCTAGATCATGAAACTGTAATATTGGGCCAATGTTGGAGGCAATACTAATTCACATTATTGGCCCAATATACAAATCTCAATATAGGACCAATATTGGATGCAGCATTAATTCATAGTACTGGCCCGATATAGAAATCCTAATATCGGGGTAATATTGGAGGCAGTACCCACATTCAATATTGGCCAATAAAGTTTTGCCAATTCAGTGCCAATATTGGCGGTAATAACAAGTTACAATATTGGCTAGATCATGAAACTGTAATATTGGGCCAATGTTGGAGGCAATACTAATTCACATTATTAGCCCAATATAGAAATCTCCTTATTCGACCAATATTGGATGCCGCATTAACTCATAATATTGGCCGTATATAGAAATCCCAATATTGGGGTAATATTGGAGGCAATACCCACATTCAATATTGGCCAATATAGTTTTGCCAATTCGGTGCCAATATTGGCGGTAACAACAAGTTACAATATTGGCTAGATCATGAAACTGTAATATTGGGCCAATGTTGGAGGCAATACTAATTCACAATATTGGCCCAATATGGAAATCTCAATATTCGACCAATATTGGATGCAGATTTAATTCATAATATTGGCCGGATATAGAAATCTCAATATTGGGGTAATATTGGAGGCAGTACCCACATTCAATATTGGCCAATATAGTTTTGCCAATTAGTTGCCAATATTGGCGGTAACAACAAGTTACAATATTGGCTAGATCATGAAACTGTAATATTGGGCCAATGTTGGAGGCAATACTAATTCACATTATTGGCCCAATATAGAAATCTCAATATTCGACCAATATTGGATGCTGAATTAATTCATAATATTGGCCGGATATAGAAATCCCAATATTGGGGTAATATTGGAGGCAGTACCCACATTCAATATTGGCCAATATAGTTTTGCCAATTCGGTGCCAATATTGGCGGTAACAACAAGTTACAATATTGGCTAGATCTTGAAACTGTAATATTGGGCCAATATTGGAGGCAATACTAATTCACATTATTGGCCCAATATAGAAATCTCAATATTGGACCAATATTGGATGCAGCATTAATTCATAATATTGGCTCGATATAGCAAGCCCAATATTGGGGTAATATTGGAGGCAGTACCCACATTCAATATTGGCCAATATAGTTTTGCCAATTCGTTGCCAATATTGGCGGTAACAACAAGTTACAATATTGGCTAGATCATGAAACTGTAATATTGGGCCAATGTTGGAGGCAATACTAATTCACATTATTGGCCCAATATAGAAATATCAATATTCGACCAATATTGGATGCTGCATTAATTCATAATATTGGCCGGATATAGAAATCCCAATATTGGGGTAATATTGGAGGCAGTACCCACATTCAATATTGGCCAATATAGTTTTGCCAATTCGGTGCCAATATTGGCGGTAACAACAAGTTACAATATTGGCTAGATCTTGAAACTGTAATATCGGGCCAATATTGGAGGCAATACTAATTCACATTATTGGCCCAATATAGAAATCTCAATATTGGATGAGCATCAATTCATAATATTGGCCCGATATAGAAATCCCAATATTGGGGTAATATTGGAGGCAGTACCCACATTCAATATTGGCTAATATAGTTTTGCCAATTTGGTGCCAATATTGGCGGTAACAACAAGTTACAATATTGGCTAGATCTAGAAACTGTAATATTGGGCCAATATTGGAGGCAATACCAATTCACATTATTGGCCCAATATAGAAATCTCCATATTGGACCAATATTGGATGCAGCATTAATTCATAATATTGGCTCGATATAGAAACCCCAATATTGGGGTAATATTGGAGGCAGTACCCACATTCAATATTGGCCAATATAGTTTTGCCAATTCGTTGCCAATATTGGCGGTAACAACAAGTTACAATATTGGCTAGATCTAGAAACTGTAATATTGGGCCAATATTGGAGGCAATACCAATTCACATTATTGGCCCATTATAGAAATCTCCATATTGGACCAATATTGGATGCAGCATTAATTCATAATATTGGCTCGATATAGAAACCCCAATATTGGGGTAATATTGGAGGCAGTACCCACATTCAATATTGGCCAATATAGTTTTGCCAATTCGGTGCCAATATTGGCGGTAACAACAAGTTACAATATTGGCTAGATCTTGAAACTGTAATATCGGGCCAATATTGGAGGCAATACTAATTCACATTATTGGCCCAATATAGAAATCTCAATATTGGATGAGCATCAATTCATAATATTGGCCCGATATAGAAATCCCAATATTGGGGTAATATTGGAGGCAGTACCCACATTCAATATTGGCCAATATAGTTTTGCCAATTCGATGCCAATATTGGCGGTAACAACAAGTTACAATATTGGCTAGATCATGAAACTGTAATATTGGGCCAATGTTGGAGGCAATACTAATTCACATTATTGGCCCAATATAGAAATCTCAATATTCGACCAATATTGAATGCTGCATTAATTCATAATATTGGCCGGATATAGAAATCCCAATATTGGGGTTATATTGGAGGCAGTACCCACATTCAATATTGGCCAATATAGTTTTGCCAATTCGGTGCCAATATTGGCGGTAACAACAAGTTACAATATTGGCTAGATCATGAAACTGTAATATTGGGCCAATGTTGGAGGCAATACTAATTCACAATATTGGCCCAATATGGAAATCTCAATATTTGACCAATATTGGATGCAGAATTAATTCATAATATTGGCCGGATATAGAAATCTCAATATTGGGGTAATATTGGGGCAGTACTCATATTCAATATTGACCAATATAGTTTTGCCAATTCGGGGCCAATATTGGCGGTAGGATGAAGTCACAATATTGGCTAGATCTTGAAACTGTAATATTGGGCCAATATTTGGGGCAATACTTATTCACAATATTGGCCCAATATGTAAATCACAATATTCGACCAATATTGGATGCAGCACTAATTCATAATATTGGCTAGATCTTGAAACTGTAATATAGGGCCAATATTGTAGGCACTACTAATTCTCAATATTGGCCCAATATAGATATACCAATATTTGACCAATATTGGAAGCAGCCCTAATTCATAATATTGGCCAGATATAGATCTCCCAATATTTGGCCAATATTGGAGGTCGTCCTCATTTACAATATTGACAAATAAAGTTTTGCCAATATAGGGCCAATATTGGCGGTAGCAACAAGTCACAATATTGGATATATATTGAAATTCCAATATAGGGCCAATATTGGGGATATATAGATTTACTATGAATCTATGTATCTATATTGGGCCAATATAGAATCGATACTCCGCCAATATAGTGTGCTACCTGGGTAAGTGTAATTAATACAATACTTGAACACATTATAGATCCGACAATAATAGCAGATATTCGATACGTATGTAAATATATCAAGGCAAAGAAAATGAAAGACATGTGATGGTCATTATCACATTGAGAATTTTTTTTCAAAGCATTCCTTGTTGTCATCTGGCTCGAATGAATTCATCTGAGAATCATCTCAAGGTAACACTCAAAATGAGAAGACGGTTCAAACAATCTTTTCCAGCGCAATTCCAAAGATATAGTGACACATACAATATGAGTAATAGAATCGAATACATTCTCTAAATACTATTTACTTCAAATTCCCACAATAACTATTTCAATGCTTGCGACTTACTAATTGTAGCATTATTTTTTGTAAGTGACAATTTTCTGTAAGTGACAAGAGCTTTGGTCTTGTTCAAATTTTGTGAAATCATATCTCCGAAAGTGTTGGTTTCTCAGAGTTGGGAATGATATCAATGAATTCTTATGTTAGAACTGCATCATAAACTGGGTTCTTTACAGCTGCATATAAACTACGCGTGGCAAACCCTCGAACATTGGCTCGCTTGGTGGCCTCGCGCTATGTAGACGGGGTTGCCTCCTTAGACTATAGTCTAAGGTTGCCTCTCGAGGAATCCCTGACTAAAACGCGTATCAATGTTGAGGGTTTGCCGCGCGTAGAAAATAGCTAGCTTTACTGATGCCACTTAACATTCCCGTCTCCAGTACTGCACTTAAGGAAATTGGTACCGACGCTGTGAGTATTATACAGGCGCTAATAAATCATATCTCCGCAAGTATTAGCTTATTAGAGTTGAAAATGGTATCAATGGATTCTTAGGAATGCATCTTAAAAAATTGGATTAGAAATTTTCAATATTAAATAAAATGTTTTTTTTCGTTACTCCAAAACCTTCAGGCCGATTTTGCCCAATAACTTAACCGAGATATTTATCTCCCAAACCTACTCTGAAAATGTCAACTGTCTAGCTTATTCCGTTCGAGAGTTATCGTGTTAACAGAGAGCCAGCCAGTCAGAATCGATTTTGACCACAGATTCTTAATCAGTGAGTCGAACCAATTCGTTTGAGACCATTTTCATCCAAAAATTCGAAAATTGTAGACATTTGAGTAAATTGATAAGCATTCTGTTCCGAGGAGCAAGAGCGCCAAATGCACATATCTATATTCCGAATTGTACATGCATCGATCATGGAGAATAGAGTTTTTTGCGCGTATGTTCTGGGGAACAGCGCGTAATCATTTTGCCCAAATGTCTGTAATTTTCGAATTTTTCTCCGAAAATGGTATCAAACGATTGGGTTCGACTCCCTAATCAAGAATTCGAGGACAAATTTGATTCTGTCCAGCCAGCCGTTGCCACGATAACTTGAGAACGGAAAAAGATAGCGACTTAAAATTTTCAGCGTAGGTGGCGCATCTCACTAGGACGGACGAGTTCGTTAATGGGCATAATCGGCCCAATGGTTTCCGAGTAATAGTTGTCTACAACCAATACTAATCCGATCGAATTGAAACATGGTGAGTAGTTGTAGAATATGAACCTAAGGACGTTTGCGAAATTTTGTGAACATCGTATCGCTAGAAAATTTGAAAAAAATTATTAAATACCCATCTGAAATGTGGTTGTTATTTCCTCAATAACTCAAAAAATACAAAACCGATCCAATTCAAACATGGTTATTAGTAGAATGGAACGCGAAAATTCACGCAAAATTTTGTGAGGACCGTATAACTAGAAAATTTCAAAAAAATCATAGAACATTATTGAAAAAAATTCTATGTATCAGAAACTATTCGTCCGATATCGTTGACAGTTAGCGAGAGCCTTCAGAATCTAACTCTACTACCAAGTTCCAAGTTTGAACATGATCGGATCTATATTGTTGGAGATCCAAACAGCCTTGTGTGAGTTCAGTAGCTGGATGGGTGATCGTTGCCCCGACAACTCTCGAACGAAAGGAGATAGGGACTTGCAATTTTCAGGATATAGGTTGCACATCTGAATGGAAGAGTTGAGTTTGCTGTTGGCCATAATTGGCCCAACGGTTTCGGAGTTATACCCATCTGGAATATTATTTCCTCGATAACTCGAAAATATTTAGACTCGATCGAATTGAAGCTTTGTATCTCGTTGTAGAATATCGACATGAAGATGTGTGAAATTTTGTGAGGACCGTACCACTAGAAAAATTTTTAAAAATTTCGAAAAAATATCATGTATCTCATGATTTCTTGAGAACGGAAAGAAATAACGACTTGCAGTTTGCAGGGTAGATTTCCCATCTGAATGCAACAATTAAGTTCGTTAATTAGAATAATCGGCCAAATGGTTTTGGAGTTATATTTATCTGAAATTTGGTTATTATTTCCTCAATAACTCAAAAAATACAAATCCGATCCAATTCAAATATAGTTGTTAGAAATAGAATGCCAACGCTTAAATTTTTTCAAAATTTCGTGAGGATCGTAGCTCTAGAAATTTCTTATAAAATCATTGAAAAAAAAATTGGTTCAAGCACTGACGTGAAGTCAGAAGCTTTTGCGCGCATGTTCTCTTCTCCATTCTGATTTTTTGGACACTCTTAATCGAATTTACCATGGTGAATTCTATTGTCTGTTCTCCTGTATTGGACACTACAAATTTACCATGGTAAATTCGGTTAAGAGTGCCCAATACAGGAGAACAGACAATAGAATTTACCATGATGAATTCTATTGTCTGTTCTCCTTGTCCTCTATTGGACACTCCGAATTTACCATGGTAAATTCGATCAAGAGTGTCCAATACAGGAGAACAGACAATATAATTCACCATGGTAAATTTGATTAAGAGTGTCCAATAAAGGAGAATGGACAAGAGAACATACGCGCAAAAGCTTCTGACTTCATTTTATTTCTCTCCCCTAAATTGAATCGATTTTGGTGATAATCTCGAATGTTCTTTCTTCGGCATCTGATGCATTAATTCATCTCTAATTCAGGAGAAAAACAGCGGATATACTGAAATAGTTTTTGGTAGGTTTGATCTCCGGTAACCACAGATTTTATTTGTTCAAAGGTGTTACAAACCAATGAAATCTATTTTCCTTTTAGCATTTTTTGTCGAAAGTGGTCTCAAACGATTACGTTTGACTCACTGATGAAGAATTCGAGGTCGAATTCAATCCTAGCAACGATAATTTTTGAACGGAAATAGATAGCGGCTTGAAATGTTCAGGGTAGGTTGTGCATCTTAATGCGACGGCTCAAATCGTTAATGGGCATATCAGAAATACGGATTCGTTTAGTGTTTCCTCAAATTTCGAATTGAAACTTGGTAATTAGTTGTAGAATGCCAACGAGTCAATTTTTCTAAGAATTTCACAACAAAAAAATCTTCCTTCAAAAATGTTATATTTCTGAAACCATCTGTCAGATCACGCCGAAAGTCTGCAAAAACTTTCGAGTTGCCATTTTATAATCACGTACGAGATTTCATCTCGATCGGCATCATATTTCAGCAATTATTGGGAAAATAAAATTTCGAACTGGTATCTACTTCTCTGCAGTGTTGTTTCCTAAATAACCCAAAAAATAATTATCCAAACGATTTGAAACTTGGTAATTAGTGGTAGAATACCGAAAATTTAAGCTAAATGTCATGAGGATCATTTTGATACAAAAAAAACTTTTTGATTTTTAATGAACCTCAACTCGTTCCTGAAGATAAAGAAGATAACTGCAAGCAAGATTTCAGTGATAGCAGGCAGATTTCGGAGATTTTTTAATATTTTTTTTTCAATTCTATCAAATATGTATTTTTTGAGTTATTATAGAAATAACAACAAATTTTCAGATAGGAATAACTCGAATATCGTTTGGCCGATTATGTCGAATTCAACTGTCCTATGCGAATGCGCAACCTACTCTGAAAATTCCCTATCTTTTTCTGCTCGACAGTTTTCGTGGTAACGGTTCAGATACTGAAGTCGCCCAACGCTACTCAGTTTCGAATATTTTTGCAATAGGTATCTCCAAAATGGGTATCCATTTTTGAACTTGGCTGTAGAATAAGGTTTTGGAGGCTCTTGCATTTTCAGCGATATCGGACAGATAGTTTCTGAGATAAAGACTATTCTTGAATGCTTTCTTTAAATTTTTCTAGCGATACAATCTTTTCGCAACTCTATGTGTTGCTATTCTTGAACCAACCAAAATAACGATGGTACAGCCACTCGTCGTAGAATATATGGCCCAGTTTTCTTTCGTGATACCATCAATGGTAAAAGGTACAAAATAATAATGCTGGAACCATTTATAAACCAATAAGATGACGAAAAAATACGGTTATGATATTTTCAAAGAACTGGGGCAACTGGCCACACTAATTCTGCAAATCTAAGCTATCTAGGACAACCGTATAATAAGTTGAGGACTCCAGCCTTCCTTTCCAACACGCTCTCCAGATTTGACTGCCCTGGACTTTAGCATCTTTGACAACAAACGAAAAATAATTTATAAATGCCTTGAGAATAATGGAACATATTATGAATATTTGATGTGAATTCATTATTATAATTCTAACAAATGAACAAACGCCCAAACTGGGAGTTATCTGACAGTTATTTAATGTATTTTGTCCATTTGTATTGGTTTATTACCTTAATTCGAACATTAAAATTAGTATGCATTCAGTTATCTGCACTTACTCCTCAAAAATTCTAAATAGCATTTTAAAAATTCTTCCATTCCAACACGTGAAAATGGCTTAGTAGAATAGAATCCCAAGTAATGAATAATTCACTCTCTGTTCCATCAGCTTGATATTTTCTGATAGAAAACTCCATAAAAGGGAGTGCAATTCTAATATCATTTATCATTATTTCAATCAAAATACCCTACTCTGATCATCACAAGGTTTTTTTATAAAAGTTATGCTCAGTTATTATGCTGTGTACCCAAAATCACGTGTAATAAAAACTTAAATCCAAAATATCACTTTCTACAAACTTAATGCGAACTATATCAACTATTAATTCAATTTATTTTGCATAATAAAAATGGTTGATCCAAACTGGGGCAGGAGGAAACGTAATCTCCCAGTGACGTTCTGGAACTCATCATCGTAAACAAAGGAAAGTGAGGTTATGCGTATATTATGCATTACACGGAATTAGGGTATATTAGGCAATCCAAACCACGTGACCCAATATGGCGGTCTGTTGGCACACAAACAATTAACTTGTTATGGTCGTTGACTATTTTATAGTGTTTATTGACTCTTTCCGGAGCTTTTCTGCTGTGTAAACTATACTGAAATGAAGAATGAATATCTGAAAAGACTATTGTTGAACAACAGAGATTTCGCTGAACGGTAGGTTCGAAAAAAAGCACCTTCATCATGTGTTTACATTTCATTTTATTACAGGTATATAATAAAGATGGGATTAATTAACGGCTTAGATCCTTTCACATTGAATGTTTCTGATCTGGGTAGTGGATAATTCAATTGATGGTGTTCCTCCAATCTTATATATGGATATTGCAACGTATTTGGTGTATTATATACCACAACGTACAAGACATACATGAATATTTGCGAATGCACAGTTCTTGTCTAATAGCACAAGCTGAAATGATTACTTTTAAAAAACACACAGTTGTTACTACCAAATACAAGTGCAACTATTCATCTCACAGTCGCTTTTTTGTGATTTTGTTATATGGTCTCCAAATATTTATTTAGTACGAATGATCTGGAAATATGGGAAAAGAACTTAGAAAGTGCAAAGAAATTTCATTCAGAAGTTATTATGCCAGGACTGATGGTAAAATATTCCACATCTGAAGAGGGTACAGCTGAATTTATTCACTATTGCATTTGCAACGGCGGATGATGGACGTGCGATGATAAAATGTGATGGGAATGACTGTCAAATAGAAGATTTCATTTTGATTCTGTATGACCAGTTGACACTCCTGATGGTACCTGGTATTGTAATAAATGTGATGAAAAGGTCTGGATTTTTATAGAAATGGAATAGATTACATAAAAAATTCTTGATTTTTTATTTCATGTCCGCACATTAATAGCATGGCATGTCAAACAAATAATATAAAAACAGATGAAAGCCCTTGGATTTTTCTTCTTATTTATTGATGAATACACAGTAGAATCTGGATATAACAACCCTCAAGGGATCCCCGACACTTCATCGTACTGAGCGCAGCAGACTGCTGCAAACTCTCTGATACTTGGGCTTTGAATCTTTTCTCTTGATTTCAGCTAGCCATAGGGCTCCTCGCTTTCTGAATAACTCATTTTTATTAGTCAAAAACTTCTGTGTAGTACTAGGAAACATACTATATCCTTGTCGTGATGAGATCCTCAGCCAACCACAATGCATGTAAGAGGCATTTTTTTTCTTGTATTATTATTCAAAATTAAAAATACAACCCAAATACGCACAGGAAATCAAAAAACGAACAATATACCACTATAATTATGGACATATATCATAAAATTCAAAGTAAACAATACAATGTGTGCCAACAGCCGCCATTTTGCTTTAGTTTTGACAGGTCGTTGGATTTCCTAATTCTGTGATGAATTCTGTGGCTGGAATTGCAAAGATGTTCAGCATGCATATGAGGCGGCAAAATGAGTGGGTTTCAGAACCAACTACGATGTTACAATCATTTATAAATACCCTTTATTAGCTATTAGCTAGTCACCGTATTTAATGTTTCGTTAAAATTGACAACAACCTGGACATGTGAACTGAATTGTCTCACTGAATTGAAAATAGTCGTAAATATCCATTCCGCTGTAGAGGTGTGAAATCTCATGCGTGTGTCTCATGTGGAGTGTGCACCTCATTATGTTCTTATTAAACTAGAAAAAAGTACATTAGTCGACATTAATTAACAACTTTTTACATTGCAAAACTCAAGTTCACAGTCAGCAGAGTTAACTATATATAAGAGAATTATATCTTGTTTGACATTAAGTTTGTGTGAATTAATGATTTGAATTGCACCATGAAAGTAATGATGAAGATATTCGTTGCACTTTTTATTGTTGTCCCCATTCTTGCAGATAAAAATGCGGTATGTAAATTATATTATGATTTTCATGAGAACCTACGCATCAGGGTTACATAATTTTAATCGACTGGATTGGTGAGAATTTTTTCATTTACATCTAATATAATTTGGGTGGGCAAGGTGTTATTTTGTCGCGTGTTAAATTTGTTAATGGTCATAATCGGCCAAACGTTTTCAGAGTTCTGAAATTTTGTTGCTACTTCCACAATAAATTGAAAATATACAGAAATGATATAATTCAAACTTGGTAGTTGGTTGTAGAAGCCAACGTATACATTTTTGCCAAATTTCGTGCGTATTGTATAAAAAAAAAATAAAAAAAATATCTCAATCTGAGAAACTCTCCATCCGATATCTCTAAAATCATGCGGAAGCTTCCAAAATCATATTTAACAAGCACGATCTAAATTTGAACAAAATCAGATCTATATTATAGGAGATACTGAAAAAATATTGGAAGTCAAGCAGCTTTGGTCTATTTCAGTACCTGGATGGATGACCATGGCCACGATAACTTTTCTGTCAATTTTCTGGGTACGTTGCGACAGATCAGTGCAATAATGGATATAATCGGCCGAACGGTTTCGGAGTAATACCCATTTGATTTTTTGTTATTTCCTCAATAAATCAAAAACTACAAATCTGATCCAATTTAAACTTGGTAATTACTTGTAGAATACTGACGCACTAATTTTTGCGAAATTTTGTGAGAATATTGTCACTAAAATAAAATATAAATGATTTTTCTTAAAAAATTTTATATTTCAGAGAGTATGCGCCAGAATTGACTGAAATTCCGCACATACGTTCGAGAAGCCATTTTATAATCGAGCACCGAATTTCAGCTCGATCAACTTCATATGAGGCGTAAATGGACAATGGAAAATGCGCGCAAAAGCTCCTGACTTCAATTCAGTGCCTTTTAATTTTTTTTGGCGCTCTAGTTCCTCGGAACTGAGTGCTTATCAATTTGCCCAAATGTCTGTAATTTTCGAATATTTCGATGAAAATGGTCTTAAACGATTTGGTTCGACTCACTGATCAAGAATCCGTGGTCGAAATTCATTCTGTCCGGCCGGTCCGGCCGTCCGTAGGCACGATAACTCTCGAACGGAATGAGCTAGAGAGTTGAAATTTTCAGAGTAGGTTTGGGGGATAAATATCTCGGCTAAGTTCGTTATTGGGCAAAATCGGACAAACGGTTTCGGAGTAAAAAAAAAAAAATTTTTTTTTTACAAAACAAATTCCAAATTAAATTTTTTTTAATAAAAAGTTTTATCATGAGAATCCAATCATATCATTTTTAACTCTAACAAGCTAATACTTTCGGAGATATGATTTTTCAAAATTTCAATAATAAATCGTATTTCAACGTTGTCACAGAATAATATTATTCTATGTATGAATATGAATTGTCATAATGTCAAATGATGTTCCTGAGACTAATCAATCGAAGAATTGTGAGCGAAGTGAGAAAAATCTCAGATATGATTTTTCAAAATTTCAATAATAAATCGTATTTCAACGTTGTCACAGAATGATATTATTCTATGTATGAATATGAATTGTCATAATGTCAAATGATGTTCCTGAGACTAATCAATCGAAGAATTGTGAGCGAAGTGAGTTAAATCTCAGTTGTTTGCTCCGATATTAGTTTTTCTCAGAAAATTCTTACATTTCGGAACTGAACATGAAGTAGGAGATCTGAGAGTAGTGAGACTGCTTTTCATCCATAGACATAGATATAACTCTCGAACGGAATGAGGTAGGTAGTTGAAATTTTCAGAGTAGTTTAGGGAGATGAATATCTCGGTTAAGTTCGTTATTGGGCAAAATTGGCCAGATTTAATTTGATTCCTTCCATGGTGCTTTTCTCATTCTCATGATTGCTCATTTAATCTTGATAAATAAACTATTATTTGAATTGAATTTCCTTTAGGATGCAGTTCTATCATATGAATACATTGATATAATTCCCAACTCTGAGAAACCAATACTTTCGGAGATATAATTTGTCTGTTTGACCTAGAGCGCCAGAAAGCTCCTGTCCACAGGGCTTGAACCCATTTTATTAATAATATCCCTGATTTGTTCCATCAGAAACTATGAAGATTCTTGAAGTGTTGTTCTTACTGATAAGTATTCTGACTACCATCAAATTCCCTTCATCCTAAATGTGATCAATCATTATCTTGTTAAGTTCAAAGTTCTTCAGGTACTTCTTCTACACTTCTGGAAGCTTCATTTTTACAAAAATTTTGGCTATTTTCGGTCGGTATCCGAAATTTTGCTCTTCAAAAACCAACCTCGGAGTACACTCAAGACATACTTGGCTCCATGAATTATTTGGCTGAGAGTTCTTTCGTAAATCTATAAAATAGACAATGAATACTGCTTTCTTGAGATTAGTTATCCCTTTGCAGTGGTACCAATATTCGATATTTTGATATCGTTTCTTATACCCTTATTATACTATGCCTTTTTCATGTCTATATTTGCGCCTATTTTCATGGCTATTTGTTGGTTGAATTCCCCCCCAAATTAGTGGCACTATTACACCGCGCTTGTTTCAGGCAGTAATTTCAGAGCTGCAAACATTGAAGGAATTGACATATTTACCTCAAGTTCTTGTTTTGTTTGTATATTTTTAAAACATAACATAGTGTTTTAAGAATGTCTGAAGAAACTTTTAATATGCTACTACATAGAGTGCTAATTCACATACAGAAAAAAGACACTGTAATTCCAGAAAGCATTTCTCCAAAAACGAAATTAATAAATACATACTTTGCGATACTAGGCTACTGGTGAAAACTTCATATCACACGGGGATAGCCATCGCAGGTTATCTGGCCTTCGTAAGTTTAGTTAGTTTACGTCCTCAGAGTAAAAAACATAAATTTATTATTGAATTTACGAAGGCTGCGATTCAAAGGATAGAATAAACCAGGTTATGTTAGGACGTCAAGTCAGAGAGATAAATATTGTGTTGGTAGACATGACATTTCGACAAAAAGGCTTGAAATCCCCACTATTCAGGAGGGACAAATAGAACCAGTTCTATTTATTTTCAAGCCTGAAACAGTCTACAAAATTGTCCCGGGCACATGCGTATTTCTTCAAAATTTCAGGCGCAGTCAGTCAGGCTGACAAATAGGCACGAAAAAGGTATAGTGTAATGAGGATATTATACTTTTCATGAGATTAAGCGGGCAATAAATTCAGACATATTCATTCCAAATATATTCCTTGCACGCAGCAGACTTGAAACCATATCAAAAGCAGGTTAGGCTCGTGTAATGGGAAAAAACGTTCCGAATGATTATAATGAATTAGTTAGAGGCCCAGTTAGAATGTTGGCAGAGAATATTTTATTCGCAATCTAAATTTGTACATAGCGTGTCCCAACCAAAAATTTTTGAAACAAAGGAAATAATAGTAGAATGGAACCCATTGGAAAATGGTGAGAATTTAACAAAAATGAAAGGAAAAATAATTCACGGGTTATCTGAGGTGGGAGGATAAATATGTGGGTAATGAAAAGATCTAAAACTTTTTTATTTGAACTTTTTTCCATTAACTTCAAAATTTATGTAAAAAATTGCAATTACAAAAATTTTTTTTCACGAAATTTGGTGAAAACTCACCTTCTTATGTCCCAAATACACTGCGTTTTTTTTGGTTTAATATATTTATTTTTTTACCTTATTTTGACTTAATATTGAAAAATTGGTTCCAGCCCTGTGGACAGGAGCTTTGGTGCTCTTGTTCAAACTTTGACAAATCATATCTCCGAAGTATTGCATTCTCAGAGTTGGGAATGATACCAATGGATTCTTATGATAGAACTGCATCATAAAGGAAATTAAATTCATTAAATAGTTTATTTATCAAGATTAAATGGGCAATCTTCAATGCTTTAATACTTAAAAAATTATCGTTCAAAATAATAAGGAAAGTATTATCGAAATGTCTAGAGCAAAGCTGGGGACAATCATAGCAGATTGTCCATTTATTCTTGTCATTGAGTAGGCAGAGGCAGACGAACAAATGATTATCTTTTCATAGTTTAATAGTTCATACCACTAAGATATTCATTCTGTATTATGAACCTTTACGCAAGAAATCATATTTGATACACAAATGTACATCCATATTTCAGCATTTTGTTGCTAGCAACATTATGAAAATACTGTATATAGGAAGAAAATGTCTCACTACTTATGGAAGTAAAAGGTAATAATTACCTCAGTGGTCAACGAACAGTAATTTCTTTTGATGAATCCATTATGTTCTTCTTTCCTATTGACTTCATGAACTACATCACAACAATGATCCAATTCTAAATCTCCCAAAACATCATCCCGAATTTATACATAAATTATTCAATATGCAACCAGTAAATATTATTTTCGGTTTCAAAACAGTCGTGTATATATTCACAAATTCAAGAATCGGATACTTGTTTTCCAGCGGAAAATATTTTCAAACTACGAATTGACATGTCTCTAATAGCTGGATGACATTTATGAACAGTGAACACAGACAGTTAGAATTTGCATTCTGTGAATAGGTACAATGGTACATAGATGTATTATTGAAATTTTGAAAAATCAGATCTCCGAAAGTATTAGGTTATTAGAGTTGAAAATCAATGGATTCTTAGGATGAAACTGCATCTTAAAAAAATGAATTCAAACGTTGTAATGTAGGTACCAAAAATTTTTTTTTTCGTTACTCCGAAACCATGGGGTCGATTTTGCCCAATAACGAACATAACCAAGATATTTATGTCCCGAACCTACTTTGAAAATTTCAATTGTGTAGGACGGATCCTTGATCAGTGAGTCGAACCAAATCGTTTAAGACCATTTTCAGCCAAAAATTTGATAATTACAGACACTTGGTCAAATTGATAAGCACTCTGTTCTGAGGAACAAGAGCGCCATAAAGCAGCGGAATTTTCAATCGAAAATATCTGCTTTTTTGAACAAGTCGATGGGATTTTTGTTCGTCGAAATTTCTACTTTCTGATTTAAAAAAAAATATACATTACCATGGTTAATTTTCTCAGGGGACTGCTGGAAATCGAGTTTAACCGTTTTTACACTCAAAAACTCATCCCCTTCCACTTCCCGCCCTCAGATCCCCGGTAAATTATTTTTCTTTTCATTTTTGTTATATTCTCTTCCTCTTTCAACCGGTTTCATCCTTCTAATTTTTTTTTTTACTTTTTATCATTTTCAAAGACTTCATGTTGAATAATTGAGATTTCATATGTTCAAGATAAAATGTTATTCAAAAAAATGTAACGTTTAAATGTGTGGTAATGTTTCATTAATAGGCATGCACCGTATATGTAATTTATTACATTTGTCTTTGATACACTGCATGTATGATGCCCCTAATTATAGGGAATGTTGAGAGTTAGTAGAACGGGGTCATGAGGCTTGGCCAGCCTTTACAACTGCGTCTGATTCTATCAAATGTTCTATGAGTCCGGAGGGTTAGTGGAAAGCGTATTAGGTTTTTATTAGGAAGAAGCGATAATAAAGAAAAAGATGCCCTTCGATATTTAATATTTCAGCATATTTTGTTAACAATTTCAATTTTCATAAATCACAACACTAACGGGGAGATAGGGTTTTTTTGCTGAGGTTTTTTCCCTAAGCTCTAGTATCATATATCAAATTATATGGTACCCCGTTACACTAACCTCTGCTAACACTTTTTTCATACACATGCTTTATTGTTAGATAAAAAACAAATTGTAATGCTCAAGTTCAAAAGAATATATATATATATATATATATATATATTAGCTATCAAATTATTTTGTCATTTTTTACCCGCTCGTGCCGTGGATATCAAGATTAGTCTATGGTCAATAATGAAATGTCAGGCTTTGAAATTAACAAATCTGTCGAATCAAAACGTGAATCTGTCAAATTAAAGCTTCTTGGCTGTCAGGAAATGAAATAATATTTTTCCATTATTTCCAACAATATAGATCCGATCAAGTTCAAATCTGGAACTTGGTTGCAATATAAGGTTTTCAAGGAATTTCAGTGATATCTGATTGATAGTCTGAGATACGAAATTTTTATTCAATATTTTTTTTTTAATTTTCTAGACATAGGATCCTCTATATTCTGCATCAGTCTCCGAGTTCGTATTTTTCGAATAATTTCAGATTCAACAACTAATTCTTATTTCTTTCAGCCATATATCTCAGTAGTACAAGCCATCCTTTTATCCATTTATTATCCAATGGACGAGCGTTATAATGTCCCTAATGCCACAAGAATGCGTTTCTTCATTGCGATATCTCATTGACACTGATATTAAAATTTTAAACTGAATATTACACTATGTATTGCAAATTAGATTTAAACTGGTCGAAAATAACTTGACAGCCGTCAGAGCGCGCCCCAACACACCATATCATGAAAGTATATTTTCACCTTTAGACATCAAATGGGACCTAGAAAGATATTTCAGAGATCGAAAAAATTGAGATAATTTTTGCAGGGAGATAAATAAGTGCCAGCTGAAAATTTACATTTTCATCCGAGAAATTCCTTCAATTGTCAATTTTCCACAATATTTTTAGGCTGGAACTCCAGGAGAGCTATTGGCAAGAATTGAAGGACATCACAAGGAGTGTTCTGCGATCAGCCATGTAGATCCTCAAGTTCTTTCAAAAGCTCGCAAAGGTGACCTAGACTTGACTAATGAAGCTCTGAGGAAACACGTTTTATGTTACACGAGAAAAGGAGAATTGGTAAATGACAATGATTTGCAGCGACCTGTGATCAAGGCCAAGTTGGTGGCACAGCTAAAAGGTTTCGATGTACAGAAAGTTATGGACGATTGTGAAGCCGTAGTCAAGAAAGAAGGGGATTTTGCACTATATGTGACTCAACTTCTTGATTGCTACTTCAAGAATTTACCTGAAAATACTATGATATTGTGAGAAAATAGTATGTCTGTACCTTCTAGCGAATGATTAGTTGCATGAAATGAATCAATATATTTTAATTGTTTTCTTTCCTTATACAACTTACAAATCTCAATATATGAAATTCTACAGTATATATGTATTTCGTTGAACTCCTAACGACGGGACCGATTTTGAAGAAAATCAGTGTGTGTTTTTGAGAGGGTCTCTAGATGTAGCAATTGGTTCAGCACCACAAAAAGACCTCGATATCTTACTTTGACATTCGTTATTACTTTTAAATCCGGGCAGTATGAAAAAAATTGGTTCATGCTCTGACGTGAAGTCAGGAGCTTTTGTGCGTATGTTCTGTTGCCCATTCTCCTGCATTGGACACCCTTTATCGAATTTACCATGGTAAATTATGTTGTCCATTCTCCTGTATTGGACACTTAATTCGAATCTACCATGGAACCATGGTACCATGGTAAATTCGATAAAGGGTGTCCAATGCAGGAGAATGGACCATAGAACATACGCGCAAAAGCTCCAGACTTCACGTCAGTGCTTGAACCAATTTATTAAAAATTTTCTAGGGGTACGGTTCTTACAAAATTTTAAACACGTCTTCATGTTGATTTTCTACTACTAGTAACCAAGCTTCAATTCGATCAAATCTTTATTTTTTGAGTTATCGAGGAAATAATATTCCAGGTGGGTATAAATCGGAAACCGTTTGACCGATTATGCCCAAAAACGAACTCAACTCTTCCATTCGGATACGCAACCTACCCTGAAAATTGCAAGTCCCTATCTCCTTTCGTTCGAAAGTTATCGAGGCAACGGTCACCCATCTATTGAACTCGTACAAGGCTGCTGAATCTCCAACTATATTAAACCGATCCGAAAGCATTAGTTTGTTAGAGTTAAAAAATTTATCAATGGATTCTTATGATGAAACTGCATCTTAAAAAATTGAATTTAAAATTTGTAATGTAAAAAAAATTTTTTTTTTCGTATTCCGAAACCACCGATTTTGCCCAATAACGAAATTGTCCGAGATATTCATCTCCCAAACCTACTTTGAAAATTTCAACTGTCTAGCTCATTCCGTTCGAGAGTTATCGTGTTAACGGACGGACGGACATGCAGAATCGATTACGACCACGGATTCTTGATCAGTGAGTCGAACCAAATCGTTTGAGACAATTTTCAGCCAAAAATCCGAAAATTACAGACATTTGAGAAAATTGATAAGCACTCTGTTACCAGTTACAAGAGCGCCAATAAAGTCTAAGACATATTGTATTGATACATTATTTTCTCAAAGTTACGCAATTCTGGTTGAAAACTGATTAGACTCTCAATGATTGAGGAAATGATGAGATGATAGATTTCAAAATATATATGATTTGATCATTCAGAACTAGGTATATTGATGAAATAACAGAAATCATTAAATTGATACATCAAATAGAGGGTAGTGGTCAAATATCAATGTTTTCTTCAATATATATTCAGTTGAAAAATGTTCTGCACAAATGTTCCAATGCTCAATAACCTTCCACAAGGAAGTTGATATTCTTGTCGACACAAACCAAGAACAAAGCAAAAAGAATACTAATAACTAAGAAAAATCAATCTAAACAATCGCAATACTCAAAATATGAAATGTCAGCAAATTATAAGACTTTCAACAGGAAACATGAATAAACAATGCTCCGAATTTAATTTGAAATGTCGGTATAATTCCTAGTGAAGGCGAAAACTATAGTAGAACAATACCCTTCCACTTTGACAGCATTTGGACCGCATTTCGACCGAAAATATATCGAAGAGTGTCCACACCATATAATCGGTGCATCTATAATGAGTGTTATTCATTGGCCGAATGAATTATTACTGTCAATGTGACCTTACTGTAATCGATGTAGGGAATAAAGAATATGATGACTTCATTACCATTAATAAGACTTCCGCCGGATTATTTACGATTCACTAAGCAATTACCGCAGTAATTAATCGAAAACTACACTAGCCCTCCTGGTGAATTTTATACATTACTTTCGGGAGTAATAATTACCCATTGCCAAAGTGCATCAGAATTAGCGATGATTTTGCAGGACAGCGTGCTGCCCATATACTGCATGGGATTTATGCTGGTTCAGTTTCATGAAGTGCACATTATGAAAGGTTATGTTCTCGAGGCGGATTCCATCAAAATTATGTGAAATTCCATTTCCCATCGAGATTTTCGAACGGTGAGTTACCTTCGAAGGAGTTCACTTTGTGATTGTGCTCGCATTGGAAATTGCTTCCTTACATAATTTCGTATTTTGCGATTAATGTTCCATTCTTATTTACAATGCCACGAGCCAGAATATCTAATATCTCAAAACGAAGTTGTAATGCGATTAGACCTTACGCGAATCAATAATCCAGTGCAGATGATCAAGAAATCGCTCGAAAATAGCGAGGTAGTAGAGTAGGGTGGGGCTAGTTGAGCATAGGGGTAAGTTGGGCAATAAGAATATCTCATGAACTATACACCGCACTCTGACGCATCAAATTGTGCAAAGATGCGTTCGTAAGAGGGGAATTTTTTACGCAACCCTCAACTTGTCGATCGAGTGAAGTACACGCCCACTTTAGTTATTTTGCGATCAAATATGGGAGGCGAGGAATATATATTCTATTTTGAAAGATACAAGCAGGACACGAACTACAGGAAATAAAACCAAACCAAAAATGGACACATAATCAGGCAAAATTTTAGGGGATTTGAGGTCAAGTTAGTTATTGAAGCTGTTCACACTGGTCGCATCAATCACGTCAGCAGGCAATCCGTTGCACATGGCCATGATACTGTCGGATACGAAATTCTATTGATGGGTGCTCTTGAAATTCTACTTTTTGGCGCTCCTGTTCCTCGGAACAGAGTGCTTATCAATTTGCCCAAATGTCTGTAATTTTCGAATTTTTGGCTGAAAATGGTCTCAAACGATTTGGTTCGACTCAATGATCAAGAATCCGTGGTCGAAATCGATTCTGTCCAGCCGTTAACACGATAACTCTCGAATGATAGGAGTAAGAGGATTGAAATTTGCAGGATAGGTTTGGAACGTAAGTATCTCGGACGAATTCATTAACGGGCGAAATCCACCGAGCGGTTTCGGAGTTATGGCCGTTTTTATTTAAATCCATTTTTTAGGAGTATTTCCGAAACCGATCACTCGATCTATCTGAAATTTACCATCAATTTGTAGAACTATCACCTTTATACGCATGCGTAGTTTTGTATTGATCGGTTTATCGTAAAGTGTCGAACAGAATGAGTTACGCAGTTGAAATTTTAAGAGTAGGTTTTGGAGATAATTAGTTTAGTTGAGTTCTTTATTGGGCAAAATCAGCCTAAAGCTTTTTCAAATTTATTTTTTTTCAATATGCAGTCTTGCCATAAAAATCCATTGATATCATTTTCAACTCTAACAAGCCAATACTTTCGGAGATATGATTTTTCGAAATTTCATCAATGTTTTCACAGATGCTGTACCTAAGTATTCTATCTATGAATTATTATATGATCTGTATTCGTAAATGCCCTCTCACGTCGATCTTGAACTTCATTTGTGCCCCTTCGAAGTCCGGTGCCTACTCTTCTTCGATTTTGGGCACTATCAAATCTTTGGCTGATGAGTGGTTAGGAGAACAAGGCCATCCTGTAACTGTCCGAACGGTTTACCGCCGGATAAGGTCTTCTGGACTGCAGCATTATCGACCCCATCTTGTGTTACCTCTGACGGTTGAGCATCGCCGGTAACGATGACAGTGGTGCAGAGTACGTCAACATTGGAATGTGGAATTGCATCACGTCGTCTTTTCTGATGAATCTCGATTCTCCTTGGGAGCACTTGATGGCCGAAGAAGGGTCAGACGATGTCGTGGAGAAAGACGTGAACCTCAGTTTGATATTGAGCGTCATGTACACCGGACAGTAGGCGTTATGGTATGGGGTGCTATTGCACATGCAAGTAGGTCACCTTAAATCTTTATTCTCCCTTACCTTAACCGGTTCGAGAATCCAATATTTCAGCGAAATAATGCTCGACCTCATGTTGCCAGAGTTAGTTTTTTGAAGCGACCCATGTGAATCTTTTGCCACGGCCGCCCAGATCCCCCAATCTTTCGCCCATAGAGCATGATTGGGACATCATGGGTAGAAGGCTTGGAAATTTACCCCAGCCCCACGGACTTTGGCGGCTCTGATGCATGATCTACAGGTAGCTGGGGATAGTATCCCTCAAGAAGAAATAGACCATCTTATTGCATCAATGCCAAGACTTGTTGGGGGGAGTGTATAGATAATCGCGGTGGACAAACACATTACTAACAAATTTATTAAAAAAAATTGTGATACCTTCGTTTTTTAAAATCCAATCTCAATCACTTACTCCTTGCAATAGGTACTATCTATGTTTTACCAAAATAAAAAAAATTAAAATTTAAACAGCCCCTTCTGGGTGCTGCAGTTTCTTTGTCAGTCAGTACATTTTGAGTTATAGAGAAAATAACAACCAAATTTGCGATAAATATAACTCCATAACCATCTGGCCGATTATGCCAATTAACGAACTGAAATGTCGCATTCGGATGCGAAACCTACCCTGTAAAAAAAGCATGCTATCAATTTCTACACTCAACTATGGTTGACATTATACCCTTAGTCATACCTACACCAATTAGTGAGAATAATAGGTTGTTTAGAGGTTAGATCATTAGTGAGTAAAATATCTTTTCTCTTATACATTTCGATCCCTTCAAGTGCAGTTCCTAAGTACAGTTTATCGGAATTTTTAAACAATTCGATGCAATTTTCTGAAAATGAGTGGCCAGTTGCTAAAAAGTGATTTGCAGCGGCAGATTTATTGCTCCTTATACCGCGTGATGAATATACACCCAATTTCAACATGTCCGGAGTTTTATCGAATGTATTTCCCAGAAGTTGTTCAATTTTCGTGGAAGTTTTGAAAGCCAGTTTTACATTAACCTTCTTAAAAATATTCGATACAAATTAATGAATAAGTAAATTGAATTGTCTTACTGAATTGAAAATAATCGTTCTATAAATTAACCGAATAAACCCTCGCGAACAATGTTACTTTACGCTCCGTGGCTTTGGTACCTCCTTATATTCTTATTATACTAAAATAAACCAATTAAGAATTCTTGCGTTGAAAAACTCAAGTTCATCTTTTATATGAATAATTATATACATAAATGATTCTCATATAAATTACAACACATTTGACTCGAAGTTTGGGTGAATCCTCTATTCGAATGTCACCAGGAAGCAAAGATGAAGATATTTGTTGCACTTTTCATTGTTGTTCCCATATTCGCAGACAAGCAAGCGGTATGTACAAAATGGTGTTATTTTCATCAAAAACTACATTTAATCTTGGTTGCATTATTCTTTGTACCTCTACAGTATTATATGATTTGTATGAATTTTTTTGATATCATTTAATCAGAATTTATTTCATTATTATTTTCGAATATATTCCTTGCGAACGATAGACTCAAAAGTATATCAAGAGCAAGTCATCCTCGTACAATGAGTATCATTCTAATTGGCGCTCAAGTTCCTCGGAACTGAGTGCTTATCAATTTGCCCAAATGTCTCTAATTTTCGAATTTTTCGATGAAAATGGTCTTAAACGAATTGGTTCGACTCACTGATCAAGAATCCGTGGTCGAAATTCATTCTGTCTGGCCGGTCCGGCCGGCCGTAGGCACGATAACTCTCGAACGGAATGAGCTAGACAGTTGAAATTTCCAGAGTGGGTTTAGGAGATAAATATCTCGGCTAAGTTCGTTATTGGGCAAAATCGGACAGATGGTTTCGGAGTAACAGAAAAAAAAATTTTTACAAAGCAAATTCCAAATTAAATTTTTTTCAATAAGCAGTTTAACCAAAAGAATCCATTGATATAATTTTCAACTCTAACAAGCTAATACTTTCGGAGATATGATTTTTCAAAATCTCAATAATAAATCGTATTTCAACGTAGTCACAGAATGATATAATTATTCTATGTATGAATTGTCATAATGTCAACTCATTTTCCTGAGACATGACATTGTCTAATCAATCGAAGAATTGTGAGCGAAGTGAGAAAAATCTCAGTTGTTTGCTCCGAAATGAGTTTTTCTCAGAAAAGTCTTACATTTCGGAACGGAACATGAAGTAAGAGATCTGAGAGTAGTGAGACTGCTTTTCATCCATAGACATAGATATAACTCTCGAACGGAATGAGGTAGGTAGTTGAAATTTTCAGAGTAGGTTAGGGAGATGAATATTTCGGTTAAGTTCGTTATTGGGCAAAGTTGGCCATATTTAATTTGATTTCTTCCATGGTGCAGTTCTCATTCTCATGATTGCTCATTTAATCTTGATAAATATACTATTATTTGAATTGAATTTCCTTTATAATGCAGTTCTATCATATGAATACATTGATATAATTCCCAACTCTGAGAAACTAATACTTTCGGAGATATAATTTGTCTGTTTGAACTAGAGCGCCAGAAAGCTCCTGTCCACAGGGCTTAACCCATTTTTATTTTTATGTATTTTCAATTTTATTAAAACATGTTGTGATTAGTTTATGTTAGACTAGCGCTCGTGGAGGATTCGTGATCATATTTAAGATTGTTCGATTTGATATATATTTTAAGTCAGCTTGGCTTTCAGGATATAAAAATAATATTTCCAAAGAAATGCGAATAATGTAGATTCGATCGAGTTTAAATCTAGAACTTAATAAGTTTTGAAGGCTCTTGCAAAAATTCAGCGATATCAGAACTGTGATATAAGTAGGTAGGTAAGTCAAAATATCAAAATTTCTATGGCATCATTTAAATCGTGAATCTTCTATGAATGTTGCAGGTTATTGTTAAATACAACCTTAGAAAATAGAACTTTTCTAAGAATTCAACTAATCAGATATATCATTCGATATACTGAATTCCGGAATTATTCTTTCCAATTCATTAGCATACGTCCAATATACCCTATTTACGCAAATAGAACAAATATAGCGTTTAGATATCGATTTCAAATCAATTTTACAAATAAAACCTTTATTCAGTAGGAAAGAAAATAATCTACTGCGACCTCTCTGATCTGGAAAATTCAGTCTCAAGTCATCAAAATACGAACATTATACCATATTTAAAATTATCTTTGACCAACGTATTGTTTTATACAGGGTGTCCCAACGAAAATTCAACCTCCCCCAGTACTCAGAAACGAAGAATTTTCGAAGATTTGAAAAAAAACAGGTCAACTTCTGTTTTGAGGCGGACGGATTCCTATCATGAGTTTGTTCTGACAAAACCCCCCCATGAAGGTGCATCAACCCCCAACATTTTTTGAATAGGGAAGAGATGTCGAGTGTTGGTTAGTTTGAAAGTCATTTATGTTTTGTATACAACCCAGTTAAAATTTTCGGAATTGGTTCATTATTCACGAAATAATGTAATAATTGAATTTACCATTAAAACGTGATGTTGAAAAGACATCAGTTGAACCAACAAACTAAAAAACCTAAGAGTTTTCAAGAATCCAAAAATAATTTTCTCTATTTCAGTATTGTAATGAGTCCATTCCAACAGTGCTGGAATGAACTCATTCCCGCATTGTTTCTAGTAATATTTTTGTTTTGTGGTAGTCAGCACTGACATTCGATCCTATCAAATTTCAACATACGTCAATTGACAATAATATAATCTGGATATTGTGTAATAATTGTTGAGAGGAAGAGTTTCATTTTCATTGAAAAATAAAGTACTATACAGATTTCCTTCTTGCTAATTTTGAATCATACATGCTATTACTTATATTAAGAGGAAACTGTCTCCATTTCCTACGTACGATTCAAATTCCGTAATCTGTCAACTTTTGTAACAGTCACACCAACTGCCAAGATAGAATACCAAAGTCACTAAGATATGTATAATCCGAATTTCTCATTAAATTTCAATAGTAATCTACAAAACTGGCCTGAAATAGAGAAAATATTGTCTAATACTCGTTGCAGAAGGCAATTCCAACACTCATGCGTTCGAAAACTCGCTCCTTCGTCGCTCGTTTTCGAATTTCAAATTCGTGTTTTAATAGGAGCCCATTCTGCAACTTGTTTTGGAATATACTATTCAGGTTCTTTATTAGGGAGAAAGAATTCCTATGACAACATTGTTCCGAAAAAACACCTAATGGTGGGTTTCACGAAGCTTCGATTAGCTTAATTGTGGATTTAATTCGATGGTTGTATCAAAAATGAACTGAAAATCGACATAGAATCGCACTAATTTCGCAATTAAGAGCTGCCAAAGCTTTGTGAAACCCACCGTAAGGGCGGCAACAATATATACAGTGCTTTCCAACGACTCCGCGGCAAGAGGGACTTTTCTTTTCTATTAATATTTCTGAATTTTATTAATTATAAAAAGTTGGTGCATCAAAAACGATAAAAATTGAATTAGAACTCGGCCAACTGAGACTTCCGGTTTGAGCGGAAATCGCCATTTTCAAACAAAGTTGTCCATTATCTTGGAAAATTCTAACTTTTTCTGTGAAGCGCTTTAAGTATACTTGTTTGAAAAAACAATTTAGATTCATTTTCCAAATTTCAGGTCAGAAAACCATGAAAAATATGTTACCTTTTTTTATTCATAACTCTTCTAATAATTTAATAATTGCCAAATTTTTTTTTTTCGGTGTCTAGACAATATTAGTGTGAGCATTAATACAATTGGAACTAGTAAATTTTGTTTGAACTTGATTTTTCGACATTTGTTCGAATTTTCCCTCAAAAGTCGCTTCATTCTGGTGCAATTTCGGATAAAATTTGTTTTTTTAGTGCAGTTTCATCATAAGAATCCATCGACATTATTCTCAATTTTAACACCTAATGCTTTTCAAGATATGATATTCCAAAGTTTCAATAATTAATCGTAATTTTATTATTTCATAGAATACTCTTATTATAATGTGTAAATCCAACATATGAGTTGAGTCATATACCTACGTTTTCAATTAAATTTTTTGTGATGCAGTTCTATCATAAGAATCTATTGATATGATTCCAACTTTGAGAAAACAATACTTTCGGAGATATGGTTTGTCAAAGTTTGAATAATTACTCGGTAGTATAGTTTGACATGAGCACCAAAGCCTCTTTCCATACAGCTTTCCTAAATTTTCTAAATTGGCTTCTGTGCATCAATTTTCAAGAATTTTCGGAATTAAATTCAAAACGTAGATCTATGACTCACCTTATGTTGGTACATCAACAAATTTCAATAAGAGTATTCTATGAAATCACAGAATTAGGAATAATTATTTGTAATTGTTTGTTAAAGTTGAGAATTATACGAATGGATTCAAATGATGAAACTGCATCTTAAACAAACTTAACCTAAATATTTATTTCCCAAACCTACTACGAAAATTTCAATTTCCTAGCTCATTCCGTTCGAGAGTTATCGTTTTAACGGTCGGACGGTCAAACAGAATCGATTTTGACCACGGATTCTTGATAAGTAAGTCGAACCAAAACGTTTAAGACCATTTTCAGTCAAAAATTCGAAAATTGTGGACAAATTGATAAGCACTCTGTTCCGAGGAACAAGAGCGCCAAAGAGATGGCTTGATGGTTCATGCAGTCATTCCGTATTGTGTGAGGTGTGAAGAGACGGAAGAACATGCACGCAAAAATTCCAGACTTCACGTCAATGATTTAAAAAAAAACTTAAATGCGGCTCATGTAAATGTTTAAGCTAATTTTCGCATCAAAGTGCGAATAATTTATAATAATTGAACGGTATGAAGCACCCCGCTAGAAGCCAAAGTCAACCATCAATAAAAGCAGCATCAAATGAATATTTCGGAGATTCGTTTACCATTTTATGGCGTGCGTATAACTGTTGAATGATCATTTTGATATTGACAGAATCAAAAATCGAGATTCAGTTCCAACTGAAAATCTAAAGATTTATCCCTGAAATTCCTTCTATTGCCAATTTATGCGCGTATGTGAGTTATACTAGTTATACCCTTCTGAATTTTTTCCACAATGTTTGTAGGCAAGAACTCCGCAAGAGCTAGTAGCAAGAATTGAGTCAAATCACCAGGAGTGTACAAAGATCAGCCATGTAGATCCTGAGGTCCTTTCAAAAGCTCGCAGAGGTGACGTGGATTTGACTGACGAGGTCCTGAGGAAACATATTCTATGTTACACGAATAAAGCAGATTTGACAAATGACAATGATTTGCTGCGGCCTGTGGTCAAGGCCAAGTTGGAAGCACAGCTAAAAGGTTTCGATGTACAGAAGAGTATGGACGCTTGTGATGCTGTAGTAAAAAAAGAAGGGGATTTTGCACTTTATATGTCCCAACTTATTGCTTGTTACTATAAGAATTTCCCTGAAAACGTTAAAATATTGTGAAAACTGAGAAAATACATGTCTGTAACATCTAACGAACAGTTTGTTGTATGAAATGAATCAATATATTTTTCTTTCCTCAGATAATCTCGAACATTCAAACAAGGTTGACAAATCTATATATATACAGGGTGTCCCACTAGTGACGCAGCGGACGATATAAGCGTAGCAGTCAAAGTTTGGCAATTTTTTTTATGCAAACTCCAAGAATAGCACATCCTAAAGATATTTTTGAATATATCGGGTGTCCCACAAAAGAGGAATAGAGGGTGACTTTGATTTTTCAAATGGTACACACTATATTCAGTACTGTTTTTCATTTCTCTGGAACTTCCAGCATGCTCTTGTATACTTTTCACATATTTTAGTTCAACAGTTTTCGAAATATTTCGCATTTTGACAAAAAAATTATACTTGTAGAGGCTATATATTCAAAAGTATCTTTAGGTTGTGCTATTCTTGAAGTTTGCATAAAAAGAAATTGCCAAACTTTGACTGTTACGCTTATATCGTCCGCTGCGGCACTAGTGGGACACCCTGTATATATAGATTTGTCAACTTTGTTTGATTGTTCGAGATTATTCCTGTAGTTAGTTGTTTTGGAATTTTGTTCTTCAACCTCGAGAAATTGTACGTTGAAGATTTGATGGGTTTCTGTACGATCTTTATGTTGTCTATACCCTTTAAAATAGCCAATAACCTTTCGGTGAGATGGTCGATTTTTGGCAGGATTGCCCAAATCCAGTTAGGTCGTTCAGGTGCCATCTCCACAGGTACTTGGGGAATCTCAAATGGTGTATTGTACAACAATCTACAACAATAGCCTTCTGGGGTACGAGTTCCTGGAAAGCATGTCGAATAGCCTCCCCACATTATGTATAATTTCACTTTTTTGTGCCGACCGCCCCACAGTGGACGGAAATCTACACGGCGTTTCCGTCCTAGTGGACGGCCAGCTTAAGCTTAAGCTTAAGCTTTAGGCGGAACAGAGTTCGACGGGTCAGCTAGTTGGATCTAAATAGAGCAGTAGACAAATTTATGAGATTGAAATAATGCAACACGCATATGACGCACAGTTCAAATCTTTAATCAACCCAGGACAGGTATCAGTGATTCTCAGGACTGTTTCTCCTGTGCGGCTATAACGTCTGTCAAATTCACCTACATAAAGTTAGCAGAGTCACTTGCAAGAATCTCAATGAAACCTATTGCATTAATTTCCGAATAATTGTCGAGAATTTTCGTGAAAGAAAATAAGTTTGTGACGCGAATAGTTTTATTATATGACGTGGCTTTGCTAACTTAATGTTTAGTTATCAGAGCCTCCCACAAATATACATGGAATATTATCATATAGGTTATGATTAATTGTCGAGAATTCGTCAAAGTCCATCTGATGTGAAAACAACGCAAAATATTCATTCTTTATAGCGTATATATAATATTTTCTTGGCATTTGCTGATTTCGCATTTAATTACATTGTATAGTCGTATATATACGCACCGTATGAAGATATATTATAATTTTTCGGTTTGGAAATCCACCATATTATTACCCAATGACCAACAGAGATTTGTAGTGGAACCTACAGTTCTTTAGTACCGAATAAAATAAATATTCCAAATTTTCCGTAAATGGTGATTATATATTTTTTTTCAACCAGAAATTAACTAAACAATAGGTCTCTTGCATGTAACACGAAATGTCATATGTTTATGTTTTTCTGAATCTATTTCAATTCCAGATCATCTTGTATATACCCTCATCCACTTTATAATTTATAAAATTTGAATATCTCGGTATTGAAAATCGGAAAATCAAGAAGCAAATTCAAATAAGGTGAAACGCTTCTGACTGGTAGAAGTGTTGCTATAACGGCTGATGTAATCAAAATGTATCATCTGCTTGTTATAGCCAATTCGGACTACGAGCACTGTATAGAGGGCTGTGAGACCCCGGAACAAAGAGTGATACGAACACGAGTGAGAGTAGATATGACGGGTTACGTCAAGGAGAGGCGCCAAGTTTGGATCGTCTCAAAATGACCTTTCCAAAGACGTATCACACTTTTTATTTTATATTTGATTTGATGGAGAAAACGTAAATTGTTATTTCAAATTGAAAGAATTGCAATAGGCTTTGATATTTTGTGTAATCTTGATTTTGACTTCAATAATCGAGATCATTTAAAAAAAAACCTTCCTCAAGTTCAAATCAACTATGTATTTTACCGAACGTTAAACGTTAAACAAAGAATGAATAGTAAAACAAAAAACTACAAAAAAGGGGGCAAAAAATACCTATAATAACTAAAGCATATGTTCCAAATGTTGACCATCTACTTCTACACATCTTTCAGCTCAGTGGACTAGTTCAAGCGAAGTAACACTTCTCAACACCTCAGCATTAAGGGCTCCATATGCATTCCATATTTCGATTTTTAGATCTTCCAAATCAATAGGAGGAGTCTGCTATACACGATCTTTCAAATATCCCCAAAGGAAGAAATCTAGTGGTGTTAAATCTGGAGATCTTGCAGGCCATCTTATCGGTCCGTTTGAAGATATATGGCACACACTGATTGTAAGTCAAAATCAAGATGACACAAAATATCGTAGCCTACTGCAATTCTTTCAATTTGAAATTTCAGTTCTCCCTCAAATCAAATGTAAAGTACAAAGTGTGATACATCGTTAGAAAGGTAATTTTGGGTAGAATCAAAAAATTGCAAAAGAATATAGGGTGCTATTTGAGATAAAAAAAGAGTCAGAGTCAATTTTGGTTTTTCTCAGTTGAAGGTTCCTTGAATGAATTGAATTTTTTTTTTGAATTCTATATTCGAAACGTACACTGTGCAAGATCCAGAAGAATGTTTTTGCTGCACTATCCAGAAGGATAATTATTTGGGAAAATTATATATCGAAATAAATTAAAATTGTAAAACTGATATTTCCCAACCTTGTAATTTCATTGAAACTATGAATGAAATACGCATTCATGCATAATTATTATTCATGAATGATCACTTCAAGGAGATCTGTCCACTCATTTTGATAATATGAACGTCAAATAATTACTAATCAATGTGAAAACACAACCAATTTGTTTGTTCATTGAAAATCATATGTAATCAATCATGAAAATTATGTCAATGAATGGGACGAAAACATTGCTTTAATTGGGAATAACTTGATTTTCAATTAAGATCGTCACTGGATCATGTCGAGTATATATGGAAAAATACATTCACGTCGTATCAGTGTTCTTGCATGACCTTGAAATAATGCCGGTTCTACTGATTGATTTTTTTTATCTGTTGACATAATGAAAGCTGGGTAATTGAGGAATCTGAAGCTTTGACGTATAAGATGAGCATAGAATACCCGGTTGGACACTTAGAACGTCCGCACACGGGCATACCGAATTGTCGGGATTACAATATCATGAATGCCTTTCCTACACTCGGTTTCCATGAGAACCATGCTCGGACGGTTACTACAATTGCCTCCAATAGCGTCTCCATTAGTATATGTGGTCTTCCATGAAAACCAAATGTAAGAAAGGATCTCATGAGATTGGAATCGCGTCAATTCGGTATGTCCGTGTGTGGGCGGTCTTAAGGCAAGGACAAACTGAGCCCACGTACGCAACGTATCCAAGGCATTATGACGTATTTGCATTAAAACAGGGAGGTGTTGCGTGTGATAAGTATCTGTTTTGATGCAAACTCAATAGTCAAGAGAAGGGGAATTATGTTTTTGCGCGTATGTTCTGGGGAACATCGCGTTATCATTTTGCCCAAATGTTTGTAACTTTCGAATTTTTTGACGAAAATGGTCTCAAACGATTTAGTTTGACTCCCCAATGAAGAATTCGAGGTCAAATTTGATTCTGTCCGGCCGGCCGTCTGGCCGTTGCCACGATAACTTGAGAACGAAAAGAGCTAGCGACTTGAAATTTTCAAGGTATATAGGTGGCGCATCCCAATACGACGGACAAGTTCGTTAATGGGCATAATCGGCCCAGTGGTTTCCGAGTAATAATTTTGTTTTTAACCAATATGAATCCGATCAAATTGAAACTTAGTGAGTAGTTGTAGAATATGAACCTAAGCACATTTATGAAGTTTTGTGCGAATCGTATGTATATAGGGACTTGCAATTTTCAGGGTAGGTTGCGTATCCGAATAGAAGAGTTGAGTTCGTTTTTGGGCATAATCGGTCTCACGGTTTCCGAGTTATACCCACCTGGAATATTATTTCCGTGATAACTCAAAAAATAAATATTCGATCGAATTGAAGCTTGATAACTAGTAGTAGAAAATCAACATAAAGACGTTTTGAAAATTTTGTTAGAACCGTACCCCTAGAAAATTTCAAAAAAATCACGAAAAAAAATGGTTCAAGCACTGACGTGAAATCAGAAGCTTTTGCGCGTATGTTCTATTGTCCATTCTTCTGTATTGGACACCCTTAATTCGAATTTACCATGGTAAATTCGAATTAAGAGTGTCCAATACAGGAGAATGGACAACATAATTTACCATGGTAAATTCGATTAAGGGTGTCCAATACAGAAGAATGGACAATAGAACATACGTGCAAAAGCTTCTGACTTCACGTCAGTGCTTAAACCAATTTTTTGAATGTATGTTTGTATTTCTATTACTATAGAACGCTCTACGGCCTGAACGGCTTGATGGATTACAACATTTGAGATGTCGTTGGATTCGTTATGATTTGTGGAGTAACATGGACTATGAAATTCGGTGGAAGCGTTCTCTAATTAAAGAGTACAAGGGCATACTTAATTTTTATGTCGTTATTCTAACAGCATGAATATCAAATGTATGGTAATAAACAGACGATTCCAAATATATATGCGTTATAATATTTGTATGCTACCTATAGCAAAAAATACGGAGAGATCGAAAAAAGGTATAACCATCCAATTTCCAGAGCTTTGCTGCGGAATTACTGGGGCATATTAATGAAACTAGTCGGAATAAACCAAATTATAAAAATTATTCATTGAAAGGGGAAACAAAGGTCTAAACATTAATTAAAACGTTTCGGAATTTTGCAGGCGGGACAAACGTTTAACCAATCTGTGCTTCGTTGCTTCGTATTGGTATATCGTATATATTCCGCAATCTTCTTTTGTCCCTGCCAGCAAAATTACGGAAGATCAATTAATAGAAAAGGAATGACGCTCTTAGGAAAGCTAACCTACTAGTATAATTCAACGATGGAAAGAGTAGCAGAGATCAAGATCAAAGTTCTGAGCAATCCACATAGTGTGATTTCATCACAGTTGAATTGCTACATACCGCGGTTTCATCCTTCTTTGGAATCATCAGTGGAACATTATTCAACGCTGATGAAAAAACACTACGAACAAACCGGTTTATATAATTCCATTAATCATAGTGCGGTTGGCTCAGTGGTAGAGCAATTGACTTGGGAGTGGAAGCCCCAAGTTCAATTCCGAGGCTAGGAAAGAAATTTTCTAGTCACGGTAATCGCCACCATTCACTGTTGGGTCAAAAATTAACAGTGCTATGCCTAAGGTGGCGTAAGGACACAGTAACAAAGCCTACACAGAACACAAACTGGTTCTCCTTACTCGCTCAAGCTCTTCGAGAGCTTATGAGGGGTCTCCTTGGGGAAGACCTAGGAAGGATCAGTATAATCAATATACAATACAATATACAATACAATACTTATGAGTACAAAGTAGACATAAGTGACACCTGGCGTTCAACAAACCAAGCTCCCTGCTGTAGCTACTCAAAACTTCAGACACCTGTGTACATTCGCTTATCATGCTCCACTGATGATTCCAAATAAGGATGAAACCGCGGTATGTAGCTATTCAACTTTGATGAAATCACACTATGTGGATTGCAATGAACTTTGATCTCTGCTAGTCTTTTCATCATTGAATTAGAATTAATGTTGAGAGCTTATTTCGCCCCTTCCAGTGAATATTTGTCATAATTTGGTTTAACTTAAATAATGTTCAGGGTGTCCCGGAAGTATCTGTACATACTCTTGTCAGGGGTAGCAGGACTTGGTGAGTACGGACTGGCTGTGGAAAATTTATTTCTGGCTCTCTCCGGATATATCCACACGGTGATTTTTCACATTCATTGAAATACTTCAGCCATCATTAGAGCCAAACTTATCGATAGAATTTATTGAAACTTAGAACGAAGAGAGCGGGATATCAATTGTCCAGGTCCAGGTCCATACTCATTAATTCTCATTGAACGTGTTCATGGAAAAAATATCATATATATATATATATTCTTTTGAACTTGAGCATTACAATTTGTTTTTTTCTAACAATAAAGCATGTGTATGGAAGTTTGGCGGTCTGAATGGATTTCTTGCAATTTATTCAACAAAGATTTAATTTCTGATCCTTCAAATAGAGTTCCGGGGTTTGATCTTCCAAGGAGAATATGGTCTATTCTGAATCGTCTAAGAACCGGTCATGGTCGTTGCAACAGCATGCTTTTCAGGTGGAACTCAGTTGAGAGCCCTAGTTGTGAATGCGGGGAAGCAGAGGAAACCATAGATCATTTAGTTAATAATTGTCGTATATATAGATTCAAAGATGGTTTTAGGGCTATCCATAATGTTTCTGAATCTTTTTTAGAATGGGTAGCAAGTTTCAAATCTATTTAATAAAATATAGAATATTCCATTTTTAATTTGTTCGTTTTCTCCCTTTGTCTTTTCCTTTTCCAGATTGGGTTTTGGGTTGGGTACCTTGGAGAAACTTCTCTTTTTGAAGGAAGAAGCGATAATGAAGCGAAAATTCTTGCGAAATTTCTTGCGTGAGGATCGTACTCGGGATCGTATCATTAGAAAATTTTAAAAATCAATGTAAGAAATTCTTTATAATAATATCAGAAACTGTTCATCCAACATCGCTTAAATTTTGTGAGATCCATCAGAACCTAACTCTTCTGCCAAATTCCAGGTTTGAACACGAACGGATTTATGTTGTTCCAGATCCGAGAAACATTATATGAGTTCAGTAGCTGGATGGGTGACCGTTGTAACGATAACTTTCGTACGAAAGGACATAAAAACTTGCAATTTTCAGGGTAGGTTACACATCCGAATCGAAGAGTTAAGTTCGTTTTTGGGCATAATCGTTCCAACGGTTTCGGAGTTATATCCACCTGGAATATTATTTCCTCGGCAACTCAAAAAATATAGTTTCGATCGAATTGAAGCCTGGTAACTAGTTGGAGAATATCGACATAAATAAATGTAATCAGGTAAAAGTGGTTTGAAATTTCCTTGAATGGAAATTGAATTTCAAACACCCTGTGGATGCTATATCATTGTGTAAAATTGCGATAACAAAAATGAATGCTCATCCTACGCATCTCCCAAATTTTAGCACTATATTCTAAACACCATGAACAGACTTGAGGCTTTTGAGATCTTCCGTAGACTATTTATTTAACATATCATGGACACAACATACAACCAACTATGAAGTTTTTAGACGTATGGGAAGGAAAAGAAAATTACTCACAACAATAAAACGAAGAAAGAGAGCATATCGGGGTCACATATACCGTAACACCAAGTATGATATACTGAAATTGATAAATAGAGGGAAAAATCGAAGGAAAACGTGGTCCTGGCCGCAGCCAACATTCATGGTTGAAAAACATACGCGATTGGATTGGTATGAACACATCATCTTCAATTCGTACTACGCAGGACCGCAATAAATATGCCGAAATTGTCGCCAAACTTCATTAACTGGAGAGGGCACCTGAAGGAGAAGATGAATTCTAAAAACCAATGTCTCAAAAAATATGAAGTCGTATTTGAAATAAGAGAGTATGTGTCGACTTCCGGTATTTCCAGAACAGGTGCCATCTTAAAAATATTTTCATTAGAAAGATCACACCGGACTTTGGCTAACATCAAAATTTCAGACCGATACGGTTTTACAATCTCTATTTTCTTCTAATGTACGGTTTCAAACAATCACCCTGTATAATTGCGATTTGGTGTAAACTATCAATCTAGATAGTTGAAAAATTGGAGTCAAAATATCACCCCGTATGACAGTACCCAGCAATATTTTTGTATTTTTTTGGTGAAATACTCTTCTACGCTAATAAAGGTGGAGTATATTTTTGATGTGCATGTACAGGGTGAATTGATAGTAAGAAGGAAAGCAGTTGTCCAAATTGTTCATTTATGGTTTCCGTTTGTCCTTTTCCTACCGGGTGTATTAATTGATTGATAATCTATTCATGAAATTAATCACTACTTGAATTGATGGTTTCTTTTCGCATCAAAACCTGTTTACTTTGTTGATGAAGAAGCGGGTCAGGTGTTTACTTCTACAATTGCTGGACTTTGAGACTGCTTTAAAAAAACGGCACTCTTATACCATCAGAGTTCGTCGTTCGCTTATCACCTTGAATATGATCAAATGTAACCATCGATCATTATTATATTGAACAACATCTTCGATGCTTCAGGATTTATTAACATGTATGCGATTTAATTCGGATCGGTTCGTTTTCTGTTCATATTCAGTCGAGAAGTGTGAAACGGTACTCCGGTTTCTTTTCGGTACCTAATAGGTTTGTTCCAACTAACTTTTCTTAGTAGCCCCATGTCGAAGCTTTATTAATTCATGTTTTGCGTTTAAAGTAGTACAATCTGTAGATATATTGTATTGAAAATATTCAGAAGTTCGTCTGTAGATAACGAAACTCTTTTGAATTATTTTTTATTGATAGCTATTATGAAGTTCGAGAATTGACATATTGATAGTATTTGAAAATCATAGTATAGTATATATGCATAGTATAGTGTATAGTGGTAGCTATTTTAGCGGTCCCAGAAGGCAAGACAGCCAAACTTTTCAATACTTTCAATATCTTCAGCGGATAAAGTTTACGGTGGATACAGATACGCGCAGAGCAGAGACGTACTCCAAATTCGGCACAGGATGAAAGATACAGCCTGTTGAAATTTCAAAAAATAATCAGTTTTCCTTTTGTAGCTTTGACACGGATACTCAGAATGAAATAACTTTTGGCGTGAAGTTCTCTATTACTATGACACATAATCTCCGATTAACAGTTTTTTCCTACTGGTTTCCTCGTTAGACTCGCGAATTCATAAAACTATGAGAAATTAGCATAATGAAAGAAGATGAAGATGTCTCCCTTATAAAATTCAATTGAATCTGGGACTGCGAACGAATGGAACATATTGGGTTGTTTATAGATATCATGTTTTTGTTGAATTCTACCGAATACTCGACAAGTGGATCCTATGAGTCAGACAGATTATTTAATTCTAATTTTTGTTAATAAATTACTGTATACCACACTCAATGATTCTACATCAGCTCTTAAATTGACCGTATTATGAATTGCAATCTGAATCATTTCACTAATGCATCGTTTGAAATAATTATTTTCTATGTCTAAGATCTTAACATTTTCGAAATCAAAGTTATGATTACTATTGAAATGGTTGTTGGCCAAGGCTGTTTTCTCATTTTTAGTTCTATTAATTTCTCTGCAATCATAAGAATGCTGGTAAATTCTTTTCTTCAGATATTGTTTTGTCATACCAACGTATACACGACGACATTCTTTACATTGTATTGGATAAATTAGGTTCGATTTTAATGAATTAGGGGATGGATCTTTAAGTTCACTAAATAAACTCCCTACAGTTTTTAGTGGATAAAAGGCAAGGTGGCAGTTGGGTATTGTATTTTTATTAAGTTATTCAGTTTCATGGAGAGCTCAGAAATGTATGAAAATCTATAATAAACTATCTCCCTTCTTTCCTTCGGTTTCTTTATTGAATATTGACAATCTATTTTATGTTTGTAGATTGTTGATACTCTGTTGACTAATCGATTAGGATAGTTGTTGTTCATTAATAAAACTCTTATTTTCTTTTCATTATCTTTATGGTATCTAGGATCACTCAATGTATAATTTCTAAACAAAAGATTTTTTATCGTCGCTTGTTTCTGAGATAATGGGTGGTTAGAATAATAATTCAATAATCTCCCGGATGAGGTTTCTTTCCTGTACCAATTCGTCCGGATTGAACCATCCTCATATCTAATTAAAGTGACATCCAAGAATGAAATCTCATTGCCAACCTCATGTTCAACAGTGAATTGAATTCTTTCTTGGTAACTGTCAAAGGTTCCCAATAATTCATGTGTTTTTCCTCTAGGTATTGCCAGAATAGTATATGGATGTTCATCTGGAATTTACCATGGTAAATTCGAATTAAGAGAGTCCAATACAAGAGAATGGATAACATAATATGCCATGGTAAATTCGATTAAGGGTGTCCAATACAGAAGAATGGACAATAAAACATACGCGCAAAAGCTTCTGACTTCACGTCAGTGCTTGAACCAATTTTTTCATTGTCGATTAGATATATTACATCATCGAAATAGAACTATGAACAGCCCCACCAAAAAAACCATAACGTGAATTTCAATCTCGAAATATTATCATCAATTATTAGCATACACGACTAATTAAACGGGTTGATCGATGACTCAAGTTTGTTGAACTTTTGTGTATCACTATAATTACCGAAAGATGGTCTGAACAACATTCTCTTCTGTCATATGAGGTCTAGTAAATTACTTAATTCTCTCCACTACTAATGAACTCAATAGTAGAGCAGTTTTGCTATATTAATACATAATTTTTTCTCTGACGATCACCTCTTCAGCAAAATTTGGTGATTCGCTATTATTCCCTTCTACATAGGTAGGTAACTGATATAGCCAGATGATATCATTTATAGCATTGCTTGAGGTTTGCGCAGAACGCTAAAATCCTTATATAATTCTTTTCCCCTCTTAACTGCATAAAATATAGAGACTTTTCCATAGAATTCTTCAGTACCTTTGAGCAGTCACTACATGCTTTTCTACTATTCCTTATGAAACTGATGTTTCAGATCACTTCCACCATCATTGCCTTCTAAGTAGATACCAAATTTTAGCGAATTCTGGCGATAAGTTTCCGAGTAATTGAATTTTTCCCAAAAAAACATTTTTTTCCGCATCTAGTATTGCAGTTCTAGTGGAATTCTGTAGAAATCTTAAAATCTTCGCTCTACATCAAATTACCAAATTTTAACTCGGATATGTGGCTTTGGAAATATTCGGATAATATAATTCCAAATGGCGGTATCTCCGAAACCATTCAGCACATTTTGAATATTCGTGAACTCGATGGATTTTTGTTATCAAACCTACCGTACGACTATTTTTTTTTCTTTTTCATAAGTAATCGTGTTATCAGTCGATCGGTTGTCGGTCAGAATTGAATTTATTTTTTCTTTATTCATTTAAGATAAACGGGTTATTCCCTTTTTAATACAGAAAATAATGAAGAGGAAATTAGTTGAAGCACTGACGTGCCAGGAGCTTTTTTTTTCCAATTTTTAAAAATTTTCCAGACGTCCTCACAAAATTTAACCCAGTTCTTCATGTCGTCTTTTTTGAGTTACCGAGAAAATAATATTCCAGATGGGTATAACTCCGAAACCATTGGGCCGACAACGAACTTAACTCTCCCATTTGGATGCGCAACCTAACTGATCAAGAATCCATGGTCAAAATCGATTCTGTCTGGTCATCCGGCCGTCCGTCCGTTAACACGACAACTCTCAAACGGAATGAGCTAGACAGTTGAAATTTTCAGAGTAGGTTCGGAAGATAAATATCTTATTTATTTATTTATTTAAATTAAAGTGTCTCAGCTACTAGGCCATTGACTAAGGTCATTACTGGGCAAAATCGGCCAAGTGGTTTCGGAGTAACAAAAAAAATATTTTTTTCACTTTCAAATTCAATTTTTATTAAGATGCAGTTTTATCATAAAAATTCGTTGATATCATTATCAACTCTTACAAACTAATACTTTCGGAGATAGGATTTTTCAAAATTTCAATAATAATTCTCAATAATTATATGATTTCATAGAAGACTCTAATTATAATTTGCTGATGTATGTAAATCCAACATGAGATGATTCATAGACCTACGTTTTGATTACGAAAATTGAAAAAGTGGGAAAGCCCTGTGGACAGGAGCTTTGGCGCTCTTTTTCAAACTTTGACAAATCATTACTCCGAAAGTATTAGTTTTTCAGAGTTGGGAATGATACCAATGGATTCATATTTAATTTATTTCATTTTTGATGCAGCTCTATCATAATAATCCATTGATATAATTTCCAACTTTGAGAAACCACTTTTGGAGATATGATTTGTCAAAGTTTGAACAAGAGCGCGAAAGCTCCTGTCCACAGGGCTTTCCCACTTTTTCAATTTTCGTAATCAAAACGTAGAATGTAATGTAATGTAAATGTAGAATGCCAACGCACTTATTTTCACGAAATGAGAGCATCGTTTCATTGAAACAAAATTGAAAAAATTGGTTCAAGCCCTGTGGACAGGAGCTATTGGGCGCATGTTCATCTTCCTTGTGGCCCGTACTGACCAGTAAAGAAAAAAAGCAGTATCATGTTGAATACCTTAATATTATTGATTATTATATAATAATCGATGAAAATACTGAGAGAGACCCAGGAAATTTGACACATTTTGTCTTATATCTCCAGAAATTGAAATCGAATAGAGCCAAAATTTTGCACAATGTTGTAAAATACTACAATTGACGTTAGTACAAGTTTTTGTTGCAATCTGATGAATAGTTCACGAAAAAAAATTTTTTTTTTCGAAAAAATTAAAAGAAATATTTTTTTAAAAATTACCAACATTTCGATCATAACAGAATTTTGCCAAAAGTTGCGCGTTTATATCCTCGAACTGACTACCAAGTTTCGATTCAACATCTTCTTTAGTTCCTGAAATATCAGGGAAATAACCTCAAAATTTTAAATGTCAATAACTCCTAAACCGTCCGGCCGATTTTGCCTGTTAACGAACTTAACCGTCGCATTTTGATCAGAAACCTACCCTGAAAGTTTGAAGTCGATAGGACCTTCGGTGCTCCTGTTATCGTGCCTACGGCCGGAAAACCGGCCGGCCTGCCGGCCGGCCGGCCGGACGGCACCCAAAAATCTGACACCGGATTCGTGATCAGGGAGTCCGAATTAGTCTATTAGCCAATTTTCAGCTCGAAATTCGAAAATTACAGACATTTGGACGAAATGATAGGACGATGTTCCCCTAGAACATGCGCCCAAAAATGTGTTCTTGAAAAATTTTGAGCTCGATCGACTTCGTCAGAGGCGTGAAAATACAATGGAACATGCGCGCAAAAGCTCCATATTTCACGTCAATGCTAGAAGAATTCTTCAGTATTGTTTTGATTTTAGTTTGTCTGAAATTTTCTTTTCTTCAAAAATTATATATATATATATATATGTATAGGTAAACTGAAATTCGGCACTTAGCTTGGACCCGCCATTTTACAATCGATTACCGAATTTCAGCACAATTGACTTCGTATGATGCGTGAATAAACAATGGAACATGCTCCTAACTTTTCTCGAATTTTGTACCTAATAACGACTTTCAATTCGATCAGCTCATTATTTTTCGAGTTATGAAGAAAACAAAATTTCAAATCCCTTTAGCTCCAAAGCCACTTCGCAGATGTTGCCCATTAATGAACTCAACCTAGATATGTATGCCCCAAACCTACCCTGCACTCTCTTAACTATTCAGTTCGAGAGTTAAAATGCTTACGGACGGCCGGCGGGAGGGACGGACAGAATTGGATTTGACATCAGAGTATTCATCAGTTAGTTGAACCAATCATTTGAGAGCATTTTATACCAAAAATTCCAAGAATACAGACATTTGGTCAAATCGACAGGAACAAAAAAAGTGCGCCAAAAGGAGAATACATCAAAAAGCAATCGATAATTGTAAAATGAAGTATAATTTATTCAATCAATCAAATTTCAAATATCCAATGGTTTTCCATTGAGCAAGGAATACATGTGTTTTTCGATGCAGATGAAAGTATCAAAAACGTATTCTTCTAGTTCACTTTTGTGTGCCATGCAACCATCCACCCATTGATTTACACCTTCTGATTCCTTGATTTGTGGAGGCAAAACATCTTTGATGATGTTTTTATCCAGAACACCGTCTTTACTCAACATATTACCAGCTTCGGCAACACATAAGAAAAACTTTCTGGAATTAGGATCCTTTATGAGGTCATCCAATTCATGATAGTTGTTTTTTTCCATTCCCATTTTTATTCTACAACTTTCTAACCATGTTTGCAAGGATTCATTGTCCTGAAATGAGATTATAATTCTTAGATATTTAAATTCAAGTCAAGATTTTATTGTAGGAAATGAATTTTGAATTTGACTAATGTCGACTCATCGAGTATATTTTTATTTGTTCAAGTGATAATTCTGAGAGTATGAATAACGTTTATTATGTAAACGTAAATTGAATATTACCTACTGATGAGTTAGAAGTTAGAATAATATAAGAAAGCAATGACGTGAAGTCTGTACCCTTTGGCGCGCTTCTTCACGCCGACAAATTTGAATAGAATTATGAGTGCTTCAAGTAATTAATGGATAGAGCGAGCCAGAGATCTAGTCAGATGGTAGTGGACACCATTCACTATCGGTTCAAAAATGTACATTGCTGGCGAAAAGATACAGCAAAAAAGTCAACACATAATACAACTGACTCCTTAGTCGCACAAGCTCATAGGAGCTTCTGAGGGATCTCTTTGGGGAAGACCTAGGAGGTTCAGTATACTCATAATCATATCATTAGCAAGCGCGCCAAAGCAAATTGACCCTATGTCATTGCTTTTTAGCGTTTTTACTTATTTCATCGTGAAGTCAATCTGCACTGATGCGACATGATTTTGATTATACTGACGCTTCTAAGTCTTCCCAATGTGGATCCCTCAGAAGCTCCTAAAGAGAGAAGATAAATTAGTGGGAGATTTCTTAACCCATAATTGTTCAATATTATCATTTCTGGACGACACAAATATGCTGGTTGTTTTTTCGGTCTTGTTTATTGATGCGAAAGAATATCCAACAAGTCCTCTACATAATGTTTCCTCCCAAACCCCATTTGAGTTACTGCTTTTCGAAGTTAAGGGAAAAAATGGTTTTTATTCTTTATTTCCATTATGGAAAAATTTAGGATCAAGAAATTTATCACAAGGGATGAAAAAATCAACTTCTATAATGCATCATATCTTTTAAATACGTCTGACTTTTCTTATTTAGAGGAAAGATTTTGAGAATGTAAAACCAATTTTAATTATAATCAATTCAGAAGATATCTTGTGAAACCTGAGTTTTGTATCTTTACTACAATCATTTTTCAAAATGTTCCACCAAATGGAACTGACGTGCTTTGGTGCGCCCAAGATGCATAGAATAACAAGGTGTGGACACTCCCTACTAATTCCTGCTAAAATTTTCGGCCGAAAAACGGACCAAGAACTGTCAAATCACGTACTTTATGTACTACTTCACTTTATTAACGATGGTGCCGCTAGGTTCGATTTCGAAGATTCTGACAAGCGAATAAATGAAAACTGACAAGCGACAAAGTTCACTTTTCACCGTTGCTAGTTCGTAAATTCAAATTAAAAGAATATAATGAAGCAGTTTATTGAAAAATCAATCCATTTTTTGATTAATCAGATATCTGTTCGGAGATAATATGTATGTAAACCACATTGGTAGGAACAGAAATTTCATCTTGCCAAGACATAATGAGGTCAAATAAGGGATTTATCAGTAAAGGAGTTTCTTTGGAACATTTTGAATGGAACTGTAAATGAAGAAATCTGTGAAATCATTATTTTTCCATTACGAAAGATCACATCCAACGTCATTAGAGTACAAGCATTTAATTTATGTATTTTGAAATACATTGAATGATACAGAATTTTCTGTAATACCTCTACATACAATATCTTTCGATATCATATTATTATTCAAATGTAGTAATTCCTTTATCATGTAAGGCTCTTTTAAATTGAGCATTTTACTTATTATATTATATGTATAATTTGAAATTTCATCAAAACATTCTCATGTATACAGCATTTTTTCAGTCACCCAATACCCCTTGACAACTTTTCATGTTCTCAGCAATTAGATTGCTGAATATAGATATTTAATTCGATAGCTATTATTCAGAACTAAGTATATACTGATGAAATATCGAAAAATGATTCATTAAATTGATAAACTAACCAAATAGAGGGTAGTGTACTACGTTTCAATCTTTTATTCAATATATACATATATTCGCTAGAAAAATATTTTGAACAAACAAATGTTCTAATTTTCGATACCCTACCTCTAGCACAAGCCAGTTGCCATTCTTGTCGTTTAACAATATCCTTGAAACAAATAATATTATAGGTAGTATAAGAGCGCCAAAAAGAATGACGCCTTAGGAAAGCTATTCAAATTGATGAAATCACACTGTGTGGTTGCTCTGAACTTTGTTCTCTGCTAGTCCTTTCATCGTTCACAAATAATATTGTTAGTTTTCATAACATGGCATTTCATTCCTTCTCAATATATAACTGAATTGTATAATGAATATAATTATTAATCAATAGAGTTATATCTTAATTTCAACTGTTAAAACAGTTTATGTTCATCAACCGGCAAGATTATAGTAAATCAACAAGTCTTACGTTCTCCTATGTTGATTTATTAACAATTAACGGTATCAGCGATCTTTCAATATTATTAATATTAAAATTAATAACTATCTTGATACTAGAAATCTGCCCCTGATCCGGTAAGAATATACAATTGTAAAAAAAATATATTCGCATAAAAACGAAGTATTTTCGAAATGAAAATAGTATTTGATTAAAATGGTTCTGGATACTCGTTCAGAGTTCACACAGCAAACATTTGACTTACTTTCGGCGCGGCAAACGACTTTCCACAAGAAACTGGAATAAGCAAAGATTCAAATTTAATTTGACATGTCGGTAATTTTGTCCATAAAATTTCTACTGCCGGCATCTATCGGCGAAAATTGAAGTAAAACAAAATCCTTGTATTTTGACAGTATTTGGACCGCAAATCGGCCGAAAATATGTCAAAGAGTGTCTTCACCATGTATTCTATGCATCTATGGTGCGCCTAATCAAAATCATAGCCACAGTGTTCACCTATCCCGGTACTGAACTCGACCAGAGTTCCTTGGCTTCCAGAAAAAAAAATTATTTTCCGAATATCTCCAACAATAATATGGATCTGATAAAATAAGGTATTTGAATCTCCTGCGAAATTTCAGCGATGTGTTCTGAGATACAGGATTTTTGCGCGTATGTCTGGGGAACATCGCGTTATCATTTGGCCCAAATGTATGTAACATTCGAATTTTTTGACAAAAATGGTCTCAAACGATTTAGTTCGACTCCCCAATGAAGAACTCGAGGTCAAATTTGATTCTGTTCGGCCGTCCGGCCGTTGCCACGATAACTTGAGAACGGAAAGAGCTAGCGACTTGAAATTTTCAGGGTAGGTGGCGCATCCCAGTACGACGGACAATTTCGTTAATGGGCATAATCGGCCCAATGGTTTCCGTGTAATAATTTTGTTTTCAACCAATATAAATCCGATCCAATTGAAACTTGGTGAGTAGATGTACAATATGAACCCTAGCACGTTCGTAAAATTTTGTGCGAATCGTATGGCTAGAAAATTAATGAAAAATTATTAAAAAATATTTTTGTTGTCACGATAACTTGAGTACGGAAAGAGATAGCGGCTTGAAGTTTTCAGGTTAGGATGTGCATCAAAACGCGACGTTTGAGTTTGTTTATAAGCATAATCGGCAAAACGGTTTTATAGTTATAGCCATCTCAAATTTGGTTGTTTTTTTGTCCTCATTAACTCGAAAAATACTGGACCGATTGAATTGAAACATGGTTATAAGTTGTAGAATGCCAACGCGAAAATTCTTGCAAAATTTCGTGAGGATAGTATTTGTAGAAAATTCCTAAGAATTCATTGAAAATTAAAAAAAAAAATTCTATATATCAGTAACTATTCGTCTGAAATTGCTGAAATTTTGCAAGTGCCTTTAGACCCCAACTCTTCTGCCGAATTTTAAGTTTTAACACGATCGGTTAAATATTGTTGGAAATTCGAGCAGCCTTGTGCGAGTTCAGTAGATGGGTGACCGTTGCCTCGATAACTTTCGAACAAAAGGAGATAGGGACTTACAGTTTTCAGGGTAGGTTGCGTATCCGAATGGGAGAGTTAAGTTCGTTTCTGGGCATAATCGGTTTAACGGTTTCCGAGTTATACCCACCTGGAATATTATTTCCTCGATAACTCAAAAAGTAAAGATTCGATCGAATTGAAGCTTGGTAACTATTAGTTGAAAATCAACATCAAGACTTGTTTAAATTTTTTAAGAACCGTACCCCTAGAAAATTTGAAAAAAATTACGAGAAAAAATTTTTGTAAGAACCGTACCCCTAGAAAATTTCAAAAAAATTACGAAAAATAAAAATTGCTTCAAGCACTGACGTGAAGTCAGGAGCTTAGGGGCGCATGTTATACTGTCCATTCTCCTGTATTGGACACCCTTAATCGAATTTACCATGGTAAATTCGATTAAGGGTTACCAATACAGGAGAATGGACAATATAACATACGCGCCAAAGATCCTGACTTCACGTCAGTGCTTGAACCAATTTATTTATTTTTTGGTGCGCTGTTCAGGTGAACAGAGTGCCTATCAATTTGTCCAAATGTCTGTAATTTTCGCTGTAATGGTCTCAAACGATAAGTTCCGAGATGATGAATAATCCGAGGTCAAAATTGATTCTGTACGGCCATCCGTCCAGCCGTCAGCAGGATTACGCTCGAACGCAATGAGTTAGAAAGTTGAAATTTTCACAGTCGGTTCGAATTCCAAATAGGCCTGCTAAGTTTGTTAATGGACAAAATCCACTGAGTGCTTTCAGAGTTATAGCCATCTGAAATTTTGTTTTTCCAATAACTCGAAAAATACTGATCTGATCGAATCAAAGCGTGGTAGTCAGTTGAAAAATACCGACACAAAGACTTATGCAAAATTTTGTGAGAATTTCATAACTGGAAAAATAAAATTAAAAAAAGCTATCCGTCAGATATCATTGAAATTCTGCGAGGGCCTTCAAAACATTATTTTACAATAAATTTCTAGATTTGAACATGATCTAATTCATATTGGTCAATATATTGCCGGAATATCGAAACCTTTCAATGATCGGGATGTACTGGTCCATTATTCTACACTCGACCAAAAAAGTTGTCAAGCGTTTTTGACCTTTGAAGTGCTTGGAGAGAATAAAATGAGTTATCAGGTCTATAGATCGGCCGAGGTAAATTTGACAAATCGATAAGTCAGTAATAAAATTCGTCCATGACCTAGTGAGAATTGGATATGTACCTTATTTTACAGCCAAGTTCTTCTATTTGAACTTGATCGAATAATATGATGATATTTTTCTGAAATTAGAAATTTAAAAACAAGGTATCAAAGGTCAATATTAACATTCGTTCAGGTTCCTGTACTGGCTGAATAACTCAGGGGTAGAACTTGATCTCAACACGTAGGTATTGTAGGTACCGGGATCGACTCCTGTAGACGAAATTATTGATCTGCTATACAGGTGTTTTTCATCTCATGGCACAATTGTACGATTGAACTGATTTTTCTCCTTACGTCGCGCTCCGCCACAAACAAAGCACTGTTTATTTTCAACCCAACAGTAAATGTATCTATTCGAATGGGTCGTGATGCTACCACAAGCACAGCACTGTTTATTTTCGAACCAACAGTGATTGTATGTATTCGAATGGGACCTTACGCCACCGCAGAAACAGGACTGCTCATGATCGAACCAATAGAGAATGTATATATTGGAACTGGTCCTTACGACACCACAGAGACAGCACTGTGTATTTTCGATCCAACAATGAATGTATGTATTTGTGTTTATATTAATCGTTTGAGATCATTCTGGGCCAAAAAGTGGACCAGTTTTTAATTAACGCTTGTTTTTACAGTCGGATTTATATTCTTGGAAATATTGGGAATATTATTTTTTCCCTGAAGCTAAGAACTCTTGGGCGAGTTATTGCTATTTTCTAGTCATACGATCCTCACGATATAAGTCTTCGTGCTGGTATTTCTCCTCTAACTTTCGAGTTTAAAATCGACCAGATCAGTATTTATCTAGTTATTGGGAAAACGATTTCAGATGGCTATAACTCAGACCACTCGGTGGATTTTTCCCATTAACGAGTTTTAGCGACATATTTATGCCCCAAACCCACCCTGTACATTTTAACTATTTAACTCATTATTTCTAGAGTTGTCGTGCTCACGAATGACCGAACGGACGGACAGAACAGAGTTTGGCCTCAGACTTTTACATTTAAGTCCATTTTTGGCCAAAAAATCCAAAATTATAGACATTTGGGTTAAATGATAGGTGCTTCGTTCTGAGGAGCAAGTAATAATAAATCTCCGTATCAAATTTTCAGCGTTATTTCCAAAAACATCGCAATCGTAATTAGAAATTTCGATTAGAATGACCAATCAAAGAGTGCAGTCAAAATGGGCGATGCTAAAGAGAATACTTTTGACACCTAGGTAGAAATTCCTGGATATATAAAATTCTGTTCTGCCTCAAAAAAGTAGGATAACTAAAAAGAAGGTGAAACTCCTGAAACCGAACCAACGATTGAAACTCATATTCCTACAATAAAAGATATAATGATAACGAGGACATTGTATGGACTGAAAATCTATTCCATTTACTGATAACAAAATACAGATACATACCACAGCATTTGAACTGTAAAAATGCAAGACAAAAACGAGAATTAATACTTTCATTCTGACGTTGTAAATCACAAGTGTGTGCTTAAGGAACTTGATCGAAGTATATTCGAATTTATAGAACAAAAACTATTACTGGAGTTATGAACTATAAAATGAATGAAATCGTTTGTTATTTGATTCACTGAAGAATAGAATTGGTTCTGCATTTCATGATTACTTGAAAATACCAATTATTTTATGCCATCTCATTACACAAAAAAGTTGTAAATCTAATAACAAGGTTCATTATTACCTATACAAATCATATAGAGAACACCCTATTTATTACAATATACAGGCTGTTCCATGTTCCAGCATAACGTCAGAAAATTTAAAAGGGTGAATCCTGAAACTATTTTAAGAAAAGAATTTCTTATGAACGTGGGTCTGTAAATACTACCTTACCAAAATAGAAGGTGTTGAAAAAAAATCGTTTTTCCTTAACATTGGAGATTACAAATAGAATCAAAATGACCTTTGGAACATTATTAAAACTTAAAACTTTTCATACTCTGTAAACTACTGTTATTTTTTTTTTAATGTGGTCAGGGGCGGAGAATACTGGATAGTGTTGGGTTTAATTAACCATCTGAAGGAGTATATTATTGATTGATGATAATGTCTCTTGCTTCAATTTGATATTCCAGAGCATTTTCAAAATAAATGATCATAATCTTTTCAATAAAGAATTTTAGAAAGAGGCAATTAATTTAAGATTTTCACTTCTAAATTTCGAAATCAATTTGATTTGATATTTCAAGTTCCAATTTTTTGCGAGTATGTTCTGGGGAACATCGCGTTATCATTTTGCCCAAATGTCTGTAAATTTCGAATTCTTTGCCGAAAATGGCTTCAAACGACTAGGTTCAACTCACTGATGAAGAATTCGAGGTCAAATTTTATTCTGTCCGGCCCGTCGTCCGTTGCCACGATAACTTGAGAACGAAAAGAGACAGCAACTTGAAATTTTCAGGGTAGGTGGTGCGTCCCAATTTGACGGACAAGTTCGTTAATGGGCACAAGCGGCCTAACGGTTTAAGAGTAATAATTTTGTCATCAACCAATACAGATCCCATCGAATTGAAACTTGGTTGCGAGTTGTAGAATACAAATACAAAGAAGTTGGTGAAATTTTGTGAGAATCATGTAGCTATAAAATTAAAGAAAAATTATTAAACACTATTATTTACGTCACGCTAACCTGAGAACAGAAAAAGATAGCGACTTGAAATTCTTAGGGTAGGTTGTGCATCTCAATGCGAAATTTGTGTTTGCTAATAGGTATAATCGGCTAAAAGGTTTTAGAGTTACATCTAAAATTCGGTTTTTATTTTTTTATTCAAATTATTTATTTATTTATTCAAACTTGCTTACTAGTTGTAAAATGCTGGCTCAAAACTTCTTGCATAATATCGCGAGAATCGTATGACTAGAAAATTAAAAAAAAATAATTGAAAATCATTGAAAAAAATTCAATATATCAGAAACTATCCGCCCGACACTGAAATTTTGCGAGAGCCTTCAACACCTAACTCTATTGCCAAGTTTCAAGTTTGAACACGATCGGATGTATATTTTTGAAAATCCGAGCAGCCTTGGATAAATTCAGTAGCTGGATGGGTAACCGTTGCCTCGATAACTTTCGAACGAAAAGAGGTAGGGAGGTGAAATTTTCAGGCTTGGTTGCGCATCTAAGTGGGCGAGTTGAGTTTGTTGTTGAGCATAATCGGCCCAACGGCTTCGCAGTTATAACCAATTGGAATATTATTTTCTCGATTATTCAAATAGTACAGACCCGATCGAATTGAAACTTGGTATCTAGTTGTAGAATATCGACATAAAGACGTGTGTGAGGATTGTATCACTAATTAAATCTTAAAAAAATATTATTCACGTCACGATAACCAGAGAACAGAAGGAGATAGCGATTTGCAAATTTCAGGGTAGGTTGCGCAGACGATTGCGACATTTGAATTTTCTTATAGGCATAATCATCCAAACGGTTTTGTAGTTATACCTATTTGAAATTTGGTTATTATTTCCCCAATAATTCTAAAAATACAAAACTGATCCAACTCAAACATGGTCATTAATTGTAGAATGCCAGCGGGAAAGTTTCTGTGAAATATCGGCAGCATCGTTTCACTAGAAAATTTTTAAAAAATCATTGCAAATCATTGAAAAACATTCTATATATCAGAAACTATTCCTCCGACATCGCTGAAATTTTGCGAGAGGCTTCGAAACCTAACTCTACATTCAAGTTTCAAATTTGAACACGATCGGATCTATATTGTTGGAGATCCGAGTAGCCTTGCGTGAGTTCAGTAGCTGGATGGGTGACCGTTGCCTCGATAACTTTCGAACGAAAGGAGATTGGGGACTTGTAGTTTTCAGGGTAGGTTGCGCATCTGAATGGGAGGGCTAACTTCGATTTTGGGCATAATCGGTCCAACGGTTTTGAACGTATACCCACTTGGAATATTATTTCTTCGATAACTTAAAAAATATAGACTCGATCGAATTGAAACTTGGATACTAGTTGTAGAATATCGACATCAAGACGTGGGTGAGATTTTGTAGGAACCGTGCACCTAGAAAATTTTAAAAAAATTACGGCAAAAAAAATTATTTCAGGCACTGACATGAAGTCAGGAGCTTTTGCGCGTATGTTCTTTTGTCCAATTCACCACGGTAAATTCGATTAAGAGTGTCCAAACTTCGATATTTTCCATCATTTTGATTTAAGAGACCGTTCATCCCGTTATCAATAATTCGATCTGCAGATTTATGCTAAGTACAATATTATTTACCTGATGGTTTTTTTTCATTTCTTCGCACTGATCGGAAGCAAATAGCGCTGTTTATATTGACTTCTCTAATGGCTCTGTCAATCTTCAGAAAGCATAAATACATTTCTTGGAATTGTTTTGAAAACTCTTGTGTATTCACAGCATGTCATCTCAAGCACACTTATATCTTTCAAGGTATTATTACAATCTCCCACGTCACTATTCGCTAAACCACAATATGTTAAGATAGATCTGAGATAAATGGATTATCTGTGTTTAACCTTGAACTTGTAGTAAGATTGGATATATAAAAGACCCATCGCCCAGTCTGAGGTAACCATTCTTGTTCTTCGACTTCCCTGTTCCTTGACAACCAAGAAGCCACTCTTCAATCATGATAAAATTTGTTGTAGTAGCAGCTTGTGTCTTCCTCGCTGTTCAGGTAAGAGTCTTAAATTTGAAATTTTCCGAATATAACAGTAACTCACACAAAATTCTAAATTCGAAAAGCATTTTCATAATATGCAAAGTTGTTCGACAGCACTTTCAGATATTAATAATTTGGAGGTTACCAATTACTGAAATTTGTGTAACCAACCATCATCTTGCTTGCACATCAGGTGAATCTCTTGAAAATAATGTTAACAAGAAAAACCTTTAAGTTTAACTGCAGCACGCACTAACTTGCCTAATGTCCAATGTAGTTTTTAGTTAGCGTAATATTTAAAGAATAGTTATTTATGTACCAAGGACGAAAAACTGTCTATTATTGTCGAGCTTGCAAATTGCCAGCAGGCGAGACAATAGACAGTTTTTCGCCGAGGTGCATATCACAATTTTTCGTTGACCTCTACATACTTTTATGAATTTCGGAATTTTTAAATAATTTCACAACAGCAAATGAGAATTTTTCTCACACACACATATGTTTGCATTGAACCGTATCATGGCGTTTGGTCGCTTATGCTTGTAAACATACTCAAATGTCCCATTCAGACGCACAACCTTACTCGAAAATTTCAAGTTGCTATCTCTTTCCGTTCGCAGGTTATCGTGACATAAATAATATTTTTTGATAATTTTTTTGAAATTTTCTAGTGACACGGTTCTCACCAAAGTCCTTAGTTTTGCATTCTACAACTACTCACTAAGCTCCAATTCGATCAGACTTGTATTGATCGAGAACTAAATTATTACTGGGAAACCATTGTCCCGATTATGCCCATTAATGGAGTTATCCGTCGTATTGGGATGCGCCACCTACCCAAGTCGCTGTATATTTGCGTTCTCAAGTTATCGTGGCAACGGATGGCCGGCCACGGACAGAATGAAATTTGAAATCAAATTATTCATCAGAGGGAGTCGAACCCAATCGTTTAGACCATTTTCGTCGAAAAATTCGAAAATTAAAGACTCTTGAGCAGAATGATAACGCGATGTTCCCCAGAACATAGGCGCAAAAATTATGAAAAAGAAATTCTGTATCTTAGAAACTGCCTGTCAGATATCGATAACCGAGTATTAGCTTTACACTAGATATAATTTATATTTTTAGAAGTTTGGGGAAATATATTTTCTTTTTGCGAGAAGTCACGCTGCCTTGATCGATTTCAATACCTGGATGCTTTACCACTTTGACTATGAATTTGATAAAGCGCGACTAAGCCGACTGAACTTACGTGAGTGTTTTTCCATTTTTGCGCGTATGTTCTGGGGAACATCGCGTTATCATTTTGCCCAAATGTCTATAATTTTCGAATTTTTTGCCGAAAGTGGTCTCAAACGATTGAGTTTGACTCCCCGATGAAGAATTCGAGGTCAAATTTGATTCTGTCCGGACGGCCGTCCGGATGTTGCCATGATAACTTGAGAACGAAATGTGCTTGCGACTTGAAAATTTCAGGGTAATTGGCGCATCCCAATATGACGGAGTAGTTCGTTAATGTGCATAATCGGCCCAATGGTTTCCGAGTAATAAATTGGTTTTCTACCAATACAAATCCGATCTAATTGAAACTTGTTGAATAATTGTAGAATATAGGCCTTAGCACTCTTGTGAAATATTGTGAGAATCGTGTCGCTAGAAATTTAAAAAAAAATCATTAAAACATCTTTTTTGTCATGATAACCTGAGAACAGAAAGTGATAGTGATTTGGAATTTTTAGGTTAGGTTGCGCATCTGAAGTTACATATGAGTTTGTTTATAGGTATAATCGGCCAAACGGTTTTGGAGATATACCCATCTGAAATTTCGTTGTTATTTCCTCAATAAGTCGAAAAATACATAATCGATAGAATTCAAACATGGTTATTAGTTGTAGAATGCCAACGCAAAAAATCTTACAAATTTTTCGTGAGAATCGAATGACTACAAAATTTTTAAAAAATCATTGAAAATTATTGAAGGAAATTGTAAATCTCAGTAACTATTCGTCCGACATCACTGAAATTTTGCGAGTATTTAGAACCTAACTCTACTGAAAACTTCCAAGTTTGAACATGATCGCGAATATATATTGTTGGAGATTCGGGCAGCCTTGTGTAAGTTCAGTAGATGGATGGGTGACCGTTGCCTTGATAACTTTCGAACGAAAGGAGATAGGGACTTGCAAGTTTTGAGGGTATGTTGCGTATCCGAATGGGAAAGTTAAGTTCGTTTACGGGCATAATCGGTCCAACGGTTCCGGAGTTATACCTACCCACCTGGATCTTTTGCGCGTCTGTTATATTGTCGATATTGGACACTCTTAATCGAATTTACCATGGTGGATACGCACAAAAGCTCCTGACTTCACGTCAGTGCTTGAACCAATTTTTTCAATTGTACATACTTCATAGCGCGTACACTGATAATTTGTGAAGATGTTATGAAATTTCTTATTACAAAAAGTGTTTCGAAAATGTATTATTCGAGAAGACAATAAAGCAAAATAGTTCACTATAAATAGTTCGATTTAATGGCACATTATTAACACCTATTTCCCGTAATTCTCTTCTCATCACAATTCTCATGATTGATTTTAATAAAATACGTCCAAGATAAAAGTGCGGTTCCAATACAGGACCATGACTAAAAAAACATTTTCTTGGGTTACCACAGTTTTGAGGACTTATCTGGTGCATGTTGACAGGACTCTCTTATGTCCTTATAAATTTCTTGCGGTGATAACCCCTTTTTACGCACGAACTTTATCGGACCTCTTATTTCAATTTTGTCAATTTTATAATATCAGGCACACCTCAATGACAATTAATCACCTAGTTTTATTTGGATAATTTCGTTCTCATTATCGTGGCAACGGCCGGTCTGCCAGAATCAAATTTGACCACGAATTCTTCAACAAGGGATCGAACCCAATGCTTTGAGACTCCTTTCGGCTAAAAATTCGAAAATTACAGACATTAGGCCAAAATGATAACACGACGTTCTCTATAGAACATGCGACCAAAACTTAATATTCAACATACATGAACTGATACGCTGATGCTTATTGGCACCCACTAATTTCAAGCAATAAGGTTTTGCTTGACACTGTATGAGCGTTTGTCGTTCAACTCCAACTATTATAGAGACAACAATTCTTGAACTATCCTCGTATATCGTCATAATGTCTGCTTCAGCTCTTATTACGGATCAGGAATTCTTAATCACATTTTTGCATATGTGCCTCTTTTAGTTTAGTTTGTAATTGAAATACGTCGCTTGACTAAGACCAAAAGCAATACTATCCTTGAAAACCATTACCTCCGAAATGTTCACTATTTAGTGAACTCTTACCTCTTCATCAAATTTTATATCACCGTCAGTTTCATATTGACAGTTCATAAGTAGCCTGAAATTCAAAATCAAACTTCTGATCGAAAGATGAATTATATATAGGTTGAATGTTCTTGTAGAGTGATAAACCAGACATAAACTTCCTCACTACTTTATACATTAAATATCTCTCTGCAAATGAAGACTTGTGGCACAGTTCTCCTATCATATTATCAGACAAGTCGAAATTAAACCCAATTATTCTGAAAGCTATGTCAGCAGAATGGAATAAAGTAATAATACCAAAATTAATTACGTTTCTTCATTCCGCTCAGCTCATCTTTTCACATGAGAAAATATCACTGAAGGGGAGGAAATGTAGTACCACTACTACATTGTTTCCGTTCGCTGAATTATATTTGTAGAGAGGTTTCTCTGCTTCCTTTGAGCTCAAGCCACAGCTATGGGAATGTCAAATTAGAGCACTATATTAAATTTAATGAATGGACGTAGATTTCAACTGTCTAGCCTATTCCGTTCGAGAGTTATCGTGTTAACGGACGGCCGGACGGACGGGCAGAATCGATTTTGACCTCAGATTCTTGATCAGTGAGTTGAACCAAAACGTTTGCGACCTTTCTCGGTCAAAACATTTGGCAAATTGATAAGCACTCTGTTCCGAGGAACAAGGGCGCCAAAAACTGGTGATACAATAGGCCCTAGCGCGTATCATAATAGCTCCATCGTGAATAGTACTGAGATATAACATCTATCAGTTCAGCACGGATGAGATACACTGTTTTTACTTGTTTCTTATTTTCCCCCACACGATATGCTTATCTTTCATCCTTAAATGGATAAGGGAGCTGAAACTTCATATCTGGGTATTTTTTTGTGTGGCTATTCAACATTCACAGCATTGTTCGATAAACTGATAGAGAACTCAATAAAACAAAAAATATTTGACATTTGACGTTCAATCGATAAACTCTTCAGACTGAGTGTGCTTCGCAATCTTCAAACTTCCATCTGAACGAATTATTATGGAGTAGTCAATTGTGATGTTGAAGAAAGAAGAACCATTGAAATCCTGGTATAATACCAGGTTTATATTCTTCCCAACTTGGTGTGAAGAATCTAGGCATATTTTACACTAAGAGTCACTCTAATTTGAACCTATCCTAATGGGTTTCACAAGAGTATTGATATAAAAAAAGATAAATATAGGTTTAATTCGTTTGATACATCTGGATGCAACAATTTGTATAACACAGAAACAAACTAGTCGAAACGCAATAAAATTGGATAGGAGGTATATTTACTATGAAATTCATAATCCCAACGAATGGCTGCAAGGGATAATAATATATTTGTTACAGTTGAATGAATATAACTCAAGGAGATTCATTCATCGGAATATTCTTAACAACAGGATTCACAAGACCAAAATCTGAAAAACCTCACAAATAATATTTTTATAATATATAGGAATTACGGCATACCGAAGAATTTCAAAAATATAATAAAACTACTCTCCATTCAATTTACAGGCTCTAACAGACGAAAAAAAGGAGAAACTCAAAGGATACAGTGCCGAATGTGCCAAAAGTACAGGGGTCGATCAAGAATCTATCGTTAATGCTCGCAAGGGCATCTTCGCAGATAGCGACAAATTGAAAAGCCAAATCCTCTGTGTGTCCAAAAAATTAGGTTTCCAAAACGAAGCTGGAGAGGTACAACGCGACGTCATGAAAGCAAAACTGTTGGATGAACTCAAAGACGAAAAAGCTGCAGAAAGCATCATTGAGAAATGCGCTGTGAAGAAGGATACACCAGAAACTACCGCTTTCGAGGCTGCCAAATGTTTCTACGAGAACACTCCACAACACACTGTTCGCTCGGTCTGAATGTATTGTATATGATGATGATGAGAATATAAGGATATTTTTGTAGGCGAATTATTTGTTCAGACTTTCCCCACTCAAGCACTATTTATCTTCCTATATGAATAGTGACATTTTCCTCCACCTTGTTTTAGGGTGGTAAGTAGCACATTAACTATCTAAGAAGATAAATGATTACTTCTATCTTCAAGGAAGAAAATAATCTTGAAACGATGTGACACATCCATTGTTAAAACGGCTGTAACTCCACAGTAATGTCAGTATATTCAGTGACAGTCGGGTCGTTATAAAAGCTCTTCCATCCAACTGCTGTACAGCAAAATCAGATTGTAATTAGATGTTAGAATGTTAGATATATTGTACAAGGTAACTTTGCATACAAGCAAAAAGCCGATGAAATTCTAGCTCCCTAAAGGTTCTGTGTCAATGCACAAAAAAATCTACTTTAGGAATTTTTTACTGAAATAAACGGAAACTTTAAGTCCAGTTTGTTATTATTGGCGCTCTAGTTCCTCGGAACTGAGTGCTTATCAATTTGCCCAAATGTCTGTAATTTGCGAATTTTTCGATGAAAATGGTCTCAAACGATTTGGTTTGACTCACTGATCAAGAATCCGTGGTCGAAATTCATTCTGTCCGGCCGTCCGGCCGGTCCGGCCGGCCGGTTGTAGGCACGATAACTCTCGAACGGAATGAGCTAGACAGTTGAAATTTTCCGAGTAGGATTGGGAGATAAATATCTCGGCTAAGTTCGTTATTGGGCAAAATCGGACAGATGGTTTCGGAGTAACAAAAAAAAATTTTTTTTTACAAGGCATTTTCCAAATTAAATCGTTTTCAATAAGCTGTTTTACCATAAGAATCCAATGATATCATTTTTAACTTTAACAAGCTAATACTTTCGGAGATATGATTTTTCAAAATTTCAATAATAAATCGTATTTCAACGTTGTCACAGAATGATATTTATTATTATTATTATTATTATTATTGATAAGGGGGTTACGTTGCACCGCGACCTTGAGATCTATTGTGCCCCCCAACAGAGCTGTTCTCACCATTACGCCATCTACAGCTCGCCCTCCAGTTCCAGAGTATAAATGAACCTCAATATCTGGGAAGGCTTCAAGGATATTATGTCTTCACTCCTACAAGTTTCCTGTCCAAAGCATTCCTTTCGCTGATATTATTCTATGTATGAATTGTCATAATGTCAAATTATGTTCCTGAGACATGACATTATCTAATCAATCGAAGAATTATGAGTGAAGTGAGAAAAATCTCAGTTGTTTGCTCCGAAATTAGGTTTTCTCAGAAAATTCTTACATTTCGGAACGGAACATGAAGTAAGAGATCTGAGAGTAGTGAGACTGCTTTTCATCCAAAGACATAGATATAACTCTCGAACGGAATGAGGTAGGTAGTTGAAATTTTCAGAGTAGTTTAGGGAGATGAATATCTCGGTTAAGTTCGTTATTGGGCAAAATTGGCCAGATTTAAATTGATTTCTTCCATGGTGCAGTTCTCATTCTCATGATTGCTCATTTAATCTTGATAAATAAACTATTATTTGAATTGAATTTCCTTTAGGATGCAGTTCTATCATATGAATACATTGATATAATTCCCAACTCTGAGAAACCAATACTTTCGGAGATATAATTTGTCTGTTTGAACTAGAGCGCCAGAAAGCTCCTGTCCACAGGGCTTGAACCCATTTTATTGTTCAGTCTTATTGCACCGTACAGGTACTTTGGCTTCATTGATGCCCAGTTTTCACTATATCTCGGAGTGTATGCTAATTTTCTAAATTTTTTGTTACCCGCTGAAAAGTAAACCTTTTTCGCGCATGTTCTGGGGAACATCGAGTTACAATTTTGCCAAATGTCTTTAATTTTCGAATTTTTTGCCGAAAATGCTTCGGTTTATTTCTGCCCGGCCGGGCGTTGCCACGATACCTTGAGAACGGAAAGAGATGGCGACTTAAAATATTCAGGGTATGTGGTGCGTCCCGATACGACGGACAAGTTCTTTAATGGGGTTAATCGGTGCAACGGTTTCCGAGTAATAATTTTTTTTCCATCCAATATAGATCCGATCGAATTGTAACTTGGTGAGCAGTTGTAGAATGAAGACTCAAAGACGTATGCGCAATGTTATGAGAATCGTATGACTGGAAAATCTCAAAATAAATATTAAAATATTTTATTCTTCTAACTTGAAAACGGAAAGAGACAGCAACTTAATACTTAATAGGCATAATCGACCAAATAGTTCTGGAGCTATACCAATCTGAAATTTTGTTTTTATTTCCTCCTTTACTCAAACAATATGAAACCGATCGAATTCAAACATAGAACCTAATTAGTTGTAGAATGCCGATACCTACTCAAAATTTCTACGAAATTTTGTGAGGAACGTATAACTAGAAAATTTGTACAAAATCATTGAAAATCTATGAAAACAATTTTATATCTCAGGAATTATCCGTCTGATATCGCTGAAATTTTGCGAAATGCTTCAGAACCTAACTTTACAGCCAAGTTCCAAATTTTAACACGATCGGATCTATATTGTTGGAGATTTGAGCAGGAATGAGTGAGTTGGATGGATGACCATTGCCACGATAACTTTCGAACGGAAAGAGATAGTGACTTGCCATTTTCAGAGTAGGTTGCGCATCCGAATGGGACGGTTATATTAATTGTTGGGTATAATCGGTTAAATGGTTTCAGAGTTATACCCATCTGGAACATTGTGTTCACGAAAACTAAAAAAATATAGATTCTATCGAATTGAAACTTGATAAATAGTTGGAGAATACCGACGCAAAGAAATTTGTGAGAAGTTGTGAGGATCGTATCACTAGAAAATTTAAAAAATATATTTATTATCTCATGATTACTTGAAAATTGAAAGTCATAGCGACTTGCAGTTTTCTGGGTAGGTAGTTCATCCTAAGGCGACATTCGAGTTTGTTAATTGATATAAGCGGCCAGAGAGCTCCGGAGTTATGTCAATTTAGAATTTGCTCCTTATTTCCTCAATAACTCAAATAATACGATGCCGATTCAATTCAAGCATGGTAATAGGTCTCTTGCATGTATTTTTTGCGCGTATGTTCTGGGGAACATCGCGTTATCATTTTGCCCAAATGTCTGTAACTTTCGAATTTTTTAACGAAATGGGTCTCAAACGATTTGGTTCGACTACCCAATGGAGAAATCGAGGTCAAATTTGATTCTGTCCGGCCGGCCGTCCGGCCGTTGCCACGATAACTTGAGAACGGAAAGAGCTAGCGACTTGAAATTTTCAGTGTTAGGTGGCGCATCTCGATACGACAAACAAGTTTGTTAATGGGCATAATCGGCCCAATGGTTTCCGAGTAATAATTTTGTTTTCAACCAATATGGATCCGATCGAATTGAAACTTGGTGACTAGCTGTAAAATATAAACTTTAGCACGTTCGTGAAATTTTGTGAGAATCGTATTGCTAGAAAATTATTTAAAAAATATTAAAAAATATTTTTGTTGTCACGATAACCCGAGAAAGGAAAGAGATAGCGGTTTGAAGATTCCAAGTTAGGTTGTGCATCTGAATGCGACATTTGAGTTTGATTATGAGCATAATCGGCCAAACGGTTTTAGAGTTATAGCCATCTGAAATTTGGTTGTTTTTTGTTCCTCATTAACTCAAAAAATACTGAACTGATTGAATTCAAAGATTGTAATTAGTTGTAAAATGCCAACGCGACAATTCTCGCAAAATTTCGTGAGGATAGTATTTGTAGAAATTTTTAAAAAATCATTGAAAATTGAAAAAAAAAATTCTATATATCAGTAACTATTCGTCTGAAATAGCTGAAATTTTGCAAGAGCCTTTAAAACCTAACTCTACTGACAAGTTTCAAGTTTTAACACGATCGGTAAAATATTGTTGGAGATTCGAGCAGCCTTGTGTGAGTTCAGTAGATGGGTGACCGATGCCTCGATAACTTTCGAACGAAAGGAGATAGGGACTTGCAATTCTCAGGGTAGGTTGCGTATCCAAATGGGAGAGTTGAGTTCGTTTTTGGGCATAATCGGTCTAACGGTTTCCGAGATATACCCACCTGGAATATTGTTTCCTTGATAACTCAAAAAATAAATATTCAATCGAATTGAAGCTTGGTAACTAGTAGTAGAAAATCAACATAAAGGCGTGTTTAAAATTTTGTAAGAACCGTACCCCCAGAAAATTTGAAAAAAATTACGAAAAAAAAAAATTTTCAAGAACTACACCCCTAGAAACTTTCAAAAATATCACAGAAAAAAATTGGTTCAAGCACTGACGTGAAGTCAGAAGCTTTTGCGCGTATGTTCTATTGTCCATTATTCTGTATTGGACACCCTTAATCGAATTTACCATGGTAAATTATGTTGTTGAACCATTTTTTTTTTTATTATCGGAATCGAATATTATATCCATAAGAATAATGAAAAAGTTCAACCACCGTCAAAAATTTCAATTTTCAACGGGAAAACGATGATTCAAATTTGAAGGGCGCACAAAACTTTTCAAACGATCGGAACTTCGTGCCCGTCCGTGACGTCACCTGTCATATCTACTCTCACTCTCTTCTCCGTATCCGTTCACTCTTTATTCCAGTGTAACACAGCTCCCTATAAAGGGCTCGTACTAAGCATTGGCTGTAACAAGGAGATGGTAAATTTGGATTACGTCAGCCGTCATAGCAACGATTCAGAAGCGTTTCACCTCATTTAAATTTGCTTCTTGATTTGCCGATTTTCAATACCGAAATATTCAAATTTTGCTCGAAATTTTATAAATTCTGAAAGTGGATGAGGGCATACATGATGATCTGGTATTAGAGTAGATTCAGAAAAACATAAACATATGGTATTTTGTGTTACATGCAAGAGACCTATTGGTTCTAGAATGTTGATACAAGAATTTCTGCAAAATTTCGTGATGATTTTATTACTAGAGAATTTAAAAAAAATCATTGAAAAAGATTCTATATATCAATTATTCGTCCGACATTTTGAATATTGAAATTTTGCGAAAACCTTCAAAACCTAACTCTACAACCAAGTTTCAAGTTTAAACACGATCGGATCTCTATTGTTGGAGATCCGAGTGGACTTGGGTGAGTTCCGATATTTTAAAAGGAATATAAATATAATACTCAGTTGGATAAATACTGCAAGAGGATTTATGCAGTTTTTTTTTTCATTTATTATCAAATATTGAATGAATTTAAATTCCGATTGAATACATAAATGTAAGAATTTAAAATTCTTTGAATGGTACGAAATGTAACTATATCTCATAAAAGCGGATAATACGGTCTATATCGATGGTAAATTCGATTAAGAATGTCCAATAGAGATGAATTGACAATACGCAAAAGGTCCTGATTGGCATCAGAGAACTCACGTCATTTCAATTCATTTCAACCGTCCAATAACTATTCAGGGATTTTTTCATAGGAATATTTAACTGTTACTACGTTAGTCAGCAAATAGGAAAGATATTTCGTGAAATGAAAACGGTGCTAATAAAATACGGAACAAAGTCCTTCGAAGTGAATCCTGATAACTTCGATGAATTTATGGGAGGAAGCGGGGTTGACATAATAAAACAGACATAAAGGAACGTAATACGGATCAAACTATGAAACCCTGGGATAATGGTCTCAGACTTGCCCATGCCTTGTTTCACTGTAAACTTTTCTGCAGACTTTCTACGTCCGAATACTGTAAAATCTACTGTTCATTGTTTGGGTTGTCAAGATCCGGGAACCTCGGATCATTATGAAATTGAATGAAAGTAGGGAAGTTTGCAATCTTCAATACTTCCCCGGATTTATTAAAAGTTTATGAAAGAATAAATCAAAAGTTTTCAATGTTCCATAATTGGAATTCTCTCGTGTAATAGAATGAAGCGTCACTTGAATTTATGGTTCTGTAATTGGAGATTGAACGAAAACTTCGGTTTTAGGTTACTGTTTTCAATACAAACGAAGAATGGTATAAATGAATGTTTTCTTATATCAGCATCTAAACCAACCTGAAATCTAAATCTACGAATAATATAGTGGAGGCTTTACCAAAAGTTTTAAGATATGCTGGAGGGAAGTCAGCATGGAACAAAGCGCTCTTTCTACTAGGAGATTGAATTATTCATATTAATTTTAGCCTATAACTCAATTCGTTCGATGGCTAACAATATGCATGGTGATTATTCAACTAAAAGATACAGGGTGAAATATGCATCGATTTTAACCATCAATAACTATTCCGTCGTGATCCGCTTAGAGTTCCCCCGAAGAGAAATGCGTCATTCAGGGTAGATACGAACCGGTTTCATGGTTATAAGCAATCATCAGCGTAACTTATTACACTGAATGACAAACAAAAGTAGTTGTAGAAAACTTAAGCCCTATTGTTGCGAGCTACTCAAGATATATACAGGGTTTCTCAGCAAGAACTTGAATTTTAAAAATTTAAGAAATATATACATATTTATTAGATATTTTATATTTTATATTTTTGTATCTAGAAATATGTGTACATATATATTGTATAGAGTAAAGCGCCATACGCTAAATAAATAACATTTTTTTCTACATATATATGGATATAGTGATATATATATATATATATATATTCTTTTGACTGAGAGTTTTATATGTGTTGGCAGAGGTTGGTGTAACGGGGTACCATACAATTCTACGTATGATACAAGAGCTTAGGGAAAAACCTCAGCAAAAAATGGGTTCAAGCCCTGTGGACAGGAGCTTTCTGGCGCTCTAGTTCAAACAGACAAATTATATCTGGTATTGGTTTCTCAGAGTTGGGAATTATATCAATGTATTAATATGATAGAACTGCATCAAAAAGGAAATTCAATTCAAATAATAGTTTATTTATGGAGATTAAATGAGCAATCATGAGAATGAGAACTGCACCACATTTTCAAATTTTTTTTTTGACACTTTGCGGTAATCTGGTCAATACAAAACTTCACATGCGTATAAAGGTCATGATTCTACTGTCTTCTACAGTCTGGTGCTAAATTTCAGATAGATCGAGTGATCGGTTTCGGAAATATTCATAAAAAATATTTTTACTAAAATCGGCCATAACTCCGAAACCCCTTGATGGTTAACGCCCATTAACGAACTTGTCCGAGATATTTACGCTCCAAAACCACCTTGCAATTTTCAATCCGCTAACTCCTTTCGTTCGGAGTTATCGTGCCTACGGCCGGTCGGCCGGCCGGACAGAATCGATTTCGCACTCGGATTCTTGATCAGTGAGTCGAACCAAATCATTTGAGACCATTTTCAGCCAAAAATTCCAAAATTACAGACACTTAGGCAAATTGATAAGCATTCTGTTCCGAGGAACTAGAGCGCCAAAAAAACAAGTTTCGTATGACAATTGCCCAAAACAGGTTTAAAGTACCTACAAATAGTAGGTATTCCATAAAACATGTATAAAATAATAAATTACCTTGTAATCGATCAAAAATTTCCTGATCTACGTTCACAAAATTTTCTCCTCTCTCGAACTTTGGAATTATGCTTTCAAATTTACGTAATATTTTCAAACATTTTCGGGTGAGGTCCCCGTTGCATCGCTAAAATACGAGTATTTCAACCCCAATATTCTTGAAGTTACAATATTCCCTTCTGTCAAGTTGACTTTATGGCAATTCATATACATAGAATATACATAGAATAATTATATCAACCTGTGAAATACGATTTACATTGAAATTTTGAAAAATCATATCTCCGAAAGTATTAGCTTGTTAGAGTTAAAAATGATATGAATGGATTTTTATGATAAAACTGCTTATTAAAAAAAAAATAATTTGGAATTTGTTCTGTAAAAAAAAAATTTTTTTTTTATTACTCCGAAACCTTCTGTCCGATTTTACCCAGTAACAAACTTAGCCGAGATATTCATCCCCCAAACCTACTCTGAAAATTTCAACTCTCTAGCTCATTCCGTTCGAGAGTTATCGTGCCTACGGCCGGACGGCCCGCTGGCCGGACCGGCCGGACCGGCCGGACAGAATGAATTTCGACCACGGATTCTTGATCAGTGAGTCGAACCAAATCGTTTAAGACCATTTTCATCGAAATATTCGAAAATTACAGACATTTGGGCAAATTGATAAGCACTCAGTTCCGAGGAACTAGAGCGCCAAAAACCCTGTCTCCCCGTGAGTGTTGTGATTTGTAACTATTGTTCACAAAATTTGCTGAAATTTAGAAATATTGATAGGCATTTATTTCTTCAATATGGACTTCTTCGTCAAAAAACGGAGAGGTTTCTCCAAGGTACCCGAAACTCAACCTGAAAAATGAAAAGACAAGAGGAGAAGAACGAACAAACTAAAAATAATACATAACCTTTCAAAAGTCTCCTCTCACAAATATACTCTTCTGTTGGCGCATGGGATCTCTTGGAGAAGAATCGTCTCCGCTAGTTCTCAAAGATATTGATCTTAGAAATCCCTTCAATATTTGAATTCAAAAAGGAAATTGTTACTCGTAAGGCCAGGAGGGTCTCATTCAAAACCAGATCTGGCCAGTCCAAGTGATGAATATTCAGAACTTCAGATGTTCGAAGACCATATATAGTGATATAGTGATGATATTTACACATGAAATAAAATATCGGTTAAATGGCCACCGTTGCTCTGTTGGCAGGTATGCACTCTTTTGATGAAATTTTGCCGTACATTTGGCAGTAAGGGCTGCTGGATTTGACGAATTTGACGTGCAATTTCTTCTTTGAGTTCCTTAGTTGTCTCAGGATGGTTTGCATAGACCTTACTTTTCAAAAAAACCCAGAGAAAATAGTCCAAACAAGTTGAATCAGAACTTCTTGGCGGCCAGTTTTGGTCTCCGAAACGAGAAATTACTCGAGGTGAAAACTTGGTTTGTAACAAAGTCATTGTTTCCCTTGCGGTGTGATAGGTAGCACCATCCCGTTGAAACCACATCTCATTTAAGTCAACTCCGTCTAATTATTGCTAAAAAAAAAGTCTGTCAACATGGCCCGGTAACGATGACCGTCGACATTCACGTCGGCACCTTAAGCATTTTGAAAAAAGTAAAAATGGGTTTTCACTATTGACAAGCGTTCTTTCAAGCTATAACGCACCCTTTTCGTAAATGTCTATATTTTAATTAAACAGACAACAAATATGGCTGACTCAACAATTGAGAGTTAAAAATGGCCCGCAATTCGAAATTCAAGTTCTTGCTGAGACACCCTTTACCAAACCACGATCGAATATTTGTTGATGATTGAAATTGGTGAATATTTCACCGTATGTCTTTTAAATTTTAGCAATTAGCTACAGTTCACCTTATTCTATGTTCACTGGTTTGTGGTATTTTCTAAACACACTAAACCGACCGTTTTCATGTCACAATGGGAGTCTGCATGGATTATCCAAGGGCATTATATTTCTACGATAGCTGAGGTTACTTCATTGGTCATTTTGCATTCAATCATACTTTGTTTTCTAGAACAACTAAAAATAAATATGAAATGTCTTTTCAAGATGAAATGTATGAAAGCTAATCATGAAATTCATAAATATTAGATACAAATACGGACGTTACTTTCCGACTACAGCGTTCTGTGAAATCATAGTACTACGATTTAATATCGAAAGTCTGAAAAACCATATCTCCAAAAGTATTAGCTTGTTAGAGTTTAAAGTGATATCAATAGATTCTCGTGATGAAACTCCATCTTGAAAAATATTGAATTTGAAATCTGTACGTAACGTAAACAATTTTTTTTATCACTCCGAAGCCATCTGGCCGATTCTGCCCAATAACGAACTTAACCAAGATATTTATCTCCCAAACCTACTCTGAAAATTTCAACAGCATAGCCTAGCCGGACCGGCCGGACAGTATCGATTTTGACCAAGGATTCTGGATCAGTTAGTCGAACCGAATCGTTTACGACCATTTTCATCCAAAAACAAGAGTGCCAAAAATTCAACGTCACTGAACATCGCTCAAGGTTTCCGCATTACAGAGGGTTTTAGTTCATAAGGATTTCCAGAGCCACGCTGGTGAGATTTTTCTATACAGTAGTTCACAACAATAGGGCTTAAGTTTCCTATAACAACTTCGTTTGTCTTTCAGTGTGCTAGTTAAGCTGATGATAACCATGGAACTGGTAGATTTAATCTGTCAATTACACAAATTGACAGATTAAATGTGTCAATTGACAGATGGTTTCCGAGTAATAATTTCGTTTTCAAACAATACGAATCCGATTGACTTGGTGAGTAGTTGTGGAATACAAACCTAAGAACATTCGTGATATTTTGTGAGATTCGTATAACTAGAAAATTAAAAAAAAAGTAACCTGAGAACGGAAAGAGATAGCGACTTGAAATTTTCAGGTTAGGTTGTGCATCTTAATGCGACATTTGAGCTTATTTATAGGCATAATCAGCGAAACGGTTTTGGAGTTATACCATCTGAAATTTGGTTGTTATTTCCTCAAAAACTCAAAAAATACAAAACCTAATTTAAACGTGATTATTGGTCGTAAAATGCCAATTTGAAAATTTAATGCAAAATTTCGTGAGGATCGTATCACTGAAAAATTCTTAAAATATCATTGGAAATCATTGAAAAATATACTATATATCAAGAACTATTCGTTCGACACCGCTGAAATTTTGCGAGGACCCTCAGAGCTTAACTCTACTGCCAAGTTCCAAGCTTGAAAACCATCGGATGTATATTGTTGGAGATCCGAGCAGTTATATCCACCTGGAATATTATTTCCTCAATAACTCAAAAAATATAGACTTGATAGAATTGAAGCTTGGTAACTTGTTGTAAAATATCAACATAAAAACGTGTGTAAAATTCAGTGAGAACCGTACCCCTAGAAAATTTAAAAAAAGTTCAAAAAAAAAAATAGTTCAAGCATTGACGTGAAGTCAGGAGCTTTAACGTGCATGTTCTATTGTCCATTCCCCTTTATTAAACACTCTTAATCGAATTTACCATTGTAAATTTGAGAGGAAATAATATTCCAGGTGGGTTAACTCCGAAACCGTTCAGCCTACTATGCCCAAACTCAACTCTCCCATTCGGAATCGCAACCTACCCTGAAAATTACAAGTCCCTATCTCTTTTCGTTCTAAAGTTACCGAGTCAACGGTCACTCATCCAGCTACTAATTTCCAATGATTTTTTAAGAATTTTCTAGTGATAAGATCCTCACGAAATTTTGCAATAATTTTCGCAATGGCATTCTACGACCGATAATCACTTTTAAATTAGATCGGTTTTGTATTTTTTGAGTTTTTGAGTAAATAACAACCAAATTTCAGATGGTATAACTCCAAAACCGTTCAGCTGATTATCCCTATAAACAAACTCAAATGTCATATTATGATGCACAACCTAACCTGGAAATTTCAAGTCGCTATCTCTTTCCGTTCTCAGGTTACTTTTTTTTAATTTTCTAGATATACGATTCTCAAAAATTTCACGAACGTTTTTAGATTTGTATTCTACAACTACTCACCAATTTTCAATTTGATCGGATTCGTATTGTTTGAAAACAAAATTATTACTCGGAAACCATTGGGCCGATTATGCCTATTAACGAACTTCTCCTTTGTATTGGGACGCGCCACCTACCCTGAGAATTTCAAGGAGCTATCTCTTTCCGTTCTCAAGTGGCGAAAATTGGACAAAATAATAACGCGATGTTCCCTTAGAACATGCGTGCAAAAATACACTAATTAACGGATTAAATGTGTCAATTGACAGATTAAATGTGTCAATTAACAGATTATTTATTTTCTATATTGGCCCTAATATACCGCCGTAGTATTCTATGTGAGTATTTAATTTGTATATTAATTTTAACCAGATGAGGAGATGATGAGAGCGTTCTCATCAAATGAATCACTTTTTGGCGTGCTGTTCAGGTGAATAGAGTGACAATCAATTCGTTGAAATATCTGTATTTTACGAATATTTGACCAAGAATGATCTCAGTTATTGCCATTTGAAATGCTACATACCCAATAATTCGAAAAATACCGATCTGATCGAATTAAAGCGCGACAGTTAGTGGAAAAATACTGACATGAAGACTCATGCAAAATTTTGTGAGGATTGCAGAACTGGAAAATATTCAAGAAAACTCTGTATCTCGGAAACTATCCGTCAGATATCGTTGAATCTTCAAATCCATACTTAACAGTAAAGTTCTAGATTAGAACTCGATCGAATCTATATTGGTGAATATATTGCCGAAATATTGAAATATTAAAACGATCGAGATGTACTGGTTCATTTTTTAAACTCAACAGTTTTTCATTTTGGACGTGCCCATAGAGAATTTAATGAATCGTGTGCATAGATCGGCCGAAGTCAAATTTGACAAGTCGATAGGACAGTAATAACAATCGTTCAATACCTAGTGATAATTGGAAAATATTGTCTATGATATGTACCTACGCCACCACAAACACAGAACTGTTCAGTTTTGAACCAACAGTGAATGTATGAATTTGAGTCGAAACTAATCTTTTGAGACTATTCTCGGACAAAAAGTAGACTAGTTTCTTTTGGACGCTTGTGTATACAGTCAGACTTAATTTCTTGGAAATTAGTTTTTTTACTGGAGCTACGCAGCGTTGGGTCAGTTCAGTACCTCGATGGGTGCCCGCTCTGGCTAAATTTGTTTGGAGGAATGTAAAAACAGTGGATCAGTTGAACCCAATCTTTGGAGTATTTTGAAATTTCGGCAATATCTTCACCAATATAGATTCAACCGAGCTCAAATCTAGAAATTTACTGTATAATAAGGTTTTGAAGGCTCTAGTAGAATTTCAATGATATTAGACAGATAGTTTCTGAGATACAGAATTTTTTTTTTATTTTTTCTTTGAATTTTGCAGCCATGCAATCCTCACACAATTTTGCACAAGTCTTCGTGTCGGTATTATTCAACTAATTACCGTGCTTTGATCCGATCAGATTAGTATTTTTCGAGTTATTGGGAAAACAAGATTTCAAATGGCTATAATTCTGAAACCACTAGATGGATTTTGCCCATTAACGAACTTAGCAGGTGCTTTTGGAATCCAAACCTACACTCAAAATCAGCTTTGACAAAACAATTCCCGTCAGATCTGAGAATTCTCGTTTTTCATATCGAGACGGAAAAAATCTAATCTATGACGTCACATCTGGACTTAAGAAACGCAAATGTGATTTCGACAAATTTGAAAGATGGGACTAAACGAACGACTTTTATGTCAGATGTAAAAAATGTGGACTTAGCGAACTTAGCAGTAGAACAGCCCGTCAAAAACGTCATCTAATCCACAATTTTGAAAGGGTACAACGTCATATGTATGTTTTCTGTTACCGTGTAGGAAAATTATCAGCATTATTTAGTTACTAACCAGAAAAAAAAATTTTAATTTTGCGTATCAAAAAGGTATTACAATAAATAATATATTTTTGAACTTATTTCTTTTTATTATTTATTCCAGTGTAATTGAATACACATATTGCTAAGACAATGGCTGTCGGATCAGCTAGTTTTCAATAATTCTAATAATTGAAGAGAAAGATACATTTGAATTTTCCGAAAAATGTTTGTTCCGAAAGAAATTTCCCTCTAACCTTGACAGTCAGGAATAGCAGCTATTAGCATAATCCATTAAGAATCATTGAGTTGGCGATAACTCAAGTCGATAAAAAGTTGGAATATGACTTTTCACACAAACGAATCCATTGTGAGCTTTTTTACAATCCCAGGGAAGGAATTCATGGAAATTTTTCATTTTTAGTATGCTTTCTTAATGGTAATGGAAATATCAGATCCAGATGTAAATTTTTGCTGTAAGCAGCAAGATAATTTATCTTGATGACAATAGTTATGAATTATTATTCTCCACTTATATTTCACATTTCGGAGCAGTATGAATTAATATCTTTAATATAATTTATTCCCCAAGTATTTTAGAAATCAGTGAAGTTTTAAAGTTGGTTGACCAATTGATCTTTCTCGTGTTTGTATATCTTCTTCTGTCCACGCAGGACACATTATCATAATTCCAGTAGTACAATTAACGACGTTTAAATTGTACTGCAAATTTCGTGATAGAACAAACCAACAATAAGCAACAATTCTACCCCTATCAACATGATCAATTTGACGTCTTCGTACTTCACTTAACTCTTGTAGACGAAGGCGCAGTAACTTGAAGTATTTGTACTAGTTAGCTCATAAAAAGCTCCACAAAAAAACAAGAGCAAATATCTTTTTGCGCGCATGTTTTAGGAAACAGTACGCCAGCCGGTCGACCGTTGACACGATAACTTTTGAACGGAAAGAGATAGTAACTAGCAGTTTTCAGGCTAGGTTGCGCTTCCTAATGCGACGGTTGAGTTCGTTAATGGGCTAAATTGTCCAAACGATATCGGAGTTATACTCATCTGAAATTTTGTTGTTTTTTCAATGATTGAGAAAAAACAGATCCGATTGAATCTAAGCTTGGTAGAATGTGTAGAATGCTGACACGAAAATTCTTGCAAATTTTCGTGAGGATTCTTATCATTAGAGAAAAAAAATAAGAGTTTTCTTTAACAAAATAAAAATTTGTCTCCAAAAATATTATAATTCAGAAACTACCGGCCGTATTCCGCTGAAATTCCTCATAAACCTTCAAGCCACATGTTATTTCTCTGATATTTGAAAAATAGAGATCCGATCGAAGTAACATGTTGTACTCGGTTGAAAGAAGTCGGCTTGAAAGTTCATGCAGTATTTCGTGAGGGTGTGTGAGGCGAATATACCAGAGAACATGCGCGCTAAAACTGCTTGTCGGTGCTTTTTTAGAACTCTTTCAGCAAATATTTATCAATGTTTGTTATCATTGTTACCAGAGTCTATATTTTAAATATTTGTGAATTATTTAAGGGTTGTTGACTCAATTTAGGAGAATAATGGTTTAAACTCTTTATTCTTCGACAAGCTTTCACATTAGTTTAATGTTTCTTTGGGGCTTCGAAGAATAAAGAGTTCAAACCATTATTCTCCTAAATTGAGTCAATAACCCTCAAGTAATTCACAAATATATTATATATATATTATCAATTTTTGCCAGACAATTAAATTGAAAAAATTATTATTTCTGGGTGTAGTACTTCTAAACTCACACAGTATGAACATGTGTATGGTAGTCATATCTTAGAATTCTGGAATAACCAGAACTCAGTGTTAATTGGTGAAAGTGAGTTAATATTTCAGATATGGCAGCATTTATTGTTGATTTTCTCGGTACCCACACTATGATCTCAGAGGGGTAATTTGAAAAAATAGATTTTCCGTCAGTTCTGTCAGCAGAATGAAACTTTTAATAAGTACAGACTCCTTTAATAATTGTCAATTTTTGTAACATTGCCTATGAGGTATTTATACGTTTTCAAGATCTCATTGATTATTTACCCATCTACTGAATTTATCCTCGATATATACAGGGTAGTCCTCGAAGGCTGTACATAGTTTGATGGTGAATAGATGGTACCTGGGTCGGCCAGAAAGCAATAGGTAATTAAATATGGGCTTAGGCTCTTCTTTTCTGAGAAACAGGGTGATTTATTGTTTCTATCTGAACCTTTGATTAGCTATAATATCATTTTGATTCAAAATATTTCTGGATGTTTCAGGAACTACAGAACAAACCCAACTAATGAAAAAAAAAATTTAAAAACTTTAAACAAAAATTCAAACATTTCAATTTCATCATGGACAGGAATTCGGTAAGAGTTAAATTTCACAGATTCCCCCTCTCCTCTATAATTTCTAAAGAAACAAATAAACCGTATTCAAGGGACAAGTCTATGCACAATCATATGATATTAACGACACATAATATTTCAAGTAAGGGATGTTTTATAAGATCCGAAAATAATAATCAAATTTTTCTAGTCTTCATTCTTCATGGCTTATATAAATATTTTGATGGCCTGAGATGATAACACCTGCCAATGTTGAATAAAATATGTTCGAAAGTTCAGGAGTTATGGCTAACCAAAGGTTCAACCCGAATCAAGAAATCACTCCATACTTGAGAAATGAAGAGCCTTAGCCAATGTTAAGTGTTGCTTTCAGGCTCTACTTGGCACCATCTATTTACCATCAAAATATCTACATTATACGTGGACTACTCTGTATATTGAGTTAAGTTAAGATTTCAGGCATGGCTTCACATAAAATCTCTCAATTTTCAAAGTTGAATAATGTCGAGATCCTATAATAACAATAAGGGGGCTGAAAAATATCCACTATTAAGTACGGGCTTATAGTTTCGTTGAATAAGAACGCAATAATAGTAGATCCTGAACGATAATTGCCACCATCTCGGGTAATTAACCGGCTATTCTCCCTCGTTCAATTTCTAGCACGTAGATCCTTTTTATTCCCATTGCAGACATTTATTCGTTGAAATAGTTACTTCATAAGCGCATTTGGCCAATACTGGATTTCGACGCCAGTTGTACGGAACGTGAGGCAGATTTTTACTGGGCAGCTTTTTAACAATTCAACGCCAGCTGTGAGAAGGAGGGAGAACTCGACAGATTTTATACTGCAGACGTTGGGAGTAAATGAGTCTGCGAAATGTGAGGGCCACATTTATTCCCAGAATATTATGCTTATAGTCTAGTCAACAAGTTCCTTTTAGGTGAAAACTTTTTAGAGTTCTCAAAAAATTATGATTGGAGTGTAATTCCATTCGGAATGGCATATAGAGATTTTTTAAGAAAATACAAATGCCACTCGCAAAAATTGTAAAATTTGTAAACAATTTTTTTGGTTTGTTTAGTTTTTTGCATATATCTCAAAAACTATTCGAGATTTTTCACATTTGAAAATGATTCTAAAAGAGGAGGAAATTTCCCAAAAAAAAAGTCACAACTCCCGGAAAAAATAAATAAAAATACGCCCGAAGACGGGTACTCCGGCTTGCGAAAGCAATGCCCACTTCGGTCTTTTAATGAATAAATATTATTTAAACTTATTAAGTATGAAAATTGAGAACTAAAAAAATTCAGGCTACTATAGCTACAAATCAATGAACAATAATCAGTCGTCCAAAAATTTTTATCGTGATTTTTCAATTAGTTGTCCATTAGTTAATTGACAATTTTTTGTATCATGAACAATAACATTGCAAGTGCGATAATTGTTAAACTATTAATCTGAGAATTTTTTCCTGTCGTCTAGCTATTTTTCAGAGGCATTAGAACAGATTCCCGTTGGAAAAATAAAAAAAAAGTTAAGTTATGGTTATTAACAATTTAGTTAAGTTAAAAATTATAAGACTAAATTAAATATTGAAAAAAAAATGTATGATATTATTATCGATCCGTTTTCTCATGATCAGAATCTACTTAAAAATGATTTTTAATCATTTTAATCTCTTATTATTAAAAAAATTGTTATAAACAAATGTCGTTTACAAGAAAATTTCAAATTCATTTTTGATAAAGTTTGATAAAACTGTTTGATAAAAATGATAATTTAAAAAAATCAAGCTGTTTTTTAAAAATATTTTTTTTTATTCAAAAATGGACTTATTAATTGACAATTTTTTTCTATCACTTGTAATTAATATCAAGGAATATATTTGGTTTCTAAATCATTATTTATCTTGGTCTATGATATTGAATAAAAAATTATTAATTCCAATTTCCAATTATTTTATAAATAATTTGTTATAAACAATTGTCTCCTATTTGTTTTCTATTTCTACTTAAAAAAACAAAAACATTATCATGTATTATTGAAAAAAACATAATTTATATTATTAGATTATATCTAACAAAAAATGTTTTAATTATCTTATAAACAAGGCCTTTATTTTCAACAATTTTTCAAACAATAAGAGACAAAAATTATTAAAAGTCATTCTTAAGTAGCTTCTGATCATGAGAAAATGGATCAATAGTAAAATTATAAAACAATGTTTTTTCAATGTATAATTAAGCTTTATAATTTTTAACTTAATTAAATTGTTAATATCAAAGCAAATATTAACAATTTTTCAAACGGAAATCTATTCTAAAGCCTTTGAAAAATAGCTTCACGAAAGGAAAACATTCTCAGATTTAAAAGTTTAACAATTATCGCACTTGAAATGTTAATTTTCCTGATACAAAAAATGTTGATGTTGTTAATTAACTAATGGATAACTAATTGAAAAATTGCGATGAGAATTTTTGTACCACGGATAATTGTTCATTGATCTATCTATCCTCTAGACGCCCGAAATTTTTCAGTTCCTAATGTTCATATTTAATAAGTTTAAATAATATTTATTCATTAAAGATCAGAAGTGGCATGCACAAGCCGGAGTATCCGTGTTCGGGCATATTTTCAACCCTCTGGGAAAATTATAAATATTGGTTCTACAGTTCCGCGAAGTCGATCTTTTCCTCCTCTTTTCGATTTTTTTTTCGAATATGAAAAATCTCTCATAGTTTTTGAGATATATGCAAAAAACCAAACCCTATTTTTTTCACTTAATTATTCATAACTTGCAATTTTTGCGAGCGGCCCTTGAATTTTCTCAAAAAATATCTACATGCCATTCGGGATCGAATGACGCCTCAATCTCAATTTTCGGAGATCTCTAAAAAGTTTTGACCTACAAGACACTTGTTGACTCGACTATTAGATTATCTCAAAAGTTGATGATCATAATAATATTTCACAAATTGTTGGTACTTACTGATACGTGTTTCTCCTGGCTGGCTTATTCAGGGCAAGACAACCAAGAAACCAAGGAAAAGATGGAAATAACACACTGTATGTGAAGAAAAAAGTGTATTTGCCCACGTAGACAAATTATTATGTGTTATTAAACACAAACCATGTTCAAAATAATGATAGACTAGCAGAGGGTGCTTAAATTTGATAACCAATACTTTATTTCATATATTGAAATTGTTCACATAAATCAATTATAACATGAAATTAAACAGCGAAGAACAAATGAGAGCATTACCGAAGCAAACTCAAAAAAATTGATACAGTATTTATGATCTATACTGTGAGACAATTTAAAACAACCAACTGATCTCAAGCCGCAAAATCTTTATAATAAAGGCTCAAAATGAGAACCTACCACCCTTTTTGAATCACTATTGATAGCTTTTCTGATAACATTAGGGTTCTTTCTCATTTCTATGCATGCAGTATCAATTCTTTTAACTAACTATTCTCGAGAATTGATTCTCTCTTTGTACACCATAGTTTTAAATGCATTAAAAACAAAAAAAGGTATAAGATGAGACAAACGTGGAGGCCAGGCTCTTGGAAGTCTAGGACTCTATCTTCCGATCCATCTATGCAGGAATACACTTTTTAGATGTAACATGCGAAAGTTATAGCGCTTCAAAATTTCCCCATTTTTCGTAACGAAGCCCCAACAGAACGTTTGATGACCTGATTTGAATCAGTATAGAGGTCTCCTAACTACAACTAATGTTTGGACTATGGGTCGCCAGTCACCCTGTATAATGGAAGCAAAGCAAGTATGCGATATCCCACTCCATTCGCTCAGAAATAAAGCTCATCATCAAAAACTGCGTTTTCTATAATCCCATATACAATATTACACAGAACGGAAAATATTTTCTTTTATCTCATTATTAGCGTTCTCACAGACCAACTTATTCAATGGGTATCATAAATTCTGCTTGTTTCAGATATAAAGATGTCGACTTCAGAGCAAGTATCAAGTAAACGACTGAATTTAGAAAAGGCAACTAACTTCATGAGGCAATACAGGGACCCAGATTCAAGGGAGCTCAAAAAGTTGTCAGCCAACCAGTTCATGGAAGTTTGGAGTCACTATGACAAAGATGGTGAGTAAAATTTTGTTTTAGTGATGTCATTAATGCTTCATTTCACATACAGGGTGTCCCAAGGTCGAGTGCCTATTAGACGTTTCTGGAGAACTAGAAATATTTGAAATCTGAGAATTGGGATTGTGATATTGCTTGAAATTATCTACAGAGCTAAAATATTTTCGAAGCCCAAGCACTTCAGGTTATACAGGGAGTGAAAATAAATTTAATAGAAAAATTTTTTTCAAGTTTTGCATTGCTGGTATGATCAAGTATTCAATGCTGAATACATTTCTGTTAAAACATTCATTCGAATAGTTTTCAAAATATCGAGAAAAACCGGAAAAAGTCAAATATGTTTAGTCAGTATTATGTTCATTATTCTTATTTTAAATATCCTGAAAGTAAACCGTTCTTACAACATGGAAAAGGAAGAATGTAGAACGGTCATGCATCTTTTGAATTCCAGAATTATCATCACAGGGTGTTTCAAATTTTGTGTCGAAAATTGTGATCAAAAATTGGCCATAACTTCTGTTTTTCAAATTAGACCCCTATTTTTTTATGATTGCGTTGGATTCGGCGGTGAAAACTAATGATAGTTTTCCAACATGATTATGTTCCTAAATTCAATAATTTCTGAGTTTTTTTTTAACTTAGGAGTATAATCATGTTAGAAAACTATCATTATTTTTCACCGCAGTTTTATTAAGGGACGCTGCGTAAGGGCAGGACGTGCGAGAGTTTTTTTAGTGAGTAACCTACAACTGGAGTCTCACACTCCTCAGAGAAGCGAACCCTCTCAGGGCGGCCCTATAATAGGTTTTTCCTCCCGAGCTTAAAAAAAAATCAATAATAGAATAATAATTACTTTTATTTCATTTTGTGTATATAGACCAGGGACAATAATTTCTGAAACCGAAAAAAATAAATAGTACCTACCTATGGTGAACCGCATTGGAAAAGGAAAAAAGCAAAAATGAAACAAAAATAATTTACCTGTGATCTGAGGTCGAGAAGGGGGTCAGTTTTAAAGGGTAAAAAACCGTTTATCCCGATTTCCCGCTAAACTACAGGTCCTATGAAAAAATTAAGAATGCAAAAAAAACGAAAAAAACTCGAATCCGAATTTTTTTTTTCTTAATCGTTATGTACAATTTTGAGCTATTTATTAAAATATACACTTTAATTACTCGAAAAACGGAAGATTCCATGTTACATTGATGAAAAAAAATTACAAATCTTTAAAACGTGAGGATTTGAAAAAAACATACGAAAATAGTTGTTCCGAATATTGAAGATGGGATTTAAAGGGGATTTCATCTAAAAAATGTGACTGCTGTGATTTTGTTCAGTACCTACAAAGGTTGATATATTAAATTCTTATCATATTTATGTCATAGAAAATCTCATAATATATAAATATACTACTATTGAATTTAGATACTTTATACAGATTACGTTATTCATTATAATGTTTTTAAATACATTTAACTTCGGACCCCCTCAGGGTGAGCTATAATAGGTTTTTCCTCTAGAAAAAGGTCCTTATTGTTTAGTGATTGTTTGTTAGACCGGTTCCGATTACGTTTCACATAGATTATTATTATTCGACAAAAGGTGCAGTTCCAGCATAAGCTGCTAAAATACTCAGGGTGGGTTTCATAATCAATTTTCAAAGTCTCTTCAACTTTTAAGCGTCCTTTAGTATGGAATTCTGAACCAAAATGTACAACTGAAGAGTACTTCGAGTTCGAAGTTAACTAAACAAAACGTCGAAATTATCTAAAGAATTCTTTAAAGTTAAAGACACTTTTGAATTATTGATTATAAAACCAGCCTTAACCTGTAAAATCAATATACTCGAAGAAGACTGCAAAAATGAATTCATAAGAGCCACACAGAATATCAAAATGAACAATCAATACGAAGAACTAGACAGGGACATATAAGCCCAGTGAAATGACACCAGCTGCTAGAGTGATCTTGTAGGGATGTTGGCCAAGATCTTAAGCAAAGTTTGCCACATTGTGGTTTGAGAGATCAATTTCCCAGTCAAATTGAAAAATCCATAACATTTTTTACTGCCACAGAACATCATACTTCGAAATTTAAGTACCGTCTATAGTTATTCGTCATTAAATCTATCCTTCGTATTTCTTCGTATTCTATTCGTTATGCATATACAAAAAAGTGGGAATACCCTGTGGACAGGAGCTTTGGCGCTCTTGTTCGAACTTTGACAAATCATATCTCCGAAAGTATTTGTAAGAGTTGAGAATTATATCAATGGATTCTTATGATAGAACTTCATCACAACAGATTTGAAATTCAAATATCATAAAAGAATTTAACATTACAAGAGTGCCAAAAATTATTAGTGCAAAACGAAGAAAACAATTCTACCCAACAACGAACTTATCCGAGATATTGATTCCTCAAATCTATAATGAACGAGATATTCATTCCTCAAATCCACACTGAAAATTATATTATATCAATTGAAACTTGGCCAATACTCCTGTTTCGTTTTTACTGGAGATATTCTGACCTCTATATTATTAACTTACCATTACCATTCCCATCATCATATGGATTAACCATGGGCATTAAAATATTACCCAAAAAGTATGATATCATATTATTATCCTCATAATTCTACGATAGCTGAAGTGAATTTGGCATGTCTTTTATAGGAAAATAAGCAGATACGTATGAACTCACATCATATAATAATTCATAGGTAGAATAATTATAGCATTCTGTGAAAACATAGAAGTACGATTTAGTATTGAAATTTTGAAAAATCATATCTGCGAAAGTATTAGCTTGTTAGATTCAACAATGATATCAATACATTATTATAGTGAAAGTTCATATTGAAAAAATTGAATTTGGAATATCTAATGTAAAAAACAAATATTTTGTTAGGTACTCTGAAACCATCTAGCCGATTGTGCCCAAACCTAGCCGAGATGTTCATCTCCCAAAACCACTCTGAACATTTCAACTGTCTAGCTCATTCCGTTCGAGAGTTATCGTGCCTACGGCCGGCCAGCCGGACAGAATCAATTTCGACCACGGATTCTTGATCAGTGAGTCGAACCAAATCGTTTTAAACCATTTTCATCGAAAAATTCGAAAATCGCAGACATTTGGGTAAACTGATAGGCACTCTGTTCCGAGGAACAAGAGCGCCAAAAATACCAGAATTTAATTAATTGTAAACTTTTTAGAGAATGTTACCCTTTGAAAGTATGTTTCTTCTTGAATATTTGTCAGGAATAGGTCATCTGAAGAAAACGAAAAATTTGGAAAATTTTCCATAGACCAATGCTGGAAATGTGTCACGAGTGCAGTAATGAAGGCATATTTTTCCATTGCTATAAACCACTTCGTATAATTACAAAGTTGTTGTTTCGCATCAATTATAGAGAAACCGAATACTTGCCTAATATAATATAAAGCAAGGCTATACATCATACTTATGTATTTATGAACATTTCCTTACCTTGGTATCAACTTTTACCCTCTGCGGTTGCAACTTGAGAATCGTTATTGGAAGGATTTGATATGGGTGATCGAATTTATTTCACTCTCGGTGAACTTCGTTTTATATTCACTTCTGGAATGTATTACTGCTCTTGAATATCAAAGGAAACAAGTAATTCAAACAAATATATTCAGCTGAATATATTGAGAGTATTGGGATATTGACAAGATGAGAAAAGGAATACGAAATGAGGCTGTCACTTCAAACCTTGGCAGTTTCAAATGCAGTTTCCATACAAAGGTGGGCGTATCCGGAGAAATATATCATTCTAGAAAACATATTCATTGGGGTAGACTGAGATACGGCATATTGAATACTCCAATTTGAAAGTCAGTCTGTTCGTGAGGATGCGTGGTATGTAATGTTGATGAAGGAGTTATAAATATGGGTGATATCAAAATTCAGCCTATCTTTTAACATATTGTAAAATGAAGAATATTTCACTGAACATTGCCGATAGTTCAAGAGTTTGGTACATAAAAAAAATTGGTTGAACCACCGACGTGAAGTCAGGAGCTTTTGCGAGCATGGTCCATAGTTTATTCACTCGATCAAGCATAGTTTCCGAAATATAAAATTTTTGAAGATAGCTGAAAAAATTAAAATTTAAACTTAAGCCGACAAACTTACTGTTAATATGTTTTATTTTCTTCTATTTGAATTTACCATCTATATATACCGTTTTCTCAGCTTTTATGAGATAAGCGTACATTTCGTACCAATTTAATGACAAACTTGAGTAATCAGAGAATCGTCTATGCTCACAGAATTTTCAATTCTAACATATGTATTCTATCTGAATTAAAATTCTTTAAATAGCTAATGGTATACCTACGAAAAAACTTACTTCTCAAATTATTTCAGGATACGATATGAATGAAATGGGCGTCGCCATTCTTCAAGTAATTAACGAATTTTAATTGGATCGGATTTGTATATTTTGAGTTGAAATAACAACAAAAATTCAGATGTGTATAACTCCAAAAGCATTTTGCCGATTATGTCTATTTACAAACTCAAATGTCGCATTCGGATGTGAAAACTACCCTGGAAACTTCGAGCCGCTATCTGTTTCCGTTCTCAAATTATCGTGAGATATATAATATTATTTCGTAATTTTTTTTTTATTTTCTAGTGTTATGATCGTGACAAAATTTCACAAACGTCTTTATGTCGGTATTCCAAAACTAGTTACCAAGTTATAATTCGGTCGGATTTGTATTCTTTGAGGTAGAGAAAAAAAGAGAATATAATATTCCAGATGGGTATAACTCCGAAACCGTTCGGCTGATTATACCCAAACTTAAATATCCCATTCGGATGAGTAACCTACCCTGATAATTATAAGTCGCTATCTATTTCCGTTCGAAAGTTATCGTGGAAACGGTCACCCATTCAGCTAATGAACTCACACAAAGCTGCCCTTATCTCCATAAATATGAATCTGATCGTTTTCAAACTTGGAACTGCTGCACAATTAAGTTTTGAAGGATCTTGCAAAATTTCAGCGATTTCAGACGGATAGTTTCTGAGACATACCGCCGTATTCACAAAGCATTCAGTCTCCGTTAAGTCCTAACTTAGGTCCTCAGTTAAGGATAAATTTGAATCGAAATCTCAGTTAACGTAGAAATTAACGTGGAACAGTCCCATTAAATACGTTAACTGACCTAACGGAGATTTAATGCTTTGTGAATACGGCGGTTAGACTTTTTTCCAATGATTCTCAATTATTTTTCTTCTATTTTCTAGTGACTCTATAATCAAAATCAAAATATCTCAATAATTTACGCAACAGCATTCTACAACAAACTGCCATGCTTGAATTGAATATTATGATCAGTATTTTTTGAGTTATTTAGGAAATAATAACAAAATTTCAGATAGGTATAACTCCGAAACCATTTGGCCGATTATGCCAACTAACGAACTCAAATATCGCACTTGGATGGGCAACCTACCCTAAAAATTGTAATTCGCTATCTCGTTCCGTTCTCTAGTTATCATGAGAAAAATAATATTTTTTGATATACTTATTCTTTTTATTTTCTGGTGATACGATCGTCATAAAATTTCACATACATCCTTATGTCGGTATTCTACGACTGGTTGTCAAGTTTCATTTGATGGGATCTGCATTGGTTGAAGACAAAGTTTTTACTCGGAAACTGTTGGTCCGATTAACGAACTCGTTGCATTTGGACGCGCCACCTAACCTGAAAATTTCAAGTTGCTATCTCTCTCCGTTCTCAAGGTATCGTAGCAACGACTGAGCGGACATAATCAAATTTGACCTCAAATTCCTGATCAGAGAGTCGAACTTAATCGTTTGAGACCATTTTTGGCAAAACATTCGAACATTACAGGCTTTTGGGGGAAATTAACGCACGCTTTTGCCCAGAACATGCTCGCAAAAACTACTATCTTACTTAACGGTTTTTTTTTTGGGTTTTCTGTCCCAAACTCTGAAAAATATCTATAAAATAAAAATTAATTATTTTGTCCAAACCCAATGAAATTCCTCACTACGTGGCTCATTAATTATTATTATCATTGTTGATTGTGACAGTGAATTCTTATAATTTTGAAACATTGCATTAGTGTTAATTATTTCATGTTGTTTTGTGGAAACCCAATCTACCTGTGTGGCTATATCTCACTTTGAAATCCTAGAGCACTGATTGGATCATCCTTTATCAAAGCTCTGGCTTTGAAATACCCATTTCGAACAACAAGTACAAGTCATAAATAGCAAAATGTCGTAAATATACAATCCACAAGCGTCCTCATAAACAAAATTAGTTGTGATAGCAGATACTCTGTGGTGATCTGTTGAACAAATGTTCCACGCCAGTGAAATTGAAGAAAAACAAGTTATTTCCACGAATAAATAAGATTGAATGTCTCTTTCCACACCATTATCCGCCCTACGATTTATTTCTATTCCGTGCCTCCATGAAATGGAACGATACAGCTCGATGATAGTACAACTCTGTTGGCAGTCCTACCAATGAGGAAATAATTACATTTTTCATGAGCTATAAAACTAAATTGATAAATAATAGAGTTCTAACAGTTGTCTGAAATTCTCATGAAATAATTCCCATTGTCAGAAAAAAAAACCTTTATCCATCGTTATTCAAGAACTCTTTCATTTCTATTCAGAACTAAAATGTGCTTCTTTATAGAGGGTGTTTGAATTGATTAGCACCGTTACAGTTAGTACTTCTAAGGATATGTTTCCGAACATTCCTTAAATATCGACAGTGTCGCATATTTCTAGAGAAACATTACCGTTCGCTCCTTTCGCACGGAGAGCCGCACGGCTCTTAGTAAGACTCGACATACTGAAATGCAAATAGTACAAGGGAGCTTTCACACGAAGAGCCGGTACGGCCATAGACAAGATATACTATAGATGGGCCACTCTAACCTTATTTCTGTTCCTTGCAACACTAGCGGTGCGTCACTGGGATTATTTGAAGCTCGAATGAGCGGAAAATTCAAATATATCTCCCATATATCCTATATTCTATTATATTGTTTTCCAGAACACTGCCAAACACCAAGTTGACGATAATTCGTCAAAAACCTGGCATTTGACAATGTTTTTGGAACAATGGTTTTCGCTGTAATCGAAAGAAAACAAATGAAATCCCAAAACTCTCTTTAATAAAATTATATCAGATTCATGATTTAAGTTCAACATTTTATGTGAACTAATGTACATGTATATTAGAAAAAGAAAGAATATCGAAATTAAAAAATACATTTGGCATGATAATAAAATTTAGTGTGCATGACATCTTTAAAAAAATAATTATACAGCATATGCAGTAAAAACAATCTTCAATAAAATTATCTTTATATACCTTCAAATTTGAAGGAGCAGTTGAATGAATGGCTGCCTTAATTCCAATATTCATTTACAAGGACAAAATCCAATGTGAAATATCGTACAAAACATGGATATCATTATGCGAGTACAACACAATGGAAGTATATTCTACTCCAATATACATTTAGAAGGACAGAATCAAATGAGAAATATAATATAAAAAATGGATATCATTATGCACAACATAATGTGAAAAACATTTTGTACGTGAAAATCACCCAGTGGTTTCTCCATATAGGTAGCCTATTTATAGCAGCTACATTTCCAAAACCTTGATCACAAACAAGTGCCACGACATGAGTCCCATGATCTAACAATATCTTCAAGTAATTTCGAAAGATCATCACGTTTCATTCCACCATGATTGAAAAAATAAGCTAGGGTTGTTTGTTTGTATTTATGAAAAACTCCCCTAGCCATGAAGACCATAACCTTGTCTGCAATATTAGGAGAACACTTAATCACTTTACTTGTATTCTTAAAGTTTTTTACCGAACATCAAACAGTGATATTCGGAAAAGTTTATATTACAACACACAGATTTCATCAAAACTATGTAAAATGTAAAAGTAAATACAAGCAAGCCGGTAGCAAACAGCTGATAAAGCATCACACGTGGTATCATCACGTGATCCACAAATCGCGAAGGCAGAGACATCCTCAAATTTGTGTGGGATTATTCGAACTATTCGAACTATTCTGTGGGACCAGTCTTTAGTACGGAAGTTTCCACCCCATGGGTACGGCTCCTGCATCTCGAGCCGGGCGCTTGAAGAGGAGCCGCGATTCTTCCTTGAAATGCAAAGGGAAGAATGAATTATGTATTATTACATTATGAAGCTATTTTAAAATAAACTTAGGTACTACCAAAGTGAAGTCAGGAGCTTTTGTTCCTCGGAAACAGAGTGCTTCTCAATCGGCCAAACGTCCGTAATTTTCTAATTTTTGGCTGAAAATGGTCTCAAATGTTTTGGTTCGACTCCCTGATCAAGGATCCTCGGTCAAAATCGATTCTCTCCATCCGGCCGGCCGTCCGTTGATACGATAACTCTTGAACGGAATGAGCTAGAAAGCTGATGAATGAGTTGAAATTTTCAGAATAGGTTTGGATGATGAATATCTCGGGTAAGTTCATTACGGGGCAAAATAACTTCGGTGGTTTCGGAGCTACGAAAAATTATTTTTTTTACATTACAAATTTCCGAAAATTTTTTTTTCAAGATGCAATATCATCATGAGAAGCCACTGCTATCATTTTCAACTCTAACAAACTAAAACTTTCGAAGATATGTTTTTCAAAATTTCAATAATTAATCGTGATTTTATGATTTCTTAGAATACCATAATTTTAATTTGCTGATGTATGTAAATCCAACATATTAGGTGAGTCATAAACGTACGCTTTGAATTAATTTCGAATGATGCAGTTCTATCATAAGAATCCATTGTTGTCATTCCCTTCTCTGAGAAACCAATACTTTCAGAGATATGATTTGTCAAACTTATGAACTACTCGCTAGTTGTTTGACAAGTGCGCCAAAGCCCCTGTCCACAGAGCTTTGCCACATTTTTTTAACCGAGTACTGGATTTTAATTCGATGGGAAATGTATTTGTGGAAATACTGGGTAAATTAATTGCGGCTTGGAGGTTGTGCGGAATCTGACGGATAGATTTGGAAATATAAAATTTTTGAAGAAAAGTTTTTATTATTTTTCGAAGAAATTTTTCTTTTCCAATAATACGATCCTAGCAAAATTTAAAAAAAATTGCGCATCTACATTCTACAATTATTATTTACCATGTTTCAATTCCATCAGAGCTGCATTTTTTGAGTTATTGGGAAATAACAACAACATTCCAGATGACTATAACTCCGCAACCGTTTGGCCGATTATGCCCAATAGCGTTTCTAACCATTGAAATCGGATGCTCAACCAACCCTGAAAATTGGAAGTCGCTATCTCTTTCCATTCGAAAGTTATCGAGACAACGGATGGCTGGAAGGCGTTTGGGAGAAATGATAGCACGCTGGTCCCTAGAACATGCGCGCTAAAATACCAAAATGCTTACTACACACTACTACACATAATGAGACGATGACGTTTTTCTTGTCGTCGAAGGTGGCGAGGACGGAGAAGATAAACGACCATAGCACGTGAAAGAAATATTGCGACTGACTCGGCGGATGCTCGGCGGCTCCTGCATAGGAGCCCATGTGACAGAATCTGATGTAGGAGCCGAAAAAGCTCCCGCGCGGGAGCGAGAGCCGCGCGGCTCTCCGTGTGAAAGGAGCGTAATTCATCAAATCGTCTATAGGTACGAAATTTTGTATCCATGAATGAATGAAATGAAGTGAATTTCTAAAATATAATCGAGAAAATCACTGACGGGAAGCTTTTGCGCGCATGTTCTATTGTCTATTCTCGTCTCAAACACCCTCACAGTATACTGCATGAACCTTACGGCCGTATTTTTAGCGATAACACGTGAAGAAACTAATTGGGCATCGCCTGCGAATTCAAACTTAGGAATAAATAAGATAGTGAACTTACTCAACGGGAATTCGAACCTCCGCGTGGCAAGAACGCTAACATCTCGACTATAGAGGACTTACAATTCTGAGATTTATATGATTTTAAATTTCAGAAGTAGATACCAGTTCGAGATTATATTTCCACAATGATTGCCAAGATACAAAGCCGATCGAGCTGAATTTCAGTACTCTATTGTAAAATGGCGGCTTGTAGAATTGTGCGATATTACAGCAGAATCTGAAAGCTAGTTTCTGTAATATAAAATGTTTGAAGAATTATTTTGATTGTGGTTATGCTCACGAAATTTCGCAAAATTGAGTTATTGAGAAAAAAATAATTCAGATGGGTATAACTCCGAAATCGTTTGGCCTATTATGCCCAATAACGAACTTAACGGATACATTCGGATGTTCAACCTACCCTGAAAACTGCAAGTCGCTATCACTGAGTTGAACCCAATAATTTGAGACCAAGATATATGAATTCCCCTTGGGTAGTTTCGGAGAAAAGCTCTGGACGGCGTAAAAAGTAATTCGAATCTGAAATCTGTTTTGCATTAAACTAGCACAACAAGATGAGAGAAAATAGCAGAGCAACATTTCAGGATATCCATTTCATTCTTTAGTAGAACTGTTCAAGCTTAATTCGAATGATTTTACTATAAAATCAACAATTTATCCAAATATGGGGTATGTCGACCCAGCGCATTCGCCATTTTGTCATAATATTTGGTAGTTCTCCTACCAAAACCTATAATATAAGAAATTATAGTACTTGAACAGAATATCTTGCCACAACATACCAAATGAATGAACCTAACCTATAATATACGAAATTATTGTACCTACTTAAACAGAATATCTTACCACAACATATCAAATGAATGAATGAAAAACAATTAGGCTTATTTAGATTTATTAGGATTATTTTTTACAACCCTTAACTGAGGATTCCTGACAAATTAAATTTTGTTTCTCAAAGAGAGCGAAGAAATTGAACCCATCATTTTCCACGAAATGTTTGGAAATACCATGTATATTCCGTATAATTCAATATGAATACGTTGATAAACGTATCAAACATTTTATTAAAATCAATGGGGGAATTTTAAACATCTGCTGTGAATTCATTTTATATCATTCAAATTTTTTATCTGCTCGAGAGGAAATAGTATATTGTATAATTAGTGGGAAAAGCATAATATTCCCAAACGACTGTGATAATTACCAGACGAGGAGCGTAGCGACGAGTCTGGTAACACAGGAGTTTGGGAATATGCTTTTCCCACGAATTATACATACTATTTTTTCTTCGATCGTTGATTTACATTTAAGAAATTAATTAAAAAAGATTTCATTCAAGATGTAATCAAGTAAGTTTGAATAGGTTTCTCTATGTTCATATTGAAATATAGAAGTGGTAACCATGGAAATAACTTTGTTATGACAAAAGTAAAATAATATTCAAGCTGGATTTGTTCGATACGTTATATTTTATAAGGAATTAAAAAAGAATTAATAAATATGAACACTGATAGTGATTAATTGTTGCATGCCTCCTGAACTAGTAGAAACCGCGAACGCGGCTCCACTCAATTTACTTCCTGCGAAATCCAGAGAGAAGTATGAACTTGCGTACCAACGCTTCATGGATTTTTGCAGAAAAAACAACAGTGTATCCTTTCCTGAGAATGTACTGATAGCTGAATTGCTGAATTGGCTAAAACAATGAAATCTTCGACGTTGTGGGCACACTATTCCATGCTTCGATAAACTTAGTCTGTTAAAAATAATATTAATATTGCCCAGTATCAAAAACTGAGAGCATTTTTAAAACGTCAAGCTATAGGATGCAAACCGAAAAAATCCAAAATTTTAACCCAGGAACAAGTTCAGAAATTCATTTTAGAGGCCCCTGATGACATCTTTTTATCGACGAAAGTAAGTAGATATAGATAAAATAGTATTACTTAAAATGCATAAAATACGAAATATACAATTTTTGATTAAAATAATATAAAAATCGAAACCATACTTTGTTTCATTTTATTGTAATAATCCATTTGAAACATTACCGCACTGTTATTTTCTAATTGCTTAGCACCTGCCCACTATTCTGGAATGTTGAGCTTTGCGCATAGAAAGCAGGTCAAAATAGTGTCACTTTTCCCACGATCGAAGATAAAACCTTTTATAGGGTTTTATAGGACCTTGAGAGGGTCCCCTTCTCTCAGGAGTGTGAGACTCCAGTTTTTGATTGGTTACTCACTAAAAAATCTCTCATTCTTCTCGTTCTTTTCTGCATTCTCTGAGCTTAATCCTCGGCCAGGGATTAGCCAGGGTTAGTTCTCACTCCGCCTAGGCATCCTATGATTATTACGACCATCCTAACTTTATACTTTGGACACAGGATCCCCAGTAGGAACATTAAATCCCTGTTTTTTTCCCGTTTCTGTTCTTCTTTCATCACCACACTATTTTCTGTGGGGAAGGAAAATTCGACGACAAAGAATTCCTTGAGTTCTTTGTCCAGCAGAAGTATATCTGGCTTTATGGCGTGGATCTGCTGGGATGTTGGAATCACATAGTTCCAGTAGATGCGAGCTCTGTCATTTTCAACAACTGCTTCAATCTCCAGAAGTACATATGGGAGCACTGGTTCGTTATCTATACCTTGAACATCTCTCAGATGGAAGTAGAGAATTCGGAGTGCCACATTGTGTCTTTCCACATATCCTGATGGAGCATGGACTCTGCAGGCAGACAGAATTTGCATAACCGTTTACTACTGACCGTGGTATGATCTGCAAGTTGTTGGGATGTCCACTTTCATGATTTTCTTTTTATACCATCTCGTATTTATCACCCCATCTTGACAAGACATAATAAATCCCTCCGTTTCTGACTTGAGCCCAGCTGACTTCAAAAAGGCGAAGGATAGTTTCGACAGGACCTGATCTTTCAAACTCCTGAAATATTTGCAGTGCAGATGTTTATTCAAGTCATCTTCGAGTAGTGTCTTCAGTTGTGCCTGTCTTATCTCTCAGCCAACTCTACTTTGGTCTGTTGACGTGATAGGTGTTCCTGCTTGCTCATGATCGATGGATTTGCCAGTTATAATGAGCTTCTCTAAAGCTCTATGACCAGCCCTAAACAGGAAAGCTCCTTGTTTCCTAATTTCATGATGGGCCACCATTTTCAGAAGCGAGTCTTCACTTCTCAATATCCTTGTTTGTTGATGGTGTTGGTATTTCAATACTTCTATTCTTCCTTTTCTGAGATGAAAAACAGCACATTTGTTCAAACCGAATGATATTCCTGTTCATGTTATTATAATTGTATTGATTTTGTTATTTTCTCATGTTACTTTATTATACTTGATTATTTATCCATCCAAGCACATCAAATGATTTTGGAGAGTTTCCTTAATCCAATAAAATTTATTGATTAATTAGTCAATCACAAGAGCGAAATAGTTTCAGCTTGCAAATATATTCAAATAAAGTTTTCCATCATCTTTTTCTTATTTCAGGTTCAATCATTTTTATCATGAAATCTTAATATGCTAGAAGTCAATGAACACATATGAGGATATTACCGACCAATGTCAAAGTGACAGAGGCTTACTAAGTTTTTCTAGATACACCGTCCGAGGCCTAGTTAGAATAGGTATATCTGATCACAAAATAATTTGTTTCCCAAGAAGGATGCTCCGTAACGTTTTCAATGCAGGGCACCATTTTTCTCCAAAATTGTTTCAGTCTTTTTGAATTATACTTTTTGAATTTAATTCATTTCATGAAGCAGTTCTATCATAAGAATCCAATGATATAAGTCCCAACTCTGAGGAACCAAACTTTCGGAGGTATGATTTGTCAAAGTTTGAACAAGAGTGCCAAAACACCGGTCCACAGGGCTTTCACACTTTTTTGTCGAGAGGTTAGAAAAAAATCTATTAACGTTCGACATACGTGAAGATAAGATTTCAGGTTACAAAATCCTCAAATATAGCAAAATCAGTTACGTAACCCCTCTTAACATGTCTACTATCAAAGTTACTTACTCTCGAGAAATAAATGTGAGAATTTCATTAAAATTTCATTTAAAGTACAGAAGATATAATATACACCAAAACCGAAATTCTTGAAAGTCTGCTGATCGTTGTTTCCATGTAAAAAAATGGGTTCAAGCCCTGTGGACAGGAGCTTTCTGGCGCTCTAGTTCAAACAGACAAATTATATCTCCGAAAGTATTGGTTTCTCAGAGTTGGGAATTATATCAATGTATTCATATGATATAACCGCATCATAAAGGAAATTCAATTCAAATAATAGTTTATTTATCAAGATTAAATGAGCAATCATGAGAATGAGAACTGCACCATGGAACAAATCAAATTAAATCTGGCCAATTTTGCCCAATAACGAACTTAACCGAGATATTCATCTCCCTAATCTACTCTGAAAAGTTGAACTACCTACCTCATTCCGTTCGAGAGTTATATCTATGTCTATGGATGAAAAGCAGTCTCACTACTCTCAGATCTCTTACTAACTTCATGTTCCGTTCCGAAATGTAAGACTTTTCTGAGAAAAACTAATTTCGGAGCAAACAACTGAGATTTTTCTCACTTCGCTCACAATTCTTCGATTGATTAGATAATGTAATGTCACAGGAACATAGGTTGACATTAGGACAATTCATACATAGAATTATATCATTCTGTGACAACGTTGAAATACGATTTATTATTGAAATTTTGAAAAATCATATCTCCGAAAGTATTAGCTTGTTAGAGTTAAAAATGATATGAATGGATTCTTATGGTAAAACTGCTCATTAAATAAAATTAATTTGGAATTTGTTTTGTAAGAAAAACATTTTTTTTTTACTCCGAAATCATCTGTTCGATTTTGCCCAATAACGAACTTAGCCGAGATATTTATCCCCCCAAACCTACTCTGAAAATGTCAACTCTCTAGCTCATTCCGTTCGAGAGTTATCGTGCCTACGGCCGGCCGGCCGGACAGAATGAATTTCGACCACGGATTCTTGATCAGTGAGTCGAACCAAATCGTTTAAGACCATTTTCTTCGAAAAATTCGAAAATTGCAGACATTTGGGCAAATTGATAAGCACTCAGTTCCGAGGAACTAGAGCGCCAAAAACACACAGGTCATTTATCTTAACCGGAATCTACCTCCACAGTAACATTGACGCTGATACATCTCTCTGAAAAGAGCACTATGTATCTACTGTGATAAATAGGATGCTCGACTGACCTTCATCCAAGTTGAACCCACAAGAAGAACTCCATTATCTAACCTCTTTATTTTCCAGGTAATGGATATATAGAAGGGACTGAATTAGATGGTTTCCTGCGGGAATTTGTCTCCAGCGCGAACATTTCGGATGTAGGACCTGAGGTGAGTTATAAAGTTTATTAGATTCTGAAATTATAGTCATCAAATAAAAATTGATCCAAGAAGTTTATGACTTCAATGCATCTAAGATATCAAATTATTGAAGGAACGACATTGTTTTAGGTGGAAAATATTTCTTTGCATTGATCTATATGTGAACAATATTCGGCCGGACAGGCATGTAGTTTTAGAATGTCATATATCTTTCTATCATGATATAATATACGCGGAGCTCTTTTTCAGGAAGTAAATGGAGATATTTTGAGAATATTTTTTTATAATGTGTGTAGGGTGTTCAAAAGCACAATTTAAAATTATTTTGCTATATACACCCTGTTCGAAAACAAAGATATAGACCAAAGTTACATTTTTTTAAATGTAACACATATTTGACCTCAAATATGGAATGGCCAGCTCAGTTTCTTCAGACCACTTCATACCTTAGAATCACCATTCAAGAGAAAATGGCAAAAAATTGAAAATAAGTTTTTTTAAATAGCAATTAATGAAAAAACCAGTTACGCCAGCTATACAGACAGTATTTTTCGAGTAGACATATTGGCTACTCTACTATACGGAAAAAAAATTAGCTCTGGAATATACAAAGTGGTCATAATTAATGTTCAAACATCAACTACAAATGATGGTCAAATCTTTCTTATGTCAAATGGCACACCCGGTATTTCTATATCTCACTGAATGTAAAAATTAATTTTGAAACTATCATCATCAGGTTTTCCTAGACCTAAACCTGATAGTTTCTCAGCAATTTTCGACCATCATTTGTAGTTGATGTTTGAAAATGAATTATGATCACTCTGTATATTCCAGAGCTAATTTTTTTTCTGTATAGAAGTAGCCAATATATCTACTCGAAAATAATTGCTATGCTAAAACACTCCATATTTTTAATTTTTTGCCATTTTCTCGTAAATGGTATAAGGTATAAAGTGATCTGAAGAAACTCATCATAATTTGAGCTTGCCATTCCATTTTTTTGTTCAAATACAGGGTGTAACATTTAAAAAATGTATAACTTTGGTCTATATCTATGATTTCGAACACCTTGTATATGTGAAAATAATATTAAATTGTGCTTTTGAACACCCTACACACAATATTGTCAAAATATATTCATTTACTCTCTCAAACCGAGCTCCGCGTCTGTGGTGGGCCACCCGGTCAAGGGCGTAGCCTGGAATTAATTTCGGGGGGGGGTTTTGGGGGTGTAGGGGTCACTTTCTGCAGCAATTTTTTTTTTAAGAGAAAAATAACATTTCGGGGGGGGGCTGGCTACGCCCTTGCACCCGGTATAGTGCACCTGAATATCTACTCGAAATCTATCAATTTAAGGAGTTTAATTATTTCCGGTTGTTTGTTATATTGAATATTAATTAATGAAAATGTAACATACATTCTCTTTCAGGCTGTTTCCGACGAAATGTTGGTGGAGCTCAAGGCCTGTTTTATGGAAGCATATGATGACAATCAAGATGGAAAGATAGATATAAGAGAAGTAATAGCATACTAATATTTAGTGTCACTTAACTGATGTTCAATTTATTCAATCACAATTCCCACCATTAAATGGATTAATATGGGTACAGTAAAATATCAATTAAATTCATGAGAACATACATTAAGATATTATTGTACAAGTTGTTATGACCAAACAAGCTTGTGAATTAATCTATAAAATGAACACTATGAACAGTTTATAAACTTTTTAGTGTTATGTCCACGTTCTGGAAATACTCAAATCCGTTCGAAATGAGGGTGTTATTTCTTCAGAAAGTTCCTTTTAATGACAGGCGGTTCCACAACTAAATATACATGTCGGATCTTCAGATCGAGGACTATGAGCACTAAAAAGAACTATTCAAGCAACAGTCTTAGATAAAGACAATTTGTCATAAACAAATGAATTATCTCTTTGTATTTGTCTACTATTCTTAAAAAAAAAACAAAAACCACCATGTATTATTTTTTTTTCCAAATTTATTTATATGTATTACTGAACTTTTCGTTCTCTTTCATTTTACCACTCTCACCTGGCTTTCTATGTTCAATTCTATTATAATATCTTTTAAAGTAATGAAGATACAAGGACAAAAATGAAGACTTATTTATTCTCAATTAATTAAACAAAAAATTAACCCAAAATTTGAAGTTTTCACTCAATTATTTATCCAATTATTATACCGTTTGTTTATAAAATAATCTTTGAGATTTTTTTTTCATTCAGGTCGAAATATCTTATGAACTAATATAACTATGACCATTCAACTTATGGAACTTATTATCTTACGTATATTTATCAACAATTTTAGCTCATATATTTGAATTTTGCTCGGTTATTTTTTGAATAAAAATGAATAAAAATAAGTTAAAAAATTTTTCTTCTCAAAGATTACTTTTATAAACAAAAGATATAAATTGAATAAAAAAATTGAGTGAGAGCTTCAAATTTTTGGATTACTCAGTGGATAGAGCGAGCCGGAGATCTACCCAAAGTATAGTGGACACCATTCACTGTCGGTTCAAAAATTAACAGTGCTGTATCTAAGCTGCCATAGTGTAACAGAGTTAAAAAAGAACACAATGGACTATCCTTAGTCGCACAAGCTCCTTGAAGATTCTGAGGGATCTCGTTGGGAAATACTTGGAGGGGTCAGTATAATAATAATCATTTTTATAGCACGCCCGCCAAAGCAGGTTGACCCCACGTCAATGCTTTTTTACACTTTTTCTTTCATTGTTAAGTCAATCTGCATTTGGCGCGCGTGCTATAAACATCATTATTATTATATTGACCCCTCCAAGTCTTTCCCAAAGAGATCCCTCGGAATCTTCTAGGAGCTTGTGGGACTAAGGAGAGTCAGTTGTGTTCTTTTTCAACTCTGTTACACTATCCTTATGGCAGCTTAGATACCGCACTGTTAATTTTTGAACCGACAGTGAATGGTGTCCACTATCCTTTGGGTAGATCTTCGGCTCGCCCGATCCACTGAGCTTGAAGTACTCATCATTCAATTCAAATTAGCCACCGTAAACACGCGCGCCAAAGAGTACTGACTTAACGTCAGTGCTTTTTTTAATTTTTTCAAGTTCTTTTAACAAATATGGCTATCCATACAGTTTGGCTGTTAGCTTTACCGTAGATCGAAAAAAAATTGCGGTTATGGGACCTCCGTTAGAAACGTGATTGCCTCTTCTCCAAAACCGAATGTAATTTAATACAGATCTATCGAATATAGTTATTTATAAATTCGCCCCTGGGCCACGGTACAGACATCGGAAAAACTCGGAAACAACGCTATTTCCCCGAAACTGACTTGTCCGTGCACAGAATTGCCTTGAAATTTCTCTTAAAACCTTAAAATGACGGCTCAGCACCAAATCCATCACCGCTAGACGCAAACCACTCCCAACATGAGCCATGCAATCCAAACGTCTCCTCTGCACATAATAAAAAAAATAATATAATATTCCTTTGGTCTAGGGAATAGGAAAACTAGGAAGTCATAGATCAACTTACTTTCAGTTCTTCCAATCCTTGCTGATAGGCGCTATTCGATCAGTCTAAGGGTATCTTCGAATGTTGAAAAGTTTGCAAGCAGGTCGGAGAGGGTTCACCTTTCTGTTTGTCAGGGATTCAGCCTTTCTTCTTGATCTCTTGCTCACTCGTGGGTTGGTTGTAGGTTCTTGATCAGTTTCACCGGTATGGGATTGATGTCACAATTTTCTCACAACTTTTTTTTTCGGATACTGTTCTAAGAAATGATTTTCACGTATTTTTTTTTTCAAAAAAACTAACAGCATCCCATCCTCGTCGCCAGAAATATAATAACAACTTGAAAACACTTTTTTTAAAAGATATGGAGAACTATTGAAAGCAGTTTATTCGAATGAAAAATACAACGATCTAATCGATAAACGGTTATCTACACACTTGCTTTATCCTACGAGGAATCTACCTTAAATGAACTACTATGCTGAATAAGCATTCTGGCGGTCAACGCTACCGCTCGCAACTATGCAATATGTTTCCTTTGAGGAATCTACGGGTTCAGCTTACATATTTATATAATTGGTTCCTAGTAAGGAAATATATCATGCTCTTTCGCTGATCAATCACATGATCACAATAATATTTTCACTTGATATAACTTTGATTGGGTAGCAACTTCGATTTCAAATCATTGGCCAATTTCTGAGTATTCCAATGCACCAATGCAGTAGTTGTTTTTAACAACGAAATATAATCCCTCAAATTTTGTAAGGAATTATAACGGATTCATTCAACTAAATATGACTTTATCTAATATAAATATATTCTTTTGATTGAGATCTTTATATGTGTTAGCAGGGGTTGATGTAACGGGGTACCATACAATTTGACGTATGATACAAGAGCTTAGGGAAAACCTCAGCAACAAAACCCCGTCTCCCCATGAGTGTTGTGATTTGTAACAATTTTTTACAAAATTTGGTGAAATTTATAAATATTGATATGCATTTCTTTCTTCAATATGGATTCCTTCGTCAAAAAACGGAGAGGTTTCTCCAAGGTACCCAAAACTCAACCTGAAAAATTAAAAAACAAGAGGAGAAAAACGAACAGACTAAAAAAAATACATAACTGTTCAGAAGTCCCCTTTTACAAATATACTTCTCTGTAGCCATATGGGATCTCTTGAAGAAGAATCATCTCCACTAGTTTTCAAAGATATTCACTCTTGTTCATAGAAATTCCTTCAATATTTGAAAACAAAATGGAAAATGTTGCTCGTAAGGCCATGAAGGTCTCTTTCAAAACCAGGTCTGGTCAATCCAAGCGATGATTATTCAGAACTTCATCAGATGTTCGCAGACCACTATAGGACCCTAATGTAGGACTATCATCTCCCATAGCTACATGTTTTGCTTTGTATTGTGTAAAAGAATAAAAAATTGAGCGGAAAAATGAAAACATTATACAGGGTGAGTCTTTGAGTTGTGCATTAATTTTAAGCAAAGACTCCTCTCGTCAACTAAAATACTTTTTGAATTCACCATTTTTCCAAATTCGGCTCTGGTAAAGAGATACAGGCTGTTGAAATTTCGAAAAAAAAAACAGTTTTTCTTTTCTATCCTCGACATGGATATTCCGAATGGAATGAATTTTGGGGTGGAGTTTTCTATGACTTCGATACATAATTTCCAATTAACAGTTTTTTCCTACTTCCACTCGTTTCCTAGTTATAGACTCGCGAATTAAAAAAACTATGAGAAATTAGCATAAAGAAAGCAGATTAAGTTCAGCTTAAGTTATTATAAGAATCTACAATCATTTTAGAAAAATAAAGTATTCTTCATTATTTCTCCCTAAAACGTACTGTTCTCAAGATATTCTTCTTTGAATGTTATAAAGTCTGATGAAATATCCAGAAATTTCACAACATTTATAAATCCGCCCCTGGATAAGGAACCCTCAATCAACCAGAGACATGATACCTCCATATCTCTGATCAAAACCGAAAGCCACAATGCCATCGTTCATAGATCATTATTTGGATTGAAAATTTAATAAAACATTTAATAGCTGTCAAGGGATTTAGTTCTATTAATAAACATGTCTGTAATAACTTGATTCTCTTTTGGACAAAAAAATAATTCAAAGCCGAAAGACTTACTCTTTTGAACAATCCTTTGAAAGCATTCAAATATTTTACTTAAGAATAATATGTATGTGAAATTTATATTCAAATCAGGATGTACTTATCTAGACAAATAAAAATATGATCGATTCTGCAGAATTGATATCAGCTCTTAGTAATCCCTGATTCCATTTCAAATACCTACTTACGTCTCTCATATTTTAGAATGTGTATAAATTATTATTTCCTAAGGTTCAGATAGCTTACCTTTGAAATTAAATGATTTTTTTTATAATATTCGTACAACCGGACGCCTAAGAGGCCATCACCATTGTTAGATATAATCTATTAATCTTTATAAAACTTTGAATAAGTCAAAAACAATTCAATGAACATGGAAAAAACGAATTAAATATGATAATTTACAAATTTAGTAAGACTTAGCATTGCAAAACACAATGTTTTGCCCTACATCAACTGATTTATATCATTGCATCTCACTCTTATGTTGGATTATATTAGTGTTCTGTGGTGTGATTAATATTGAGGTTGGAATTGGAATTAATTTTCAAGTATCATTGAAGATATATAGGATATTTAAGGATTTTTCTTAATAGAAGATCATGAAATTGTGTATATTATTGTAGTGGAAACAATTGGGTATTGAAGTATCGAATGGATAGCGTAGGTATCAGGTTAAAGTTCACTGTTTTAATATTCAGAATTGAAGATATTTTTTGCTGGAAATGTTGCATGAAGGGCCAAATCATATTAATTGAGTGAGTAAATAAGTTTTCTCAAACAAATTCAGTGAATTTCAAGCATCAGATGATACAGATTTGGTCAATATACAATACGAGTTACATTAAAAGTAATCTGTGCTCATCGTAGAGAGAAAAGTCAGGGGAGTATCATCCCATTGTAAAGTCTTTAAACGCTTATAACTTTTTACCTGAGCCGAATCTGGAAAAATGGTAAATGAAAAAAGTGTTTTATTTGATGAGAGGAATATCTGGTTAAAATTAATGCACAACTTAATGACCCACCCTGTATAGTTCTCATTATTTTCATAAATATCAGACCATACATCAATTAAAGAATTTATGAAAATAAATATAGGATATTCAAACATCATAATAATAATAATAATAATAATAATAAAATCAGTTTTTTATCTATTTCATTTTCCACCATCAATAAGAAAATAATGACATTATAAAAAATATTTCAGCTTGCTCAACTACTGCCGATGGAGGAAAATTTCCTTCTACTCTTTCGATTCGATAACCCGCTGGAATCCAGTGTAGAATTTATGAAGGTAAGCGTATTTCTCATATTCTATACTCATGGATGAGGTTATTGCCGGAAAATTTATGGAATCGTCGTATTTTTTGCGCTGAGGACATCCATTTACGTCAAGTCGTGAAACTGAATTATTATATATATTATCCTATATAATGCTTACATATTCCTTTGGATCCAGTCTTCGTCGAAAATACTTCCAAGAAAACCATTAAGGTGGTTGAAAATGAAATGTCAACGATATAATTTTCCTTACCTTGATCATTAACCAATGATTCCTCCATTAAATACTAGATCATCAAGAAAAGAAATTAAATGAGAATAATTATTCAAATATGAAAAAAAACTTGGAATAAATTATGAGGAAACATTGATGAGTCATGAGAATAATGATCGGAATTGATGGAATTTTCCTTACAACCTTTTCAATGATAGTTTGAAGGAATATAACTACAAGAAAACAAATAGTCACAGTATATGACCCTCATTTCTTGCCAGGAATTTATATAAATTTCCCGATATTTAAGTTATCCAATATCTCAATTTACTTCAATATCTCATAATACTGCCATCGAAATGAGTTGTTTATGAATTTTTTCTGTTATTTTTCGATTTTAAGGCTGTTGAACTCATACAAACATCGTAAAAGTCTACGGATATTCTTCATGAAAGAGAGTATGTTTGTGGATAAGATGATTCTATCAAGGAAAATGTATTGCTTATTAATTCTCCAGTAGTAAGGAAATTATAAGAAATGCACCTGCTGTTTATAACTCATTAGAAACTCCTCTCTCAATTATAGAATTAACACTTAATAAAAAGTATGGCCACATCGTTGATTTATCAGAGCTATACACCCATTGTTCAGACAAAAAAGGAAATTGTCTAAGTCGTCTTGGGGTAAATTAGTACATTTGGCTGTCAGAAGCTCACTGAAAGCAGAAGTCTTATGAATGTGGCTAATATGTGTGTCAACTAATTAATCTTCGGAGAATGTCCCAAACATTCGCTCAATCGGATTCAGATCTGGAGATTTGCTGACCACGGCAATGCCTTAATTCCTTCGTTATTCAAACAATCGGTCACAATATGTGACTTATAAAAGAGCATCGTTCTGCATCAGCTATTTTACTGAAAAATCCCGCAAAAGGACAAAAATGGTTTGAAGAATATATCACCAGTTTGCTGCGATCGAAGAATAAATATTAAATTTGTACCCCGGACTAGCTATTAAGTTGAGAATACTTATAAGGCGCCACTGTCTCTATAAGAATCTTAAATTCGGAGCATTAAGGTGGAGATTGTACGAAAAGAGAGAAATTAAATTATTACTAGTATAACATGATTCTCAGAATACAGAACAATCTAGAATACATAAAGGGGTTGACCACGAGATAGAAAACGAAACTCAACAAAGTACTCACTATTATTCCTATAATAATCGCTCAGATATATGCAACCACAAATATTAGGTGGTCAGTTAGTCAGAAGAACAATAGAATTGCATCAATAAAAAAATTGGTTCAAGCACTGACGTTAAGTCAGGAGCTTTTGCGCATATGTTCTTTAGTCCATTCTCCTGTATTGGACACTCTTAATTGAATTTGCTATGGTGAATTATATTGTCAGTTCTCCTGTATTGGACAGTCTTGATCGAATTTACCATGGTAAATTCAATTGAGAGTGTCCAATACAGGATTATGCCCATTAAAGAACATGTCCGTCGTAGTGGGATGCGCCACCTATACCCTGAAAATTTCGCTATCTCTTTCCGTTCTCAAGTTATCGTGGCAACGACCAGTCGGTCGGGCAGAATCAAATTTGACCTCAAATTCTTCATTCGTGAGTTGAACCTAGTCGTTTGAGACCATTCTCGGCAAAAAATTCGAAAATTATAGACATTTGGGCAAAATGATAACGCGATGTTCTCCAGAACATACGCGCAAAAAAAAATCTGGCCTAGTTAGCGGAGAGAAGCTCCCAATTTAATTTGGCTAGTCATTTATAATATCCAAGAAGTAGGCTTATTGTTCAATAAATGTATGTAATCATCCTTATGACCAGAGGGTAATTAACGATAAGCTTCGGTAACTATCGGTAAATGATTGTGGCACAAATTAATTCAGATCTGAAACTGAATTTATTTACAAAATTAACTGAGAAATACAGTAAGCTCTATTTGATATAACTGTTATTCCGTTGTACGACGAGAATGAAAAAGAGGGTGAGCTGACCTACTCGGGATTATCTGGCTGTTAATCACGTCAACTGCTTGCCAAAATACTGGTTCAGGGTTAGTTCACTGATTGGTCTCCAAAACTAAAGGGTATTTCGTAGGTTCTCGTTATAGTGAGTTATGGTATTCGCCAGGTGGAAGAGACCACTGCATCAAGGACAACCTAACTTCAGTGAAGGAGTCTCCAAGCAGACATAAATCTCCAGAAGAGTAATAAAAAAGTCACAGTTCCCTACACCAAACCAATCCACATTACGGGTATAAATAACTAGGACGACAACCAACAAGGGAACAAAACAAACCAGTTGATTATTTTCCTTGACTTGGATTATTTGTTCGGATCCGTCAATGAGTTGATATACAGAGTGTTGAAAACCAACTGCAGAAGATTTCAGGAGGTGATTTCTTGGCCAAAAATACAACTAGTTTCTTATATGAAATATTTTCAAAATCACACCTCCAGCTGAGTTATAACCCTCGAAATGATGAATTGGTCTTCAGTTTTGAATTTTTATCTACCGAACCACAATACACAGACACATAGATTTTGAAAAGTTGAATTATACATACGTGGTACAAGTACCACTATAATGTCAACCCCTACGATAATCCATAACTTTCCAGATATTCGTAAAATTTTAAAAGTGAAAATAGTTTCCGAAAGTAAATTCAATTTTTGAAAATTTGTATCCGCAGTTTCAGTAATTTCCAAGGAAATAATTGAAATGTAAAATCATCTTTTCACAGTTGATACCAGGACCCCGAGTTATCTGTAACTCGGAATAATATATGGAATGGGTTGTTTGTTTCAACCTCATGTATAGATATCGTAGGTAAATGAAAAAAATTGGGTACCTACTTATACTACGTATGGTGTATCATAACTTTTCTAAATCTATTTGTCTGAGTATTTGGTTCAGTAGATATAGATTCAAAACAGAAAAATCAATTTATCTCTTCAAAGTTTATAACTCAGCTGGGGGTCTGAATTCGAAAATGTTTTATACAAGGAACTAGTTCTATTTTTGGCAAATAAATAAACTAATGAAATCTTTCTCAGTTATTTTTTAATAGCCTGTAAATAATTTGGCCAAATAATTCTTCAGAAAACGTGGCTACAACCATTGAGGAAAATGTGAAATGTACGCCAACACTCCCGCAGCTGAGAGTAAGCATGAAATGAGAGATATACAGGGTGAGTCTTTGACCACTGCATTAATTTTAACCAAAGATTCCTCTCATCAAATGAAACACTTTTTTCATTTAACATTTTTCCAAATTCAGCTCAGGTAAAAAGATACAGGCTGTTGAATTTTTGAAAAAAAATCAGTTTTTATTTTGTAGCTTTGACATCCGTTTTTCGAATAAAATGAATGTTGGCGTAAATGTTCCTATAACTATGATACATATTTTTCAAATATTAGTTATTTTCTATTTCTACTGGTTTTCTAGTTATGGACTAGTGGATTCATAAAACTAAATGAAATTAGCATAAAGAAAGCCTATAAAGTTTTTCTTGAGTCATTTCAAGAATATTCCATCGTTTTAGAACATTATATTATTCTTCATCATTTCTCCTTAAACGCACCGTTTTCGAGATATTCTTCATTGAATGTTTTAAAATGGAAAACTCCAGAAATTTCACTACTTTTATGGATCCGTCCCTGAGCGTTGAAATCCCGAATCAAGCTGTAAACCACGTTACCATGCCTTATTCTCGTCCGCCAACAATGTCATAGATAATTTATATGCGGGAGTGTATTAGCACATTGTGAAATCTTTAAACGCTTGTAACTTTTTACCTGAGCCGAATCTGGAAAAATGGTAAAAGAAAAAAGTGTTTCATTTGATGAGAGGAATCTTTGGTTAAAATTAATGCAGTGGTCAAAGACTCACCCTGTAGAGAGAGAGTATATGAGAGAACGATGGGAGAGCACATTAACGATCCTCGATCGATATTAGAGATTCCTGTGGTGAAATTTCGAACCGTAATGGCTTTTTCCTAGGGGCACCCTTGGTGTGAAATACACGAATACTGTTGCAAACTCCACAATGCGTCGAATATTGTTCAAATATAGCTTACCTTTGAGGAGAACGAGGTTTATTCTTTCGACAATTGTGATTTCACACCATACCATCAGAGTGCCTACACCCTCAGGAAGTGTGCACTTTCTGTGCGTTGCTCAAGTACTGCATTTCCAAATGGTCTCTTTACTCTTCTTCGATGAGTATCTGATAAATTCAAAATCTGGAATTTCTATTTTTTGCACGTATGTTCTGGGGAACATCGCGTTACGTTAGCATTCTGCCCAATTGTCTGTAATTTTCGAACTTTTCGCCGAAAATGGTCTCAAACGATTGATTTCGACTCTCTGATCAAGAATTCGAGGTCAAATTTCATTCTGTCCGGCCGGCCGGCAGTCCGTTGTCACGATAACTTTAGAACAGAAAGAGATAGCGACTTGAAATTTTCAGGGTAGGTGGCGCATCCCAATACTGGACAAGTTCGTTAATGGGCATAATCAGCCTAACGGTTTCCGAGTGATAATTTTGTTTTGAACCAATACACGTCCGATCGAATTGAAACTTGGTGAATAGTTGTAGAATACAAAACTAGGCACACTCGTGAAATTTTGTGAGAATCGTATCACTAGAAAATTAAAAAAAAAATTATCAAAAATATTATTTATGTCACCATAACCTGAGAACGGAAAGAGATAGGGACTCGAAATTTTCGGGTAAGGTTTGCATCTGACTGGGACATTTGAATTTGTTGATAGGTATAATCGGCCTAACGGTTTTGTAGTTCTGTCAGTTGTAGAATGCCAACGCGAACATTCTTGGAAATTTTCTTGAGGATCGTATAACTCGAAAATTTTAAAAAAATCATTGAAAATCATTGAAATAAGTTCTATATATCAGAAACTATTCGTCCGACATCACTGAAATTTTTAGAGAGCCTTCAAAACCTAACTCTACTGCCACGTTCCAAGTTTGAACACGATCGGATCTATATTGTTGAAGATACGAGCAGCCTTGTGTGAGTTCTGTAGCTAGATGGGTGACCGTTGCCTTGATAACATTCGAACGAAAGGAGATAGAGACTTGCAGTTTTCAAGGTAGGTTGCACATGCCAATGGGAGAGATAGGTTCGTTTTTGGACATAATCGCTTCTGGTTTCGGAGTTATACCCACCTGGAATATTATTTCTTTGATAATAAAAAAAAAAGACTCGATCGAATTGAAGTATTGGACACTCGTAATCGAATTTACCATGGTAAATTCGATTTTTTTTCTTAATTTTGAAAACAAAAAATTCAATCTTGCAAATAATAGGTCTCTTGCATGTATCACGAAATACCTTGTTGATGTTTTTCTGAATCTACTTCAATATCAGATCATCATGTATGCCCTCATCCACTTTATAAAATTTTAATATTTTGGTATTGAAAATCAGAAAATCAAGAACCAAATTCGAATGAGGAGAAACGCTGAACGACGTTTGATCAGCCATTATGTGCAACCGAATTTGAATGACTTTTTGCTCGTTGAAAATTGAAAGTTTTGAGGGCGGTAGAACTTTTTCAGTATTCTTATGGATATAATAATGAACATTAGCTTCGGGAAGACGATTTCTGACTTTTTTTCTGGTCCAAAGGTGAAGCGCATCCACCACTTGAGTCATCTTTTCTGAAGTTACCGCCACAGCACCTAAAATGAACGAAATTATTAAATTCAAAACAATTCCACGTATGTTGAAAATTTTATTTTTCCCATTGCTATCATGAATGCCCAGTTGTTGTTAACCTTTTCACATGTGACTGGCAGGAAAAATTGCTTATACATATAAGTTTTTGAACTGATGAATATGATACGTCTGAAATCTGCGTAATACCAATTATATTTCTCAACTACTTTCAAATCCTCAGACCCTTTCGATGCACCAAAACGTTCCAACAACATTAAATTATGATGAACCAGTCCTTCGTACCTTACTGGCCTGCACAAAAACACGACTCAAACCATCCCTTGTACACTGAACATTTCAAAGTTTGCTGTAGATACAAAGCTGACGTGTCGGCAACATCTGCATACCTGGGTTAGTAGTTTGGTGCATGAAGCATCCTGGGAAATTCGCAATTCAACGGGATTAATTCAATGCGTCACTCAAATTGCAATAGAGGCACCTCCAGGCATCGTTGATTCCTTGCTCGCCTAGTTTGCCCGCTTTCCTTCCTATTTTTCCGGGGATTCCATTCTGAACTCGATTCTATTCTATTAAATTAGACAGCAAATAAAGTTAGTTTTCGCATTCGGGTCATTCTAAGCATTCGAGCCGGTTGATTCGGCATTAGAATAAGGAAATGATGCAAGCTGCAGCGCGAAGTTTTGCAATTACGGCAGAGTGTAGATGAATTGTAAGCAGTTTTTACAACCAATTCACAACGAAATGTCACACTCTTATAGATCAGACTTATCTCCATGTCCCTCGGTGAGCTGTAACCCGGCATTGTCGAAATTATTCCAGCTCCTAAGAATATTTTTCGAGGAAATCTTGTGCTCACTCCTTCCAGTGAGTTATCATCATGCTATATAAATCATGAATTCAGAGGTCGAGTGTGACAATTAGGCCTGGAAATGTGAAATTTTATTTCCTACATAACTTCAGGATGATTTTTGCGCGTATGTTCTGGGGAACATCGCGTTATCATTTTGCCCAAATGATAAAACGACAAAACGAGGCTACTTGGGCATATCCGGGAATAGACATATATTGAAGTTTCTCGCTACTGCACCAGTGCTCCACCACACTAGCAATCAAAGGGCGTATTCTTTAGATAGATATAACTCCTAAACCCTTTAACCGATTATGCCTATTAACAAACTCAAATGTCGCATTCGGATGCGCAACCTACCATAAAAATTGCAAGTCGTTATCACTTTCCGTTTTCAAGTTATCGTGAGATAATTAATATTTTTTACTAATTTTCTTTAAATTTACTAGTGATAAGATCGTCACAAAGTTTTACATACGTCTTCATAGTGGTATTCTACAACTAGTTACCAAGTTTCAATTAAATCGGATCTGTATTGGTTGAAGACAAAATTAGTACTCGGAAACCGTTTGGCCGATTATGACGGCCATTAACTTTTCCGCACCACCCTGAAAATTTCAAATCGCTATCTCTTTGCGTTCTCAAGTTATCGTGGCAATGGCCGATTGGAGAGAATCAATTTTAATCTCGAATTCTTCATCAGAGAGTCGAACCTCATCTTTTGAGTACATTTTCTCGAACATTACATCTGGGCGAAATTATAGCACGCTGTTTCCCAGAACATGCCCGCAAAAAAACGAAAAAGAAAAATTACGGCTACTGGAATTAAGTCATACTGGTACCTTCAGCATATGAGTCCTACAAATTAACCTATGCGCTATGACAGCTGTGTGTACATTCTGCGATTAAAGATGTATATGAGTGAATTTTATTTATTTTACCCTTTTTTTAGATTTTTAATTTTTCAGCTTTCTTATTTCTGAAAAATATCATCATGTAACATAAAATTTTACGGTTTTTATCCCTACTCTTCACTCTTTGCCTAGTTTCCCTTTCGGAAACGGTTCGTATAGGCATATTTTGCGGGAAAAATTTAAAACCTCGTCCATTCTAATCCAACCTGTCAGATGTCGAATGTTATGAAAGAGATTGAAATTTTTCCGACAAATACCAACTTTCCTTACGTTGACTTCGAATATGAACGTTTCGAAAAAGAAAACCCCACATAGTTTATTGAGCTGATCGATCTTTGAACATAAACTGGCCAGCAAGTCCTACTTTGGGGCGTGCATTCATATCACTGTACTGTACTCGATTTTGTCGCAATTCGAGGTCCGGACGGAAAAAAAATATTTTTCGTAAATCATCCGAAAATGGTAATAGATATCGAAATTTCGTCTTCAGCTTTCGCTTCTTACCGTTCCAAAGTTTTGATCACGTGCTGTAACCGCCCTCCAAACATCCCTCAAATTTCAAAATAAATTCCCAAAATTCCTGATTCACTTAATAAAAATACGTCACTTTCGTATTTTTTGTTGAATTATATGGAATTTTTCCAAAGATCGCAGCCATAGCTTTAGAGGCCCTTTCCCCCCGTAACCTCAAAATTCCCCTCGGCCTTTTTCCCTCGAGACGTCCCCTCAAGTACATAAATTTTCCCTAGGTGAAATTCTAAACGTCTTTTACCAGATACTGAACTCGCCCAACGATTCTCGGTTTCCAATATTTCTTCTATAACTCCTACGATATACTTCCGATTTTGTGCAAACTTGGGTTAAGAGTTAAGATTCGAAGGCTCTTGCAAAATTTCAGAAATATCGGACGGATGGTTCCTGAGATACATAATATTTTCACACGCATGTTCAATAATTTTTTCAAATTTTCTAGTGATACGATCTGCATGAAATTCCACGCAAATATTTTTGTTGGCATTCTACAACTAATTAGTTTCAATTCGATCGGTTTTTGTATTGTTCGATAACAAACTTTGTACTCGGAAATCGTTAGGACGATTACGCCCATTACCGAACTCGCAAATCACGTTTGGATACGCAAACTACCCTGACAATTTCTAATCGTTATCTCTTTTCGTTCGAAAGTTATTGTGGCAACGGCCGGTCGGATGGCGTTTGTGCAAAATGAAAGCACGCCGTTCCCTAGAACACGCGCGCAAAAAGATGCAAAAAAAATTTTCCAAGATCAAAAATTGAGAATCTGACAGCCCCAAACTTTGCTAGGAAAACAAGACTTCCTTTGCTCACCCTGTATGAGTGGAAACATAAAAGAAATATACCCTGTACGTTAGGGTGTCCCTTATTTTTCAAAGTTTTAATTTCACAACGCATAGGCTCTTGTTTTGTTCATTTCGACCTAAAACACTCGAAAACCATTTTTTACCTCATTTGGAATAGAAGTAACCGTGCCGACTTGCACGTAAAGAAGTTCATACAAGTTCAGTCTTCAGCCACAGAAGCGGCGCATGCCTTCTGTTATTGTCAGTGGAATTAAGAAACAAAAAAAAATTTTTAATTGGTGAAATAAGTCGCCTAATAACAGGTGCATAATTACCGTCTATTCGTTAATTTCTTATGTATTTATTTTTCAATATACGCGAAGCTAAGTTGACTGCTAATGACAGTGCAAATCTTCTGGAGTGTATTATATTCTGTGAAAAGGCTAGAATACCTACCAAACCTGTTCGTAATGATGTTAAAAAGTTATCAAGTCTAGGGTGAGCTTCAAAAGGATAGTAAGAAGATTCAGGATGTTTATAGGCACCACAATAAAAACTTTCAATTTGAGTTATGTAGATAATTTATTGGATATCGCACATGCTGATACTCTCGAAAGAATAAAAATTGCAGAAGATAAGATATTCTTGCAAAAACAAAGCGAGCCAGGACGTCCGGGATACTTAGCATGTGTTGACAAAAAGTTGGCTGAAATTGAACAAAGGGCAGCGCTGAGTAAACTGGCAGAAGAGAAAAAGAAATGAAGGCAAATGATTTCCGAATGATTTTATTGATTTTTCACACAGTTTTGAAACACATGGAGAAATAGAGGAACAATCTACAATCTCTGAAGAAAGTCTGGAAGAACCTCAGGCTGCCACATCTCAATATGTAAGTTGACAAGAAGGGGAAGAAAAGGTTTTGTGACCTCAAAATTAGTTGCAACTTTAGACAGATGTCCACTAAACATCAAGCGATGCTGTAATAAATGCACTTAAAGGCCGGGTTCTCAAAACTGCGTTTGATCCAAGATCCAGCTAGTTACTAGTAATCCTGATATTACGCTGTTCAAAAAGTTTAGAGACAACTGGATGGATATTAATCCTAGTGCCATCAAACCATGTACCGATTTTGTTTAACAACACCTCTGTGGAACAAATAAATTGATGACGTTTTTCAACTATGAACTGACAAAATCGATAATATAAGATCCATATCGTAAATCAATCGAGCTTGCTGTTCCTTTTCTGGATAAAGATAATGATAATGAACTAAAAATCAGACATTCTGGCACAATGCATCAAGCTCTTTGGGTGGCAAAACCCAAAATAAAACAATTAAAAAAGCTTTTTGTTGCAATCTCATGAAATGGGTGCAAATAGGGAACAAGCTCTACGTGATTTGTATTTTTTGTTTTTTTATTGTGACAGTTTATGAGAAGCCCTAGCTGGGATGCAGTTTGGCAGAAAAGCACCTTATCAACATTGTTGTTTTATACAAACCTTAGAAGATTATGAAAGGGTTGATAAATTAATTTTTAAAGCGACTCTAAACGAGTTCTGTCAATACTTGTAGTACTTATCAGAGGAAATAGTCGTTATTTAAAATTTTGATGATAAGGTTGATGGCGGACGAAAATGAACATTGTAGAAAATTTACCGCAAAGGCTGTAAGCTTCTGAAAAGAGATATGTACCATCCAGGGAAGAAATGTCTGGTTCTCTTTACGTTTGGTAAAAAGTAGTTTAATCAGTTCATTGCAATTCACTCTTTTATTCATACTACTCCAAGTAGTTTAACTTTTTTCAGGGAAATCTTTGATTGAGTTCGTATCAGTGACAAGCAAAGATTTATTCCCCTGACTGAAACTTGACAGTAGTTTCCTGCAAGAGAATGTGTTATTGTGGAATGAAAACTCTGCGAAGTACGAGTATGTATATTGAACCAAAAAAAGAAAATTTTTAGATTAAAAACAGTTAATGACACAGCTGAACGAGATGCTAAATTAATGCTGGAGGTTGATTGTTTGATTACTGCAGATGAAGAACAGTAAAATGGAAAAGTCTTAATTAATAATTAGATATATTGTACTATTTTTATTAGTTGCAGAAAGTTTATGATATAAATTTGTGTTTTGATCATAATTTATCTAATGGAATGTATTTAAGTGATGGTCTACGGGCAGAGTTAGGAAATGGGTTTAACACCTATTTTCGAAAACTTTAAAGCTAAGTCGGCACCGGATAAAATCAACGTAGGAGGTTGAAATTATGTACTTGGGTAACTACTAGACTAATAAATATAATAAGATGGTATGCGTTTCGAAAACTAAAAAATAAATGTTTTTAACATAAAAGGGACACCCTACTGTACGTGTTCCTAAAGAGTTGGTCAAGAACCTCCCGGAGACCGGATCTCGATATCGCCATTCATTCCAAAATATCGTGATTTCTATTGCGAAGCAACTGTCCACCAGCTAAGATTGAGAGTTAAAAGGAAATTTAAAATTAATCTGAAACGGAATGAATATTCAAAACGTTCTCACCGTCAGGGAAATTATCACAAATCTCTAATATTTTAAGTTAAATCCAGATGGAGCTAGAACACGCAAAGTAAAACGACCGCAACGAGTATAGCAGTTGAAAAGCAGAACATAACAGAAACTTTAGAACCTTTCATCTCTATATAGATGCAATGATCTCATTAAACGTGACCTACGTCAATTATGTGGTATCCGCTTTTGAACCTGAGAATTGCCAAGATAAGGTACAATTCTACAGGTTGGAAAACCCTAGAAAGCGATTTCGTTGAAAAACCTGAAAACTGAAATCTTTTGATATTCATGTATTTTCCCACACAAGGTCTTATCGGATTTATGCTAACATGCTCCACGTTCCCGTCTGAAAATAAGTTTGAAGATTCATTTCGTAGTTCGCAGTCCGAAGTTCGAGTTTATATCTTGAGAAAATGGGAAATTGGCCATTCTGATACAAAAGTGAATGAGAGCATGAAATATTGTTTGAAATTGAGTTGGGAAACTTTCCGTACAGAATCTTGATTGAGCCATTATGCGTTTCGAATTCGAACGTTTCAGTCCGCTAATTTAATTGGGAGAGATTAATTCCCGCGAGGAAAAAACTTCGGTTTACGGCATTCGTTTAAAGTTCTAGAATCCATTTTTTACGCAGTGGCGGCTCAAACATTTATTAATTAACATGTCATTCTGTGAAGAATATAATCAGTGATTTATTAACGTAATGCAAACGGAAGACACCGACTGGCACATTATTGTTTTAGTGCGTTCGTTCTAGGGAACAGCGTGCTATAATTTTGCCCAAATATCTGTAATTTTCGAATTTTTTGTCAAAAATGGTTTCAAACGATTATGTTCGACTCACTGATGAAGAAATCAAGGTCAATTTCATTCCTGTCCGCCCGGCAGTTCGTTGCCACGATAATTTTCGAACGGAAGGAGGTAGCGACTTGCACTTTTCGGGATAGGTTGTGCATCCAAATGTGACGCTTGAGTTCGTTAATGGGCATAATCGACCTAACAGTTTCGTTATTTCCCCAATAACTCAAAAAATACAGACTGGATCAAATTGAAACTTTGACAGACAGTTGTAGATTTCTCACGGGTAAATTTTAGTGAGGATCGTATCACTAAAAAGACAAAATTCGGGAGAAGCACTGACGTGAAGTCAGGAGCTTTTGCACGCATGTTCTTTCATCAATGCACGCCTTACGAAATACTGTATGAAGTTTCAACTTCAACCTGATTCCTAGGTAACAATTCGATCGGATTGATATTTTTAAAATATTGGGACAATGGAATTTGGCTTGAAGGTTTGTGCGGAATTTGAAGGAATCTGACGGATGGTTTCTGAAATATACAGGTTGTTCCTAAATAAGTGTATCAACGGCCAACTGTAGATTTCCCATGAAAAAATATAATTCTTTTTTCTTCCATTTTTTCCTCCGGGCCTACAGGGTGTCAAAAATTTATATTTTTTTCAGTTTTTTGCTAATATCTCAGGAAACGTTTGAATTACAGAATTGAGTTTTTTTACACACATTATCACTAACAATAGCTACTTTATTGCACTTTACTCGGTTTCATTAGAAGTGCCAATGGCGGAGACATTGACTTTGCAGGAAGGTTTTACCCCCCAACTGTTACGGTTCATATTATGGGATTCGTGAACGCAACAGACTGCAGTGCTAAAAGAGATTGAGTTTTGTGTTTGTGCAGTTCTGTGGGAACTGTTGTGCATTTTGAATCTAATTAGATGAATGAAATTCATATTTTAAAAAAATTCAAGTCCAATGCAAGGCTTGATAGGACGTTTTTTGAATCACGTATGATTCACTATGATTAAAGTATTGAAGAGATACCTATACAAGATGTTCAGCTCATATAAACCGACCACACTCCAGCGTTCACAAATAGTGCATGGAACAGTCAACGTGTTAATAACAATATTGTTTATTTCAAAATTAGTTACATTCCTAACAAGTCCTTTAAACTATGGGGTTCCAAAACAATTAAATATTTTTTAATTTCCTTGCCACCATTCGCTCGATATTAATCGAGAAACGAGTCCCGCCGAGCTCAGACACAGTATCTTCCTAATGGCCATGAACGATGTTTAGAGTTTTCAAAAATAATAATGAAAAATGGCGATACCGTTGTTAATAAATCAACAAGTTATCATAATCATTATCATAGTCATTATGAAGGACCTTATTGGCAGGAACGCTCTGGACTTGTTGATTTATTAACAACGGTATCGCCATTTTTCATTATTATTTTTGAAAACGCTAAACAGCGTTCATGGCCATTAGGAAGATTCTGTGTCTGAGCTCTGCAGGACTCGTCTTTCGATTAATATCGAGCGAATGGTGGCATATGATTTCACGCTTCAAATATTCACTGGTGGGGAAAGGCTGATTTCCGTGTTTTGTCTCATAGGTTGCGTGGGCGATTAGGTATGATCGACCAAGCCGGCTCTTAGAGGCTTAACCCGGGTCAGTTTAGTTGAATTTGTTGAGAAGCTACAGAGTACTGATGAAGGCCAAGAAGCCAGAAACGCGTCTGCTCTTGCTTTCTCGGCAAATCAATGAACCCCCTGGGGTCTATTTGACTTGTGAAATATTTGCATAAGTATATTTATTAAACGAAGCCATTATGAAGGACCCTATTGGCAGGACCGCTCTGGACTTGTTGAGTAATTTAATAAAGAATAAAGTCATAAAAGCGTTAGGTACTAGGAATGTAAGCTTGTGTAACTAGTTCTAAATACGTCTTCAGAAGACGGAGAAAAAAGAAGGAGAACAAAATCTCTATGTCCTTGTCATCGATCGTGATGTACAAGGAGATCAATAAATGTTAAGAATTTAGTATGAGGTATTCTGACGAAGTGGGTGTGTCGACAAAACGAGTCACAATATTAAATGAATAACCGCAAATCATAGGTATGTCATTTTTCATTTGCATCAAGTAAAAGCCACGAGCATTAAATTTTTAAAATATGGTAATTTGCGCAACGCCTCCCTGTACAACGTCTGACTATGTCTTCATTACTTTTCTACCTGTAGATTCCTAATTGAAGTGCATTGAAAAATTGAGACACATGTCAAGTCCCCTTCAATACTAGCAAGCACCTATCGCCTATCTTGATCTCTTTTCCTCCATCAACCTAACAAACGCCATTGTTCGAAAATACCATAAATAACGTGGCAAAGTGTCAATACACGCGTATGGTGAAAAATCAATGGTGCTTTCAGAATGGAACAAGATGAGGATAGAATATTGATGTTCATTTTTTCAACATTCCCCCTTCGAGTGCTCAATATTGAATGACAACATGTTTCAGATATGGAGAGAATATGACACAGATGGAAGTGGATACATCGAAGCGGATGAGCTGAAGGTGAGTTAAAGTGACGTATAATGCACACATTTGTAGGATTTCCGGGGAATGGCACCTCTGCCGAATGAGAAAAGGTCGTGAAAAATGCAATTTTATACTTTGGCGTTCATGCTATTTTGTTGGCGATGCGAGATGAAAAGTATAGAAAGTTACATTATTTGTACTTGGAGCATTCATGCATTCTTCTTTCGTAAAAGAAAGGGTATAGTTTCAACCTGTGAAGAACTTTTGAAGAGTCGCATTAAGTATCCAATCTTGTTGTATACCTTTACTCTTGCTTTATTTAACTTTTTGAGTGAAATATTTCTGAGAATTTTTTGGAATTCCTATCCTTAGGGTGATTCACTGACTTTGGAATGAAGGAAGGTATCGACCATATTTCTTGGATAGTAGCATTCTCTCCTTGAAAACTGGTAATAAAAAAGTTATGACTTATTCGGACCCCTCAAGCAGATCCCTACCTATGTACAAAATATAAGACATCAGTGGTGATGAAGCGAGCGGCTCGTTCGAGAAACTTTGAGCTTAGATCACGCTGGAATATTTGTTGCTATTCAATCGATGATTATCCATGAAAATTGAATTTGATTCAAAATATAGGACTACATTAGTCTCATTGCTCATTGAAACAGCAATAATGTGGATTATGTGATAATTAGGGTGAGTATTTGGTATAAAATGTTTTGAAAAACCTCCCCCCGGAAAAGTTACACCCCTCCGAAGATTAACAAATAAATTGTTTCTCTTTTTTGCTTTCCCTATATATTAAGTCTTCAAGAAAGGTAATAGAATGGGTGATGAAGAAAATAAAGCTAAACTTGTGAAATAAACGAACTATAATTAAATTAGGTTAGGGGAAAAATATCTTAGGGGTTGACTATTTCTACCCCTTCTAAGCATACTAAGCATAAAAATTCCAAAATGTGTAGTTTTATTGACAAATAATACTTAATAGTTTCGTGTATTTAGCTCAATATATAGGAAAAATGAAAGAGAAAAACCATTTTTTTTGTTAATCTTCGGAGGGGTGTAACTTTTTCGGAGGGTGGTTTTTCAAAAATATGTATACCAAATACCCACCGTAATTTTCAACACAAAATCACCCCTTGCATTTTTTCGGTGTTATTCAGATACACCCTGTATAGGCATGTGTTAAATACTTGCCTCTGTACTTGGAAATAGCACAAATCTAATTTACTTTACAGGCAACATAAGAGAACTCATACATCAATTGTAAAGATTATATATATTTGTATTCCATTTCACTTGTAAAGTATACCATAAAATATTGCCACGTTATGTGGGCAGATGCTTGTGGAATATACTCGTCTGAAGCCTGAAATATCACAAAAATGAATAATAAAAACAATGCTCTTCAAGATACATCGCAATTAGTATGTGAAGAAAGATGGTTACTTACACCAAATCAAATTTATCTCAAAACAGTCGCAACATTTTTGTTGAATATGCCCTATTATGGGGAGAATATTTGACATAATTGGCACAATATGATACTATGTTGATGACATTACATGTTTCGGGTTTTGCCAAATATTCAAGACAGAAGAGAATAAACTTAACTATGCGAGTTACGTACAGATAAAGGGAGTGAGAATAGGTGAAATTCCAGTTGATCATTATAGTGGCAGGAAGTTTTTGTCTGTAAGCGTCAGAGATTTCTAAAAATCACAGACTTTGTCACTAATGATCAACTGGAATTTCACCTACCTCCACTTTATTCATCCATATTTGTAAATTGGATTGTTGAGTTCATTCCCTTCGATTTTGAAATTGGAATAAAACCAGAAACATGTACAACCAAACTTATATGAAATCACAGTATAATTTCTAGAAATAGAATTTGATTCAAAAAAATACATTGAGGAGTAAATGGCAATTTTGCAAATCAAGTTTATTACAAAAATAAAATGAAAACCATTACAATTTTCTTAATAATAGAACAAATACAAAAAGTGTAGATTTCTATAGAAGTAATTTTTCGGAAAATGACAATTTAACAAGCAATATTGGTGTATAAATAATTTTAATAATCTGTATTAATTAAAGACTCATCCTGCATATTATTCTGTGAAAAATTTCCATGGATGACGTAACTACAACAGATTCGCAAAATTGCATTAATAATTATAAACAATTTATGCAAAAATATGTTCTTGTTTTCTTAATATGACGGATATCTGGAATACAGGGCCGTAGCTAAGAGCTTTTCCGAGGGGGGGAGAAACGGCTTTTGGCGCCCCTAATTTGAAAAAATATACTAAAATCGAAAATACAAATATATGGATAAAGTATATAATGTTGATAAATTACTTTCTTAATAAAGAATGAATTATAAATTAATAAAACTATGAATGAATATTATTTTCTCTATTTCAGTAATGAGTTCATTACAGCACTAAAAACAGTGCTGTAATGAACTCACTCCCGCATTGTTTCTAGTTATATTTTTCGTTTTGTGGTAGTCAGCACTGATATTCGATCCTAGCAAATGTCAACAAACGTCAATTGTAAATAATCTGGATATAGTGAAATAATTTTGGCGTGGAAAAATTTTATTTTCATTATAAAATAAGGTACTAGAGATTTCCTTCTTGCTAATTTTGAATCATTTATACTATTAGGATGCTGTTTTAAATCTGTAATCAGTAATCTGTCAACTTTCTTAACCATCACACCAACTGCCAAGATACAATAAAGAAGGAGGTATAATCCGAATTCTTCATTAAATTTCAACAGTATTTTACAAAACTTGCCTGAAATAGAGAAAATATCGTCTAATACTCGTTGCAGAACGCAATTCCAACTCTCTTGCGTTTGAAAACTCGCTAGGAGCCCATTCTGCAACTTGTTTTAGAAATAGTATATTCTAAAACAATTTGCAAAATGGGCTCCTAGCGAGTTTTCGAACGCAAGAGAGTTGGAATTGACTTCTACAAAGAAGACTGCATTCTGAATTTGTATTTTTGAGTGAAAAAAAATTGTTTGCATCTCTGAAAATATCCAGGAACAAAAAAGAATTGCATTTGACAAAAATAAATATATACATCAAGGTTTCGAGATGATAAGAATAATCTGAAGAGTTCTCATACAAATATTAAAGAGAAAACTTTCGAAAAATGATATAGCAATGTCATGTTACAATGCTATCTGGAGTGGAATGTTTCAACAATTCTTCGAAAATATCTGCTATATCAATATTGAAAGAGTTTTTTGTAATTCCTGACTTAAAGCAATATTTTTTCACTCCTTCTGAATTCCGCTCCAGTCGGTTTGAACTTTTAATAATGCGTTTAAATTGGGTTTTCGATTTTAAATTTCAATGAATATTCAGATTCACTAATTCACTATTCACTAATAATTTATATAAGAAGTACAAGGTTATGTTTCTTTATATTGAACGATTATGACGTATAGCCGTGAAGGCCGGGAATTCCCCACTCCTGCCATCTAGTCTCTAGCAGCAACAAAGCTTTCTACAATGCGGTCGCTCTAGTAACAAATAAATCGACTAGATGACAGGGCCATCCTTATACTTATGTATAATAATAATCTTATGAAAGTAGTAGTTCAAAAAATTCTGTTTGTATTATGTCATGTTGCTATAGTTTTTCATAGTGTCCGACCGAAACTGGTTTTTCAGCCGAAACCGAAACCGAAACCGAACTTTCGGCCAGGGTCTCAGTTTCGGCCGAAACCGAAACCGAAACCGAAACTTTATATTTCATACTGAAATCTACTGTATTTTTTTCAATTTTATTTGCTTATACATAAAAACAGTTAAGCAGTGTTAAATAAAATAAAAAGACAACTTTTTTGATATCTTTATTTATTATTTTGGTATTACCAAGTTATACAAGTAATCAGTCGAAGTATACAGGGTAATTCCAAATCAGACGTCAACCTTGGAGGAGGTGTTAGTATGGATAATTTGCTGTGGTTAGAGCCATTTTTATTGATGACCAAATATCAACAGTTTCCGTGATATTTGAGTTCTGGTTCTGATGAAAAAGAATTAGTATGATTCGAAAGGGGAGGTAAGAAGCAAATAGACAAAAATAACGAATTCAATATTTTTTTGTTACAAATGAGCTCGAAATTTCATTAGAAATTGTATCCATAAATTATGTTCCACCATTCCATATAGGCAAGCACATGCCGTCTTTCTGATATCTTCAGTTCTTATTTTCCGCCCGAAATCTACTCAGGCTGTCTTTTGATACACATTCACTATTTTATATGCCGGGCACTCAAAAGGTTGCATATAAAAAATCTGCTGAAATGAAACTAGTTATGCAATCTAACGAAATCTTTTATAGAATGAAGAATTAATTTGGCAAGTTTTTAAAATAATTTTGGCATACATAATTGTGAAATTCGAAAGTTGCAGACAAATGGATATTAGAAATTGATTCATTTATTCATATACCATATTTCAAATCATACTAATTCTTTTTCAACCTCTTATACAGCATAGTTTCGATTTTTTCGTACATATCATATCCTTTTCTGATGAAAATAAACCAAAATTATCATCAAATGTGGTCAACGTGAAGTGACACCTGGAATTCAATCAACCAAGCTCCTCGCTGTGACTACCCAAAACTACAGATCTCTACGTATATTCTTTTCCCCTATGTGGTTATCAGCAAGTACTCGGATTCGAGTCTCATGCAGTTGACCAATGGGGAGCGAAAACGCCCTGGTTAATACGCAATGCGCAATACGGAGCCATAAGAAGATAATAACGGTTTTAGGAAAGCTAATCACCCGAATTCCAAAAACTGTTGAGTTTCGGTTATTAATAAATATGGATTAAACAACAGCTAATGAGACATACTAACTCCTCCTACGAGTTTGCCGTCTTATTTGCAATCACCCTATGTAATCTAATTAATAATCATTAAAGTGTATTCTCATGAATTCTCAGTCTTAACAAAGATAGATTACAATTACTTGTACGACAATTATGTATACCTACTTTTAACTCCTGGTCAAACGACCAGGATAATTCACGAACAGTCAAGTTTCGGCCCGGCCGAAAGTTTCGGCCATTTTGGGCCGAAACCGAAACTAAGGCCGAAACTAGATTTTTTGGCCGAAACTGGCCGAAACCGAAACCGAAACCGAACTTTCGGTCGGTCACTAGTTTTTCAACTATCAGCGGTCAATTTGACGCCCTTTGAGATATGATCCGAGGGGGAGGCTCCCCTCCCTCCCCCGGTAGCGACGGCCCTGTCTGGAAACCATACATTTCAATAGTTTCAAAGTGTTTGAAATCAGTATAATCTGTTTACGAGGATAGTTCACGAATTATTGTCTGTAACATAGTAACAAAAATATGAGAAGAATGAAACTAATGTATTTCTCATAGTCTCCTGCAACGATTATACACTGAGTATATCGGTGTTGTGGTGTTTCAAAATTTTTTCAACGTTTCCAACAGAGAACCTAGCCATAGACTAAATTATCATTTTCTTTTGTAGCCACAATTTTAGGGGCTCCTGCACCTGTTGAATGTTGACAGGACTCTGCTCTCAGTTTGAAATCCCGTGACCAGTTCTCGATTACCTGGTACGAAGGGGCAGAGTCACCCAATACTTCTACCATATCCTTAAAAATTTCTTGCGATGCTCTTTTTACTAGTATCCGACCGAAACTGGTTTTTAAGCCGAAACCGAAACCGAACTTTCGGCCAGGGTCTCAGTTTCGGCCGAATCCGAAACCGAAACCGAAACTTTTTATTTCATACTAAAATCTACTGTATTTTTTACAATTTTATTTGCATATACATAAAAACAGTTAAGCAGTGTTAAATAAAAAAAAAATTGGTTCAAGCACTGACGTGAAGTCAGAAGCTTTTGCGCGTATGTTCTATTGTCCATTCTTCTGTATTGGACACCCTCAATCGAATTTACCATGGTTAATTAAGTTGTCCATTCTCCTGTATTGGACACTTGTAAATTCGATTGAGGGTGTCCAATACAGAAGAATGGACAATAGAACATACGCACAAAAGCTTCTGACTTCACGTCAGTGCTTGAACCAATTTTTTTTTTTATTTATAATATCATTTAAATTAATATTGTAGGACGTTACTTTAAAATTTCTAAGCTATACTGACTTACAGCTAAAATATTATAAAGAAAAGAAGCAATTGGATAGTCTAACTATCATTTTAATAAAATGATGCATTTTTATTGTTCAAATAAAGATATTTTGTTAACTTACAAGAATTTCTTCATTCAATGGTATTTCATAGATCTAATTACAGTTTTAAATATAAAATAAGTGTCCAATACAGGAGAATGGACAACATAATTTACCATGGTAAATTCGATTAAGGGTGTCCAATACAGAAGAATGGAAAATAGAACATACGCGCAAAAGCTATCTATCATTTTCTTCAAGTTTCACGCCCCAAAAAGGCCTAAATCGTCAGTTTTGCTTTCGAAAATTTCCGACCCCGTCTCTCGAATTAATTCTGACGTTTCTCGGATTGACTTTTTGAATGGAAAATCGTCGGACTCAAAACCTCCGAAACTTGTATCGAATTAGTATATTTAGGCTCAACCTAGAAGAACGAAATTTGGGAAAAACACAAATCGATTCGTCTTCTTCGACTCGACGGCAAAAGTCCGGGTCGAGCGATCGTTTCTTCGGAGCCTTACGCTACACCAAATCGGTACTACTGAACTCGCACAAGAATGCTCGAATCTCCAACAATATTTAACCGATCATATTAAAACTTGAAACTTGGCAGTAGAGTTAGGTTATGAAGGCTCTTGCAAAATTTCATGAATTTCAAACGAATAGTTACTGATATATAGAATTTTTTTTTTTTATTTTTAATGATTTATTAAAAATTTTCTACAAATGCTATCTTCACCAAATTTTGCAAACATTTTCGCGTTGCCATTCTACAACTAATAACAATGTTTGAATTCCATCGGTTCAGTATTTTTCGAGTTAATGAGGAACAAAAAACCACCAAATTTCAGAAAATTTCAGATTGCTATAACTCTATAACCGTTTGGTCGATTATGCTCATAAACAAACTGAAATGTCGCGTTCTGGTGCACATCCTAACCTGAAAATTTCAAGCCGCTATCTCATTCCGTTCGCAAGTTATCGTGACAACAAAAATATTTTTTAATAATTTTTTTAAAATTTTCTAGCCATACGATTCGCACAAAATTTCACAAACGTGCTTAGGGTCATATTCTACAACTACCCACCAAGTTTCAATTTGATCGGATTCATATTGGTTGAAAACAAAATTATTACTCGGAAACCACTGGGCCGATTATGCCCATTAACGAACTTGTCCGTCGTATTGGGATGCGCCACCTACCCTGAAAATTTCAAGTCGCTAGCTCTTTTCGTTCTCAAGTTATCGTTGCAACGGCCGGCCGGCCGGCCGGACGGCCGGCCGGACAGAATCAAATTTGACCTCGAATTCTTCATTGGGGAGTCGAACTTAATCGTTTGAGACCATTTTTTTCAAAAAATTCGAAAGTTACAGACATTTGGGCAAAACTATAACGCGATGTTCCCCAGAACATACGCGCAATAAAAAGACAACTTTTTTGATAACTTTATTTATTATTTTGGTATTACCAAGTTATAAAAATAATTAGTCGAAGTATACAGGGTAATTCCAAATCAGACGTCAACCTTGGAGGAGGTGTTAGTATGGATAATTTGTTGTGGTTGGAGCCATTTTTATTGATGACCAAAAATCAACAGTTTCCGAGATATTTGAGTTCTGGTTCTGTTGAAAAAGAATTAGTATGATTTAAAAGGGGATGTAAGAAGCAAATAGAGAAAAATAACGAATTCAACATTTTTTTGTTGCAAATGAGCTCGAAATTTTATTAGAAAATGTATTCATAAATTATGTTCCACCATTCCATATAGGCAAGCACATTATTGAAAGGTTTTTTTTCTGGGTTTTCTCTCCCAAATTCTGAAAAATATCTCTAAAATAAAAATTAATTATTTTGTGATTTGCTTCTGCGTAAGAAACACAATATATTTGTCAGAAGCAATCAATTGAACAATGTTGCCTAACAAACAACAACGAAACAATATGAACGAAGAAACAACTATATCGTAACGTTTCGGAGTCTATATCAGACTCCTTCGTCAGAGGCTCAATGAAAATCTTTAGAATTATATTGTTGATAGTTATTGTGAAATTCTTGAATTATTGTGACAATTCTTGAATTTCACAATAACTATCAACAAAATAATTCTAAAGATTTTCATTAAGCGTCTGACGAAGGAGAATGATATAGACTCCAAAACGTTACGATATAGTTGTTTCTTCGTTGATGTTGTTTCGTTGTTGTTTGTTAGGCAACATTGTTCAATTGATTGCTTCTGAAAAATATCTTGTGTTTCTTACACAGAAGCAAATCACAAAATAAATAATTTTTATTTTATAGATATTTTTCACAGTTTGGGAGAGAAAACCCAGAAAAAAACCTTTCAATAATGAGTATACCTCCCACAGTATCCTTTAATGATTACTTAAGGCAAGCACATGCCGTCTTTCTGATATCTTCAGTTGATATTTTCCGACTGAAATTTACTCACGCTGTCTTTTGATACACATTCACTATTTTATATGCCGGACATTCAAAAGGTTGCTTATAAAAAATCTGCTGAAACGAAACTAGTTATGCAATCTAACGAAATCTTTTATAGAATGAAGAAGGAATTTGGCAAGTTTTTAAAATAATTATGGCATACAAAATTGTGAAATTCGAAAGTTGCAGACAAATTAATATTAGAAATTGAATTTTCATTTATTCATATACCACATTTCAAATCATACTAATTCTTTTTCAACCTCTTATACAGCATAGTTCACCCGAACTCCAAAAACTGTTGATTTTCGGTTATTAATAAATATGGATTAAACAACAGCTAATGAGACATACCAACTCCATCTCCAAGTTTCACGTCTTATTTGGAATCACCCTATGTAATCTATATAATAATCATTAAAGTGAATTCTCATGAATTCTCAGTCTTAACAAAGATAGATTATAACAACTTGTACGACAATTATGTATACCTACTTTTAACTCCTGGCCAAACGACCAGGATAATTCACGAACAGTCAAGTTTCGGCCCGGCCGAAAGTTTCGGCCATTTTTGGCCGAAACCGAAACTAAGGCTGAAACTAGATTTCTTGGCCGAAACTGGCCGAAACCGAAACGGAACTTTCGGTCGGTCACTACTTTTTACAGAGGTACTTTATCACACCTCTTATCTCAATTTCATCCATGTTAAATAGAATCGCGCATACCTTAATGGAAAACAGTTAATATTTAACATACACGAATTTATACGCTGATACCAATTTGCACACACTCAAGTCAAACAATAAGCTTGCCTCACACTCCTTTTTTTCGTGAACTATCCTCTTATACAACCCAGATATGTTAGAAATATTGGTATTCATCATGATGAGTAGATCATGAACTACTCTCAATATAAATCAAATTCTGGAGAGTTTGAACAGCTTAACTACTTTCGAAAAGGTGTCGTATTATTCCTCTTCCCTGCGAAGAAATCCTGTCTAATCCAAAGGAGCTTCCCTCCTGAAATCTCTCATGAAGAAAACTGAATAAGCCGATTACCACAATTTACATTTCCAGAATTTCCTGCGGGACCTTCTGAAAGAAGCCAAGAAAATCAATGACGTATCCGAGGATAAGCTCATCGAATACACGGACACAATGGTAAGAATGGAAGAGCATCGCGTCAATGGCCTGTGAAAATAACTTTTCCTTCCCTCCTTTTCAGCTCCAAGTGTTCGATGCGAATAAGGATGGACGGTTGCAGCTATCGGAAATGGCCAAGTAAGTGTAATTTCCTTCAGAAATGGGGAACATGTGGATTAGGGTAAATGAGTTGAACGTTGGTTCGACGGAAAAACGTATTTTCTCGACTTCTGGGATCTGACTTGGTGGGGTTTGGTTCTTTCATTCCAGATGGAACTTATTTATGGGTCAACATGCGAATGAATGCAATTGAACATCTTCTTGTGATATTTCTATGAAACAGATATGCCGCTGAAATCTCTTATGATATCAATCGTTTGAATTTCAAAAGGAAAAGGCTCCCAATTTTATAAAGCGCTTAACCTTTTTACGCGCTCGTACCAGATGGCTATCATTTCACCCAAATGTCTGAAATTTTTTAATTCTTATCCGAAAATGGTCTCAAAGAATTCCATTTTACTGATGAATAGTCCGTAAAGACGATACTTCTAGAATAAAAAAGCTTAGAGACTTAATATTTGCAGGGTAGTTTTTAAGTATGGCCGGATTCGTGAACGAACAAAATCCGCGAAATGTTTTCGGAGCGTACCTATATCAAATTTTATTTTTCGATTATTTACAAATCTACACATCGAGTTGAAAATTGGTATTCAAATGTCTAATATCGGCTCCAAGTTTTATGCAGAATTTAATGTCTCTAGAAGCAAAAAAAACTGATTTTAAAAATAAGTCCAGATGTCGGAAACTCTCCGCCAGAATTAGCTTGCAATTTTCCAATTTGAAATATATTCTAAATAAGCAGACATAAACTATCAATTCACACCACTTATTGGGTAGTAGGAGACGTTTCGTAAATATCCAACCAGGCTAAAAAATGGGTTCAAGCCCTGTGGACAGGAGCTTTCTGGCACTCTAGTTCAAACAGACAAATTATATCTCCGAAAGTATTGGTTTCTCAGAGTTGAGAATTATATCAATGTATTCTTATGATAGAACTGCATCATAAAGGAAATTCAATTCAAATAATAGTTTATTTATCAAGATTGAATGAGCAATCTGAGAATGAGAACTGCACCATGGAAGAAATCAAATTAAAATAGCTGAAATGAATCTGACTCTCTCTTATAGAACAAGATGACATGTACGAGTGTGAACACAGAGCATATGATAAAGCTTAGATAGAATAATTATAGCATTCTGTGAAAACATAGAAGTACGATTCATTATTGAAATTTCGAAAAATCATATCTCCGAAAGTATTAGCTCATTGGAGTTAAAAATTGATATCAATGGATTTTGATGGTGAAACAGCATCTTAAATAAAAATTGAATTTGAAATTTGTTGCTTAAAAAATATTTTTTTTTTTCGTTACTCCGAAACCATCTGGCCTATTTTGCCCAATAACGAACTCAACCGAGATATTCATCTCCCTAACCTACTCTGAAAATTTCAACAGCCTAGCTCATTCCGTTCGAGAGTTGTTGTTGAAATGTTTTTTTTATTTTCAAAATTTTTTTTTTGACACTTTGCGGTAATCTGGTCAATACAAATCTTCACATGCGTATAAAGGTCATGATTCTACAATTTGATGCTAAATTTCAGATAGATCGAGTGGTCGGTTTCGGAAATATTCATAAAAAATGTGTTTTACTAAATTCGGCCATAACTCCAAAACCGCTTGGTGGATTTCGCCCATTAACAAACCTGTCTGAGATATTTACGCTTTCGTTAGAGAGTTATCGTGCCTACAACGGGCCAGTCGGACCGGCCGGACAGAATCGATTTCAACCTCGGATTCTTGATCAGTGAGTCGAACCAAATCGTTTGAGACCATTTTCAGCCAAAAATTCGAAAATTACAGACATTTGGGCAAATTGATAGGCACTCAGTTCCGAGGAACTAGAGCGCCAAAAAGTATATTCATATTACTATGGACCGTTAAGGATACATAAATAAAATATCTAAGACACAAATTCACATATGAACTTTGGATTGTTATCTATGTATATCTAGGGGTATAATGTATCTTGCCTACTATCTTAGGTTAATAACCAGAACGCTGTATGCTAATAATTATATACAGGTTTATTCCTCCCATTTTCGAGTTATAGACAGAACCTTCCAAATTTCGAAAAATTAGAAATCCGAATCGAGGACAGAATAATTGAAGTACAATCGAAAGATTCACATAGATATCTCGGTGTAACGATAGACAAACACCTACGATGGAACATCCACATAAATGAAGTGACAAAAACACTAAGACCAATGCTATATAGGTTTCGATATATGAGAGATATACTAGGCATAGAGTATCTGATGATTCTTTATTATGCCTTCGTGGAGTCAAGATTGCAATATGGAATTCTTAGCTGGGGCGCAGCATTGCCAGTCCATTTGAAAAAACTGGAAATAGTTCAAAAAAAAATTCTGAAAATCATATTCAAAAAACCATTAACGCACCCATCGGATTCTCTGTTCACCGAGACAAAAATGTTGGATATTAGACAACTATATATGTATAATGCACTTATATTTTTGAGTAAGAATAAAAAATTCATGAAGAGGGTAAATCATCAATATGAGACGAGAATTAATTCAGAGCAGTTCCTCCGGTTGCAGAGAGTGAAAAAGTCCATTGGTCGGCGGTCACTTCTGTACCAAGCAAGAAAAATGTACAATGCACTGCCAGAAAATTATAAAGCAGATGTTCTGAAAGTCAACTCGAGGGGATTGATTAAGAGGAAGATCAAAGCGTACATTAAATCTATTGACAGGGCTAGTGTCCATTCTCTGGTCATACCCTCACTGGTATGAGATTGTGAATTCATACGGTTCGTCATGGATGTGGTCATAGACGGTTTCACCAGATGGATTTTTTTTTTCTTTTTTTTTTTTGGTTTGTTATTGTTGTTGGTTATAAGAATCTTCGATTGGTTTGTGATTTTTTGATCTTTGATATTGAAAGAAAAAATTAGGCCAACACTGTATTTGGATGGGGCACAATTCGAAAGGCCAAATGGGGAGAAAAGAGGCAGGCAACCCCATGCACAACCTAGCGGTTACTATGGGATCTCCTTGTTTGTTCCCATATTGAAAACTGAAATTTTTAATGTACAGTGATATATGTATGTCTATATGGCGAATAAACTCATTATTATTATTATTATTATTATTATATACAGAACTCTACAATCTTCAAATTATCACCGTCGTAATAAAAAAAATTGGTTCAAACACTGTGGAAAGAAGCTTTCTGGCGCTCTAGTTCAAACAGAAAAATTATATCTCCGGAAGTATTGGTTTCTCAGAGTAGAGAATTATATCAATGTATTCTTATGATAGAACTGTATCATAAAGGAAATTCAATTCAAATAATAGTTATCAAGATTGAATGAGCAATCTGAGAATGAGAACTGCACCATGGAAGAAATCAAATTAAAATAGCTGAAATGAATCTGACTCTCTCTTATAGAACAGGATGACATGTAGATAGAATAATTATAGCATTCTGTGAAAATATAGAAGTAAGATTCATTATTGAAATTTCGAAAAATCATATCTCCGAAAGTATAAGCTTATTGGAGTTAAAATCAGACAAATTATATCTCCGACAGTATTGGTTTCTCAGAGTTGGGAATAATATCAATGAATTCTTATGAAAGAACTTTATCTTAGCAGAAATTGAATTCAAACATCATAGAAGAATTTAAATTCAACAAGAGTGCCAAAAATTATCAATCCAAAACCAATAGACGAATTCTACCCAACAACGAACTCATCCGAGATATTCATTCCTCAATTCTATGATGAACGATAATATCTTTTCTCAAATCCACTCCAATACACCAATATTCCAGTTTTGTTTTTAGTGGAGATATTCTGAACTCAATATTATTAACTTACCATTACCATTCCCATCATCATATGGATTGACCATCGGCATGAAAATATCAACCAACAAAAAGTATGATATTATATTATATATCTCATATTTCTACTGGAATGAATGAATAAGACATCGTCATGTCTCAGGAAAATAAGATTATTATAACAATTCATAGAATACCCACAGAATAATTATATAATTCTGTAAAAACATATAAATACGATTTATATTGAAATTTTGAAAAATCATATCTCCGAAAGCATTAGCTTGTTAGAGTTAAAAATGATATGAATGGATTCTTATGGTAAAACTACATATTGAAAAAAATTTAATTTGGAATTTGTTATGTAAAAAAAAAATTTTTTTTGTTACTCCGAAACCGTCTGTCCGCTTTCGCCGAATAACGAACTTAACCGAGATATTCATCCCCCAAACCTACTCTGAAAATTTCAACTGTCTAGCTCATTCCGTTCGAGAGTAATCGTGCCTACGGCCGGCCGGACAGAATGAATTTCGACCACGGATTCTTGATCAGTGAGTCGAACCAAATCGTTTAAGACCATTTTCATCGAAAAATTCGAAAATTACAGACATTTGGGCAAATTGATAAGCACTCAGTTCCGAGGAACTAGGGCGCCAAAAACCGCATCAAAATCCTTCACGTAGTTTCAAAGATCTAAGCATACCTAGGGACAGACATACAGCGGGAAGCGACTTTGTTTTATACTATGTAAGGATACACGTCACACGTCAATTTCAAGTCACTGAGGATCACTCAAGGTTTCCACATCTTGTGATGTGGTGTTGAAGTTCGTAAGGATCTTTATAGGTGACACTTTTAAGATTTTCTATACAGTACTTCGCCACAATAGATTTAAGTTCCCTAGAGCTCCTTCGTTTATCATTTTGTAGTTAAGTTAAGGTGCTGATTGGAATTAATGGTACGTATCTGCCCTAAATCAAACTTTCCTCTTTTCGGGAGCACTGAGCAGTGAGGTGGCTATTACGGATCACGAGGGATATATTTGTTGATAGTTAAAATCGTGTGTCTATCAGTTAAGGTGATAGTTTGCATTTGCTTCAGATTGGGATAGGTGCCAGAAATACGTCGTATCGTTACACGTCGTCTGCTCCCTTCAAATTTTAACGACAAATGTACAGTATTATAACCAAACGGATGAAGTAAAAATTGTTTAAACAATTCAAAATTATGTCAACAAATTTAAAAAAACATAATTAGAGGCAAAAAAGTTTTAAATTGAATCTCAAAATTCACTTTCATTATCTTAACTACTGGAGTATATAATTTGAAGAAACATGTTATAATAATGTCAATTGTCAAGCAGTATATTAGTCCATTCACTTCAAGCGTTCTTCCGGAATAAATAAGAATGCAACAATAATATTCAGCATCAGACTAGAGTACGAGATAAGAGAGGTACGTTTTAGAGTCGATAGAAATTATGGACGTTATTGACATCTGGTGCGTATTGTTGTCACTCCCGAATTTATTCTTGGGAATTTGAAGTTCATACTTGCATACTTCATTTTGAACAGCTGGAAATAAATATGGTATCGAGCCCCGCATTATATTTCAGTGGTAAAACGCAATTAAGTTATACTCAATACTGTTGAAAAGAGCTGAAGTAACCATATTGGAGATAAGGGATAACGGAAGCAACCGACGCGATAAGAACTAAGACGAGCACCGAGCGATTAATATATCTCGAGTGATCATTCGATTATTGAAATTGAGAAGCTATAATATCGAATATTGAAATCATTTGATTAGGTATTCTAGGTATAACCCATTTCTATATTTCGAAACTAAGACGAGCACCGAGCGATTAATATATCTCGAGTGATCATTCGATTATTGAAATTGAGAAGCTATAATATCGAATATTGAAATCATTTGATTAGGTATTCTAGGTATAACCCATTTCTATATTTCGAAATATTTGTTATGTCTTCATTAATTGAACCAGCGCATTCGCCATTTTGCTATTTATTCCTTCGGGATCTGATCCCTGATCTTGATCACTTCAAATGAGAGTACTATTCCTAAGATGGTTCAAAAATACATTGACAAGAACTTTTTATCCTCAGAAGAGATCTGTATCTCTGAAACCTGAGCAGAATTGAATAAATCGTCCGAAATTTTTCGAATATAGGTTACAGATAGGTATGTTAAATACGTTCGATCGCCGAATATTTTACCCGGTCAAAACAATCCAGAAACGGATGCAACACTCAAATTCTAACCTGAATTATTCAGAACATGTAGGCGTGAGTCTGAATTTATGTAATCCTATCGCTTTCATGCGAGATAAATAACGAATTTTGATGGCGAACACGAAGGTATGGCACGAAAATATTGACGTCCCATGTTGCGAGATCAAAACCAGAATCCACAGCTGTGGAACTTTTCAATTTCCCAGCGGCACTGAATTAATCGCACTCAACATTCTGGCAAAAAGCTTAATTATAGAATAACTAGCTGACCCAGCGAACTCTGTTCCGCCTTAGAGGCAATAAATAAGCAGATTTTAGATTTTATTATACACCTTTGTCATAAAATATAGATAGTTTATATATATAATCATATATTTCTGCTTAACTGCGTCCAATTAATCATATATCAATTTGCAACATTCGAAGATAATCGACGCCGCTTCTGCGGTTGCATAAGGCCCCTATTCAAATACATTATGAGAATCTATCTGAGGTACCTATTAAGTTGATGTTTTGTTTGTGGTACAAATCACTTCAATCGCGTACAATTGTGCAATTAAAAAAAAACACCCTGTACAGTAATGATTTATTTTCAATGATGTATCCCTCTAAAATTTATTTTTCAACACAAATGAATGAAATTGTACGATTGTGGCATGGAAAACAGCAAGTTGCAATTGACGTTAAAAGAAGAACACCCTGTATGGAGATATCGGACGAATACATTATGAGAATCCATCCAAGGTACCTATTTAGTTAATGCTTTGTTTGTGACACAAATCACTTCAATCACGTACAATTGTGCCATGAGAAAAAGGACACCCTATATAGTAATGCTTAATTTTCAATGGTGTATGCCTCGAAAGTTTATTTTTAAACACACATGACTAAAATTGTACGATTATGGCAGGAAAAACAGCAAGTTTTAATTGACGTTAAAAGAAAAACACCCTGTATAACACAAAAAAGTATCCTATGTCCGTCTCCTGGTTCTAAGCTACCTCCCCACCAATTTTGACCCAAATCGGTATAGCCGTTCTTGAGTGATAAGTGGAGTAACTAACACGACTTTCTTTTATATACAGTATGGTGCAATTGAAAGGAATAAATTCGTTATTTCGTAAACCGGGACTTTAAGGAAAAATCCCGGAACCTGTCGATTTTTATTCTTAAACAGGCTCTTGTTAAGGAAACCATTTTATTTTTGACGTCATTTTATTTTTGACGTCATATTAAATAATAATAATAAAATTTTATTAATTGTTGAAAAAAATAAAAAAATCAATTTTTGTACATTATTGATATGGCTGAATAGGTATTTAAAAGACCTTTCAAATAATGTATTACAACACCCACCTTTCCATCTGAAAATTTTAGCGATGACGTCATCACGCTCACATAGATGACGTCAAAAATGAAAAGGTATCCTTATGAATAGCCCGTTTAAGAATAAAAATCGACGGGTTTCAGGATTTTTCCTTAAAGTTGCCGGTTTACGAAATAACGAATTAATTCCTTTCATTTGCACCATACTGTATATAGATTATTCATTATTTGCCGTCGACTACGAAAAACTATAATTGTGTTTCCAACGATATCGATGCTGATCGGACTTTTTCAGTTGCTGCATAGAACTGCACAGAAATTAAAACAGGAGGAGTCGTAAAAATTGTTCCTATTTCTTTCACTATTTATTACCATAGAGTTGAACATCATAAAACGAAATTGGAAGTTACCCAATTCTATGGCTATTGGCAACAAGGAAATTGATGAGAGGAGTTTCATGGATTCTAATATATTTTCAATATTCTGCATATCGGTTTCGAATTTTTAGCTGAAGATGGTCTAAAACGCTTTGGTTCGACTCTCTGATCAAGAAAATCGATTCTGTCTGTTAACACGATAACTCTCGAATGGAATGAGCTTGACAGTTGAAATTTTCAGAGTAGGTTTGGGAGATAAATATCTCGGTTAAGTTCGTTATTGGGCAAAATCGTCCAGATGGTTTCGGAGTAACAAAAAAATTTCTTTTTTAACTTGCAAATTTCAAATTCAATTCAAGATGCAGTTTCATCATAAGAATTCTTTGATATCATTTTCAACTCTGACGAGCACTAATACTTTTGGAGATGCAATTTTTCAAAATTTCAATATTAAATTGTAATTCTATGATTTCACAGAATGATGTAATCGAAAATTGACGTCCGTATCTGTATCTATGAATATATATATTAATATGAATGATCTGTGTCATCTTATGACGTCATAAAATAATATGTCATATTTATTTCTGGTTCTATTCAAAATTCGTTACTCACCTTCCTGTTTTAGAAGACAAAGTATGATTGAATGCAAAATGACCACTGGAATAACCTCAGGTATCGTAGAATTATGAGGATTATAGGATATTATAATTTTTGGGTGATAATATAGTAATTAATTCCTTTCATTTTGCAAGTGCACTTGGACATTATTATCCTCTTCCTCACTTCGAAACAGGTGCGACTACGTTTCCGGACATTCCCTTGAGAAGAGATATGAATTGCCAGTGGAAGAGGGATTAGCAGGTCTATGTAGATTTTTTGCAAGACTCATACGAAGGGCTGGTGGCAATAAACGACAACATTTTGTACCCCTGAACAGGCTAATCTCGACGTAAAATATTATCCAAGTAAAGCAGAAATTGAGAATATTGACAAATTTGGTCGCTATGTCTCTCACATATCCATGAGGTGCACACGGAAATACAGATAACTATAGGAAAAAAGTGGGATAGCCCTGCGGACAGGAGCTTTGGCGCACTGTTCAAATGGCCAGGAGTATCTTTTTTGTGTAAAAAACTTTAGCGGTTCAAATGTGCGTTTCAACACCGTACTCCTTTCAGTAGCGTACAAGTTGGGTAGAAAACACCCACTACTCTTTCAAAACCTTCACCTATTATCACTTAAAAAATTGGTTCAAGCCCTGTCGACAGGAGCTTTTTGGCGCTCTTGTTCAAACAGACAAATTATATCTCCGAAAGTATTGGTTTCTCAGAGTTGGGACTTATATCAATGGATTCTTATGATAGAACTGCATCATAAAAGAAATTAAATTAAGAAAAAAGTGTCGTTTAAGAAAAATGCTTCAAAAATCATCATTTAAAGAAAAGAGCAATCTGCAATGATTCAACCTTGTAGGGGGGGGGGGTGGTGAGTTGCAACTTACACTCGGTGCATAGGTTTCCCAACTCGAAATACCTAAAGAAAATATCATCGAAATGTCTAGAGCGAGGCTGGAGACAATCATCACAGATTGTTCATTTATTAATGATATTTGAGTAGGTAGAGGCTGACGAACAATTTATTTCAATATGTAGTTTTTTAAAAAAAAATTACTTTTACCTATCAAACCATTTTGGATAATTCCTGGAAGGGGCGGAAATAAATCCATTATTCCATACTTTTGACGCTCATAGTATAATCATGTTGTGCTCTTGAAGGCTTGCATGATCAGTTTTACGTGCTGTTGGATTCACTTTTTAAATTGGATATTATTTTACCCATTCTCTTGTACCATATAAAATATCCAATATATTCACCACAATTCTTGCATAGGAACAAGTGATCAACACAATTGTACATTTCGAATGAATATTACAATTTTATATTGTTCTCCATTTTTCAGATTACTGCCAGTAAAAGAAAATTTCCTTTGCAGACAGGTCTTCAAGGTATGTAAGGTACCAAATAAATTATCAATATTATTGAATATAAATAACCTTGAAAGTCTCAGACACGCAGATTATCGATTTTTCAAATTATTAATATAATTAAACGAACCATGAGGAACTCTTAAATTACACTTGAAACTTCTAACGAAAATGATCCTCGTTGATCGCACAAGAACTAAACAAACCTGAAATCTTTCAAAAACACAATAATTTCATCTCTTTCTTCTGTCTTTACTTTTGAGTCTTTGAATCGTGACTATGACATCAAAAAAGAATGAATATCTTTCTATTTTTGCATTGGACGTGATGCAAGTCTGCACGAATTAAATGAAAAACTGTCAATTTCCTCATCATGAATCATATACATAGCATTTTGATAAATCAAAAAGATCTGAGTATTCCGCCAATAAGGTAATGGGTTCGTAAATCTATACTTATACTCCATTCACTTTTATAAGGTATCCCGGTTGGCCATGAAAGTTTGACACATTTCACCGTGTATATTTTCAAAATGTTAGGTTATAGTCATTTTCATGTCAGATAACTATGCAACGTTGTCCTGTCTACCTAGAGGTCGTAGTAATTACGTATTTTTCACAATGTGAATTTACTTCGGAAAAATTATGAAGTTTAGGAGATATTATGTGCATTCAACAATTCCAAAGACCGAGCGACTATTGAAGGAAATATTTCCTCTGTTGTTACTAGAAATATTTTACGTATATAAACTGGTTGGAAGATTCAGTTTTGCTATTTCCTTATAAAGAAATCAAGAATCAAGTGTTGAAATTTTAATGAAACATTAAGAATAAAGTAGTCTGTTACTCTGTGACAGTCAATTTGAAAAAAGAATAAAAGTACCTGAATAACCCGGCAGGAAAACTTCTAAAGGAACAGACGTACCTATGGAATTCCCGACTTTTCGAAATTCTCAAGAAATAAGCCTACAGAAGAGATTGAAATACCTTGTTGCACAACTTGAAAAACACTAGTTTCATAATCTAGTATTACTACGAAACCCGAGTCACTGTTAAACTTTAATAAAATAGGAAACTAAGTAATGCCATTCGAGAGTTCAACATATCGTGAGACAGAATGAAGATTTCCTACTGCAGATTTGAGTTCTGTATAGCACTTCCTGATACTTTGTCTCTGATTCTTCAAAACTATTTTCAATTTGAAAGCAAAGAGTTCTTTGTTATTCGAAGATAATGGTCTGTGATAATATCTTGTCGAAGATGGAAGATAATATTGAGAGTAGAAATTGGCAACATCCCAGAGAGTTGTTTTGACATTGACGATATTTCAGTAGTGCCAACCTGCCTCAGTTTTAGTTACAAAAACGTGATAGACCTATATCATGGCCATCCAGTAGACTTCATAAAAGTGAATGGAGTATAAGCATAGCATAGAGCATAGAGTTCATAACTCGAATCAACGAACAGGAGATCTCATTGGTTTACCGAGATCAAGAACAGTGGCGTTTCAGGCATCTTGGCCTTCATTTATTATATCGGTACAAGCCATTTTTTAATTTTATCTCTTTTCGATTAAATCGTGGAAATGGGGGCATACGTTTTCACGATAAAATTCCAACGAAGTAGGAAGGATGGATTCCTTGTCCGCGTCCGCTATAAGAAGATGAACACTGCTTTATCGAGAGCTACAGAATACTGATTAAGGCCAAGAAGTCTGCATCGCGGCTGCTGTTGCTCTCGGCAAATCCTTGAAATATTCTGTTAGTTAAGTTCGAGTTCTGAACTGTATGCATAAGTATAGTATGTACGAACCCATTCCTCGAGACCATATTGGCAGAACTCAGATCTGGTTGACGATTGACCGAATTTTGTATATCACCCAATTAGAAAATCATGAAAATATAGAAGTACTATTCCAATTCAAATTGGTAAAATATGAACAGTTTTTCATTTTTAGGATGCCCTTTATTCAATATATGTCACCTCCCTTTTCTATTCTTGATAATCTGAATGTTGCATGGCTTAACTGTCTGACTTTGTGGCATTTTCATAGGAAGGAATAGAAGTAAGTACTTCAAACTGTATTGTACAATGTCTTTATTTTTGTGTTGTAATTCTGGGTATATTCGAGATAATTGCACGGATAGAACAGATGAAAAAAAAATACAATACAGCTGAAAAACATTACATAAAAATTGTGTATTTTTCATATAAATCATAATTCATTATCAATCCGTTATGAATCAATTGGAGAATGAGGATTTTCACAAAAAATTATTGACTACAACGTGTTTCAATATTCATCAGGTAGTTACTAAACAATATCAACCAGGTTCACACATGCATATGATATCGTATCATGAGGAGTTGAGTGAAATCTAAGGGTACTCACAATCCTAACTAATGAAAACTGTGTAAAGAAATTCAGTAGAAGTAAATCATTTACGTCCAATTGATTGAATATATCTTCAATATTTATTGTAACTATTGATTTCTAGAGCTTCTAGGGAATCTAACTTGTGTTTTCAACATGTAAATATCATAATTTTTATTGAAGGTTTCTTCCTACAAGAAGATCTAAATATCTGAATCTGGTAATTATTATTCAGTGCCTTATATATCGAAACTTGTTGTGGAAATAAATAACTCCATTCTCTGATGCATTCATCACAACTGCGAAAGATTTCAGGATGCATGTGATTCTTTTTTCAATAATGGAAGTAGTTTGTTATAAAACTTGTTCGAATGCAATACGCGGTACGAGTACCACTATTTTTTCAACTCCCTACGATATCTACATGAGGTTGAAAAAAGCAATCCCTGCCATAAATTATTCCATAACAGATAGTAGTAAAATTTGATAGGTGAACATCTTTTCCGAATGAAAATTCAATTATGGACAATTTCTATTCCTTTCATTTACTTCGTACCTTGGAGAAACCTCTCCGTTTTTTGACGAAGGAGTCCATATTGAAGAAATAAATGCCTATCAATATTTTTAAATTGCAGTAAATTTTGTGAACAATAGTTACAAATCACGACACTCACGGGGAGACAGGGTTTTTTTGCTGAGGTTTTTCCCTAAGCTCTTGTATCATTCGTCGAATTGTATGGTACCCCGTTACACCAACCTCTGCTAACACATATACAGCTCTCAGTCAAAAGAATATATATATATATACTTCGTAGGTTCAATCATTTCAGAGGAAATAATTAAATTGTAACATCACTTTTTGATCGGTTAATACCAGGACCCCTAGTTATCGATGACTCGGAATAATTTATGGAAAGGGTTGTTTGTTTCAACCCCATATAGATATCGTAGTGGGATGAAAAAAATGTGGTACTCGTATCACATATGGTATAGCACAACTTTTCAAAATCTATTTGTCTTAGTAATTTGGTTTGATAGATGAAAATTCAGAACTGAAAGATCAATAAATCCTTTCTAGGGTTAAAACTAAGTTAGGACCCCTAGTTATCGATGACTAGGAATAATTTATGGAAAGGGTTGTTTGTTTCAACCCCATATAGATATCGTAGTGGGATGAAAAAAATGTGGTACTCGTATCACATATGGTATAGCACAACTTTTCAAAATCTATTTGTCTTAGTAATTTGGTTTGATAGATGAAAATTCAGAACTGAAAGATCAATAAACCCTTTCTAGGGTTATAACTAAGTTAGGGATGTGAATTCGAAAAGGTTTTATACAAGAAACTAGTTCTATTTTTGGCTAAAAAATCACCTCCTGAAATCTTTCGCAGTTTTTCAACATCCTGTATATGTATATCATAATATCCAATAATTATCACAAGGTTATATATGGGAATAATAGGTTTGTGGCTTCAGGCCTGGCAAGTTAAACGAATCCTTTATGAATTGACGACGTTTCGATCCATTCAGACAATGAAATCCAATGAATGGAACATATTGCGTGGTCTACTATTCACATGATATCAATCTCTTATTGATATCAACAAATGCGGGGCTACGGTGGAATGTACGAGTCGGGCAGATTATCTATTTCGGATTTTTGTCATTAAATTACTACAACACTTCGTGATTCTACTTCAGTTTTCGAAATGATTGTATCATTTATTGAAATTTGCTCAGCCCTCAAGCCACACATCTATTTTTCCCATTTAACCAAAGGATATGAAGAAGATAATTATGGCATCAAAGTTGCATATGTTTTTGTGAACATACAAAAATGCGTTTTTCGATTCTCATAATGTCTGATTTTGATATGGTCGTTGACGTCACTTTGACGTTATATAAACGTAAATCTTATTATTTTTTTCTTCTGCAGATATGTTTAACTTCTACGGGAAAGTTCACAATCCAATGGATTCGTCTATTTATCCGTGTACACATTTTATACAATTTAAATTAACTCTGTTGGAACCACAAAATTGAAAAACATCAGCTGGTGTTAGGTGATAAAATTCTTTAAAATCTGATCATCATTTAGTTCCGCAAAGCTCCTGACACCACGTCAGATACTCTATAGTTTTTTTTTGTCAATTGCTTGATATTCTACCAATTCCTGTTCGTTGGCCATCTGTTCTACAAGGTGTTACAGTTAACAGACTATACGCCGTATTCACGAAGCATTCAAGCTCCGTTAAGTTCTAACTGAGGTCCTCAGTTAAGGATAAATTTGAATCACAAACTCAGTTTACGTGAAAATTAAAGTGAAACAGGCCTGTTTCATCACCGTTAAATACGTTAACTGAGGTTGCGATTCGAATTTATCCTTAACTGAGGACCTCAGTTAGGACTTAGCTGAGATTGAATGCTTTGTGAATACTGCGGTATATCCTTTCCATCAAGCAGTTGCGAAAGATCGCAATTGGAATATTATTGTTTTTTTGAGAACTCCTGCACAACAACCTGTAACATCTTCTATGCATCTGCTGTAGGAACTCGACTTAACAGTTGGTCGTAGCGGGCATTGTTATACTTAGTAATACCACGTTCAGCGACTTTTGGATGTGTATCTATACAGTGTGGAAAAGCCAAATTGAATAAATTCGTTATCTTAGTTACTGTACATATTTATGGAAAATCCCGAAACACATCGAATTCAGATTTTAAATTGTCATTCTTCTTCGTAAAAATGCAAACCATACCTTCAACCCCCCTCGAAAGACAAGTACAACCCCCAATTTTTCAAATATAGGAAGTATGGGCTTATATATAGTATATTGTATATTGTTGTAGGGGGCAACGTTGCACTGTGACCTTAAGGTCTATGGTGCCCCCCCGTCAGAGCTGTTGATGTCATTACCATCTACAGCTCGCCGTCCAGTTCCAGAGTTCTGAAGAACTCCAGTATCAGGGATGGCTTCAAGAAGGCTACGTCTTCGCTCCTGCAGATTTCTTGCCCAAAGCATTCCTTTCGTTGGTTTGAGATATCGAGGCATTCCGTTTTCAGGGGATCAGGAGTTTCATCCTCCACCCAACAGAATCTGCACTCGTCAGTTTCTGCTAGCCCTAATCTCATCATATGCTTTCTGAGTATGGGCTTATGATACATCGTTGAATTTGAAGAAAATCCACATAAATCGAGTAGAGATGCCTCCACAACTTTCAATATCAGCCATACATTGATTACACCGGTCAACAAAAAAAATATTTTTTTTAGGGTTTCCGTTCTCATGCTTGAATTCTGATTCTAGACATTGAAAAACACTTAAATATTAATTTTTGGTTCTTCAAGTTTGCTTTGGGCTGATCTACGTTGATAAGTATATTTTAATTTATTTCATAAACCAAAGATGGCAGCACTTTGATTAACCCGAAAGTAAACTGTATTATTATTTGTAAGAGGCACAGTAGTGAATGTTAACCTGTTTATTGCAGCTGTATGTAACAACAATATTAGTGTATTACTCAGTTGAAAAATGGCATCAAGTCAGTGTCAAAATGATGTTGATTCATTCTGTTTTATTTGCGGTGAATTTATTAAAGTTAGAAGTAAAAAATTTGCTTTATCAACAAATTTGAAACTTTGCGAAGCTTCTCTATGCTCGTGAAAAACGAGCCTGGGAAAGTTTTGAAGCAGTAGTTGGTGGTTTTCTGGGGAATCATCGAGCTAGTAACTATGCAGAATTGGTTGAAAAAATGCTTAAAAGCTTCAAAATTATGGGCTGCAAAATGTCTCATAAACTTCATATGCTACATTCTCATCTGGAAGAATTTAAAGACAACATGGGGGCCTACTCCGAGAAGCAAGGAGAACGTTTTCACCAAGATGTGATGGACTTTGAACGTCGATATCAAGGGCAGTACAACGAGAATATGATGGGAGATTACATTTGGGGTTCAATACGAGAGAGCTCATATGAACATAAAAGAAATACAAAAAATATTCACTTTTAGACAGTAATTTCTTGTTATTTTACATCTATATATTATTGTTTATCACACATCTTGAATAAAAACGACTCTTGTATCTAAAAAAAAGTTATCTAATTATAATCTATAGTGAAATTGTAGAAAAAATATAAAAATCAGTAATTTCTGCCGAAAAATCGAAAAATTGCTTTAATTTCTACAAAAGCAAAGTTTCCCTTATTTTTGTCATAGGAGAAACTAAAATTTAACATGTAGATGTCAGATCGTGTTGACCGGTGTTATATACATATTAAAACAAAATAACATGCATCTCTATAAAATGATATCTACCCAGGAGCTCTTGGAAGACGATTTTGATAGGAGAACTTATTTTTGTGATCAAATGATGGACATGTTGAATGACAATATTATCCAATTAGTAGACGTTTTTTTTTAATGAGTGCACTTGTTCATTCAACGGTCATGCTAGTCGTCAAAATTGCCGCTACTGGTCTACCGAAAATCCTCACTGCATGAGAAAGGAACACACGCAATTCCCGCAAAAGTTTAATGTTTTGGCAGGAAATATTCGAATCCATATTATAGGCCCCTTTTTCATTGAGGATAATTCGAATGGCGATAATTATTTTGCATTACTTCAACTTTGGTAAATTTATATCCTGATCAAGGAAAACCCTAAGTTTCACGGAATACGATATGGTTTCAACATGATGGCGCACCACCACATTACCAACGAAATGTTCGGCAATACCTCGACGCTATATTTCTAAATCGGGGATAGGAAGGTGAGGAAAGATCGAATTGCCAGCGCGATCTCCTGATCTTAACCCATTAGATTTCTTTTTATGGGGATATTTGGAAAGCATTGTTTCAAAACTCAACCCCTTGATTTGAATGACCTAAAAGATCGAATAACGTTTGCGATTAGGTCGATCACTCCTGAGATGTTGAATAATGTTGGGAGAAATTTGTATTTGAGGTTAGGATGTTGCCAAGGCGTTCGTGATGAATCTACTTCATTAACATTCATAATATTTTTGCTACATTTTGTATTACATTTTACTTTTTGATATGATACCAAATTTCGCTAGTCACTTGATTTTATTTTTCTCTAATTTGATTTTTGCAATAAACATAAAAGTGATAAAATTTCTAAATAAAGAATGACGAGACCTTTCAAACGATGTATCACAAGCCCATATTTCCTATTTGGAAAATTGGAGGTTGTACCTGTTTTCGAAGAGGGTGGAAGGTAGGGTTCGCATTTTTACGATTAATAATGATAATTCAAAATTTAAATTTGAAAGTTTTAATTTTCCATGGATATGTACAGTAACCAAGATAATGAATTTATTCCATTCGGCTCTTCCACACTCTATAGGGTGAAGAGCTGGTAACACAAAGACATTATAAATTTGATAATCATTTGGGCCTCAACTGATAAACCGCCGTATTCACAAAGCATTCAATCTCCGCTAAGTCCTAACTGAGGTCCTCAGTTAAGGATAAATTGGGGATAATAAGACACAATAAGGGATAAAGGTGTTAAAACAGGCCTGTTTCACCACCGTTACATACGTTAACTGAGGTTGCGATTCTTATTTATCCTTAACTGAGGACCTCAGTTAAGACTTAACGGAGATTCAAACACTTAACAATGCTTTGTGAATACGGCGGATTGCCTTTCAAAAATATTGACAATGGGCAATATAACAATACGACATACTGAATCGAATACGAAAAAGCTTTTAGCAGAGATAGTACTGAAAATCCTCATCAAGAACAAACATACACTCGGATACGCATGTTCTATATGACATGAAAATACTCTCAGAACAACAAAATTCACTTTATCATCACATGTGAGGAATTTTGAGGGATTGTACTGTACTGATTGGGTACAAAGAAGTCCTAATCAAGCTGTTGTTCCTCGCACAAGTCTCGTTATTCAACTGTCACACTTCGTACAACGTTATATCGCATTGAATCTAGTGGCTTCTCTTATGACACCGCATCGCATGGTAGTAATTTTAATTCAGAGCACTTTCGAACATGCTGCAGAAACAATAAAACATCAACAAAAACATCAATCACCATCACAGAGCAGGGCTAGCGTCCATCACTCTAATTAACTTCATTCTTCTTTAGGGTGCCACAAAATTAACGAAAGAGGACATCGAAAGGGTCTTCGCGCTGTACGATAGGGTGAGTGTCTACGTTCATAATTATTTGCCCTTGTTCTAATGAAATTTGACCATGATTAATTTCTACAGGATAACAACGGAACCATAGAAAATGAGGAGTTAAGAGGATTCCTTAAGGATCTGCTGGAGCTTGTCAAGAAGGTAAAATTAAAATTCTGAATTTTCTTTAATGATGATACTTTAGATCAATCTAATATTCACAAAACAAGTCGGAAAAGCACTGTGGCCAGGAGCTTCGGCGACTCAGATAATACATTCACTGTTGTGTCTTTTGTAGCGTAAGAACCAATTCAAATATATACATTCACTGTTGGTTCTAATATGAACAGTGCTCTGCCTACGGTAGCGTAAGGCCGCATTTGAATACAAACATACACTGTTAGTTCGAAAATGAACAGTGCTGTGATTGTGGTGTCGCAAGATCTCTGTTGAAATACATACTTCTACTGTTGGACCAAAAATAAACAGTGCTGTGTCTGTGGTGGCGTATGGAACCATTCGAATACGTTCATTTACTGTTGGGTCGAAAATATACGGTGCTTTGTTTGTGGTAGCGTAAGGACACAAATCTGTTCAATCATACAATTGTTCCATGAGATAAAAAACACTCTGTATAGTAGTGGCTTATTTGCAATAGTGTTTTCCGATAGTGATTTCTATGAAACAAATCAGTGCAATCGTATGGTTGTGCCATAAGAAACAATGACTTGACAACTCACAAAAAACATTCTGTACAGCGGTAATTTCAGTATCTAATAATATACGAAAATACTAACTTTTCACGTAAAATAAGAAAAATTCGGCCTAAATTCAATCGATAACCGTTTTCTCGGAGTTATTATTTCAATAGAAATGAAAAAAAAAAGAAAAAGAGCAATTTTGGCTCCGGGACTCGATCCCGGTACCTTCTGTCTATGACTTCTAATATCAGCCCGACGTTACAACCAACTCATATTTGCTGGGTCCGCACGGATCTTCGGTGAAAGGTGGATTATGAACGAATTTTATTACTGATCTTTGCTAACTTGTTTCCTAATTTCTAATTTCAATTTTTGTGATTATTATGTATTTACCTAATATCTTCCACAATATCCATCCGATCGAGTTCAATTCATTAGATTAAATCCAATATACACAATTTTACGCATTTCGGGCCAGTATGGAGTTTATATGTCGATTTCAAATAAATTTCACAAATGTAACCTTCATTCAGTAAACTACAATACATGTCACTTCTGGGTCTCTGATCTGAAAATAGCTCCTGACTTAACGCCAGTGCTTTTTTTTCAATATTGTTATTGGCTGGTATATTAAAATAATATTTTATTTTATATATCTGCTGGTCATGTTAATATCAGCTTCAGCTGTATCTTCGCAATTCCGTCAAGAATTCTTCATAATTATGTTTATTGTGTTATAGTAGTATGTTCACCAATATTACTATTATCGTCAATTGAATTCACTCATGCAACAATTTCTGTAATCATACTTCCACAGGACTACGATGCACAAGATCTTCTAGACTTCGAGGAGACCATCCTCCGCGGCGTAGATTACAACAAAGACGGAAAAATCAACAAGAAAGAACTGACCATGATCCTCTTGGCCATCGCAAAACACAATCAAGAAGAGGATACTGCTGCATAGAAATCACTGAAAAAAATTAACCACCTGAGTTAAGGAAAATGTTGCCAATAATTAACTGAAGAAATACACACATTGTTTTGAGATGTTTAGAGTTTAGAGAGAAATTATGATATCATGTTGCTGTAGATTGTTCCAAGACACCAATTTATCTAGATATAAGGATCTGAGTGTAGTGCTTTCGTTGTTACATATCAAGAGTATCATTTTTTCTCATAAAAGTTCGTCTTGTACTGAATTTCTATTTTTATACGAAAATATATGTTCAAGAATTGCGTTCAATGAAACATCTCAGCGAATAATTAGTGAATTTTATGAATACGTTTAGTGAAACCATTCTTCATGTAAAATTAAATTTACAACATTTAATTCTTTTTGTATATTTACTCTGAATAGTTTCATAATTATTTCATGCATTTTCTATATATTTTTTTCGAATTTATTCTATAATACGCAAATTTCACATATGTTTGTAATCTCTTCTTCGATCAGTAGAAAGATTTACAAGCAAAAACTTCGATGCATTCATTTATGCACGCTTCTGAACTATCTGCACAATCATAAATATCGTAGAAATGAATATTTGAAACCTATTTATATATCTATAGATTTTATCGTGAAACTTCGAAATTGTGATAATTTTGCACAGTTATTTTGACTAGATTGGTTGACATTTTGATGTCGAAGAAATTAATTTTATGCAAAAATTTTGAATTTCGATCAGCTCATGCCTGTAATTTGAAGAGCAACTTTCGGACGAAAGTATATAAAGCTCATACAATTAAATTAAAACTATTCAATTTTTAATTATTTAAAAGCCATTATTCGAATAAATATGCAGGTATATTAACGTATTAATAGCATAGCTGATCCTTTCCTCTCTTAGCTTTAATTGTTGTTCAACATCATGTCTACAAATCTAGACATGATTAACTGTAATGAACTTTGTACTGAGAAATATCATGCATTGTTTGTAAACTGTATGTACTCAATAACTTGCATAACATTTCCTAAATGTTCTAATATTAAAATAACGTATCTGTCCTTATATGTGCATTATCACTACTTATAAAAAGACAATATCATAATATTTATCGATGGCAAATCATGGGACTATCTTGTAGGCTATCCAAAGTTTATCATGTATTATTTTTGTAATTAAGTTTGGCTGATTTTGCCTCTGAAAGGGTTAATAATGATAAATTCGTATGTTAGATGGATATACCGAATAGTAATCTTCAAATCAGATTGAGTTAACTATCAATGACTTTCTCAGATTAGCTTGTACTTCTGTTAATTTCATTCATGCACTACTACTCATTGAAAAGTACATATAATGTAATTGAGTTTATACATTCAATAAATACTTCTTCCCTTTAATTTTTCACTATTTAGTTCCCATATTATGAACCCGATACATGCATGGTGTATTTTCAAAGTTGGGACTTTCAGTATTATATTTTTGTATGGCACCATGGAATCACAGTAGGTACCTACACGTTTTCATCAGAATATATTAGACCAGGGATGTCCAACAGGCGGCCCGCGGGCCGCATCCGGCCCGCGGTGCTATTAGTTGTGGCCCGCGTATAGTTTTACATTTACAAAAATCACATTTTAAAAAATATTGTATCTATGAAACAATGTTGTGACAAAATTTATATTTTATGCAATATCATTGTGTTTACATTGCAAAGTGCAGTTCCGCGTGCCGCAGACGTGTAAACAATCTTCCACCACAACGAATACGAGAACCGAACTGCCACTTGCAGTTGCAGTAGTACACTGCCCCGCCGCCAACTGTCGGTTGCGTCGTCATCGCGCCATTGTGCTGCCAACGCGTAGTCTGTCAGGTCGCTTTGTTAATTAATTCATTCTTTGTGTTGATTTCTTAAACTTATATGCATAATGAGTGAAAAATCAGTAAAACGTAAAATTGACAGTGAGAACAGAAGTTACAAAGAAAGCTGGGAGAGTGACTACTTGATTTCTAACAATATTGGAAAGTTACAGTGTTTAGTGTGCATGAATGTTATCTCTGTGCCTAAAGAATATAATGTAAGAAGACATTACACAACACTGCACGAAAAGAAATATGCTACGTACACAGATGAAAGTCGGGGTGCGCTAGTTGCAGATTTAAAGAAAAAGCTTAAACGACAAACTGGTATGTTTGGTAAAATATTACACTCTCAAAAGCATTCATTGCATGCATCTTATGCCGTGTCGCTTGAGCTGGCAAAAGCAAAAAAACCTTTCACTGATGGCAATTTAGTTAAGAAATGTGCCGTTGAAATGGCCAAAGCTTTTGATAATTCTAAAATGGCGGAGAATTTTGAATCAGTGCCACTTTCTCATCAAACAATACAAAGAAGGGTTGTTGCTATGGGTGAGCAAGTAGAAAATTCTATGCTTAGCCTAGTTAAGAAAAGTTCATATTTCTCACTTTGTCTGGATGAAAGTACTGATCAATCAGATGTTAGTCAGCTGTTGATTTTTGTGCGCACTACTTTTGATGATTTTACCAGTAAAGAGGAGCTATTTGATATTTGTCCTCTCCATGGGACTACAAAAGGAAAAGATATTTATGAGGCTCTGAAGAAAACAGTTGACAGAATTGGAGGCTTTAACAAATGTTCAGCCATAGCAACAGATGGGGCCCCGTCAATGACAGGTACAAAAAGTGGATTAGTGGGCCTGCTCCGAGAGAATGGTGTTACTTGTCCGACAATTCATTGTATTATACATCAGGGAGCTTTATGTGGAAAATCAATCAAGCAGGATCAAGTTTTTAAAACTGTCATTAAAATTATAAATATGATCAGAGGTGGAAATCGCTCCCTTTTACACAGGCAACTTAGGCAGTTTTTAATGGAAACAGAGGCTGAGTATGGAGACTTGCTAATGTATAACCACGTAAGGTGGTTGAGTGCAGGAAAGTGTATGGAACGATTCTTTACCATAAGAAAGGAGATTCCCGCATTCCTCAGTGAATACGTTTCATCTGACACAACTGAACTGGAAGAGAAGTTTCAGGATCCAGAATTCTTAAGGCAGTTAGCCTTTTTAACAGATCTGACCAATCACCTCAACAGTTTAAATTTGAGTCTTCAGGGAAGAAACCAGACGATTTCAGATTTGATCGGATTAATAAACGGATTCCGGAATAAGTTGAATGTGTTCAAACATGCTTTGGAAAAGAACAACCTGGCACACTTCCCTAACTGCCTACAATTAGCTGAAGAATTTAATAATGAGATAAATATCGACTTTTCATGCTGCAGCGAACAAATCCAACATGTTATTGATGAATTCAATGCACGATTTCAAGAGATTGAAAGTCTCAAAAGTAGTGTACTGCTTTACAATAATCCTCTTGTAGCTACAATTGAAGATCAACCACCTAAATTACAGCTTGAGTTATGTGATCTTCAAGCTGATATGTTCCTGATCACCAGACAAGAAAAAGGACCTGAATTTTTCAAACTGCTGTCTAAGGAGAAATTCCCAAACCTGCGAGATTTTGGACTCAAAATGACGTCAATGTTTGGAAGCACATATACATGTGAAAGTGCCTTTTCCTCCATGAAATTCATCAAAAACCACAACAGAAGCAACCTTACCGATCTTTCCTTACGTCATCTGATGAGACTGTCTACAACTGAACTGGCAGTAGACATTTCTTCATTGGTGGATGAAGCCGATCGGCCACAGTCTTCACATTAGTATGTGCTACGACACATCTTTTTGATAATGCAATGTTTGTCTTAATTCTTAAAATAAAAAAACAAAAAAAAACTCTATATCTAACTCTGTAAATTTAAAATATGTAGTTGTTGAGCAATAAAATTAATAATACTACTTATGTTTAATTTATTTTTGTACATCACATTATTTTGTGTTTCTTCATTAAGACTGTGATATGGCCCGCGACCACACTACAGGTTTTAGTTTTGGCCCTTGAGGACTTGCAAGTTGGACACCTCTGTATTAGACTAATGGGTATATGGGTGATTCCACTCTAACTGTGATATTTGGTGCACTTGTTCCTCGGAACAGAGTACTTATCAATTTGCCCTAATGTCTGTAATGTTCGGATTTTTGGCTTAAAATGGTCTCAAACGTTTTGGTTCGACTAACTGATGAAGAACCTGTGGTCAAAATCAATTCTGTCCGTCCGGCCGTCCATTAACACGATATCTCTCGAACGGAATGAGCTATACAGTTGATATTTTCAGGGTAGGTTTGGGAAAGGAATATCTCGGTTGAGTTCGTGATAGGACAAAATTGACGCACAGAAGCCAAATTGAAAAAAAAATTACGGCACGCGGTCTTCCCAAGCAGTCACCCATCCGAATATTAACCATGCCCGACGCTGCTTGGCTTCAGTGTTCGAACGGTATTTAGCATACTCTGCAATTATATTTATGATGCAGTTCTATTTATGCAAGATTGCAAAATGTTCCTATCACATCCGAAAATGTCAAACAAAAATGTATTCGAGAATTCATAAGAATATCGTTATTATGTCCGAAATTAGTATCCCACAATTTGAAATTAATTTCTAGGACATGTACATGCCATCTCAAGATACATTATCATACGAGATATGATGATGTGGTTTTGACAGTACTGTGCTAATTTCATATGGAATGAAAAATGCCGAACACAGACATTTGATATATCTCCTAGTTTCATAGCTACAGGGTAAAAATTAAAGCTCTGGCTCGGAACATATTGCTTCTCAATTTGCTCAAATGTGTGTAATTTTCGAATTTTTAGCTGAAAATGGTCTCAAACGTTGTGGTTTGACTCACTGATCAAGAATTCGTGGTCAAAATCGAATCTGTTGGGCCGTTAACACGATAACTCTCGAACGGAATGAGCAAGACAGAGTAAGTTTGAGAGATGAATATCTCGGTTGAGTTCATTATTGGGTAAAATCCGCCGCCTGGTGGTTTCGGAGTAAGGAAAAACAATTTTTTTTTACACTACAAATTTTAAATTCAATTTTTGGCCGTATGTTCTGGGGAACATCGCGTTATCATTTTGCCCAAATGTCTGTAATTTTCGATTTTTTGCCAAAAATGGTCTCAAACGAGAAGGTTCAACTCACCGATGAAGAATTCGTGGTCAAATTTCATTCTGTGTGGCCGTTGCCATGATAATCTGAGAACGGAAAGAGATAGTGACTTGAAATTTTCAGGGTAGGTCCCAAAACGACGGACAAGTTCGTTAATGGGCATAATCGGTCCACCGGTTTCCGAGTAATAATTTTGTCATCAATCAACACAGATCCGATCGAAACTTGGTAGCAAGTTGTAGAATACAAATACAAAGTCGTTTGTGATATTTTGTTAGAATATTTATATATATTAGCTGGAATATTTAGTGAGATAGTAATTCACCGTGAGTCAATTCCTTCATGGTTGGTAGAGGGCAGAACTGTACTGATACCGAAATCAGGTGATCTAGGACAGCCAAGGAACAACCGCCCAATTACGTGTCTGAATACGTTGTATAAAATTCTCACGAGTGTTCTTCAACATCGGACCGCTTATACTGGATGGGTGAGATACAGGCGAGGCGTATTTCAAGGAGACTCACTAAGCCCGTTATTGTTCTGCATAACACTTCTAACATTAACAACTGAGTTGAGGGCAAGCAGAATAGGGTACAAGGCCGGGCCACCAGGCAGAAGAGAACATCTGATCTCACATCTCCTCTACATGGACGACTTGAAACTGTACGCCTCTTCCAAGGCAGCATTCGGGCTAGACAAGTGTGCTGTTTTACATCTAAGCAGAGGAAGAACTGAAGAAACAGGAGAAGACATCGACCTAGAAGGGGGAATAAGCATTCGGCACCTCGAAGGGGAAGAAACATACAAATTCCTTGGGATGAAAGAACGCGGTGCACTGGAGACAACCCAAATCAAGGATGCCTTAATAACTAGCTACAAAAAAAGGATCCGTGATATATGGAAATCAAAGCTGTCCGGGAAAAATAGAATTTCTGCCCTTAGAGCTTATGAGGGGTCTCCTTGTGGAAGACCCAGGAGGATCAGTATAATAATAATAATATAATAATATAATAACAGCTCGGCAATACCGATAATCACCTAATCATTCGGGATAGTTAACTGGACAGTGAATGAAATTCTCGAGCTAGACAGAACCACTCGTAACGTGATGAACATCAATCGTAGCCTGCATCCCAACTGCTCGAATCAAAGGATATACTTTCCACGAACGCAGGGAGGCAGAGGTTTGCAAAGTTTGGAATACCAACAACATCAACAAACGTTGGAAATGTCAATAAGGATATTGGGAAGTGAAGACCCGCTTCTGTAAATGGTGGCTCTGCATGAAATCAGGAATCAAGGAGCTTTCCTATTTAGGGCTGGTCAGAGAGCTTTGGAGAAGCTCTGTATAACCGGCACATCCATCGATCATGAGCTAGCAGGAACACCTATCTCACCAACAGATCAAAGAAGAGTTAGCAGAGAGATAAGACAGGCACAACTGAAGAAACTAGTCGAAGATCACATGAGTAAACACCTGCACTCCATATACTTCAGGAGTTCGTAGGATCAGGGCCTGTCAGAAGAATTATCCGTCGCCTTTTTGAAGTCCGCTGGACTCAAGTCGGAAACGGAGGGATTTGTTATGGCTTGTCAAGATGGGGTTATAAATACCAGATGGTATAAAATGAACATCATGAAAGTGGACACCCCCACAACGTGCAGAGCATACCACAACCAGCAAGAAACTATTATGCACATTCTGTCTGCTTGCAAAGTCCATGCTCCATCAGGATATGTGGAGAGACACAATGCGACACTCCGAATTCTCTACTTCCATCTGAGAGAGGTTTATGGTATAGGCAACCAGCCAGTACTACCATATGTGCCTCTGGAGATTGAAGCAGTTGTTGAAAATAGCAGGGCTCGCATCTACTGGAACTATGCGATTCCAACAACTCGGCAGATCCATTCCATAAAGCCAGATATACTTCTGCTGGACAAAGAACTCAATGAATTGTATGTTGTTGAATTTTTCTCCCACGCAGAAAATAATGTGCTGATGAAAGAAGAACAGGAGATGGATAAATACAAGGATTTAATGTTTGAACTTGGGATCCTGTATCCAAGACATGAGGTTAGGATGGTCATACTAATCATAGGATGTCTTGGCGGAATGAGAGCAAACTACGTGACCGAATTGAAGATTATTCTGGCCTCCAAATCTCAGACCGAGGAAGAATGCTCACAGAATGCAGAAAGCGGTATTGCTCGGATCACTTCGAGTCATCAGGTCTCATCAACTATGAAGGCCGCTTGCAGCTCATCTCTTTTGTTAAGAGACGCTGTAATGGCAGGACGTGAACTACTCGAAGGAACGCGCAAGAGGTTTTTTAGTGAGTAATTATCCCAGGTAACAGAGACCTCGCATAGAGATCTCTGAGAGGTTACAATGTGGATGAAAATGCGAGCTCACAATGTGAGATCCTTAAGATATCACACAGATAACCAGAATAAGACATTACTATTGCGAGCTCCTAAATATATCACACAGATAACCAGAATAAGATATTCCTGTTGCGAGCTCCTAAAGATATCCCACAGATAACCAGACTAAGACATTCCTGTTGCGAGCTCCTTAAGTCATCGCAAGTATAACAAGAATAAGATATTCCTAATGCGGAGATCCTCAAGATATCACATATGTAACCAGAATAAGACATTACTATTGTGATCTCCTTAAGATATCACACAGATAGCCAGAATAAGATATTCCTATTGCGAGCTCCTTAAGATATCACACAGATAGCCAGAATAAGATATTCCTATTGCGAGCTCTCAAAGATATCCCACAGATAACCAGAATAAGATATTCCTGTAGCGAGATCCTCAAGTTATCACATATGTAACCAGAATAAGACATTCCCATTGCGAGCTCCTAAAGATGTCACACATACAGGGTGTCCCAAAAATACCACGCGAAAGTGACACTGGAGATAGATTGGCATTAGGTCTATCAGATAGCATCAACATGACCTCAGTAAAAGTCCGCTGGTTTTCGAGATATCACCACTGTTGCGTCCCATGACTTCACATGTTGGGAAGCGCTCATTTGTATTTCTAAACAAAGCAGCTCGCTTGTAAAACTTAAATGTTTTGGGTTAACTGGTTTATTTTTGCATGGGTGGTCTCACCACTCTCACCCTTGAAATTAATATTTTCCACGGAAAGATAATTGCAAGTAAAATATCTTGTAATACTTCAACCCTTGTAGAAGTATTTATGACCTATTTCCTGTGAAATATTGATAAAATGCATACAACAACTAACACATTGCCAGAGCTGTGAGTCCTTTGTCTTACAAAAATCTAGAATTTTCCGATTAGATCGCCACGGCTTTGGCTATTCTCTAAATCGAGGGCGTAGATTCCGAAACTGTAATTAGTTTTTCCGTATCTCGATTAATTTTGGTAATATGGCGAAAAATCCGAATGATTAGTCTATTTTCCGGAGGTAGAGGCAGAAATTGCGACTTTCTTCGTCATTGCTCCGTAACTAATCGAGATACGGAAAATCTAATTACAGATTCGTGATCTGCGTACCCGATTTAGTGAACAACCAAAGCCGCGTCGACCTAATCGTGCCGACCCAAAATATTTTTTTCATGGTATATCGATACGGGGCTCGTGTCTAATTAAATCGAGGTCGCTGATCACGAATATGTAATTAGTTTTTCTCTAAGTGGCGTACTTTGGGAAAATTTTCACTTAAAGTGAAAAAATTGACGAAAATAGGTCAATTTTGGAACTTTCCGCCGCCCAAAAAAATCGGAGTAGGGTGTTGCTGATTTTTTACGTCATATTTGGATCCTTTATCTATCGAACCATCCGAACAATAAATGTCCAGGTCGTACGCTTCGGAAATTATGATTTTTTTTCCCGAGGGTCTATTTTTCGGAAAATTCTTTCCGCGATATTTCCTCGGAAAATTTTTGTAATAAATATCTGATGGTAGATTCGGAATCTACGGCCCCGAATCTATAAGAATAAGTACCCGTTTCATAGTTTTGCGTCAAAAAATTTTTCTCGAAAAATTGGATTTTTTTAAGGCTAATGTATTAAAAAATTGCCAAAATTCGACCGGTCTCCGATTTCGATGCAAATTACGTCATTTACTAATTCGGGACCGTAGATTACGAATATATGATCGGATTTTTCATTAGAGAATTTTCCGCGGAAATACCGCGAAATGAATTTTCCGAAAAACAGACCCTTGGGAAAAAAATCATAATTTCCGAATAGTACGGCCTGGACCTTTTCTGTTTGGATTATTCAGTAGATAAAGGATCCATATATGAGGGCAAAAATCAACAACACCTTCCTCCGATTTTTTTGGGCGGTGTGAACTTCCAAAATTGACCTATTTTCGTCCATTTTTTCACTCTAAGTGAAAATTTTCCCAAAGTACGCCACTTAGGGAAAAACTAATTGCAAATTCGTGATGAGCGACCTCGATTTAACTAGACACAAGCTCCGTATCGATATACCATGAAAAAATTTTTTGGGTCGGCATTTTTGACCCGGAATCGAAGGAAAATTCTTCTTTCCCGTCCGAAATCTATGATTTTCACATCTCGATATCCAAATTTTCCCCGATGATTGGTCGGTGGACGACGTTTAGATTTATGTATCTATTTCCTCTGTATCTCTATCCGTTCGGAAAATATTAGGAAATGAGTAAATCCGTCAAACGCCAAAAAGTTTTCTCTAGTATCTAACCCAGGGGTCACCAATTAGTTTCATTGGAGGTCCATTCACAAAATCTGTATATCTGTCGCGGGTCGTTGATAGCATTATGTAATGTAATGTAATAAACCTTTCAATATATTTCCCAGGGTGAGCAGTTTGAGAACTCCCCCAAGTGATATCTCTGAGATGTTAATGGGCTCATCCCCTGTGGCGGACATTTGGAGGTGATATGGAGCTCTTGGCGACCTCCCAGCGATATTTCAATAGGCGTCACAATATCCCGGCAAGAGCTCGCCGAGACATCTCTGGGAGGTCCCTGTGATTCCTAGGATCAACATCTGGAGTTTCACACTCCTGAGATAAGGTGACCCTCTCAGGGCGGGCCTATAAAAGGTTTTTCCTCTCGAGCGGAAAAAAAAATCAGTTACAACGAGGGGCACTGGAGACAACCCAAATCAAGGATGCCTTAACAGCTAGCTACAAAAAGAAGATCCGAGATATATGGAAGTCACAGCTGTCCGGGAAAAATAAAGTATCAGCTACGAACGGCTTGGCAGTCCCGATAATCACCTACTCATTAGGGATAGTTAACTGCACAGTGAATGAAATTCTCGAGCTAGACAGAACCACTCGTAAAGTGATGAACATGAATCGTAGCCTGCTCCCAACTGCTCTATTCAAAGGATATACCTTCCACGAACGCAGGGAGGGAGAGGTTTGGAAAGTTTGGAACACCAACACCATCAACAAACGTTGGAAATGGCAATAAGGATATTGAGAAGCGAAGACCCCCTTCTGAAAATGGTGGCTAATCATGAAATAAGGAACCAAGGAGCTATCCTATTTAGGGCTGGTCAGAGAGCTTTGGAGAAGCTCTGTATAACCGGCACATCCATCGATCATGAGCTAGCAGGAACACCTATCACGCCAACAGACCAAAGAAGAGATTGCAGAGAGATAAGACAGGCACAACTGAAGACACTACTCGAATATCACATGACTAAACACCTGCACTCCATATTTTTCAGGAGTTTGAAAGATCAGGGCCTTCTAGAAGAATTATCCTTCGCCTTTTTGAAGTCCGCTGGGCTCAAGTCGGAAACGGAGGGATTCGTTATGGCTTGTCAAGATGGGGTGATAAATACCAGATGGTATAAAAAGAACATCATGAATGTGGACACCCCCAAAACGTGCAGAGCATGCCACAGCCAGCAGGAAACTGTTTATGCACATTCTGCTTGCTGAGTCCATGCTTCAACAGGATATGTGGAAAGACACAATGCAGCACTTCGAATTCTCTACTACCATCTACCATCTGAGAGAGGTTTATGGTATAGACAACCAGCCAGTACTACCATATGTGCCTCTGGAGATTGAAGCAGTTGTTGAAAATGACAAAGCTCACATCTACTGGAACTATGCGATTCTAACAACTCAGCAGATCCACGCCATAAAGCCAGATATACTCTTGCTCGACAAAGAACTGAAGGAATTGTTTGTAGTTTAATTTTCCTCCCCCGCAGAAAATAATGTGGTGATGAAAGAAGAATAGAAGGGGGAAAAATACAAGGATTTAATGTTCGAACTGGGGATCCTGTATCTAGGGCATAAGGTAAGCATTGTCGTACTAATCATAGGATGCCTAGGCGGAATGAGAGCGAACTACGTGACTGAATTGATTATTCCAGCCTGCAAATCTCTGGCCGAGGATTTAGCGCACAGAATGCAGAAAGCGGTGTTGCTCGGATCACTTCGAGTCATCAGGTCCCATCAACTATGAAGGCCGTTTGCAGCTCATCTCATTTGTTAAGCGACGCTGTGAGGGCAGGACGAATAACTACTCCAAGGAACGTACGAGAGGTTTTTTAGTGAGTAACCAATCAACATCTAGAGTCTCACACTTCTGAGAGAAGCGGAACCTCTCAGGGCGGGCTTATAAATGGTTTTTTCTCTCGAGCGAATTAAAAAACAACAAGATTAAATGAGCAATCATGAGAATGAGAAAAGCACCATGGAAGAAATCAAATTAAATCTGGCCAATTTTGCCCAATAACGAACTTAACCGAGATATTCATCTCCCTAAACTACGCTGAAAATTTCAACTACCTACCTCATTCCGTTCGAGAGTTATATTTATGTATGTCTATGGATTAAAAGCAGTCTCACTACTCTCAGATCTCTTACTTCATGTTCAGTTAAAATGTAAGAATTTTCTGAGAAAAACTAATTTCGGAGCAAACAACTGAGATTTTTCTCACTTCGCTCACAATTCTTCGATTGATTAGATAATGTCTCAGGAACATCATTTGACATTATGACAATTCATATTCATACATAGAATAATATCATTCTGTGACAACGTTGAAATACGATTTATTATTGAAATTTTTAAAAATCATATCTCCGATAGTATTAGCTTGTTAGAGTTAAAAATGATATGAATGGATTCTTATGATAAAACTTTTTATTTAAAAAATTTAATTTGGAATTTGTTTCGTAAAAAAAAATTTTTTTTTGTTACTCCGAAACCATCTGTCCGATTTTGCCCAATAACAAACTTAGCCAAGATATTTATCCCCCAAACCTACTCTGAAAATTTCAACTCTCTAGCTCATTCCGTTCGAGAGTTATCGTGCCTACGGCCGGCCGGCCAGACCGGCCGGACAGAATGAATTTCGACCATGGATTCTTGATCAGTGAGTCGAACCAAATCGTTTAAGACCATTTTCATCGAAATATTCGAAAATTACAGACATTTGGGCAAATTGATAAGCACTCAGTTCCGAGGAACTAGAGCGCCAAAAATCAGTTCATTATTCATCAAAAATGTTCGTGTACATAACAAACTTTTAATAAAAATCCCAGATGAACAATTGGCATTTTGTCTGCTCTACCACCAATGCCATTATTTACTATAGAGGAAGTTGAGCGATCTAGCGAAGAATTTGTGGTTAAAGTAAATAGAGGTCAAAAACAAAAAGAATGAAAGAAGAAGGGGGTGGAGGGAAGGGATGGAAAGGATATTACTAGATTGTATATTCGGCAATTTTGAGTTTCAAACATATGTCTTTTAAATATTCTCTTGAATGCACACGAGCTCACGCTTGCATCAAAAAATCTCAACCTCAATACATCATTCATAACAACCGCGATATTATAAGAGAAAGATCTCTTGTAGACTTCTTTTCTATGAGATTGGATGGTAAGTTAGACCTTAAGGCGGATATTCAGATGTACATCTGTTCGTTACCTTAGCCTATCATGTAAGTAAGCTGGCGACTTGAATTTAATAATTTTAAAGAAGAAACATGCCATCTGTAATTGTCTTTGACTGTACATGTTGAGCCAGTTGCAGTCCCTGAGCTTGTGAGTTACTCTCTGACCCTTCTGATGCCGAAAATCATACGCAGGCAAGAATTCTGTACCTTCTGTATACGCCTTTTATCCAAACATGGACCCTAGACACAGTGATCGAAATGAGAAAGTACAAGGGAATCACATAAAAGTTTTTTTTGTCTTAATATCTAGAAATTGCCTTTGTGCATAGATTAGTTTTATGGCCGAGTATGCTAATTGTATCTTGTTTGTTGTATGATTCTTGAACCTCAACTTGTTATCTACAATCAATACGAGGCTTTTGCCATTATCCACTAAAGGTATAATACCTCCACCTATTCTCAGAATAATTGAATCCAAACAAGTCCGACGCAGTGAATCTTCGCAGAATAACAGGGCTTTGGATTTACCAGGGTTCATTTTCAAAAGGTGGTCGCGGGAAGTTGCAAAAATGTGGAGCAAATCATTATTATTTAGATCGATCGTCTGTATTAATTCTTCGTACTTGAAAGAACAGTATATATGTGTATCATCAGCGTAAAAGTGGCACTTGCAAAATCTGAGCGAATCTCGAAATCTAATAGTATAGATTATATAGAGAAGTGGACTCCCCTGAGGAACACCAGCAAGTATTCTTCTTTGCGAATAGACTTCCCCATACAACCGAACCTGCTGAAACCTATTAGCGAAATAGGACTTCAGAAATGCCGATGCACTCAAACCAAAACCCTCAAAATGAGAAACAGCAACAAGAATTTCGTGATTGGTCATATCAAAGGCTTTAGTATAATCTAATAAAATCAACACAGCTTATTCATTTCTGTCTTGTGCCCTCAACAGGTCATCAACAATGTCTGAAAGAGCCGATGTACAACTATAGCCCTGACGAAATCCAGTCTACTTTGGTGGGAATAAATTGTTATCAGACAAGTGTTTCCTAATCTGTACGTCCATTATTTTTTCTAGCACTTTTGACAGAGTAGGCAGGATACTTATGGACCTCAAATGATTCAACTTAGTTGGATGGCTAATTTTAGGGAGAGGTATAACGTGAGCATATTTCCAAGATTTCGGAAAATATGATTTCTGAATACACTCATCCACTATATGAGTTACAAAAGGTATCACAAAGGGACAGAAAAGTTGAATAATTTTTATATTCGGACCGTTCTATCCAGGTGCGCTCGATTTTATATTGAGAATGATATTAGATACGACTTCGTCAGCAACCACGGAAAATATAAAGGGTTCGTCAAAGGTCTTATGAGTAGTATTCTGGTAAAAATTAATTATATCATCTTTAGGACGAACCTGAGTTTCAAAGGAACTTCATTGATCTCATCTGCATTGGCTAAACTTGTAGGTAATGTAGTTATTTTCGGTTTCGGTACCTACATTAAACTTTTTTAGCTCATTCCATTTTTCCTTTATAGAACAAGTGCCGAGTTTGAACCTCAAATAAGCTTTCTTTTCTGATTTTATTGCTGTGTTAGTAAAGTTTCGAAGTTGCTTATAATATGCCCATTTCTCCAACGAGTCCTTAGATTTACATTTACGAAGAGCATTATCCCGCAATTTCTGTAAATACTTAATATTGTCAGTAATCCAAGGAGAGCTCCGTTTCTTATTTGAATGAACTTAAGTCTTCGTAGGTGCATGCGCATCCATTATCTGAATCATATTTTTGGTTAGTAAAGCTATTTTCTCATCAATATTCTCTGTTTCGTAAATTTGATGCCACTGTAATGCAAGAAGGTCCTCTTAAAAGCTAGTTAGAGTTAGATTTATCTGATCTAGAGGTCGACAAGAAAACATTACTTTTGATTCAGAACATGATCTCACGATATTAAACGTTACTTCTACTAAAGAGTGATTCGAGAAACTGGTTGAGATAACCAATTACCCAGACTACCGGCACTTTTCAGATTCAATATTGGTTGCGACCAAATCAAGTAAAGAACTACTAGTCGGTGAAAAACATTTATGGCGCGTTTACATTAGTCAAGTCAGTTGAATTCAAGTGACTTGAAAGCGAATCGAATGTGTAAACCCCCCAATTCGTTTCACTCGATCGGCTGAATTGAACGGCTTCTCAGTTGAAGCACGGTCAACTTTGTGCATTCAAGTGACTTGATCAACTCACTTGACTAATGTAAAATGTAAACGTGAAGAAGTTGCCCGTCTCTTCTTGTCTCTGTTATGCAATGATTGGTTATTCTATGCCCTCTACCACAAATGTCCCAAACTTAGGGCCGGTATTATAAACATTTGTCGAAGTTAACTTTAACTTTATCGGTCGAGTTAACTTTAGCCTTAAAATGTCGGTTTTATAAAAGTCCCATTTCTGTGGTCTGTGCGAATGTTCTGTGTTAATTTGAATAACTCGACATTTGAATTTTTTTCCCAGTCCCTTGAAAATTACTTGATAAATTGAAGAATATCAGTCAAAATTGGTCACCTCGTTAATTTTGAAGGAATGATACCTTGTTCTTGCACGTTAACATTCAATAATTTGAAGTCCAGGCTCCTCCACTCGCTTCTCATGCTCAGACAAGTCGTTTGTTTACATAAATGAAATACATATGAGTGAATTTGTACTTATCATTTTAACACCTTTAAAGTTTTTTATTTGTGTATTAAAATGAATTCAAGAAAGAACAAGTGTCTTACTACCCTTTGCTTCTACTCCCTCAAACTAATTAAAGTGTCGATTTCTTCGCAGCTCCCACCATTATCGAAAATTCATTGGACTATTATACACAGAACTCGCACACTCAGAAAATTACGGACTTTTTTCAAAATGAAAATTTGTGAATAATTGTATGTACAAATATTTGAAATAATAGATAAATCGGAAATTTTGATCAAACTCTGTATTATTAGAATCATCAGAACACCCTCTCGACCATGTGAGCACTTATTAATGTCAAAAGTTAAATAATATTCATTCGTTTCATTAGCTTTACTTTTAAATGAGCAAAAAAAAAGTGTTGGATATGTCATAAGATCTATAAAAGAAAAATTTCGGGCATAGGAATTGAAATGAAATGATTACATTTTTTATGTATAATGTATTTATAAAGTTTGGAAGTATTCTTCAATCAATTCTTGTCGCATCAAATTACGATTCTGATTGTGTGGCATATGTTGATTGAAATTTTCCAATCCTACAGCCACATTTTGATCAGGTTCTTCTTCCCTCATATTTACTGCGATATCATGAAGCACTGCAGTTGCTACGATAACAGTCATGGTAGTTTCTCTCTTTAATCGAATCGTCAATGGCAGTATGGGAAATATTATTTTCCATACAACGTACTGCCTTTCTACAACAATTCTAGTTCTTATTCGAGATTCATTGTAGCGTCTCTGGGGTTGATTTTGTGGGTCTTCCAGAGGAATCATCATATACTCGGACTATGTATATCCTGAATCGCTCACCAAAAAACTATTACCAAAGGTGCCTTCTTCAAATCGTGCCTTGAGTCTAGAATGCGAAAATATTATATTGTCATGTGTGGCTCCCGGCCACCGTGCTACGTTATCTCTAATACGTAAATGACTATCAGCAACGGTTTGGACATTATATGAGAAGTATCCTCTTCTGTTTCGATAATTTTCAGTTTCATTTCCCCCTAAAAGTTTATTAATTGTATAAATCACTTGAGTACAGTCTGAAAATAATTATAATTTACACTAGATATTAAAATAGATGCTAGAAATACAAACCTATTAGGTAGCTGGTCTTTGTAAATTTGCTTGGTAATACCATTTGCTTCAATGTGACCCATTAACACTAGTACAGACTCTTTTGATAATCCAAATCTGCTTTTATATTCCGTTTCGTTACATGGTGAAATGGTCTAAACGATTTCTAAATAACCTTTCTCGCCTAGAGCCTTCAACAAAATTCAAAGCATCTTCTTCATCTTCAGTTAAAAGTTCCTCAAAAATAAATTGGATATATCGCTGCTGAAAATCAAACAATAAAATTAGAATAATATCAAATACTTAGGTTATATGCCATATTATTTACATTGAACTGTCGAAAATCGCCATTTTCTACAAAGTTAACTTTAACTTTAACTTTAACCGATACCCCATCCACCCAATAAAGTTAACTCGTGAAATGGGAAGTTAACTTTGACGGTGACGTCATTCCACAAGTTAACTTCGAGATATCTGTCAAAATAGTTTTATAATACCGGCCCTTAGTCGCAATCGCAAATGAAATTATTCATGGCGAGAAGCCCAGCACATGATAAAAGATTGAAGAAGAAGAAGAAGAAGAAATTATTCATCTATGGTTGTCATTGACAGATACGACCGTTAAAAGTTGTAAGTTTTGTAGTGGTTTGAAATCTGGTAGATGCAGCATGCAGATATTATTAGTGACATTAGTGTGCTGGAGATTAATTCGTTGAATTTAATCTTAACCCGACAATAATAAGCATATCGTGTAAGTTATTCAAACATATCATTTGAATCCCTTTTATTGCTAAGTTGGTAAAGTCGTAAATCACTTTTTACGTCTGACATAAAAGTCGCTCGTTTAGTCCCATCTTTCACATTTGTCGAAAATACATTTGCGTTTCTCAAGTCCAGATGTGACTTCATAGATCAGATTTTTTCCATCTCGATATGACTTATATTCAGAATAGTGAGTGGAACCCTGTACAAATGAGGAAATGTATCCAACATGTTGATTTCGAAACACCAAATATATCACTCACTGATCTAAAATCAGAAAGCATAATAGAATTAATCAATGATTGAGGAATAAAATTTCCCAGTGTTTTACCTATGACTTTACATGTTCGAAACATACTAAAGAAACATCAGAATTTTTTTCTCAAAATAAATTTTTGGTCGGCCTAACTTCGTTCGCTGATGTGAGAAATAAATATTCGCTAATAATCCATACAAAACTTCATAATTTGTCTTTGAAAGTTGAAAATGAATCTTAAATTGCTGATCATTGAAATTCTGTATAGTGACTTTGTGGTGCTTGTAACAACCACAAATTATCGTTGTTAATTTAACTCAAGAAATATCACAGACTGATTCTATTCATCTCTTTATTGTAACACACTGAATCAAGGAATTAATGAGAATTCACATATCCCTCGATACATATTACACATATGGCTTACATACACATGATACGGTTCCCTGCGTACAAGGTGGTAGATTCAAATACATAACAGACATAAAAAAAATTCTCCGTTTTGACCAGTTCATTAATCAACTCTTCATCACTTTGAATCAAAGATATAATGGCTTCAGTAACACTCACAACTGCTACTATTGCTACTTCCTTGTTATTCATACTTTTCACTTCTTTTGTAACCGACAGAAAACATATCATACATCATGATGACATATCATACTTCATGAGGTTTTAACGTTTTCTCGTAGAGCGTTCGTTTATTCGAGATGTCGAAAATGATATCTTTAGTCACGTGATAAATATTTTGAAACTTTTATCGCATCTGCGATGTGGACTTTACGAACTTAGCATATGTATCTATATAACCAGAAAACAACTGAATACCTGATCCTCATAACTGGTACCAGCAAGCTCTTGAAAAGTTTGATGGATCTTCACTGAAGACCTAGTGGGTTCAGAATGATTACAATATTTTTTTTCTGAAAAATAGTAAATCATAAAATAGTGATTTCGATTTCTGCACTACGTACTAATAACATTGTAGTTTTCATTAATTAATAACCTTAAGCATTCAGTTTGGTATGCAAAACAATTAACATTGTTCAACATCAAACATGTGTACTAACAGCATTTATCATATCTTTTAGGTTTTCTACAAAAATGCCGAGAACAAGACAGGTAAAAAATGTGCCAGAACCGACGGAACAGGGAAGGGAATGGTTTCAGGAACAATATAAACAAGTGTGTAAGTGGCTTGATTTGACTTGGTTGTCGTCACTATTGTTTTTTATGATTGCGTTGGATTCTGCGGTGAAAAATAATGATAGTTTCCTAACATGATTATAATCCTAAAATAAATAAAAAAAAATTGGTTCAAGCACTGACGTGAAGTCAGAAGCTTTTGCGCGTATGTTCTATTGTCCATTCTCCTGTATTGGACACTCTTCTTAATCGAATTTACCATGATGAATTCTATTGTCTATTCTCCTGTATTGGACACTCTTCTCAATCGAATTCACCATGATGAATTCTATTGTCCATTCTCCTGTATTGGAGACTCTTCTTAATCGAATTTGCCATGATGAATTCTATTGTCCAGAATGGACAATAGAATTCATCATGGCAAATTCGATTAAGAAGAGTCTCCAATACAGGAGAATAGACAATAAAAATCATCATGGTGAATTCGATTGAGAAGAGTGTCCAATACAGGAGAATAGACAATAGAATTCATCATGGTAAATTCGATTAAGAAGAGTGTCCAATACAGGAGAATGGACAATAGAACATACGCGCAAAAGCTTCTGACTTCACGTCAGTGCTTGAACCAATTTTTTTTTTCGTGATTTTTTTAAAATTTTCTAGGAGTACGATTCTTAAAATTTTTTTTTCGTAATTTTTTTTTTTCTAGGGGTACGGTTCTTACAAAATTTTAAACACGTCATTATGTTGATTTTCTACTACTAGTTACAAAGCGCCATTTCGATCGAATATTTATTTTTTGAGTTATTAAGGAAATAATATTCCAGGTGGGTATAACTCGGAAACCGTTTGACCGATTATGCCCAAAAACGAACTCAACTCTTCCTTTCGGATACGCAACCTACCCTGAAAATTGCAAGTCCCTATCTCCTTTCGTTCGAAAGTTATCGAGGCAACGGCCACCCATCTACTGAACTCACACAAGAATGCTCGAATCTCCAACAATATTTAACCGATCGTATTAAAACTTGAAACTTGGCAGAAGAGTTAGGTTATGTAGGCTCTTGCAAAATTTCAGCAATTTCGAACGAATAGTTACTGATATATAAAATTTTTTTTTTTTATTTTCTATGATTTATTAAAAATTTTCTACAAATGCTATCCTCACCAAATGTTGCAGACATTTTCGCGTTGGCATTCTACAACTAATAACCATGTTTGAATTCAATCGGTTCAGTATTTTTCGAGTTAATGAGGAACAAAAAACCACCAAATTTCAGAGAATTTCAGATGGCTATAACTCTAAAACCGTTTGGCCGATTATGCTCATAAACAAACTGAAATGTCGCGTTCTGGTGCACATCCTAACCTGAAAATTTCAAGCCGCTATCTCATTCCGTTCTCAAGTTATCGTGACAACAAAAATATTTTTTAATAATTTTTTTAAAATTTTCTAGCCATACGATTCGCACAAAATTTCACAAACGTGCTTAGGTTCATATTCTACAACTACCCACCAAGTTTCAATTCGATCGGATTTATATTGGTTGAAAACAAAATTATTACTCGGAAACCACTGGGCCGATTATGCCCATTAACGAACTTGTCCGTCGTATTGCGATGCGCAACCCACCCTGAAAATTTCAAGTCGCTGGCTTTTTTCGTTCTCAAGTTATCGTGGCAACGGCCGGACGGCCGTACGGCCGGACGGACAGAATCAAATTTGACCTCGAATTCTTCATTGGGGAGTCGAACTTAATCGTTTGAGACCATTTTCGTCAAAAAATTCGAAAGTTACAGACATTTGGGCAAAACTATAACGCGATGTTCCCCAGAACATACGCGCAAAAACTCAGAAATGATGGAATTTAGGAGCATAATCATGTTAGGAAACTATCATTATTTTTCAGCGCAGAATCCAACGCAATCATAAAAAAATAGGGTTCTAATTTTTTTTTATTCAATTAGAAATCAATGATCAGATATATGTACTTATTTTCCATAGATCTGCGACAGAGGCAACACCTGATTGAACAAAAAGAAGCGATTTTGCAAAACTTCAGATTATTGAGTAAGCGGGATAGACTTGCAATACCTGTTGCTTTAGGGAATAAGACGCTTAAGGAATTGGTATGCATTCAGATTATTATTTAATTCATGTTGTATGCAAGAAGAATAAATTAAACTTTAAATAATTACTTTTTTCAGCGACAAAAAACTAATTGGCATACCTTTTCATCTACTTCTCAATGGTCGGCTCTGGGTGATGTGGGCCAATCTGTGGATACAGAAATATCGAAAAAAAAAACTTCTGATGATGGTTAGTAAATATATATTTTCATTTTAACTTGAACAAAAGTATTTGTAGATATATTTCTATTTCCAAAGAAAAGATTGTAAATATGTAGATGTAGATTGCTTCTAGCTCTGTGGTAGAGCATTGGACTAGGAACCGTGAGGTCCCAAGTTCAATCCTGGGCAAGAAATTTCCTAGTAAGCAGCCACCATTCACTGTTGGATTAAAAATTGATATTGGTATGCATAAGGTGGCATAAGGACACGGTATCAAAGCCTACACCGAATACAACTGATTCTTCTAACTTGCCCTTAGAGCGTTTGAGGGTTCTCCTCAGGAGATCTAGGAGTATCAGTATAATCATATCAATGTCAATGACTTGAGATCCATTGTAGATAATTTGTTTATTACAATCATTTTTTTTTTCAACACTCTTTAGTTGAGAAATACATATTTTCACTCATTAGTTCGTAGGATATATTTGCTTCTACTTCACAATATATTCCTTCATAATGTTTAAAAGTGATAGTGCTTGTATTTGAAAATAGAATACTTCAAACACATATTGTTAAAGTAGCGGAGAAAATAAATTTAAGTAGAATGTGGCTTTGTGAGATTCATATATAATATTATCTGAATTACATGTGTGAATTGTGTATCATTAACAATCTTACAATAGCCAAGGCAATTAACAAAGGTTTTTTGAATGTTGTTGATCATATTTGTGGTAATCTTTCAAGTTTATTGGCCTATTCCTGCTTTTAAATCTTTTGTTTACTGGTTGAGTCACATATACTTCAGTTTTTAAATATCCCAGTTATCAGGTGGATTTAAGTTGGATGATCTGATTAGCCACTCACTCTTTTACCTATCAAAGGATTAGGAAAAGTCTACAGATCAGGGGTAGTGTGGAGGCGCTTCATTTTGTTTAATTAACTTTGAGGCCACACTGGTGTATATCGTGTTCTTCCAAAGAAACAAAGTTATGTCAGGTCATATGTATAGAATGACCAAATATCTCGACCTACATTTGGCACCACATGTTCAATTTCTGATAATAACATCCCTTTTTGTTCGCATGTTGTAGGGAACAGCGTGCCATCGTTTCGCTCAAATACCTGTAATTTTCGAATTTTTAGCCAAAAATGGTCTTAAACGATTAGTTTAGACTCACTGATGAAGAATTCGAGGTCGAATTCAATTCTGTCCGGCCGGCTGTTCTTTGCCACGATATCTTTCCTTTTCGAACGGAAAGAGGTTGCGCAAACTCGTTAATGGGCATAATCGGCCAAACGTTTTAGGACTTATTCCCATCTGAAATATTATTTCCTCAATAACTTGAAAAATACAGATACCATCTTATTCAAACTTTGTAGTTAGTTGTAGAATTCCGAGGCTCAAATTTTTGCAAAATTATGTGAGGATCGTAGCACTTGAAAAATAAATGAGAATTCTTCATCAAACAATTTATATTTCTGAAATTATCAGTCAAATTCCGCTCAAACTTTCAAGCCACCATTTTACAATCGATTACCGGATTTTAGCTCGATCGACTTTGTATTTTAGGAATTATTTTGAAAATAACATCGCATCGATGTTCGAATCCCCGCAAATAATTTCACCGTTTTATTTATTTTAAAATTTGAATTCAGTTGATGCCCAATGTTGTTTATCATGTGCAAACGCTGAATAGATAAATGGACAAGAGAACATGCGCGCAAAACCTGCTGACTTCACGTCAATGATTTTCTCGAATTTTTTTGAGATATACGTTCAGCTTACTAATTACTAACTAATGAAAAGATCGACAGGTCCCAAGCGATTTTCTATTGAATTTATTCACTGCATTAGAAATTCACTGTATTAGAATTAGTTCATCAAGAACTTTCGAGATCTTTCGAAATAAATGATTTGCAAAATAATATTTGCTACTTCTGCATTGAAAATCACACTGCCACTATTTCAGCTAATTCAATGGCTTTTATAATTTGATTCATAAACATTTGAAATATGTGGCTGAATAAAAAGGACATAATTTAGTCCAAATGCAAGTGCTGCGCTTGGATGATCTTCATCTAGAAATAAGTTGATAGTTCTGTTTTTAACACTTCATTTGTCATATTTACTAACTGGGTTGGGCTATTCCTTCAGGGTACCTGACATCTGACTCCCAAACTGACAATTCAGGTAGAACAAGATCATCGAGAGCTACCAGACAGAGCAGATCCACAAGAATGTCCCGATCCTTATCAAGGAATTTGGTACTGGAAAAGATATCGACAATAAAAAAACCAACACGGAAATCCAGATCTGTATCCAGAAATCGCCAAACCAACAAGTATAAGACTCCATTGAATACAAGACAGTTGGAAAATTTTGGAATGGTCACTCCTAAGGTACAATATGAATTACTATAAACGTTATTGGGTATTTGTTTGTTGTAGCAATCCATGGGCTATTGAGAGCCAAGAACGATCTCAAATAATTACGTTTGACTTGCTGATTGAGAATCCTTAGTCAAATGCAATTCTGTTTGTCTGTTCCGTTGGTCTGTAAACACAATAAAACAAAAGAAGCATCTAAGAGACTTGAAAGTACACAAAGGACGACGATAATGTCATATCTGTAATATGTCTTTCTAGATGAAAGGAAAACTTGAATTTTTGCCATTATTTACAGTAGTCTGAATTTTTGTTTTGTTTACATCCATCACCCTTCTATAGCGATAGCCTTGAACAAAGTCTGACAACGCCGCAATTTATCGTCTCTTGGAGTCCTATTTCTTCAATGCGATAGCGCGGGATTTCTTATATTTCGAATTTAAAACACTGACGAATTCATTGAATTAGTTATTTTTTTGAAATCCCGGGAAGAATAAACGAAATGAAACCCTATGCATGGCCAATGACACAATAATGATGAAATAAAGTTAAAATTATTGTTATTCAATTCATTGTTCAGCAAGAACTATGAGAAGGTGTATGTTCAACTCTAAAAATTAAAAATAAATATATATTCTCAAATATAACATTTATAATAATAGGATTGGTTTATAGAAATTGCGATAAAATCATATTAAAGTTTCCAATTTTTCGTTTCTTCTATCTCCCCGAATGATTTTGTTTCTTCTATCTCCCCGAATGATTTCGTTTCTTTTCCATCAAAATTTATGAATTTATGTTCATCAAAATATTTTATGCAATCGGAAGAAATGGAAGGTTCCATTTCAATTTCTAAAAATGTTCGTATCGCTTATACACTTGCTTTTGGTGCCGGTTTTGAAAGGAATTTTGGTAAATTTGAGATAAACTTTGGGAGTTTTAATAATAAATATGTTCCCTCTGGATGTTAATGGATGTACTTTGCTTTAGGTATTACATTGAAGTCCTCGAAATGTTTCCTTGCTAAAGAGGTAAAAAAAAATGTAGCCTTAACCTATAAATTCTTCAGCTCTTCATTTTTTGGAAAACCGGAACAACTAACATAATTTTCATTTCTTGAAGATGAATAATAATAATTGCTCAATTGCTGTTACCATAGAACAGAAAATGTGTTCCTGCAACAACCAGAGAGAGAGATAGAGAGATCTTGCAATCAATTGGCTATCGACCACAGTCTTCCAGCCAGTTATCTACAGTTTGTGTAAAAAAGAATTAAAATACAGCTTATTTAAATTGAGTGTTGACAATTATTGTCCTAGGGATTCCAGGTGTTCGAAAAGTGGCAAAGCTGATAACTTTGCCTTTGGTGCAGATTCTCTATTGTATCCGTGTAGCAATGGTTCAATTATGTTTACATTATCGTGGTTTGTGATGAATTTCTTGCTGAGTTTTTGCATTCTTTCCGTTATTGCTTCTATTTCCGTCATCTGGTATGAAAGTTGATTGGATGGGTTGTGGAGTGGGTTGTTGGGGTGTCTTATTTTTGTAATTTTTCGTAAGCAAGTTCTTTCTGCTGCTGCTATTATATTCCGAGTTGTTTTAGGTGAAGTTGTGAAAATTGTATGTCCATAGTCCAATAAAGGTCTGCATATCATTTTGTAGATCTTCGTTGCTGTTTTACTGCTGATTCCTAGATTTTTATAAGTTAGGGACCTAAAGTGCCTAGCTCTTGTGATAGCTGCTTTTTTTTGGCATTTTAAATGTGCTTTAAAGTTCATCTTGCTGTCAATTTGAGTGCCCAAGTATTTGCATGATTCTTTTGGGGTAATTGTGTCACTTCCAAGTTTTATTTTTGGAGAGCTTGCGTTGATTTTGTGATTAAAGACGATGACTTTTGATTTTGTTGGGTTAGGCTGTATTCTCCACCGTGACATCTGCCAGCTCCTGTAGTTCACTCATACATTCCTTCAATGATTTATAATGGGATATTAAAGTTGTGTGATCAGCAAATTGAAGAGTGTACGCATGCTCGTTGATATTTTCGTTCCTGTCCTTGTGTTGTCTGTACATGTCCCAGCAGAACAAATTATAAATTAGAGGAGAGAGCGGCGAGCCTTGTGGTAGAGCTTGTGCAGATGTGAATTCCTCTGAATATATTAATTAACCCATACCTGTAATTTTCTGTCTAGAAGAAAATTATTTATAATTCCTATCAAATAGAAGGGGCACTTTAGGTGGAGAAGCTTGGAGATCAGACCTGCCAAATGCTGTCAAAGGCCTCTTGAATGTCCATAAATACAGTCGCTGTTTTTGTTTCCCATTTTTCTATTACATTGGAAGTTTGAAGTGAGTATCACCAAGGGGTGGATAGTTGATGTCTTCCTTTTGAAGCCGAATTGATATGGTGGTATATATTTTCCTGACTCCTTACGTATTCTCTCTGCCAATATCTTTTCGAAGTTTTTTCCCTATGTAGGTAGAAGTGTAATTGGTCTGTAGTTCTCTATGGAAATGATCTGTCCTTGCCTTAGGGATTGCAATCGAAATGCCTTTTTTCCTTTCTTTTGGAAAGAAAGTGTGAGATAGGCAATGTATATAGCTTTTGATATTGACATTGTGAATAGGAGGCTCTAATTTTGTTAGTATTTTTCTTTGTATGTTGTCGTAGCTAGGTGTTGTATTTTTCCCATGATTAAGTGCTGTATAATACTCTTCCTCTAGTATTGTTTCGAATGTGTCCTCTAGCGGAATGACAGGTAGTTCATTCGCATACCAGTTCTCTATTTGTTTCCTATGCTCCTCATCGAAATCCTTGTTTGTAGATCTGCTATACAACCTTTCAAAATGTTTTGCGAAAGCAGATGCTATGTGTTTATCCTTGGTAAGAGTTTCACCATTGACTTGAATTGGCTCTGAATGTTGATGAGTTGTGTACTTTGCAAGTTTTTTAATCGTTCTCCAGTATGTTCTGCCATTTTAATCTTCAATTTCTTTGCAGGCCTCTAGATATTTATGGGATCTGAATTGCATGATCATATTATGAATATCCTTCTTCAGTTTATTGAATTTTTGTTTCAAACTTGGTTCTTGTTTAGTCTGATATTCACGATACAAATGTTTTTTAATCCTTATCAGCTTTATGATGTAGGGAGGGACCATTTGCCTGAAGTATTGTTTTTTAAGTACCGGTGTCTCTTCTGTTATTATTCTTAATAGAGTACTGTGGAATAGTGTTATATATTCAGGGGTGACTTCAAATTGGAGTTCAATCAATTCGTGCATTCTTCTATTAACTCCTTCAATATTACATTTTTCGTAGTGTAATGTGGTCTCTTGGGTTGTGTTTGAATATTAACTCCGTAGAGTAATATTTACTCCATTGCGTTCGAAAACTGAAAAGTTGGGTAAATTTTACTCCATGACTGTCGTTCGAAATGTCAGAGTATTCGACTCCGAGTTCATTTACTCCTGTCAAAATTGACATAATCCAGTATCCTTGTCTCACTGTTTTATGAATGTTGTGTAGGTAATTTAATAGCTTTAATACTGCTCACAATATATATTTATGATTACAGTTACATATATGTGAATAAAACAATAATAATAGGTTCTTTCTTAAACGAACATAACCTATTTTCCGATTTTGGCACCTTCTGTCACTGTCAGTGTCAGAGTAAACTCCGGAGTAAATATGTCAAACCTTCGAAAATTCTACTCTACTCCGTGGAGTTAATTTTCGAACACAACCTTGGGAGTATTCTTCAGGTTCTTTCTTGGTATATATTGTGAATTCAATTCCAAGATGATTTGATGCTAAGTCTGACGTTAACGTTACGTTTAAGATATTATCTCTTCTATTTCTCATACACATTAACAGATCTGGTGTAGAGTCTGGGTTGTTTTCCATTAGGAATATTGGATATGTATAGATTTTGATTTTGATATTTGAGTTTCTGAGAAAGTTGTTAACTTAAGTTGTTCTCCGATTGTTAATGTTGAAATCTCCCACAATTATGGAATATTTATATTGAGATGCTTTCACTAACAAGTTCTCCTCAATAAGGCGGCTAGAGTGATGTATGTTGGCTACAAATATGTGGAGTTTTTCATTACAAAGGGGACAGTAAAGTGCAGGACATCGTTCCATGGGTTGTTGAAATGGGGTGGATTGCTTTCACCAATGTTTACTCTATTTGCAGCCTGCACTAGTACACCTCCTCTAGTGTTTTGATTCAATATATTTCCATGTTTGTATAATATTCTCCAATCCCTGTATCGAACGTTAGTGTTTAATTTAGTTTTAGTTTCTATAAACATTGTACAGTCTATGTTATTATGCTCAAGATAGTGTCGGATCGGCTATTTTTTGGTGGCATAGCTGTAAATGTTGGCATACAAAAATTTTTAAGCATGTATGTCCCCAAATAGCTGTACCCCCTCTGCTGGTTCTGTATCCACTGTTTTGTTTTAATTTTCGATGAGATTTGATTTACCTAACCTGCAGTTATCCATTACATTAGTAATGATGTGTTATTGAATTAAAAATTTTCTTTCAGATAAAACCAAATACACCATCAGTTATTTTGAGAAGACCTCTGCAGGGAGAAGTTGCTATTTCTCTACAAGGAAGTCCATTGATGACTACTTCAGTGGTAACAGAGACAACTGCCAATGTCAACATTCCCTTGGGAGATGGTAGAATGATTAATATTCAACCAATGAAAGGTCTCAGACGTTCAGAAATTCCTGACCTAGATCCGGAAATACAAAGGCAGTTGAAAACTCTGAGGGACAATTTAGATAAAGTTTGCCAATTTTCTGGTATAAAATAGGCAGTTTTTCATATTTCATATTTTGTGAGTGTTGTTATATTATGTTGAATTTAAAATTTCTATTTTATAGTATTTCAGTATCATCACATTTATTCACCAAACATTGCTTTTTTCATTTAACATAATGCCGATGTAAATAATATTCTATTGAAATATATCTATTTTTTAATAATATTTTTTTGTTTGTTCGACCTCATATGGAGTATGCCTCTTGCTGCTGGTCTCTGTTTTATGATGTTCCTATTCGATCTCTTTATCTCCAGCCAAAATAAATAAACGAGATAACTATAATGAAATACTAGGTTTGCTCAATGTCACCAATTATACTACGTCACAAAAGAAGATTGAATCTTGTTTTAGGGGGTTACGTTGCACTGCGACCTCAAGGTCTGTTGTCCCCTCCCATTAGAGCTGTCGATGTCATCACCATCTACAGCTCGCCTTCCAGTTCCAGGGTTCTGATTAACTCCAGTATCTGGGATGTCTTCAAGGAGGCTACGTCTTTGCTCATGCAGATTTCTTGCCCAAAGCATTCCCAGTGTTGGTTTGAGATGGCGAGGCATTCCGTAATCAGGTAATCAGGAGTTTCATCCTCCCAAGTCCCAACAGAATCTGCACTTGTCAGTTTCTGCTAGCCCTAATCTCATCATATGCTTCCTAAGACAGCAGTGCCTATGCCTAGTGAGGAGGTACAGCGTGTTTTAACTGTGATCCATATATTTCTTAGATCTGATAGTTCCAGAGGATCTTTTTGGAGAGATCTCCTGGGTTAGAATTATTATATTATTATGATGGGTTGTGCTGGGCAGACGAAACCCGCCCCTCCACTGCGACCAATAGGTCTATTGTGGCACACCTTTAGTATATAATCTATACTTCACCCACAAGCTCTAGTCTCTTGATGAGGGATATGAGTCTGGTGGGTGTGAACTTGTCCAGTTCCCTCAGTGTCAGTTTATGGACTCCTAGTTCCTCCAATCTGATCCTGTCCTCAGCGGGGCAGTCACACATGATGTGTTCAATAGACTCGTCGTCCTCCAGGCAAAGTCTGCACTCGGAGTCCTCAGTCAACCCCAGTGTATTGAGGTGTTTCCTGAGGCCACAATGGCCCGTGTATACAGCTGTAAGGATTCTCAGGTCCACTCTAGAGAATTTGAGCCATTTTCTGGCTCTTTCAGCTGATGGGCCAGTAATTGTTGAGCGAGCATGTCTGTGTCCAGGTATGCTGCTCCAGATTTCTTGGACCTTTTGGTCCACCCATCTGTTGTTTTCCTTCGCCGCTGCTCTGAGAGAGATGCCGCAGGTCGGTTCAGGTCCAATGAGCCCCATGGAAGCCCCTCGTGCCGCCAATGAGTCCGCCATCTCATTACCCTTTATGCCCGAGTGGCCCGGGACCCACAAGAGCTGCGGCCTGCAGCGCCCTCCAAGTTCAGCGAGTGTGGTCCGGCAATCCTGCACAAGCAGGGATTTGCAGTTGTATGAAGTCAAGGCTGCTTGGCTATCCGATAGGATCTTGATTGATCCGTGAGCCCAACCTTTCTCAAGTATGAGCTTCGCACAGTGATCAATGGCGAAAATTTCTGCTTGAAAGACAGTCGCAAAACTACCCAGGCTGATGGATTCACCCCTAGCAATTCTGCAACCGCTGACTCCCGCTCCCACCCCTTGGGTGGTAGCGGAGCCGTCTGTGAACCAACAGGGACCCTCAAGCTGTCGGGTCTCAGAGACGGCCCAGTCGTCTCTACTGGGAAAAACGACTCGGTAGGGCCACACTGTGTAGGTTCTGGTTTTAGATACGTCCGATCGCATGCCCATTATCTCGTTGACCTCCAATTCAGCCTGCAGAGAACTAGGCACGTTTGGCATTTCTCCAGTCTTCCCGGCACGGCTACAACGCCGCTCCCGAGAAGCACAGGCAGAAGCAGAACCGCTATCCGACTCATCAAGTATGCGACAATCTGGGAAGTGTGTCCTCGCAAGGATCTCTAACGTCTCTTTTTCAGAGTCTGTAAGACGACCATCAGATCTAGAGATAGATCCCAGCCCTACTGACGGACTCTGTGGAGTCTGGCACTCTCCGGGGTAGCCTTGACTTCCCCGCAGAACCTTCTCCAGGAATCCCTATTTGCCCTTCTTATTTCTTTGTTGTAGTTTGTTAGAGTGTTTCTATAGTTGTCCCAGTTGCCGGATACCTTAGCTCGGTTGAATAGTCTCCGAACTTCTTTTCTTCGTTTTTCAAGGGCTGGGTTCCACCAAGCAGTTTTCCTGTTATCAGGTTTCCTCCTTAGTGGGCAGTTTTCTTCATACGCCGAGTTTATAGTGAGGACTAGGTCCTCCAGCTAGTCTCTCAACGTCCTCACGAGAGTTGGTGACGGAAGAAATGTATCCCAGGTGGGCACCTAAGGAGCGTTTAAATCCACCCCAATCGGTGCTTCTAGGGTTTCTATATTCCACCGTCGCTCTTGGGCCAGACTCAATTGAAAATTGAATATGTCTGTGGTCCGAGCCTGAGGGTTCACGGGAAACCCTCCAATCCGAGATTTTGTTTCCCAGAGAGTTAGTGATGAACGTAATGTCCAGTACCTCTGAACGGTTTTTAGTCACAAAGGTTGGTTCGGCTCCCTTGTTATTAACTAGGAGAGCCTCTGCCATGAGGAAGTCCAGTAGACGTTCCCTCTCCAGTTGACGTCTGTGCTGCCCCACACCTTGTGGTGTGCATTTGCGTCACATGCCACCAATATGTGGTAGTTTTTCCTACTGCAGTGGTCCACCAGCTGTCGGACCACTACAGGTGGACATTCTATCGAAACGCCCGGAAAGTAGTCTGAGCAGACCACTATCTCTAGTCAGCCACAGTCCACCGGAACATTCACACGGACTGTTGTCACGTCCCTTGTGCAGAATTTAGTCAGGTTGAAATTCTCAATCCTGTTGTTGATAAATATACACGCTCTGGGTTCGACCCCAGGGCAATTGTAAATTATCTTGCCTGGCAGGTTACTAAGCCCACAAACGCTTGTGCCTGCCAGCCATGGTTCCTGAATGAAGGCTATATCCAGTCCTTCACTACTGATACACTTCCCAAGGAGGTATGATCCTGCCTTGGAGTGTTGTAAATTTGCTTGTAAGCACTTCACCCCTGGGGGCATCATTTTGACGGCCCAGGGGGAGTGGTAGCCTTTCCCTGTGAATCCTTTTTGCTGGTCTTCACAGGTGCTGGTCTTCCACTGGCGGGTTGTTTGCCCTTCCCAGTGGTTTTGCCGCTGGCAGGTCGTTTACCCTTGCCAGCGTTTTTGGTCCCTGGCTTAGTCGGTGCCGGGGGCGGATGCACCCTGCCTCCCCCACCAGACCCAGACGGGCCAGCGACCATTCCGGAGGGCCCTGCTTGGTCCCCCCCTTTGCGCCTGACCCGGCAGCCCCAGTATCACCCCCCGACGATGAAACACGAGGCAGATTCTGTGGTCTCCCACTCCCGCCATCCGCTCCACCACCAGAGGGGCCCGAAGCCACAAGAGGTGTGGTTGTTTGTCTGATTCGGAAGGTTACCCCCCGAATCCGAAGTAGGGTCTCATTCCGAGGGCCCTCAGATCCGAAACAGATGGGTCATCCATAGCGAAGACCCATGTCTGTCCCGGCCCCGACACTTCGTGTCTGACTACATTCAAGCTCTGGGTTGTAAGCCCAGAGTTGGAGCTTCTGAGGCCTGCGAGCACCATATCCGCCCTTAGCCTTTTATTAGCCGAGGGGTCCGGAATGAACGCTACACAGACCTGCGGTTTCGGTAAGTCTGCTCCTTGAACCAGGCGTAGCGTTGTCCCGTCCCACGGCATCAGAGTCGGTACTCGGCTCCTCAGCCACGAGACGCTGGCCTCGTCCGCGCAGCTTATCTAGAGCTAGCCTGGTCTGGGGGCAGAGCCCAAAAAGCGGACCTGCACCCCCGTTTCGACTCCTTTTCATAGCTGCTCCAGTATTGCCTCTTACAGTAGCTTGTTCTGCTCTGCCGTCAGCTGTGCAGCCGGGTATTCCGAGTGGACTATGCCAATCTTAATCCCAGCCGCACCATCTTTGTAAGAGGCCACCTTAGCCCCCCTGTCGGATGCTCTCTTGGTTTTTGGGCAGTGCCTCTTCGGCTTCTGCTCAGGGGTGCCTTCCGACAGAAGACGTTTGCCCTTGTCGGAGGGACCCAGGGGAGGATTAGTTTCCTCTCCGATCAGCCCTAATGGCCAGTCGGGGTTTCGTGCCTTTTCCAGGGCGGTGTTAAATTCCAGCCCTGTTTTCAGCAAGCATCTCAGGCGCTTTTTAATGCTGCTTGATAGTCTTTTGCGGGGTTTTTTAGGCTTCGCAGCAGTCACTGTCTCACCCTCGGTGGTGTCTGAGAACTCAGAGAGTTCCGTGTCCTCCGAGGCCGTCATCAGCGGCTGTGGGTCCGGTAGAGGGGGAGTTTCATCCTCCTCCATCGGTTCCTCTAAAAGAGGCTCTGGATTAACCGCCTCGTCGGTTTGTGTTTCATTGTTTGTATGGTCCATAAATACATCCCACGAGTATGGGAAGAACTAAAAGTCCGACTGGGCAGTGCTCCCGTACCCAGGTAAGCCATTATTGAAACCGGAGGTCGGCAAGTGTCCGGAGTCCGCTAACTAAGAGACCTCTTCTTTCCCAAAGTGCCACTTCAAAAGAAGCAACTCTTCAGCGCAAGCTGTTCCACTGAGAGTTGTGGATTTTTTATAAGGTTTACTCCTCTTGGCCCAGGCGATGAAGCCAAGGCCCCCCGCCAATGCATGCTGGCCGTTAGTAACGAACCCTCATGCAGAGGCATGGTATGTCGATCACCGTGTCATACGGTGATCGGTGCCGTTGTGCCTGTGTGCAAACCTTTAGCCACGACACGACAGCTGGGTCAGGGAAGTTGGTCCGCGACAGGCTTTTCGGTGGTCTTCCAATTCCGGTTTTAAACGGAACGGGCCCCCTTATCGCCCTGTAGACCAGATTGCGTCACTTACGATCATCCACAATTGGTCCTCCCCTATTCGCCACCTGGGGACGCTCGGGTTGGTGCTTCAGTACCTCCCTGTTGATCGTTTGGATAACGCAGGGGGCACCACGAGCAGGCGATCAACTTCACCCCCTGATCTCCAGGGTATTTTTCTAATTTTTCTAATTCCAGAGCTGCGACTCTTGCATGTTATGTCCTAAAAAGTTAGATCTTTATCTTCTTTCGGAAAAGGTAGATACACCTACAAAAATTAATTTCGGATGAAAGAAGATCTCCAGGGTATTTTTCTTTCATCCGAAATTCACTGTTGTAGGTGTATCTACCTTTCCCGAAAGAAGATAAAGATCTAACTTTTTAGGACATAACATGCAAGAGTCGCAGCTCTGGAATTACTCCACAAGATTGGCAAGTGAGTTTCTTCTAGAGTCACAAGGTCTGCGGACAGCTTCCATTATCCCATTTATGATTGTTTAAAATGTTAACACCTTTATTGTAATTGGGCTTTGTCCGTTGGCTAATAAAAATAGAATATATATTGAAACATCGATAACCTATTTTTTGAAATCTCGAATTCCAATTTTTCTTTGTTTTTGGGCGGCATTTATCGTCCACGCCCTTGTTTGGCGGATCTCGATCTTGTCCGGTTCTTATATGATTCATTATCCAATAACGATAATATATTCATCACAGGTGACTTCAACTGCCCTGATATTGTTTGGCCTCTGAGACATCTCCCTTCATTGATCTCGCCTTCCTTTTCGTACGCAGAACTATTCAGCAGTACTACATTCCGGCAGGTTATAGAACAGTCCACAAGGTTCAGATCCGGTCAGGAGCCTTCTCTGCTCGATTTGTTCTTGGTCTCGGACTCCAACTTACTTTCCGACATAAAATACCTACCACCTTTTGGCAAGTCTGACCACATTACGTTATCTACAGAGCTTCAATTTCGTCTTCCTTCGGTCAATATAGCAATTTTTCTAAGGTCATTCGAAATATTGAATACAAGAAAGTTACCGAAATGCTGTTGGCTGAGGACTGGCCGGGTATCTGCCGGGAGGATGCCGACGTAGGGGAGATGTGGAGTGAGTTCTTGAATGTGGTCAACAGGGTGGTATCGGCTTGCACGACGTCAAGAGTTGCTAGGTACAATAAAGTGCGACCATGGATTGATGGGAGGGTGTTGAAGATGGCTCGTCGGAAGAAGTCATTATGGCAGAGGTATGTCCGTACCAGATCCGATGAAGATTACCGGACTCATCGCTTATACTCAAACTAGTTGTCTGCGTATATACACCAATTAAAGGTAGAATATGAGAGAAAATTAGCAAATTCCAAGGATAGTAAAAGGTTTTTTTAAGTATTTACGATCGTCTATGTGCGGCAGAGTTGGCATTCCATTGGTCCGCAACAAATCTGGTGAGTTTTGCAGTCGTTCGTTGGAGGTCGCAGATTAATTAGCTGGGGCATTCTCATCCTCATTCTCCATGGAGCCAGATGTTCCACCTCCTGAAGTTCAGATTCCTCGGTATGCTGCAGACATATATGACATCGTAATATATGACGAACTGGTGAAAAAGTATCTTCTGCAGGTAAAGGCAGATTCCGCTCCTGGTCTCGACGGCATAACCGCTCGACTGCTACAGTGTTGCGCTGAGTCACTAGCTTCACCTTTATGTAGAATATTCTCGTGCTCCCTGAAAACTTCCAAATTGCCAGGTGACTGGCTGAAGGCTTCCGTTACTCCTATATTCAAAAAGGGTGATAAGTTTTCACCGCAAAATTATCGACCTATATCATTGCTATCGACTGTGTCAGAGGTACTGGAGAGAATAATATGTGATCACGTTGTTCAATTTGCGTCAGCACACGATTTGATCCCTAAAGAGCAGTATGGTTTCACGCCCGGTCGCTCAACTTTGACGAACTTGATGCACTGTGTAGACGCTTGGACGAAAGCGTGGGACATGGGTATTCCAGTGGATGTGTTATGTCTGGATTACTCCAGGGCTTTTGACAGGGTTCCACACCGACGCCTGCTGCATAAACTTCAGCATTTTGGTATTGGAGGCCGAATACTGGCTTGGATAGAGGCGTTTAGACGATTAGTCTCAACTCACTGATGAAGAATCCGTGGTAGAAATTGATTCCTGTCTAGCCGTCCGGCTGGCCATCAGCACGATACGCTCGAACGCAATGAGTAAGAGAGTTGAAATTTTCAGAGTAGGTTTGGAGTCCAAACGCGTCAGCCAATGGGCAAAATCCACCCAGTGATTTCAGAGTTATAGCCATCTGAAATTTTGTTTTCCCAATAACTCGATAAATACTGACCTGAGCGAATTAAAGCCCGTTATTTAGTTGAAGAATGCCGACGCGAAGTTTTATGTGAAATTTTGTGAATATCGCATGACTGGCAAGTAAAAAAAGATATATTTAAAAAAAAACTCTAGATGTCAGAAACTATCCGTCAGATTCCGTCAAAATTTAGCGAAAGCCTTCAAAAACCTTATTTTACGGTGAAGTTCTAGACTTGAACTTGATTGGATCTATATTGGTGAAGATAGGGGATAGTAGTACAAAACGTTCCCGCGGGGTAAAATGATTACCCCCCATTTCTAAGAAACTACTAGCGCCATCTCTCAAATAAATACTTACACTGAAAGAAATGATTCAATGAGAAAGGTTTACCAAAAATATTCTTACTAGGGTTGATACATTTCTTACTATTCGGTTAAAATTGCACTATAGACATAGTAAATTGAGTTGCTATAGTTATTGAACAGATCTTACTACGCTTTTCTTATTACACCAATGAAAGTGTTTTATTATATCATTCAAATGTGGAATTGCCACGGTAAACCAAAGTTTTCTAACCGGCATCCAATAGCCATAATAATTTAGCGATACTATGCGAGATAATTTAGTTCCATAAATTTACTACGGCAGTTATGTTGATTCATTAAACCAGTCGAATATAAACGATTATGCTCGAATGCAGGGTTGCGCGCCTCCCGATTCCTAGCATCCACTCAAACTCATCGTTTGTCTATTCGACTTGAGACAACCTGATAACGCGATTAAACTAATTTGTGAAATATGAATCCTAGTTTATTCATGATATTAATCAACAAGCATCATCATAGTGTAGTTTGAAGGTGTTTAGTTCGTGCATTGAAATATCACCGTTTTTGTTTTGTGTATCTACAATCAATCTTCCTGCACACATGGAACAGAAGAATATTGGCCGTTGGATCTTGAAACAATGGCGTCCATGCGTTCGGAATGAATAATTCATCATTCGAATGAATGCTAGTATGTAATCATTTAATAGTTTCTATTGATCTCATAAGATTGATAATTAAATTTTATTCGAAATTCTGAATAATTAATTATTGAAAGATTAGGTCAACTTTTTTTTAAATAGAACATTATTGTTCTTCTGTTGAATCCATTGCTCCTTATCATTGGAATGTGTTTTGTTAGCTCTATAATATTGTTTTTTTGAATATATTTTTTTCACCAATATTTGAGAAAGTGTGCAGTTAATTTCTCATTCAAATCGAATATCTTTTTTTCGTGATACGAGTAAGTTTAATCTCAGTGTTTGTTTATCTGTTATAATCTATTTGTTCGTCTTTTAGTATGGTATTGTGATGGAAAGCCCTTTATATTTGAAATATTTCGACCAGTATTTGCTCTCAGTGTATGTATATCTACTAATTCAAACCACAGAATGTGATTATTACTAACAATAAAATGTCTTGTTATGCTTCTATTTTTTTATTTGTATATGTATATCCACCCAATATAATTCTGGCAGGAGACAGTGGAGATAATATGTTCTCCATATGAAATGAATAAAATACTGCTTCAAAAAATAGAAATATAGACCATTACAATTTATAAAAGAAATTGTATAATTTGCAGGTAAGGTATAATTGAGATCTAGTTATGAATAATTCGACAAAGATAATTAAATAAAGTTCCAGAGATAGTTGTATCAATTTAGCTCATTTGAATACACTATGAGTTCAACGAATTGCTTCATGCCGAGTGTTTCCTTGATGTCAGTCCTGCTGGGCTTATTAGGTAATCAATATGATGAATTCTCAATTTGTAAATTCGAGTTGATATCTTTCGCAGGTAGGTTTGAACTTTCGACACTCAATTTTATCATTAGAGAAACTATCAGATGTATTATGTAATTTATTCTCTTCATAATATGGTTAATCTCTTCTGATTGCCTTTGTTAACTTGTGCACTTTAGTTAATTCATTTAACTGCCATGTTACTGACTGAGCCAACGTAGCACAAAAATTTGGCCAATTTATTGCTTGTCTTAATAATAAATTAGAAATTTATTAAAAGTACAGAGACAGTATTAAATTGGCCATTGTTTTCTGTCAGATGAGCTCAGTTTGTAATATGGCGGTTAAAAAATAACTCAAATTGCAACTTAAGCTGATAAAGACAGTAAGATGATATTACGAGAGCGGTAAACTAGGTTTACTAGACCAGTAAAATGCAGTTATACAATATTACTATGGTTGTAAAACAAAGTTACAAGTGCAGATATACCAGATTACTATGATAGTAATACGGAGTTACAATTCACAAACGCAGTTATTTAAGTTTACTACGGTAGTGAGACAAAGTTTCAAAACCAGTAATATAAAAGTACGACTATAGTATAATCACTTCAATACTGGCTGTAAAACGGCATTATTCCTGTTATGAAGGATTAAATCATATAGCCATTATTAACTGAATCGTAGTAAATCAAGGTGAACTGTGAGAAATAGAAAGTTTTGTTGAGGCATATAGTATATGAATTTTCTCATTGCTGTTATTATATTTTTCTTTCAGTGTAAAATTATATATATCATGCTGCTCATTTGCCTGACGAAGTTTCATGGCTTCGGAATTTCTCCATGCTGTTTTGTGAGGAAAATATTGAAATTGACGTGTTCTATCTTAAATAATCCCATTTGTAACAGATATATTTTTTTGTATGTCGATATTTATGTTCTAGTTGTTTGCTTCCGCTAAATTAATGATTAATAGCAGTTGATCATATCATATTTTAATTTCAAGTTAGGAATGTTGGTGAACAATAATTCTAATATTTCCAGAATGAAGGCATTTGGGGTAAAATGATCCTACACAAGGTGTGCTAAATGATCCCGCGTGATCATTTTACCCACATACATTGAGGAAAACTTTCCAGTTTCATCTACCCTGATGTATTACAGACATAAGATGACCAGGAGGTGTTCGGTCCATTAATTCCATTTTCATTCTAATTCTTATGAAAATGAACATATGTTAAAGGATCTAGGGATTACCACTAATGTTCATTTTCATAAGAATTAGAATGAAAATGGAATTAATGGACCGAACACCTACTGGTCATCTTATGTCTGTAATACATCAGGGTAGATGAAACTGGAAAGTTTTCCTCAATGGTTTGATCATTTCTTGAATCATGCAAAAACTACTGCAGAAGATCCCGCTCTTTTAATTTTAGACGGCCATCTATCGCACACAAAAAATTCTGATGTGATACTGAAAGCAAGGGAACATTACTCTACAATTTTGTGTCTACCCACCTACTGTTCACATAAATTGCAACCCCTTGATGTTGTTATGTCTTCACTTAGCGTATATGCATTCGCAAAATGTGGCAGATGTTCTTCAAGATAGCAATTTTATTGCGGGAGAAACAACAGAAACATAGCACAATACTGAAATATCTTCATCGCAGGTTCAAAGAGAATTGCCTAATGCCGATCCTGAGGAAAGAAGTAGTTCACCAAGTATCCTCAACTGCCAAAATGTTGTCATTACTGCAAACAACAACGCAATCTTTTGCGCAAACTAATTCGAGATCGGCAGCACTTTCTCCTCCTCAATCTATAGATCCCCGGGATCATTTCACCCTCGCCGTGGGATCGTTTAGGACACAGTGGTGTCCAAAATGATCCTTTAGCCGTCTTGGAGTGATTCAAGTAAAGAGTGCAGTCACAGAACACTCACCTTTAAAATTCCATAGCCTACTTGACCACGAATTTTTTTTGAACGCACGTTATTTACACATATAGAGACCATCCACTGTCAGCAAGTCAGAATGATATAAAACAAGACATTCTGGTGAATGTGGTTTCACATTAACAGTGGGTTTCACAAAGCTTTAACAACTCTTAATTGCCAACTCAGTGTGATTCTATGTCGATTCCCGGTTCATAAGTCATATGAGTTTTGTGAGCTTTTCCGTCCGTATACAAATGGGAACGATCCAAACGTTTAACTGCTCGTCACATCTGCTATATCTCCCTCCACTGCTGTGGCTGGGGTCTTGTTGGCAGTGCCATAAAGTAATTTCCCAAGAAAGACTGTTTTATTACCATTATCAATGAAAAGCTTGAAAAGCCTATCGATGGCCTATCTTTCGAACTGTGGATGTACAATGTCCATAATAAATCTACCCAGAATCAAATTTGTTTTCAGTGCTATGTGCTGGTATATATCATTGATGTAGGTAGATACCTTCCATCTTCTAGATGGTTTTCTATACCAGTCTAATGCTGTTATTCATATATGCAAAAACCCAAAAAAGGTAGACTCTATCTGCTTCTTTTTCCACGATGAACTGAATGTGTTAATAGAAACTGTTTAAAATTGTCAGTCTCCTCCTGTTATCTGGAATCGTTAAAAACATGACATCTACATAAATTGTATTACGAAATGTGACCATCTCATGATGTGAGAAATTTTGTGTTCTCAGTTCACCGCTCACAAAAAGGAACACACGTTCATCTTACATTTTGGTCACTACATTTTGAGGTTACATGTTATTGTTTTGTCAAAAGTCTTTGCTTGGTGATGGATCAACGTCATATATTTTATTTTTCAAGAGCTTTTATCAAGCAGCTCATCTGATGAATCATCGGAAGATAATGGAAGAGGTCCCTTAGATCAGTATATTAGTAATTGAACAATGAACCATTCGATTGAACTTCTAGCAATTATCACATCAAACAAAATCTTCACAAACTTTTTGGTGGAATTCCTGGATCTGCTCATGATAGTTGGGATGTGTCTTCTAGATTCAGACAAAGAATAGAGGATATAACTTTTTGTTATTGAAGAATGGCCGAATTCAACGTTTTGGCTTGATGTGGAAGATAATGGAATGTTCCAGAAATATATTAATATATTTTTTAATTATCTTATTTATCTTCTTGTTAGAGATAAGGCATATTCTTTGAGAAAGTAGCTAATGACTCCTTGAAGTCATGTTCTTCTAGAACCGTGTAATCTTTGATCTGATACATGACCATATTTCAGGGAAGCATGAGTTATCTATCAATCAGATGAAATAGAACCACAATCTTGTACTCAGTAAAACTAGAATCATTCTCAGATCGAGATGAAAAAATATTGAAATTTATAAATTATAAGTCCTCAGAGAAAGCTATTATGATAATAGCCATAATGCTGTGTACTATATAATTTTTGTGATGTCCATTAAAATGTTTTGAATTGTTGTGAAAATGCTGTTTTTTGGACGAAATAGCGAAAAGAGTAACAATTGCTAATGTGGTATGTATGGTAATATGTACATAAATGTACAGTATATTCGGTAGAAAGTTTGACTTAGGAGCCGGAGGCCGCAAGTTCAATCTTCAGGCTAGGAAATAAATTTTCTAGTCACGGTAATCGCCACCATTCACTGTTTGATCAAAAATCCACAGTGCTGTACCTAAGGTGGAGTAAGGACGCAGTAACAAAGCCTACACAAAACACAACTGATTCTCCTTACTCGCTCATGATTATGAGGGGTTTCCTTGGGGAAGACCTAGGTGGATCAGTAAACATCAGAAAAAGAACATAACCTCAAAATTTATGTTCAATTCAATTAACCACGTTTTTGGTTTTTAATTTTTATCTTTTACAAAAAATTTTTTTTTCACCGAATTTGGTAAAAACTTACCTTTTTATGTCCCAAATACACTCTAATTTTTTGGATTCAGAATTTTTTTTTCACCTTAATTTGACTTAATATCGAAAAAGCATCCTAATTTTCAATTAAAAATTCTCACGTCAAAGTATCTGCTTTTTTAAAAAAGTAGGTGGGCTTTTTGTTCGTTGAAATCTCTAATTTCTGATGGTGTGAAAAAAATATACATTACTATGGTAAATTCTCTCAGAAAATGCTACGAAGTAACAGGCAGTAAGTAAGGCGCAGACCCTCATAGCCCCTTCCTCAATTCTCTATGGAATACCATTTGATGGGCTAAAATTATCCGTAGGACACTCAGGTATACCAGTTATCTTAAAATATCGATAAATAGGCATCTACATATACAGGGTGAGTCTTTGACCACTGCATTAATTTTAACCAATGATTCCTCTCATCAAATGAAACACTTTTTTCATTTATCATTTTTCCAGATTCGGCTCAGGTAAAAAGTTACAAGCGTTTAAAGATTTCACAATGTGCTAATACACTCCCACATATAAATTATCTATGACATTGTTGGCGGACGAGAATAAGGCATGGTAACGTGAATTACAGCTTGATTCGGGATTCCAACGCTCAGGGACGGATCGATAAAAGTAGTGAAATTTCTGGAGTTTTCCATTTTAAAACATTCAATGAAGAATATCTCGAAAACGGTGCGTTTAAGGAGAAATGATGACGAAAAATATAATGTTCTAAAATGATGGATTATTGTTGAAATGACTCAAGAAAAACTTTATATGCTTTCTTTATGCTAATTTCGTTTAGTTTTATGAATCCACGAGTCCATAACTAGAAAACCAGTTGAATAGAAAATAATTAATATTTGGAAAATATGTATCATAGTTATAGGAAACTTTACGCCAACATTCATTTTATTCAAAAAAAGGATGTCAAAACTACAAAATAAAAACTGTTTTTTTTTCAAAATTTCAACAGCCTGTATCTTTTTACCTGAGCTGAATTTGGAAAAATGTCAATTGAAAAAGGTGTTTCATTTGATGAGCGGAATCTTTGGTTAAAATTAATGCAGTGGTCAAAGACTCACCCTGTATAATTTAGAGAAGGTTCTACAACTTTCTCAAAATATTGCGGATATCTTATTAAATATTAACTTTATTAACTTAGCACTTTCCGAGAAAATTTACCATAGTAATGTATATTTTTTTTACACCATCAGAAAGTAGAGACTCCAATGAACAAAAAGCCCATCTACTTTTTTAAAAAAGCAGATATTTTGACGTGACAATTTTTGATCGAAAATTTGGGTGCTTTTTCGGTATTAAGTCAATTTAAGGTGAAAAAAAAAATTAAATTGAAAATATTACAGTGTATTTGGGACATGAAAAGGCAAATTTTTACCAAATTTGTTAAAAAAAATTTTTTTTGTAAGAGATAAAAATTAAAAACCAAAAACGTGGTTATTTGAATTTTTACATAAATTTGGGGTTATGTGAAAAAAGTGTGAAAACAAAAGTTGTAGAACTTTTTATTATCTACAACTCTGCCATTTAACTTTTTTCCATAGGACTTGTAGTTTTGCCGCAGATCGAGATAAACCGTTGTTTACCCTTGAAAACTCACCACCTTACCCTTGAAAACTCACCACCTTCCCCTTCCCGAACTTTGATCGCCCGTAAATTATTTTTTCTATCATTTTTGTTATATTCTCTTCCTTTTACAATGGGTTACATTCTATTATAATTTTTTTTCCCTTCTTATCATTTTTAAAGGCTTCGACCCTGGTCTATTCCGTCAGTCCCGTCATTAAGTGAGAGAACTCAGAGAACTGAGCATGATGAAAAGCAGTCTCACTTCACTCAGATCTCTTACTTCATGTTCCGTTCCGAAATGTAAGACTTTTCTGAGAATAGTAATTTACGTAACAAGTCCGGAAAATAGGGTTTTTTTGGAGGAATAGACAAAATTCTAGGACGAGCGTAAGCGAGTCCTGGAAGTCTATGAGTCCAAAAAAACCTTTTTCGGGCGTGTTGCGTACAATATTTTTTCGGCAACCGTGTAGAATAACAAATCAATGAGACGACACATTTCTTTTTTATATATTTTGATTCTTAGTCAAATTAAACAGAACAGAAAATATCACATGTTGACAACTAATTTTATATGAACTGTCAGCCGTTTTCTCAGTGCTATGGTAACTTCATTTATCAAAAATATACCTACCAAGATTTTCATATTTACAATGACCAAAACGACGTGATTCGAAGCATTTCCCGGCCTAGTCCGGGAAGTACGTACTTCCCGGACTAGGCCGGGAAATGCTTCTTTCTCAAAGAAAAAGCGTCCGGGAAGTGGGCACTTCCCGGACGGTTGCCGAAAAAAACTATTTTCGGAACAAATAACTTCTTGTCACTTCGCTCACATTTCGGAATACACTTTTATGTTTGTATTGAACGTATTGAACGGTTTCCATTGACACGCTCGGAGCACTCGAAGAGAGTTTGCCGACGCCGACCGAGATGTGTCAGAAACAGCTCCCAGAGCAACCTAAATGGAAAATGATTCTCCCCTCCCTTTTAAGATCTGAATTTTATTTTGAAGAGAAAAGTAGAAGATAATAATATAATAATAACCAGACCAATTTTACCCCATAACGAACTTATCTGAGATATTCATTCCTCAAATCTACTATGAAAATTACATTACATCAATTGAAAGTCAGCCAATATTCCAGTTTTGTTCATAGAGGAAATATTCTGAACCCGACTTACCTACCAAAGTATATATTTCCATCATGGTATGGATTATCCATGGGCATTATATTATCATCTTAAAAGTATAATATCATATCTTCCACTTAATTCTACGATAGCTGAGGTTATTTCATTGGTCCTTTTGCATTCAATCCTACTTTGTTCTCCAACAGGAGGGGTATTTTATATCAAGAATAACGAACCAGAAATATCTTTGAAATGTCACTCAAAGCAAAATGATATGACAATAATGAACACAGATCATATAATAATTCATACATAGAATTATTAAGTACAGCCAATGAACTCTATACTAACGTAGTATAGATTTCTATAAGTACAGCATTCTGTGAAAACAAGTACGATTTATGTTTAAAATTTCTAAAAATCATATCTCCAGAATTATTAGCTTGTTGGAGTTGAAAATGATATCGATGGATTCTTATGATGAAGCTGCATCTTAAAAAAAATGAATTTGAAGTTTTTAATGTAAAAAATATTTTTTTCGTTACTCCGAAACTATCTTGCCCATTCTACGCAATAGCGATCTTAATCGAGATATTTATCTCCTAAACCTGCTCTGAAAATTTCAACTGCCTAGCTCAATCCGTTCGAGAGTTACCGTGTTAACGGATGGCCAGCTGGACCGGCCGGACAGAATCGATTTTAACCACGGATTCTTGATCAGTGAGTCAAACAAAATCGTTCAAGACCATTTTCATCCAAAAATTCGAAAATTGCAGACATTTGGGCTAACTGATAAGCACTCTGTTCCGAGGAACTAGAGTGCCAAAAAGTATTTTTTCAAAACAGATAAACATAACCTAATACTCTGAATTGCTCTGTCCTCTGTCCCTGACTCAAGCTTTAAAACGCGAGCGAAAATAATTGCCTTAGAGCAAACAGATTTGCTCTGATTTGTCAATGGAATATGAATCATCGATCTCATTTGTCGAATAGAAAACGAAAATATGTCTCCGTGTTATCCGAGCGTATCAATGGAAATCACTATTATGCTTGTATTGAACCGTATCATGCTGTAAGCCGACGAGACAATAGACAGTTTTTAGCCTAGGTGCATATTACATTTTTTCGTCGACCTCCACATATTTTTATGAATTTAGGACACCTTATATCATTTCCCAACAGCAAATGACACATACGCTTATGCTTCTATTGAACCGTATCCAATTACAACAAAGTACTGGCCTTCAATAATAGTCGATTTTACGGCCGCAAATTAATACGTAAAATGTCACTTTTCATAGAGGTCGACGAAAAAGTACTTTTTCGTCCGCAAAGTACTTGTCTTCAATAATAGTCGATTTTACGGCCGCAAATTAATATGTAAAATGTCACTTTTCATAGAGGTCGACGAAAAATATTTATATTGTTTTTCACTTTCGTAGAACTGTCGCTACAGCTCTGCAGTTTTTATACACTAGGCGCCACTGATAGTGATCTATAGATGGAAATCTGTACAAAACCGTTTTTCGACAGTTCTAACGTAAACCTGTAAACCCTGGTATTTCACGGACCATGTGTTCATAATCAGCGAGAGGAAACGGAATTAAACATATTATATTCTCAGAATTCCATAAATATGTGATCGCGAAAATGTTATGTGTTCGCGGTGACTTGCTCAGCATCAAGCCAGCAAGCGCGTCTTCGAGTAATACCTGAAAATTGGTTTGGTTTCAGCTTTCAGTATTTCGCCCGCGCTTCTGCTATCGAGACGGATCTGACGGAAGGCGCATCCATTGCATGCGCATCGTAGAAAGATGTTGCGAATAATTGTTATTCATCGTTTCAGATTTCGGGGAATCTTCATTTTTAATTTTTGAAATCTGGGCCGTGTGTGATTGAGATTCCTTTTGGAGCTGTTGGTTGAATTACGAGTTTCTGGAAAGAGAATAATGTTTTACCTGAGGTGAGCACTTCACTTGTTGCTGTAGGATTGACAAAAAATATCTTACCATGAGAGGTACATAGTCATACTTGAATGAATAGATTATAATAGAATCACAGAATTTGGGGAAACAAATGTTTTGTTTTCATTTTTGTGCATTGTGTTATTTTTTTTCCAGGAAGGAGCGCCTATAGTTTTGCCGATTGTCTGGATTTTTCGAATTTTTGGCAGAAAATAGTCTCAAACGATTGGATTCTGTCCGTTCGCCCGTCCTTCCGCCCGTATGATAACTTTCGAACGAAAAGATTTGAAATTTGAAGGGTACATGCGGGGCATAATAATATCGGTTGAGTTAGTTAATGGGCAAAATCCGCCCTGTGGTTTCAGAGTTATAGCCATCTCAAATTTGTACCTTCCACGGAAAATACTGATCTGATCGAATTAAAGTTCGCTGGTTGGTTGTAAAATGGCGCCACGAAAACTTATGCAAAATTTCGTAAGTTATCACTAGAAAATTGAGAAAAAAATATACGAAAGAAAGTTCTCAGAATCTGTAAGATATCGCCCAAAACCCCATTTTAACGCCAAGTTCTAGATTTAAACCTCATCGGATCTACCCATATTATTGGAAATATATCGAAAACGATCTGGGAGGAATAATTTGTTCAATTACAGCCTGATCCCAACATCCAACATAGATTTTTAATTAATTTATTTCGACCCACGGAAAAAATAAGAGTCTCAGAGCAGACTGTCGTAATAAACAAAATTGTTAAAAGCACTGACGTCTGCTTTAGTACATCATTCAATTCAGATTGGTCAACTTGAACAAGCACACTGATCTCACATCAGGGAGGTTTGCATGTTCTAGGGAACCGCTCATTTTGCCCAAATGCCAGTAATTTTCGATTTTTTTTGCTGAAGATGGCCTCAAACGATTAAGTCAACTCACTAATGAACAATTCGTGATTAAATTCGATTTTGTACGACCGGCCGTTGCCAATTCAGGATATGTTACGCACCGAATGTGACGGTTAAGTGCATAATCGGGATAATCGGCCAAAAGGTTTTAGAGTTTGTTTCAAAGCAGTACGGATACAATCGAAGACAGAAAGACTTGAGCGAAATTTCGTGAACTTCTTTGCATCGGTATTCTACAAGTACTTACCAAGTTCCAAGTCGATCGGATCTATATTTTTTGAGTTATCGAGAAAACAATATTCCAGATGGGTATAACTCTGAAACCGTTTGGCTGATTATACCCAATAACTGTCCTATTCGGATGCGCAACATACCCTGAAAATTTCTCTTTCCGTTTGAAAGTTATCGAGGCAACGTTCACCCATCCAGCCATTGAACTCACTCAATGCTGTTCAGATCTCCAACAATATAGATCCGATCATGTTCAAATTTGGAACATGGCTGTAAATTTAGGTTTTGAAGCCTTGCGCGAAATTTCAGCGATATCAGATGGATAGTTTCTGAGATATAGAATTTTTTTCAAAGATTTTCGATGATTTTTTAAAAATAATTTTCTATTGGTACGATCCTCATGAAATTTCGTTAAAATTTGCGCGTCGGCGTTCTAGAACTGATTACTGTGTTTGAATTGGATTGGTGTAATGTTTTTTTGAGTTAAGGAGGAAATAAAAACAAAATATCAGATAAATATACCTACAGAACTGTTTGACCTATTATGCCTATTAACGAAATCAAATGTTGCATTAGGTTAGGATGCTCAACCAACCGTGAACATTGCAAATCGCTATCTCGTTCCGTTCTCAAGTTATCGTGAGATGAATAATATTTTTTTATATATTTTTTTAAATTTTCCAGTGATACGATTCTCACAAAATTGCACAAACGTCTTTGAGTCTGTATTCTATACAACAACTTACCAAGTTTCAATTCGATCGGATTTGTATTGGTTGAAAGACTCGGAAACCGTTGAGCCGATTATGCCTATTAACGAACTTGTACGTCTTATTGGAACGCGCCAACTACCCTGAAAATCTCAAATCGCTATCTCTTTCCGTCCTCAAGTAATCGTGGCAAAATTTGACCTCGAATTCTTCATCAGAGAGTCGAACCCAATCGTTTGAGGCTTTTTTCGGTAAGAAATTCAAAAAATTACAGACATTTGGGCGAAATTATAGCGTGATATTCCCTAGAACATGCGCGCAAAAATTAGAACATAATTTATATTGGGCGTCAAGTGCACTCATTAATTGAATGAAAATAAATTTCACAGATTTTCAACAACTGACACATTTATCGATCACAATTGAGTTAATTTTGAGTCCAGGAAATTTTTAATAATTTATGAACGTATAAATATAGACTCAATAACGGTGGGTTTCACAAAGCTTCAATAGCTTCTTATTACCAAATCAGTGTAATTCTATGTCAATTCACAGTTCATTTTTGATGCAACCACCGAATTAAATCCACAATTACCCTAATCGAAGCTTCGTAAAATCCACCATAAGTATATTAAATTGTAAACTTTCTAGAAAACGCAGGAGAAATATAATTCGAACATGATTTACTTGAACATTAGACCTCTTTCCATCATAAAACGTTGGGGGTTTGATTAGATCCGTAATAATATGTATGATATGAGCAGGAGTGCAGGTAAGAATGAAAAAATAATTCGACCGCTTTTATGATCGAATATTATTCCACACCTTTCCGAAATATTCGGGTCATTGTTGGGGACACCGCAGGGGGAACATTGCACACGGTATTATTTCTACTGTATACAACGATCTTCCTGATCATATTTCAGATGTTAAAACGTTTTTGTTTGCCGATGGCACGGTCGTCGCGTCGCTGTTTCTGGTCGGGATCTGGATACTCTGGGGCTGAAAGTTGTGGCGGTTCTGGGACAGTTTAAAGCAGGGTTTCTTGAACTTATAGCAGTCACGGACCCCTTTCACAAATTAAACGTATTCATGGATTCCTATCAAAGAATATTTTTGGTAAGAAGAAAAATGCCCTTTTTATATTGAAAATGTTCCCAGAATTTTTTATTCTCCCATAATGTACTTTACTGAAATTGAAATATGAAAAAACTCACGCCTCAAGAATCTCCAGGACACGATATTCACGAAATTCGTCGAAAATCAGTTTGGTCGGAATTCTACAAGTATACACCGAGTTTTAATTGGATCAGATTTGTTTATTTTGAGTTATAGAGGAAATAACAACAAAAATTCAGATGAGTATAACTCCAAAGCTATTTGGTCGATTATGCCAATTAAGGAACTCAAATATCGTGTTCGGATGCGCAGCCTGCCCTAAGAATTGCAAGTCGCTACCTCTTACCGTTCTCAAGATATCGTGAGATACATAGTATTTTTTCGTGATTTTTTTGAATATTCTATTGGTTCGGTCCTCACAAAATTTCACATACGTCTTTATGTCGATATTCTCAAACTAGTTACCAAGTTTCATTTCGATCGGGTCTGTATTTTTTGAGTCATCTAGAAAATAATATTCCAGATGGGTATAACTCCCAAACCGTTGGGCCGATTATGCCCAACAACGAACATAACTCGAACGAATAGTTTCTGATGAATATAATGTTTTTCAATGATTTTTTTGAATTTTTCTAGTGATACGATCCTCACAAAATCTTGCAAGAATTATTGCGTCGGCATTCTACAACTAACTAGCATGTTTGAATTGGATCGGATTCGTATTTTTCTAATTATTGAGGATATAACAATCAAATTTCAGATGGGTATAACTCCAAAACCGTTTAGCTGATAATGCCTATAAACAAATTCAAATGTCGCATTCAGATGCACAACCTACCCTAAAAACACAAACGCAAACTCGCCAAGACATTTGCAAGAAATTCAGCCTTCAAAACTTCTCTCGGGTCAATTGTCATCTTCAATACTATCTTCATCGCTGATATTATCCATATAAATCAAAAATGGACTCCGCACCCACTCTGTTCTGAGCTAAGTTTTTGATGTAATTTTCGTCGTGTTGTCACCACCTTGTATCATCAATTATTCCAACAGACATGGTTTTTGTGTCGGAGTGAATCAAAGCTTAGTTAAAGTACAGGCATTTTTAAACCTCTCAGCACGAGAATCATCAGTGCTGTCAGATATATTCCCAGGGTGGGCAATTTTAAGATGTTCTGACAACTTTACTGGCTTCATACTTCCATTAGTAAGCACTTTACCGCATAAGAAGCACTGCGGTTTTTGAGTACTACACAATTCTCTAATCAAAAAATGTTGTGAGTTAACTTACCTACCACGGACCCCTAACATTCATGCCACGGACCCCCAAGGGGTCCATGGACCCCACTTTAAGAAACCCTGGCTTAAAGCATGATGTGACTCTAGTAGATTACTCATAAATGCTGATGAATCTTTACTGTAGAATCTGAACGTGAAACAGATAAATGATCAGATGTAAAAGTTTGATGGAACCTATATTTGCAGTTTAATTATGAACGCGCTTCCTGATGGGTATGCTTTTTGGCCGACATTTGAGGTTCGAACCTCAAATCGATGAACTAACTAAAGAAATGGATGATGCATATTACATGATTTCCTCTCTGCAGTTTGAAGTACTCTCTTCCACATGAATGCTTGTTAACTGCATATCATGCTCATGTCTACCCCCTCATTTAACTAGTTCTAAGTGAATCCTTGTGCTGCCGAAATGTATGATTAATGTTCAATATTCCATATAGATACTCTTGTCGACCCTTATTAAAGTCTATAGAGATAGCCATATGATTTTGGATATTTAAAACACTAACGAATTCATTGATTCAGTTATTTTTTTCGATATCCCTGGAAGAACTATACAAGAACAATGAATTGAATAACTGCATATCTACTTAGTCTTTTTGGCGCTCTAGTTCCTCGGAACTGAGTGCTTATCAATTTGCCCAAATGTCTGTAATTTTCAACGATTTTCAATGATTTCTTAAAATTTTTCTAGTGATACGATTCTCACGAACTTTTGCAAGAGTTTCCGCGTTGGCATTCTACAACTAATAACCATGTTTGAATTGTATGGGTTTTGTACTTTTCGAGTTATTGAGGACATAAAAACCAAATTTCAGATGGGTATAACTCCAAAACCGTTTAGCTGATTATGCTTATAAAAAAATGGGTTCAAGCCCTGTGGACAGGAGCTTTCTGGCGCTCTAGTTCAAACAGACAAATTATATCTCCAAAAGTATTGGTTTCTCAGAGTTGTGAATTATATCAATGTATTCATATGATAGAACCGCATCATAAAGGAAATTCAATTTAAATAATAGTTTATTTATCAAGATTAAATGAGCAATCATGAGAATGAGAACTGCACCATGGAAGAAATCAAATTAAATCTGGCCGATTTTGCCCAATAATGAACTTAACCGAGATATTCATCTCCCTAAACTACTCTGAAAATTACAACTACCTACCTCATTCCTTTCGAGAGTTATATCTATGTCTATGGATGAAAAGCAGTCTCACTACCCTCAGATCTCTTACTTCATGTTCCGTTCCGAAATGTAAGAATTTTCTGAGAAAACCTAATTTCGGAGCAAACAACTGAGATTTTTCTCACTTCACTCACAATTCTTCGATTGATTAGATAATGTCATGTCTCAGGAACATCATTTGACATTAGGACAATTCATACATAGAATAATATCATTCTGTGACAACGTTGAAATACGATTTATTATTGAAATTTTGATAAATCATATCTCCGAAAGTATTAGCTTGTTAGAGTTAAAAATGATATCATTGGATTCTTATGGTAAAACAGCTTATTGAAAAAAAATTAGTTTGGAATTTGCCTTGTAAAAAAAAAAAAATTTTTTTTTGTTACTCCGAAACCATCTGTCCGATTTTGCCCAATAACGAACTTAGCCGAGATATTTATCTCCCAAACCTACTCTGAAAATTTCAACTGTCTAGCTCATTCCGTTCGAGAGTTATCGTGCCTAAGGCCGGCCGGCCGGACCGGCCGGACGGCCGGACAGAATGAATTTCGACCACGGATTCTTGATCAGTGAGTCGAACCAAATCGTTTAAGACCATTTTCATCGAAAAATTCGAAAATTATAGACATTTGGGCAAATTGATAAGCACTCAGTTCCGAGGAACTAGAGCGCCAAAAAACTCAAATGTCGCATTCCGATATCGCTAGCTCTTTCCGTTCTCAAAATATCGTGGCGACGGCCGGCCGGCTGGACAGAACCAAATTTGACCTCGAATTCTTCATCGGGCAGTCGCACCCAATCGTTTAAGACTATTTTCGTCAAAACATTCGAAAATTACAAATATTTGGGCAACATGATCACGGGATGTTCCCCAGAACATAAGGGCGTAAAAAGCTTTTCGAAAGGGAACGGCACTAATTCCGATTACAAGGTGGAAACTGAATGAAATCTAATCTGTGTTATAACAGAAAGCATTTCTGACTGAGGAAAAAGACATTATTAATGGAACTCGATTTGTTCTTTTCTGAATCTCAGGAGAAAATCATTCTTGCGAATCGTAATCACATAATGAAGTACGGCTTCAGGTGAACGAATTAATGATTCACATTTTCCACTCAGAGAACAAATTAGAGATGAGAATTGAACAAATCTTCAAGGACATAAATTTGAATTTTCCCCCAATTTTCTTGGAAGAATGAAATCGCAATATATCTCTTTTTACGCGCATGTTTTTACAAAATTTAGTGAGGATCGTTTTACTATCACTTAAAATTTTAAAAAATCATTGAAAATCCTATGTCTCAGAAAATTTTCGTTTGATATCGCTAAAATTTTGCGGAAGGCTTCATGGTCTAACCTTACACCCAAGTTCGAATTTGAACACGATCGGATCCATATTGTTGGAGATCTGAGGAGCATTGAGTGAGTTCAGTAGCTGGATGGCTGACCGTTGCCACGATAGGTTTCGAACGGAAATACATAGCGACGGTAGATTGCGCATCTGAATGGGACAGTAATATTCAATGTTGGGTATAATCGGCCAAACGCTTTCAAAGTTATACTGATTATACACAGATCTGGAATATCGTTTACCCGATAACTCAAAATATATGGATCCGATCGCATTTAAACTTGGTAAGTAGTCGTAGAATACTAACGCAAATATGTGAGGATCGTATCACTAGAAAATTTTAAAAATATTATTAAAAAATATCATTTATCTCATGATTACTTGGGAATAGAAAGACATAGCGACTTGCCATTTAAGGGTAGGTTATGAATCCTAATGCAACATTTGAGTTTGTTGATAGGCATAATCGAGCAAATGGTTTTGGAGTTATATCCATCTGAAATTCGGTAGTTTGGTTGATATTTCCTCAATAACTCAAAAAATACGATGTCGATATAAAACTCGACCAGCTGTGACTTTCGGTTTGAGCGGAAATCACCATGTTTTAACAAAAATGTGGATAATGTCAATAAATCCAATGTTAAAAATGCTCTAAGTGAACATGTTTGAAATTACAATTTAGATCAATGAACAAAAATTCAGGTCGGAAAACCATGAAAAATATTTTTTCTCGTTTTGCTTACAGCTCTTTCAAAAATTGAATAATAACCTAACGGTATTTTCTTTGTAGACTATAGACATCATTAGTGTCAGCATCAATATGATTGTTACTGGAATTTTCCCTGAAAAGTCCTTTCATTCTGGTGCAAGCTTGCTACTATTCATATCTTTATCATTAAAATCTTTCAATGTCACATTCAGTTCACTTCTATGAGAATCCCAAGAATGCAAATCATGCAGCAAAATGCCAAGTTACAAGTACATTTTGGATTGAAATAGAACTTTGTCAATATCCATAGTTAGTGCAATTTCAGCACCATTTTTTTTTCTATGATCACAGATTTGCGAAAATTCGAACAAATGTCGAAAATTCAAGATCAAACAACATTTTCTAGTTATAATCATATTCATGCTGACTCTAATAGTTATCAAAAAACAATCCGCTAGGTAATTATACAATTTTTAAAAGAGTAATCATTAAAGGATACTGTGGGAGTTATATTCATCATTGAATGGTTTCTGGGCTTTCTCTCCCCAACTCTGAAAAAAATCTATAAAATAAAACAGATAATTATTTTGTGATTTGCTTCTGCGTAAGAAACACAAGATATTTGTCAGAAGCAATCAATCGAACAATGTTGCCTAACAAATAACAACGAAATAACATCAACGAAGAAACAACTATGTATATCGTAACGTTTCGGAGACTATCCGACTCCTTCGTCAGACGCGTAACGAAAACCTTCAGAATTATTTTGTTGATAGTTATTCTGAAATTCGAATAACAGAATAGCTATCACCAAAATAATCCTGAAGGTTATTGTTAAGCGTCTGACGAAGGAGTCTGATATAGACTCCGAAACGTTACGATATAGTTGTTTCTTCGTTGATGTTGTTTCGTTGTTATTTGGCAACATTGTTCGGTTGATTGCTTCCGACAAATATCTTGTGTTTCTTACACAGAATTGGGAAATGAACGTGGTACTTCTTTTGGATGGGAAAATAATCAGAGGATACTTTCCTTGGAAGTAGAACACTATCAGGAAGTAGTTCCTTTGGAATCGTAAAATCATCGAGATATACTTTCATTGGATTCAGAACATCGAATTGGAAATTGCAGTGCTGTAGTTCCCGCTGGGACAGTTCTAGATAAATCCACTGGTTGAACATAATATCTTACTCCGAGGAAGCCACGACATTGCTTGTTTTATGTTAAGTTAAGTAGTATGAGACTGTGTGAAAACGGGTCGACTTATTGTAATTATTCAATTTCAATATACGAGTACATATTGTGAAATCCTGGTAGTGAGATTTGTTGCTGAACCAAGCCAGCTTACCCTCCTACCCCTAGATAATCAGAAGTAGATTCTCATGCTTGACAATCTTCCATAAGTGTACAATTTCGTGAAGACCGTATTACTAGAAAGTTTTAAAAAAATTATAGAAGATCGTAGAAAAAAATTCTACATATCAGAAAGTATTCGTCAGACAGCACTGAAATTTTGCGAGAACCTTCTAAACCTAACTCTACAACCAAGTTTGAACATGATCGGATCTCTATTGTTGGAGATCCGAGCAGACAGGAGTGAGTTCCGATATTTTAAAAGGAATTTAAATATGATACTCATCAGTTGAATAAATATGGCAAGAGGATATATGCAGTATTTTTTTCGTATATTATTAGATATTTAATGAATTTCAATTCCGTTAGCATACATATGTCAGAATTTTAGAATCAAGTTCTAAAAATGATACGAAATGTATTCATATCTTATAAATGCTGAGAAAAAGGTCTATATCGATGTGTCCAAAAAAGTGTATGTACAATAGAACATGCGCGCAAAGGCTTCTGATGACTTCACGTCAGTGCTTGAACCAATTCATTGAAGGCTAGCTCAGGGATAAGTTTCATCGTATGCTCTTGAAAATATTAAATCGCAATATTTTTCTTTTGAGACTTGGGTTCCCTCTCATCGGGAGGGGGAATTGTCACATATGTAAGAAAATAAAGCAGTTCTTAATGAAATCTCGTTCACTCAACACCTTGAATATATTACAGATATGGATTCATGGGCTACTCTATAACGTTTTTGCCCGCATGTTCTATAGGAAACAGCAAATAGTAGTTTCAAAATTGTAAGACACCCAAAGAATGCAAAGGAAATAAATCAATTATTGAAATATTCATTGGGTTGTGATGTCAACTTAGATCCATCAAATACATTAATAATCAAACTATCGAATAGCATATTACAGCAAGAAAACGATATTGCGGTCAGAGCACCTCCTGAAGTGTGTAGAGAGGAACTCAGGTTCAATGCTATCACATTTTCAGCTAAAGGCACTTAATTTTCTACGTGTATCGCATACTTCGTAGTTTTATCACCCTCTAGAATTATGTTTCAATTTCTTATTGCTGAAGCCTATAGAAAACTTGCAGAAAGTAACCTAAATTGCTCATCGTTTGTTGTATCTAGTTTATCGCCTTCTCTTTCATTTCACTGTTTTACTCGCTCGTTTGTCTATATATCTGTATTTTGAGAATTTTCATATGTAATAACACTAGAGATGAAATTTTGCCGGCAAAATTTCTCGATTGTTATATGAATGTTTGTTGGCAATTTCGCGAATATCATTTCTATCAAAATCACGAGCCGTCAGGCAAGTGATGTTGGAGAAAATGTCATGAGCGAAATTGCCGAAAAGCAACAAACTTGAATATTACAAGAGGGTAATTTCCCCTGCTTGAATTTCATTTGGAGGGGTATTCGACATGACTGTTTCAAAAGAAAATATATCGAACTGCAACATGGTCACATTTGTGAAAACAATTCATGGGAAAAACAATGTTTTGAAATATATATATATATATTCTTTTGAACTTGAGCATTACAATTTGTTTTTTATCTAACAATAAAGCATGTGTATGAAAAAAGTGTTAGCAGAGGTTAGTGTAACGGGGTACCATATAATTTGATATATGATACTAGAGCTTAGGGAAAAAACCTCAGCAAAAAAACCCTATCTCCCCGTTAGTGTTGTGATTTATGAAAATTGATTCTGTTGTATGATGATTGTTATTGGCGGCAGATTCATGATTGCCCTCTCTTAGATATTGAATAAGTTTCAATTGATGTTCTGCATCTAGTTTTAAATATGGTTTTAAGGAGTGTGCACTCGAATCCCCTGTAATTTCAATTAACTCTTGTTCATGAAACTCATTTTGTGACCGGTGCGAAGTTAGCTACATTCAAACACACACAAAAAAAATCAAAAAATGTTCAAAATGAAATATGTATTAATATTTCGATCAGTTCCCGGTGAATAATGATGAAATTTGATAGTGTTATTCATGAATGCATAGAGAATGGAAATATAATGTCAAATAGTTTGAGTAGCGTCCAGGGGGCGGAGGCTGGGGATGATAAAACGAAAATTGCCATGATTCGGTAAATACGAAGTGTTCCAAGATGAACTTTGGAATAGTTCTTCAGAAGGGCGTTAAGAATGAGATGTAGTATGTCATATAGTTTGTGCGGCCGTAGGGAGGTGGCAATCAGGGGCGGCATGTCCAAAGATGTTATAATTCGTTAAATGTTGGGTGTTCCACGATGAGCTCTCGATATAATGTTGAGAATGACGTAAATACCAAGAAGTAGTATGTCCCATAGTTTGTGCGGCCGTAGGGAGGCGGCAATCAGGAAGGCATATCGAGAAAAAAATTCCAAACTCGGAAAATATTGAGTGTTCCACGACGAGCGTTCGATATGTTGTCGAGAATGGCGTAAATACGAAGATGCAGTATGTCCCATAGTTTGTGCGGCCATAGGGAGGTGGCAATCGGGGAAGGCATATCGAAAAAAAATGCCATAACTCGGAAAATATTGAGTGTTCCACGATGAGCGTTCGATGTGTTGTCGAGAATGGCGTAAATTTGAAGATATAGTATGTCACATACTTTGTGTGGCCGTAGGGGGGTGGCATTCGGGGAAGGCATATCGAAAAAAAATAGCACAACTCGGAAAATATTGAGTGTTCCACGATGAGCGTTCGATGTGTTGTCGAGAATGGCGTGAATTCGAAGCTGTAGTATGTCCCATAGTTTGTGCGGCCGTAGGAGGGCGGCAATCGGGGAAGGCATATCGAAAAAAATGCCATAACTCGGAAAATATTTAGTGTTCCACGATGAGTGTTCATTATTTTGTCCAGAATGGCGTAAATTCGAAGATGTAGTATGTCCCATAGTTTGTGTGGCCGTAGGGAGGCGGCAATCGGGGAAGGCATATCGAAAAAAAAATGGCATGATTCGGAAAATATTGAGTGTTCCACGATGAGCGTTCGATGTGTTGTCGAGAATGGCGTAAATTCGAAGATGTAGTATGTCCAATAGTTTGTGCAGCAGTAGGGAGGCGGCAATCGGGGAGGGCATATCGAAAAAAATGCCATAACTCGGAAAATATTCAGTGTTCCACGATGAGCGTTCGATGTGTTGTCGAGAATGGCGTAAATTCGAAGATGTAGTATGTCCCATAGTTTGTGCGGCCGTAGGTTGGCAGCAATCGGGGAAGGCATATCGAAAAAAATGCCATAACTCGAAAAATATTCAGTGTTCCACGATGAGCGTTCATTATTTTGTCCAGAATGGCGTAAATTCGAAGATGTAGTATGTCCCATAGTTTGTGTGGCCATATGGAGGCGGCAATCGGGGAAGGCATATCGAAAAAAAAATGCCATAACTCGGAAAATATTGAGAGTTCCACGATGATCGTTCGATATGTTGTCGAGAATGGCGTAAATTCGAAGATGTAGTATGTCCCATATTTTGTGCGGCCGTAGGGAGGCAATCGGGGAAGGCATATCGAAAAAAATGCCATAACTCGGAAAATATTTAGTATTCCACGATGAGCGTTCATTAATTTGTCCAGAATGGCGTAATCTCGAAGATGTAGTATGTCCCATAGTTTGTGCGGCCGTAGGGAGGTGGCAATCGGGGGCGGCATATCGAAAAATGCCATAACTCGGAAAATATTCAGTGTTTCACGATGACCTCCGAATATGTTGTCGAGAATAGTAAAAAGATGTATTATATCCCATAGTTTGTGCGGCCGTAGGGAGGCGGCAATGAGGGGTGGCGTCTCGAAAATTGCCATAACTCGAGAAATATTGAGTGTTTTACGATGTGCTCTGGATATGTTGTCGAGATAGGCGTAAATACGACGATGTATTATTTCCCATAGTTTGTGTGGCCGTAGGGATGCGGCAATCGGGGAAGGCATATCGAAAAAAATGCCATAACTCGGAAAATATTGAGTGTTCCTCGATGAGCGTTCGATGTGTTGTCGAGAATGGCGTAAATTCGAAGATGTAGTATGTCCCATAGTTTGTGCGGCCGTAGGTTGGCAGCAATCGGGGAAGGCATATCGAAAAAAATGCCATAACTCGAAAAATATTCAGTGTTCCACGATGAGCGTTCATTATTTTGTCCAGAATGGCGTAAATTCGAAGATCTAGTATAGTTTGCTCTTTTTCCTGTCAGATAACTACGCAACGTTGTCCTCTCTATATAGAAGTCGTAGTAATTAGGTAAGTATTTTTTCATAATGTGAATTTTCTAGGGAAAAATAATGAATTTGAGAAGATATTATGTGAATTCAACAATTCCAAAGACCTGGCGACTGTTCAAGAAAAGTTTTCATCTGTTGTTACTATGGAAAATATATCACGTATATAAACTGGTAAAACTGGTTGGAAGATTCAGTTATGCTATTTTTTTGCACGGAAATCAAGAATCACGTGTTGAAATTTGAATGAAAAATAATGGATCAGTATTCCGTTTCTTTGGATAGTTCATTTGAAAAAAGAACTTCTAAACGAACAGACGTACCTATGGAATTCCCCACTTTTCAAAAATCTCAAGAAATAAGCCTACAGAAGACATTTGAATACCTTGTTGAACAACTTGAAATACACCAGTTTAAAAATGTAGTAGTCACTGTTAAACCTTCATAAAATATAGTGATAGGATATAGGAAACTTAGTAATTTCATTCGAGAGTTCAATATGTCCTAGGACAGAATGAAGTTTTCCTATTGCAGATTTCATTTCTGTATATCACTTCCTGATGTATACTTTGTCTCTGGTTTCTGCATTTTCAATTTCAAAGCAAAGAGTTCTTCATTTTTCGAAGGTAATGATATGTGATAATATTTTGTCTAATGGTGCTATTCTGCTTTCATCTATAAGCCAATCTGTAACTTTTCATAACCTTACAGGAACATTGCTATTCTGGAATGTATTTCAGCGATCTCTGACGGTTTTTTTCCGAATATCAAAATGGATATGTGAATTAGAATCAGATTGCTTGGATTATTGGCTTATTCTTAGAGCAAAATCGTATCTAACTAACTGTACGTAATTTCACATGACTTGAAAATCATTTTTATCACAATAGGAACTTCGTGAGAATTGAGAGAAAACGGTTAAGTGATCAAATGGATTCATTTTAAATTCCGGATGATCAATATATCATAATCTTCAGATTTAATAAAACTACATTGCGCTTTGGTTTTAGTGAATGCTTTAAAACCAGTCCTACAAACAAGAAATGCTAATGCCATATTGCAGTAGCGGGAAAGGTTTTATTCCTCTTTCTATAATATACTAGCTGACCCAGCGAACTCTGTTCCGCCTTAGAGGCAATAAATAAGCAGATTTTAGATTTTATTATACACGTTTGTCATAAAATATAGATAGTTTATATTCACCGTTTCTATACAATCCCTTTATGTCTCAATAATTGAACGTACAATTGTGCAATTACAAAAAAAACACCCTGTCATAATGATTTATTTTCAATGTTGTATCCCTCTAAAGCTTATTTTTTAACACAAATGAATGAAATTGTACGATTGTGGCATGGAAAACAGCAAGTTGCAATTGACGTTAAAAGAAGAACACCCTGTATGGAGATTTCGGACGAATACATTATGAGAATCCATCAAAGGTACCTATTTAGTTAATGCTTTGTTTGTGACACAAATCACTTCAATCACGTACAATTGTGCCATGAGAAAAAGGACACCCTGTATAGTAATGCTTTATTTTCAATATTGTATGCCTCGAAAGTTTATTTTTAAACACACATGACTAAAATTGTACGATTATGGCAGGAAAAACAGCAAGTTTTAATTGACGTTAAAAGAAAAGCACCCTGTATAACACAAAAAAGTATCCTATGTCCGTCTCCTGGTTCTAAGCTACCTCCCCACCAATTTTGAGTCAAATCGGTATAGCCGTTCTTGAGTTATAAGTGGTGTAACTAACACGATTTTCTTTTATAAATATAGATGTATGGTGGGTGATATAATAATTGGCATATACATTTTAATTGTTAATATGGGCATTTCTTTCAAGTAGTATGAATATTTATACGTGAAACCATGTACCTAACAAATCAATATATCTCATTTCATATTGCATATTCCATTTCCTTCCTTCATCACTCAAAAATAGCAAAGCTGCAATCAAACAAAATCCTAATCGAATATATTGGCACACATAACTGTATATTGTATATTGGAGAGATAAATGAGACTCTTCTCAAATACCTTCAACTTCAAAATATCTCTACGGTTTTAGGTTATGTTTTCCAATAAATTTATCAAAGTAGTTCAAATGTAGCACCGTAAATGAGATAGTTACAGGAACAATTCCAGAATTGCATTATTTACGATTTCATAAGGCGGCCTATTACAGATCAATCGTTACCTACAGATTCATAGCTTACAGATAAAAAGCAGAATAGCACCATTAGATAGAACATTACGTTGATTGTTGTGAGTAGGAATTGGCATCATCTGAGAGAATTGTTTAGACATTAACGATATTTCAGAAGTGCCAACCTGCCTTTGTTTTAGTTACAAAAACGTGATAGACCTGAATCATGGCCAACTGGGAGACTTTATAAAAGTGAATGGAGTATATATTATATTATATCAATTGAAACTTAGCCAATACTCCAGTTTTGTTTTTACTGGAGATATTCTGAACCAAATTAGATTAACTTACCAAAGAATATATTTCCATCATTATATGGATTATCCAAGGGTATTATATTATAACCCAAAAATTATAATATTCTGTAATACTCATAATTCTATGATAGCTGAGGTTATTTTATTGTTCATTTTGTTTACTTTGTTTTCTAGAACAAGAGGTATTTTATATCATGAGTAACGAATTTTGAATAGAACCAGAAATAAATTTGACACGTATGAGATGACATGTATGAACACATATAATGAAATTCAGAGGTACAAATACCGACGTTAATTTTTGATTAGAGCATTCTGTGAAATCGTAGAATTACGTTCTATTATAGAAATTTTTGAAAAGCATATCTCAGAAAGTTGGTTTGTTGGATTTGAAAATTATATCAATGGATTTATGTGATGAAATGGCATCTTAAAAATGAATTTAATTTGAAATTTTTAATGTAAAAAAAATTTTGTTTTCGTTTCTATGAAACCAATAACAAACATAACCGAGATATTTATCTCCCAAACCTACTATGAACATTTCAACTGTCTAGCTCATTCCGTTCGAGAATTACCGTGTTAACGGCCGGACCGGCCGGACAGAATAGATTTTGACCACGGATTCTTGCTTAATGAGTCGAACTAAATCGTTTAAGACCATTTTCATCCAAAAATTCGAAAATGACAGACTTTTGGGCAAATTGATATGCACTATGTTCCGAAGAACAAGAGCGCCAAAAATAAATTACATTTGATATGAATCAGAAAAACAGTTTCATTATTATTTATTCATATTGAAACTTGGAAAAATTTTTGAAGGTTAAATGTTTTCTTTCTTATTATTTTCCAGTAAATGCACCACCCCTATAGTGATAGTGACAACATGAGGCACCCTAGAAACTTTCTTCTTAATTCTTCGAACTGGCTCCTGTAGTTACATACCATCGAGATTTTGGCTGAATTCTGCACCCATAGAGATCAAGAAAGAAGACTACATAGAAAACTACCACAAAATATCATATGGGAATTGTTATAATATAAATTTTAGAAAATAATTCTTTTTTGCAATATATGTATACTTCTGTTTACATTCAACTAATCATATTTATTTGAAAAATTAATTTCTGTCTCGAAAAAAACATTCATTTACTGTACATAACTAATTATTTAATAAAAATATACAATTTTTTTATATTGAATTTTTCCTTATTCATAGTAAATATTAATTTCTGAAATAAATCTATATATAAATATATCTTTGTTTATTATGAGAATATTGATAGGTATTCATTGAAAAAAAATATTTTTTTCTCATAAATAACATTTATTTATTATAAACAATTCGTTATTGAATGAAAATAAATCCTTTCGATGTAGTGATAAACTTAATTATCTATGAATAAATCGTATATAACGTTCATAATTAATATATATTAATTTTTCACTAATATATATTTATTTTTAAAACTCAAATAAATCCATTATTTAGGAGAAATAAATATTTATTACGCCATATGAGGAGCAACTTATCAAAACGCATTAAGTCCAAAAACCATTTTATTGGGAATCAACGAAAAACGATTTTTTCTTCCTCCCTGGCTTATAATTTGAGTATGTCGAGTTTGTTTGATAGAAATTTACATCTAAAGGTAATAACTAATCTCATTTAAATCAATATTGATCAGATATACACAGAAAATGTAAAAAACGTTTGGACTTAATGCGTTTTGATTCATCTCATTGTATATAATGCGTTTTGATGTGGTTGAAATTGAAAATAATGCTGTTTGTTGCGATTTTTTATACATTTAGAGAAAACAGTCTGCACAGTAAGTGTTGGCCTGTAACCTAATTAACATGAGCAAATCGATAAAACATGTTTTTGGTTATATTTTATTTCTTTTAAAAATGCAAACGTAAACATAATTCATTGCGATGCGGCTAACATACTTTGGATTTGAATTACAGAGGGACATAATGTCATTTGGAAGATTTTGTTTACATAGGGCTATAGAGCAACAGAAAACATTTCTGAATCCGCTTCAAACTCAATTTCGCCCAAATTGGACATAATGCGTTTTGAAAAGTTACTCCTCATATATGAATAAGGGGTTCATTTAATATGAATAAACTTTATTATTTATAAATAAACTATTCTCTCAGTGTAATTAAAATATAATAATTGACCAATTAGAAGTCTATCAACTAACAAATATTAATTGAAACAAAGAATAGAGAAAACGGTCACGTAGCAAATATACTATTCTACAATCTAGATACGTTTCTTCCTTCATAACCATAAACATATCAATCACATCATAATCACTAAACACCTCATAAACACCCTATTTATGAGATGTCATTAAGATGAAGGTCTAAAGCAGATACAATTCTGGAAAGATTTGAGCAATATGATATTACAGTTATTAATGAGGGTAGTTCGATGTGAACACTATAATGAAATGCGTGAAACTTCAAACCACGATGCGTTAGCTGAGTGGTTTAGTTACACAAGTTCCATTGAAAACTTCCATATCGAACGTGCATCATTCAAAATTTAATCTACGATGATCCAAATAGATTTTACATATTTGCATATATTCGTTTTCATAAATTAAAATTCAAAATTATCAGGTGATCATATTAGTCGATGTCATGGTAACCGCGCTTGATTGATTGCTGCAATTTTAACTTCGGCAACTTCATTATTGGCGTTCAATTGTGTTCCATACGGTTTTATTGAAAAAGAATATTGATATTGGTGATTCTGATTCCGAGAGTATCGAATATCGAAGGCAAATATAGCAGTAACCAATTATTTGATTTATTCATCCAAATTTATTGTACGGCCTTCAAAGAAGGCACCTTCCGAAATAATACAAGCATTTGGATCGATTTCAGTACTTGCCACGATTTCTCTTTTATGTTTTCTATCGGCAGAAAACGGCTGCATCTTAGCGATCATTTAAGTTTTGGAAAGAGAAAATAGTCGGCTGGAGCCATATCAGGGGAATACGGTGCTTGTTTGATAAGGTTTGTTTATTTTTTGGGCCAAAATTATTTTACAATAATATCCTTGTGAGATGGTGTATCATCGTGGTGCAACAATCCACGAGTTTTATGTACACAAGTCCGGTCTTTTCTGACGAATTTGCATGTGTCTTTGATACAGTCGATTAACCGCAAGCCTTACATATGTAAGTAACATTCTCAGCGCTACCGCATACGAAATTCCATTTGCAATGCCAAATGCGAAACCGATTTTTCGTTCGATATTCTCATGCATTGTAAAACTCGCAAAACACACTTGAGATGAACTGATGAATGGAGCACTATAAGCAAACTAAATGACAGACGACAATCCCTTCAAGCGGTCTTTATACAGGGTGATTCACGAACACCGTTCGTTAGAATATTTTAAAGAAAGACTCGAGATTTATCTCGAGATTTATCTCAAGTGTTTACACTTGAAATTTTATAGTTAAGCTTTGTTAGGAGAGGTGAATTCTTGGAAAAAAAAATAAGATTCGTTCGACTTCCGGTTTCACCGGAAATGATACGAACTTTCGTTCTTTATTACTCTATCTTAATGCTAGCTTAGACGCAGCACTGTTAATTTATGACCTTCTAGTGAATGGTGTCCACTACCCTCTGCCCGTTCTATCCACTGAGCTTGAAACACTCATCATTCAATTCAAATTAACCAACGTGAACACGCTCGCCAAAGAGTACATGTCTTACTACTTAAGGAAGTAAAAGGTAATATTAACCTCAGTGGTCAACGAACAGTAATTTCTTTTGGTGATTCCATTATGTTCTTCTTTCCTATTGCCTCCATAAACTACATCAAAACAGTCTTGTATATATTCATAAATTCAAGAATCGAATACTTGCTTTCCAAGAGAGAATATTTTCAAACTACGAATTGACAATCTCTAATAGCTAGAAAAGATGACATTTATGAATAGTGAACACAGACAGATTTTGTGTTCACATTCTGTGAATACATAGAACTTACGATGTATTATTGAAACTTTTAAACATCATATCTCCGAAAGTATTAGCTTGTTAGAGTTGAAAATGATCACAATGGATAACCACTCTGTTCCGAGGAACAGAGTGACAATTGTGACAATTCTTGAATTTCACAAAATAACTATCAACAAAATAGTTCTAACGATTTTCATTGGGCGTCTGACGAAGGAGTCTGATATAGACTCCGAAACGTTACGATATAGTTGTTTCTTCGTTGATGTTGTTTCGTTGTTGTTTGTTAGGCAACATTGATCAATTGATTGCTTCTGACAAATATCCTGTGTTTCTTACGCAGAAGCAAATAACAAAATAATTAATTTTTATTTTATAGATATTTTTCAGAGTTTGGGAGGGAAAACCCAGAAAAAAACCTTTCAAAAATGAGTATACCACCCACAGTATCCTTTAATGATTACTTAGGCACTAGATTATCTATTTTTTTTTTGTCTGATTGATTTTTGATGAATCTCCAAGGATAAGTGATGGTTACCGCAAGGAGCTTTGGTTGGAACTGGATCAACACAAACGGCTATTACTTCTAAAATAATTATTTTTTTTTTTTAAATTTCTGTCAAATCAAGATGAAACCCTATATAATGATGCTATAGTTTTACTTTTCTAAAATGTAATAATTTAGTGGCAAAAAAAATCATTTAAAATTGTAATTTTTTTCGTGTCTTTGATTACACCTAACCCCTTAATGGACATAATCGTCATGAACCAATACAGATCTGATCAGATTGAAACTTGGTAGCTAGTGTAGAATACTGTTTCAACGCCGAGCTTATAATTTTCTGAGAATTGTAACACTAGAAAATTTTTAAACTAATATTAAAAAATGATATTCACGACACGATAACTTGAGAACAGAAAGAGATAGCAATTTTTAAGGTAGGTCGAGCATCTGGATGCGACCTTTGAGTTGTGTATTAGGAATAATCGTGATTGAATGGTTTCTTTCTGGGTTTTCTGTCCGAAACTCCGAAAAATATCTGTCATAAGCAATAAAGCGAACAATGTTGCCTAACAAACAATAACGACACAACATCAACGATGAATCAACTAAATATTTCGTAACGTTTCGGAGTCTAAATCCGAATCCTTCGCTTCAGACGCATAACGAAAATCTTCAGAATAATTTTTTGTTGATATAGCTATTCACAAAACAATTTTCATTTCACAGATATTTTTAAGAGTTTGGGAGAGGAAACCCAGAAAGAAACCCTATAATAATGAATGTACCTCCCACAGTATCCTTTAATGATTATTTACGAATAATCGGCCAAACAGATTTGGAGTTATACCCTCGGTTATGCCTATCTGAAATTTGGTTGTTTTTTCCTCAATACCTCGAAAAATACTAAATCGATCCTATTTAAACTGGGGAGCATCGCGTTATCATTTCGCATAAATGTATGTAATTTTCGAATATTTTGCTGAAAATATTCTCAAACGATAGAGTTCTATTCCCTGATGGGGAATTTGAGGTCAAATTTGATTATATCCGGCGGTTGCCACGTTTACTCGAGAACGGAAAGAGAAAACGACTTGAAATTTTCAGGGTAGGTGGCACGTCCAAATACGGCGGAGAAGTTCGTTAATGGGCGTAATCGGCCCAACGGTTTCCGAGTAATAATTTCGTTTTCAACCAATAAAAATTCGATCGAATTGAAATTTGGTAAGTAGTTGTAGAATACAGACATAAAGACGTATATGCAATTTTGTGAGACTCGTATTATTAGGAAATTAAAAAAAAATCATTAAACATATTATTTATCTCACGATAACTTGAGAACGCACAGAGATAGAAACTTTCAATTTACAGGGTATACGTTAAGCACCCGAATGCAACAATTTCAGTTCGTTAGTAGGCATAATCGACCGAACAGCTCTGGAGTTATACCTATCTGAAATGTTGTTCTTATTTTCTCCTTAACTCGAAATATATTAAACAATTAATTAATTAATTAATTTAATTTAAAAATTTTGAAAAATATTTCAGAATGTAATTACAACGAAAGAGACATTATCACAATTCAAATAAAGTTTAAATTAATTTAATGTTCCTCATAAATTATGATTTCTATAGTGAAAACCCCACAATCTTGGTGCAAACCGAATTATTCATTCTTGAGAAATTAAATGCGCAAAGAGCTAATATCTCCCTAATCATTTTCGGAACATCATATCTATTTCGTTATTGGGAAAAATAGGCCAAATGGTTTCGGAGTAACGAAAAAAAAAATTTTTTTTTCACTTCAAAATTTCAAATTCAGAATGAGAATTCTGTCGAATGAAGGATATTCTACAATGAAAATGATTCTCCAACAGTAAGGGAGTTTAAGGTGCCATAATTTTTCCAAATTCAACTTGAGGGGTGAATTAGGAAAGTCTAGATTGAGATGGAAATGATACCGAGTTTCGAACAAATACTAACAAGAAAAGTTACGCAGCAAAATGTTCAGTTCATTTCCCTACCCCCAATAATTCGGAATTTTGATGTACCTATAGGAGGAAGGGCGAAGAGAAGAATTTCATGTTAACATGTCTGACCGGAGTAGTTTCTAAATAATTATAATTTTCTGCCTGTCTGAGTCTGTTCTGATAAATAATTGATACTTTAATTCATCCTCAAATGATCTTTTTTCGCGCATGTACCGGGGCGCTATCATTTTGCCCAAATGTCTGTATTTTTGAATTTTTAGCCGGAAATGTTCTCAAACGATTCCATTTGAATTACTGATGAATATGAATATCAGTAGTATAATTCTATTATATCTGTCTGATTAGCGAAATCCTGTTTGTACGTTTGAAATATCGATTCCAAGGTTTCTGCAAAATTTCATTGGAATGGTATTACTACAAGTGAAACATTTTTTTTTACAAAATCTGATGTCTCTTAAACTTATTTCTAGGATTCGCTGAATTTGTTCATGTTTCTTAACGGGCACGATAAAATGAGTTTTCAGAAAAGTCATATATAGGGTGAGTCGTTAAGCTGTACATACATTTTAACCATGGATTCCTCTCATGTAATGAAGAAGAAGAGCTCTTTTCGTTTACTATTTCTCCAAATTCGACTCAAGTGAAAAGAACAAGCTGTTGAAATTAAAAAAATTGGTTGAAGCACTGACGTGAAGTCAGGAGGTTTTGCCCGTATGTTCTATTGTCCATTCACCTGTATTGGACACTCTTAATATAATTTACCATGGTGAATTCTATTGTCCGTTCTCCTATATTGGACACTCTTAATCGAATTTACCATAGTCAATTCGATTAAGAGTGTCCAATATAGGAGAATGGACAATAGAACATACACGCAAAATCTCATGACTTCACGTCAGTGCTTGAACGAATTTTTTTTTTCGTAATTCTCTAAAACTTTCTAGGGGTATGGTTCTCACAAAATTTTACACATGTCCTTATGTCGATATTCTACTAGTTACCAAGCTTCAATTCTAACAAACGCGCACAAAGGAAAATACAAGAGGGGAAAAACGAACAAATTGAAAATAATACGTATAACCTTTCAAAAATCTCCTCTCATAAAGATGCTCCTCTGTAGCCGCATGGATCTCTTGAAGAAGAATCGCCTCCGCTAGTTTTCAAAGATATTCACTCTTGTTCTTAGAAATCCCTTCAATATTAGAATTCAAAAAGGAAAATGTCGTAGCTTATAAGGCCAGGAGGATCTCTTTCAAAACCAGGTCTGGCCAATCCAAACAATTATTATTCAGAACTTCAGATATTCGAAGACCGCTACAGGAACGAAATGTAGGGCTATCATCTCCCATAGATCCTACTGTGTTTTGAAAAAACTGACCCGAAAATTTATAAATTTGAAGTTATATAATATATCATTCTGACATTCATGGTTTTGAAGGTTCACGCAAAATTTCAGCGATGTCAGACAACTGCTTCCTGATCAAATATATTTCACCCATTCATCTAGGTACTGAACTCACAAAAGGCTACTCGGATCTCCCACAATATGGATCCGATCGTGTTCAAACTAGGAACTTGGTAGTAGAGTTATTAGGTTTTCAAGGCCCTCGCAAAATTTCGATTTTCACTGATTTTTTAAAAAATTTCTAGTGATACTATTCTCACTAAATTCTGCAAGAATTTTTGCGTTGGCATTCTTCAGCTAATAACTATGTTTGAATTGGATCGGTTTTGTATTTTTCGAGTTATTGAGGAAATAAAAACCAAATTTCAGATGGGTATAATTCCAAAACCGTTCGGCCGATTATGCATATAAACAAGCTCAAATGTTCCATTCAGATGCATAACCTAACCTGAAAATTTGAAGTCGCTATCTCTTTCCTTTCTCAGGTTATCGTGACATAAAAAATATTTTTTAATAATTTTTTTAAGAATGTCTAGTGTAACTATTCTCACAAAATTTCACAAAATTTTAAACGTACTTAGTTTCGCATTCTACAACTACTCGCCAAGTTTCAATTCGATCGGATTTATATTGGTTGAAAACAAAAGTAATACTCGGAACCCAGGCCGATTATGCCCATTAACGAACTTGTACGTCGTATTGGGATGCGCCACCTACCCTGAAAATTTCAAGTCGCTAGCTCTTTCCGTTCTCAAGTTATCGTGGCCGGCAGAATTAAATTTGACCTCGAATTCTTCATCGGGGAGCCGAACCCAATCGCTTAAGACTATTTTCGGCAAAAAATTCGAAAATTACAGACATTTGGGCAAAATGATAACGTGATGTTCCCCAGAAAAAACGCACAAAAAAAACAGTTTTTGCTGTGTAGCTGTTTTTCCGAATGAAATGCATGTTTGTGTGAAGTTTCCAGAAACTGTTACACATATTCTCCAATTGTTATTTTTGGCGCTCTGTTCAGGTGAACGGAGTATGTAAGTAAATCCAACATAAGAAGAGTCATAGACCTACGTTTTGAATTGAATTACGAAATTTTTAGAAAATTGACGCAGAGAAGCCAAATTGAAAAAGTGGGAAAGCCCTGTGGACAGGAGCTTTGGCGCTCTTGTTCAAACTTTGAAAACTCATAACTCCGAAAGTATTGGTTTCTAAGAGTTGGGAATGATATCGATGGATTCTTATTTTCTTATCATTTTATTTTATGATGCAGTTATATAATAAGAATTCATTGATATCATTCCCAACTCTGAGAAACCAAAACTTTCGGAGATATAATTTGTCACAGCCATGAGCGCCATAGCTCATATTTGGCGTGACAAAAAAAAATTGTCGCGACCTTAGTTTTTGCGCGTATGTTCTGGGGAACATCGCGTTATCATTTCTCCCAAATGTCTGTAACTTTCGAATTTGTTTACGAAAATGGTCTCAAATGAATTGGTTCAACTCCCCAATGAAGAATTCGAGGTCAAATTTGATTGTGTCCGGCCGGCCGTCCGGCCGTTGCGACGATAACTTGAGAACGGAAAGAGCTAGCGACTTGAAATTTTCAGGGTAGGTGGCGTATCCCAATATGACGGACAATTTCATTACTGGGCATAATCGGCACAATGGTTTCCGATTAATAATTTTGTTTTCACCTAATATAAATCCGATCGAATTGAAACTTAGTGAGTGGTTGTAGAATATGAACCTAAGCACGTTTGTGAAATTTTGTGAGAATCGATAACCTGAGGACGGAAAGAGATAGCGGCTTGAAGTTTTCAGGTTAGGTTGTGCATCTGAACGCGACATTTGAGTTTGTTTATGAGTATAATCGGCCAAACGGTTTTAGAGTTATAGACATCTGAAATATTGTTGTTTTTTTCTCCTCATTAACTTGAAAAATACTAAACCGATTAAATTGAAACATGGTTATTAGTTGTGGAATGCCAACGCGAAAATTCTTGCAAAATTTCGTGAGGATAGTAGAAAATTTTTGAGAAATCATTTAACACGATCGGTTAAATATTGTTGGAGATTCGAGCAGCCTTGTGTGAGTTCAGTAATTCGAATTTACCATGGTAAACTAGGATTAAGAGTGTCTAATACAGGAGAATGGACAACATAATTTACCATGGTAAATTCGATTAAGGGTGTCCAATACAGGAGAATGGACAGTAGAACATACGCGCAAAAGCTCCTGACTTCACGTCAGTGCTTGAACCAATTTTTTTATATGGTGTGGCTGCTAACGTAATATTATTTAGCAGAGCCACATGCAAGAATTTCAATGAAACCTATTGCATTAATTGTCGAACATTTGTCGAGAATTTGTCGTGAAATGAAGAAGTTTGTCGCACGCTTATTTTTTTTGTATGGTGTAGCTATGCTAATTTAATATTGAGTTAGCAGAGCCACTTGCAAAAAATTCACTGTCACGCGCTTAGATTTTTTTGTATAAGCTATTAACTTAGCAGAGCCACATAGGTACAAATAATGTAACTTGGTTAATTGTATTTTTTTTCAACCAGAAATGAACTAAATAATTGTCGAAGGACTAAAACATATTTGTCGTGACAGAAAAAAAAGTTGTCACGCCCTAAACGCCCTTAGTTTTTTTTTATATGGGGTGGCTCTGCGAACTTAATATTAAGTTAGCAGAGCAACTCGGAAATAACAGTCACATGTCATCGTAATGGTTATAAATAATGGTCGAGTATTTGTCGAAGTCCATCAGAAGTGAAAACAACGCAAAAACATGATTCCTAGATCCTAATGCTATTCCATCGTTATCTTGGAAACACTCGATAAGCATTTGGATCGAGGTTTCTGACATTTCCTTGAAATTTTGACCAAATTGCTATGTTAAAATGAAAATCGATAGCTCGGATACAGATAGAGCCTTTTATTCACATCGCTCACCCCTTGTGTATACGTTATATTGAAAGAAATTAAATTTATCGCCGCCCCACTAGAAATATGAGATATCGCAATAACCTCCGACACTTCGTTGGAATTTGTATTTCGGATCTCCCTGACCTTTTATGACGTTCAGATATAACGGAAAGGACGGAAGGATATTTGTGTTGAATACGCAAATTTCTTGATATCATCTGGAATTTGATAGGTTTACTGAAGAATTGTACCATTGTTGATGTTTTTTCGAGAGAATTTTCACGAGCTCGCGCTAGCGCGTTGTCACTTGGCCTAAATGTCTGTAATTTTCGAATTTTGAGCCTAGAATCCTTGAGATATATAATAGCAAACTGTCATTATTTTGTCATGCAGAATCACCCTTTAAAGTTTGCCACATTTATTCAGAAATAACCTTTATATTATTTGAACTGTGAGCTTTAAATTTTGTGCATCTAACTATAAAGCATGTGTATGAAAATAAAAAAGTTTTAGCAGAGGTTAGCCTAACAGGGTATACCACGAAAAATACCTAAGGTATTTCTTTCGTAAAGGACCGTTGAGCAGAATGATCTTGACTACGAAGCCTCCATCAAAATGTGTAATGTGATCGTTTACGACCATTTTCGCCCCAAAGTTCGCAAAATTTAAACGAAAATGATAGCGCCCTGTGAATATCCCTAATTGCTTGTTATTAGTTATAAATTCTTTTTACGGAAACAAATTAGGAATCATTGAATTTCTAGATCATTGGTTCTCATATAGAAACAGAGCAAAATTGAGAGCACTAAAGCTGACATTTTGATAATCTGATTCGACAACTCCTTGAAGAATCGATATTCCAATATTCTGACTCAACGCAGAATATCTGATATGAAAATTTTGGAATATGCGGACCAATTTTGGCAATTAAGAGCGTTAAATGTATATATCAATTGTCTGTCACGTCCCATCAGTGACAGTACATCAGGACACTGTTGTTCGAGGCAATTCGATATGTTTGCATTGTAGGTATATCTTAATGGATCTAGTCAGCCACCAAAACATTTCACTGGGGCTGTTAATCAGTGCTGAAAATTACCAATATGATGTGCTCAACCAAAGATTTTATTAATTATCTGGCTTATTCGAGATACCATCTGATTTAGCGGTAGGCAATTTCCATGGAGAGGTTTTGCTACATGTCTTTTTTCCTTGCGAGTGGAATATTTATTATTATTATAAAGAATACAGAGTTAAGTATTACATTACTAATAAATTCTTAGAATTGGAGTAGCAGCAATAACAAAATATGAAAACGAAATTACCTATTAAAATAGTTATCACTTCAGTATTGAAACAAAAATTCCTATGAAATGGGAGAAAGATATCTATATGATTCTTCAGATTTTTAGCTTATCTTTGTAGACATTTATCTCAGAGATTTGAGAAAAATATTAAATATGATAAATTTATACGAGTCTCATATTATTTTCAGTTACGAGGAACGCAATTTAAAGACGATCAATACGTCAAGAGATGTCAAGATATTTCTTAAATAAACAGAAAAGGAGGAGAAATATGTAAACAGAAAAAGTCATTAACAGTTTATGTTATATTAATCCACTGTAAGTTTATGTTTCTACATTCTCCGAACAATATAGAAGGTCGTTTGATTTTTATTATTATGGTCAATTTGGATCTTTTGTTTGTTTAAGTTTTTCAATGATATTGGAAGACTATCTGTATTCAATTGGATACATTGACACGCCTCTATGTGTAGGTAAGTATATTATTATATCCCAGTGGGGTAATTCCCAGGAACACAGCACATTTGTTTTATGCAGATATTCACCTTCATAGCATTATCATTCTTTATGATTTCTTTCGTATTGCACAAAGGAGTTATCTGTCGAAAATGTTCAAAACGGTGCCGATTTGACATGAAGGTTTATTCATTCCTAGTGAAAATATACAAATCATTTCTATTTCTGATCTACTCATACTTATCTCAGTTCAGCTAGTACTTGAGCGGATTTTATATGATATTTTAAGATCTATTCTTATTTCCTTCAATAAATATCAAGAAGACGATTAATTTTCAATATTCCCAAATATTCGAGCACGTCATCCTCTATAAAAAACTAACGTAAACCTGATCACCCAATCACGACGCGCCAATCTTTGCTAAATTTCTTAAGGATTGAAAAAAAAATGCGAGTGCATTCAATACATAATTGTACAGTTGCGTTGAGCGTATTCGATAGCATCGATACCTTCGATACCATGATAACTTTCGAACGGAAAGAGATAGCGGCTTGCAATTTTTGTGGTTTACCACAATTCGTACAATATAATTTACCATGGTAAATTTCATTAAGAGTGTCCAATACAGGAGAATGGACAATAGAACATACGCGCAAGCACTGACTTCACGTCAGTGCTTGAATCAATTTATTTTTTATTTTCAAATATTTTATGGGGGTACAGTTCTTATAAAATTCTAAACACGTCCTTATGTTGATATTCTACAACTAGATACCAAGCTTCAATTCGATCAAGTCTATATTTTTTGAGTTATTGAGCAAATAATATTCCAGGTGTGTATAACTCTGAAACCGTTGGACCGATTATGCCCGTAATCGAACTTAGCTCTCCCATTCGAATACGCAACAACCCTGAAAATTGCAAGTTATGATATTGATCGTCTTAGCTATAATAATATGTTTATTTGGATTTCATTTAAAAATTTTCACATGTTTTTCTAATTTAAAAAATTTATATCTAGATAATTATTGACCCAAATAGCGTTACATGTGCATTACTGAATTCAGAATTTTATGATCTATACAGGGTGTTTCACGAATGATTGTACAGGCTTTAAGTGAAGATGCAGGACATTTTGGTGAGTCTACGTCAGTGTTCGAAATATGTCCTAACTATATTCGTTTAAGAGATACAGGATGTTTTATGTATTTTATCAAAAACTTTCAATCGGCATAACTCTTGAAAGCCTGCATGAAAATTTCAGGGATTGAGTATAGGTCTATGCCTAATATTCGCTCATAATGACTTGTTGATAGCGCAGGTGTGGACTGAGAAAATTATTTCCTTTATTTCACTTCTTGTAAAATACCCTGTACATCAAATTTTCAAGAAGTGAAATTTTTCTTAGAATCTACAATAAATACTTTCAAACAAGCCTCTTGGCAATAATGGCACACTTCTTATCAATATATCATGAAGCCTTGAATATTTGGAATTTTCAATTTATAATAAACACGACTTATGTTTATTCTATAACTACTTCGATTTTTAAAAAGTATATTTGATTAAAGACGAAGCGGACAATGTTGAAGTTACAAAAGTACGTACAATAATATAGGTTATGGGTTTGTTCCATCAACCAGTTTGGAGCAGCTCGGAGCATCTCACTCATGCGCATTGAGAACTTGGAGATCGAAGTCGCGTTCCTAGAAGATTTTGGAGAACACAACTTCGTGTTCCAACAACCGCGAGAGCTCGCTGGAGCGTCTCTCGGGTTTGCTCCAAGCTTCTCCTTCTGATGGGTTAAGTTAGTTTTACACGGCATAAAAATTCGTAAATTTCTTCGCGAAGTTCTTCATGAATTTATAAGTGAATTTCTTCATGAAGTGATTTACACGAGCGAATAAATTCATAAGGATAAATGTCAAATAACACTAATACCAACTGTAAACTTCTAACCTAGCAAATATCCAGACGACAACAAAAGCAGCTGCGGCTCGATTCTGAACTTCACTCGTTTTCTACCACAAAGCACAACTAAAACTTCCAAACAACAACCTCAACGACCACTGGTTCATGTTTTAAAGCTTTTCCGATAATTTATGGGATGAAACAAATGTTGGTACCCCTGACTTCACGCGTAACTTGTTAATAAAATAGAACATGTTCTAATTTCGTGAAGTTCTTCGTGAAGTAACTTCACGTCTAGTTGACGTTTTACACGGACAATTTCTTCATGAAGAACTTCGCGAAGAAATTCATGAATTTCTTCGCCGTGTAAAACTTAAGAGCACGATAGGGAGCACCAAACCCGCGCATGCGTACATGCAATTCATCTGTAATCTGCTTAAACTGTTCCTGTCACAACAAGCAAACTGACCTAACTTCGCTACTTTTGAATTTTAATTTATCCGCAGATAATTGTTTTGTCAATTCAGTGTGTCGGTTTAGGTGTATTTGAAATGGATTCACAAGCGTGGATTAATGCAATCCTGAGCAATTCCGATATGGAATCATTTACCAAGAATAATACTATTTTCAACCATTGTGCAATCAAATCTGACAAACAGGTACTACGTGACCGAATTTCACGTTATCGTTAACACGATTACTCTCGAACGGAATGATGAGGACTACAATAAGATCTTATTTATGATGAATATTTACCGATAAAACAGTTTAAAACAATGTAATTACGAGATGAAGTGTTGTGATTTTGGACACTTTGGGATTTAAAAAAAAAACTAGAAGAGAGCACGGATTTTCAACTTCAGATTCGTTATCTACAACCCAAAATTAACAAGTGAGTAAATTTCCAGGACGATTAGACATTTATGGGATGTTCTAGACAATTACCAAAAAATTACAAACTTGAATGAAATTCTCAAATTAAAAATATATTCCCAAACATAACTATTATATAAGACTATAATAAGGTAGACTAATGAAAATTGTGATATTCATCTTATAGTTTGTCTTGTTTTGGTTCTTACTATAATGTTGAGTTTCTGATGGTATCTACAAAATGTATCTGTTTATTTTCCATACGGTGGACAATAACATTGTAATTCGTATTTTCTACAAAATTTTTCAAAAGTTAATTTGCGAAAACAGAACAAGGTGAATTTAGAATGATTTATGAATGTAAACCACAACTACAAGTCTATGTGAATTCAGGAATATCAATTCAATGCTACAAAGAGTAAATTCACATAAAATTATTTTTTGATCTGAACTGTGTAAAAATGTTGATAAAACAAATTGATTTATTCCGAATCTGAATCCCCATTAATTATATTTCTGTAGCGGGAAATATTTACTTATAGATCTGAGGTTGAGACCTACCTGCTCGGGTAAAGGTAAGATCGAAAGGAAGAATCCATTTCAAAACATTGCAGAAAATCTGAATATTTTTAATGAATAATAAGGTCCTTATTGATTTCAACTAAAGCATCTATAGATGCAGAATTTTGGAAATTGAATACATATATAAATATATATATATATAATAAATAGATTCTTTGAGCTTCTTGATCTCCTATTCAGATGTATCAATTTTTGTTGAAAAATTATTAGAAAGGTCATCAAAATATTTTATAAAATCGGAAGAAATGAAAGTTCTATTTCACTCATATTTCTAGTCCGTCTTGTTGTCTATAGTCTCAACTGAAATGTACTCATCTCCAATAAGTAGAAATAATCCAAAGTAAATTTCACTATTTACACGCTGCAGTTTAATCACAGAACATATAAATATCCGACGATATTTATCACTGCATTGCATTAATTCACATTTGACACCGTTATACACAAAAAATACCACGAAATGCCCGCGAAAAACAATAATGGTTAACTCATCCAAAATCAGAAGTAATCGTCCATTTTTACAATAACAAACGAACAAACGTTCGACTGACGTAGGTCTCTGAGCGGTGTTGCCATTTTATCATCTTCCAGGCTAGTAGATATAGTGGGTTGTGGTGCAACTGAGAGGTGAATAAACATTTAAAGGATACTTTCCTTTCGGTAAGCCTACTTGACAGTTTACAGATAGGTGAATATATCAGCCCTGAATCACGTACAATGCTATAACGTTCATTGGCTGGAACAGATGCTTATGGAATTATCTATTTCGCCATGCAAAGGTTGAAAGCACATGGAAATGATCGCTAATGCTCGGAGAAAAGACGACCTGCCCACCCACTATCAGCGAATTTCCTTTCATACTAGAATGATTATTATACGTCAACAACACTCCATTTGCCATGTCAGGTAGCATGCTTAAAATAAATGCTCCATCCGATAAATTGCTCTGGCTGTCAGGGGTATTTGCAAGTAAATATTTGATGCGGTATTAGAGGAATTAAAATGCGTGTTCCTGGAGGCTACTTCTTATTTACATTCATGTAGATTCCGCCTTCCTTATGCTGATAAGGAAATAGGAAATGGGTGGATATTTCTAGACGCTTTTTGCGAGGTCTATCTGGCAGATACCGATATCATATTTTATAATTTTTAGCCGATAATGTTCTCGAACAATTTAATTTGATTTGCTGATTATGAATCCCTAGTCAAATAAGACTGAGTCCTTCTGTCCGATAACATTTGAAATAAGATACGAATACATTTCATACCATTTTACAGACTTGAGTAATTAGGAAGTTGTCTAAGATCAAAGAATTTTTAATTCATTCTGACATATGTGTTCTATCGGAATTGAAATTCACTAAATATCTAATAATATTCGAAAAAAAAAATACTGCATAAATCCTCTTGCTGTATTAATTCAACTGAGTATTAGATTGAAAATCCTTTTAAAATATCGGAACTCACTCGAAAGTCTCCTCGGATCTCCAACAATAGAGATCCGATCGTGTTCATACCTGCAGCTTGGTTGAAGTGTTAGGTTTTGAAGGTTCTGGCGAAATTTCGTCGGTGTCGGACGAATACTTTCTGATATAGATTTTTTTTCTAAGATATTCAATGCTTCTTATTAATTTTGTAGTAATAAGATTTTCACAAAATTGGGCATCGTATTTTGTTTGTCCGATTACGCTTTATAACTAACTCAAATGTCGCAGTAGGATGGACAACCTACACTAAAATTTTCAAGTTGCTATGTCTTTCCGTTCACGGGTATTCGAGATAAGTAATATTTTTTGATAATTTTTAAAAATTTTCTACTGATACGATCATCACAAAATTCCACAGACTTTACGTCGATATTCTACAACTACTTACCAAATTTCAATTCGATCGGATCTATATTTTTGAGTTATCGGGAAAACAATATTCCAGACGGGCATAAACTCTGAAACTGTTTGGCTGATTATACCCAACAATGAACATAACTGTCCCACTCAGATGCACAACCTTCCCTGAAAATTACAAATCGCTATTTGTCTCCGTTCGAAAGTTATCGCTGCAACGGTCACCCATCCAGCTATTGAACTCGCTCAATGATACTCAGCTTTCCAACAATTTAGATACGATCATGTTGAAATTTGAAACTTGGCTGTAAAGTTAGATTTTGAAGCCTTCCGCGAAATTTCAGCAATATCAGACTAGTAGTTTCTAAGATATAGAATTTTCAAGGATTTAAAAAAATTTAACATTTAAAAAAATTCCTAGTCATACGATCCTCACGAAATTTCGTAAAAAATTGCACGTCGGCTTTCTACAACCAATTACCATGTTTGAATTGGATTGGTTTCATATTTTTTGAGTTAAGGAGGAAATAAAAACAAAATTTCTGATTGGTATAACTCCAGAACTGTTTGGCTGATTATTAACGAACTCAAATGTTTCATTCGAATGCTCAACCTACCCTGGAAATTGCAAGTCGCTATCTCTTTGCGCTCTCAATTTATTGTGAATAGAATGACATTTTTTAATAATATTTTTAAAATTTTCTAGTTATACGAATCTTACAATATTGCACATACGTCTTTATGTCTGTAGTCTACAACTACTCACCAAGTTTCAATTCAATCGGATCTGAATTGGTTGAAACCAAAATGATTACTCGGAATTATTATGCCCATTAACGAACTTGTCCGTCGTATTGGGACAATACCTCTTTCCGTTCTCAAGTTATCGAGGCAATGGCTGGTCGGCCGGACAGAATCAAATGTGACCTAGAATTCTTCACCAGGGAGTCGAACCCAATCCTTTGAGACCATTTTTGGCAAAAGATTCGAAAATTAACGGGCAAAATGATAACGCAATGTACCCCAGAACATACCTGCAAAAATACATTCAGACAAATTTGCAGGAAAATTTTCATGTCCAATTGTGCCCATCGAGTTTGTTGATTGGCAAAGTCAAGTTTTGCAGGTCCATTGAAAATTTTATATTCCCAATATGTCCAAATCAACAGATTCGATCTAGTTGAGAAGTCGTATCCATGTGTAGAGTGTCGATTTCAAGGTTTATGCGAAATGACATGAGAATCGTAACACTAGGAGCAGAATACTTTTGTTTTTGGAAATCGTCAATATATCGAAAACTTAACTCCAGACTCAAATTTAGAATCCAATTTATGCGAAATATACAGGGTGAGTCTTTCACCACTGCATTAATTTTAAACAAAAATTCCTCTCATCAAATGAAACACTTTTTTCATTTAACATTTTTCCAAATTCAGCTCAGGTAAAAAAATACAGGCTGTTGAAATTTTGAAAATAAATCAGTTTTTATTTTGTAGCTTTGACATCCTTTTTTCGAATAAAATGAATAATGGCGTAAACTTTCCTATAACTGTGATACATATTTTCCAAATATTAGTTATTTTCTACTTCTACTGGTTTTCTAGTTATGGACTCGTTGATTCATAAAACTAAACGAAATTAGCATAAAGAATGCATATAAAGTTTTTCTTGAGTCATTTCAAGAATATTCCATCGTTTTAGAACATTATATTATTCTTCATCATTTCTCCTTAAACGCACCGTTTTCGAGATATTCTTCATTGAATGTTTTAAAATGGAAAACTCCAGAAATTTCACTACTTTTATGGATCCGTCCCTGAGCGTTGGAATCCCGAATCAAGCTGTAAACCACGTTACCATGCCTTATTCTCGTCCGCCAACAATGTCATAGATAATTTATATGCGGGAGTGTATTAGCACATTGTGAAATCTTTAAACGCTTGAGCCGAATCTGGAAAAATAGTAAATGAAAAAAGTGTTTCATTTGATGAGAGGCATCTTTGGTTAAAATTAATGCAGTGGTCAAAGACTCACCCTGTATAAACAGATTGCAAAGAGTGCAGAATAGGTTTTTGAGATCATCGCGTATAAAACAAATGAGCCAATCCTAAATAGTGACTACTCGATTATTCAAAACAAGTATAGAATTCTTAAATTGACTGACCGCAGAAATATGAATGATACCGTCTTTATTTTCAAAATTATTAACTAACATGTTGATTCCCCCGACTTATTATCGATGCTGAATCTTAACATTTGCTCTCGTACAACAAGACGGCATGATATGTTCTCAATTTCTTACAGAAGAACCTATGTGGGATTTAACTCCCCACTGGTTAGATGTCAGAGATTGTGCAACTTGTTTAGTCATTCCGTTGTTTTTTATGGAGCTTCTTTGAATTCATTCAGAGGGCTTGTTTTTTTTTATTATAAAAGTGGGATATAATGTTATATATTAATGTTAATTAATATGTTTTTGATTTGTTAACCAAATTCTAAATTATTTTTGTTGTAAAAGCGTGGATGCTGTATTGGACATTAGTCTGTTTGCGTACCTTATTCCAAAATAAAAAAAAAAAAAAAAATGAAATTTTGTATGTACATAAAGGATGACGATGAGTTATCTAAATTATCAGCCATAGCTATGATGGTGAACAGAAATGCTTCATTCTGCAACGAAAAGAAACGAAAAAAATGTGGGAAAGCCCTGTGGACAGGAGCTTTGGCGCCGTTGTTAAAACTTTGGCAAATCATCTCTGAAATTATTGGTTTCTCAGAGTTGGGAATGATATCAATGGATTCTTATATTAGAACTGCATCAAAAGAAACTAAATCAAAATTAAATAACGAGCTTATCCGAGATATTCATTCCTCAAATATACTCTGATCTGATCTGAAATTATATTATATCAATTGAAACCTAGCCAATATTCCAGTTTTGTTTTCACTGGAGATATTCTGAACCCAATTTGATGATGAATGAATATCTCGGATAAGTTTGTTATTTAATTTTAATTTATTTTCTTTCGATACAATTCCATTATAAGAAACCATTGATATCCTTCCCAACTCTGATAAACCAATACTTTCGGAGATATGATTTGTCAAATTTTGAACAAGAGCGTCAAAGCTCCTGTCCACAGGGCTTTCTCACTTTTTTTCAATAATAAATTTTCGTTAATAAATTCAATAATACTTTTAAATCGAAGCCGGATTGTATAATGTTCTTTAACATTTCATGGATACCTAAAATAAAACCTATCTCAATATTTTCATTGGCATGAAAACGTGCTTTTAATTAGAAAACCTTACCATTTAGGTATATAAACATGTGATATTGGTTGAAAGAAAATTTAATTGTCTTTCAATACATCTTGATATGATATAACTACCTACAGGTCATTCCATTCGAAAAAAACGCATTTTTTACCGTTTTAATATGTCTCGGATTTTGAACAACCCTGTATGGTTAAGGACGTCTTTCATTATAAATAAATGATACACGGGATATTATTAATCCATACCCAAAATTTCAGCTTTCTGGGATTTAAGTACCGAAGTAAGAATTTCAACTCGTGCTGACAGCCAGCAGGACGGCCGGACAGAATCAAGTTCGACTTCGGATTCTTCATCAGTGAGCCTAAAATAATCGTTTGAGACCATTCTCGGCAAAACATTCGGAAATTACAGACATTTGGACGAATTGATAAGCACTATGTTCACCTGAATAGCGCGCCAAAAACTACGTTCTTTGAATGTTCATTGGCCCATTTAAAATATTGTTTTCTTGATATAACGGAACTCTAATAACTATAAATTTCAGTGGCTCCCGACATTACGTCAGAGCTTCTTTAATTCTCAGCATGTTTCAATCCAAAATTCTGGAGCTTAGGATTCCATAGATGTACAGAATTTGACCACGAACTCTCCATCAGTAAGTCTCATGTGATGGTTTGAGTTAATTTTGGGCTCGAAAGACACGAAATACTGACATTTGAACGAAAGGATAATCAGGAATTTATATGATAAATCAATAACTGCCCATCAAGACCAAACTCCTGTATTTGAGTTTAAATTAGTGGGATAACATTCTCAAACTCGGATAACACACTTCACAAAGGGTAACCGCGATAATCTTCATCCCGTGAATCCTGTGATTGCTCAAACCCAAAACTCCTTCGGTCTGAATTCAATAAATGGAACGATTCAAGGTTAAAAGGCCTAAGTCGGTGGTGCAACGACAAATCAACAAGCCTTCCTCTTTACAATTCGCATAAGAGACTTACAACTTGAACTGTGGAGTTTCATTGTTCAGGATGAAGTTCTCCCAGAAAATTACGAGTAGAAAGAAGTTGGAAATTAATTTAATTATAGGGGAAAATCCTTCGATTAATCGGGCATGCCGTGCAACGGAACGAATGGAGGGATTTCCATTAGTTTGGCGCAAGTTTAGATTGGTTCGGTATCAAGATTTGGGGATGGAAGGATTGTATTTGGTCATATATTCGAATTTCGTTCTTTATGAAGACTCAATGAAATCGAGAAATGAACGGCTACATTTCACACAGCATTGAATATTTGTTAAATATTTATGAAATATTTGAAAGCAAGATTTGAAATATTTGATAAATCCTTAATTGAAATATTTATGAAATACGTCTATGTCCGCCTAAATCTCACATTGAAATATTTCATGAAAAGTTTTATACAGATTTATGCAATATTTCCTTAAATATTGTTTGATATATTTTCTAATGATTTTAGTGATATTTCAAGAATTGGGTGATGGTGGCAGTGAAATATTTCCGCAAGATTTGCTAAAGGAAATGTTTCCTGAGATCTTTAATAAAGGCTTTTGCAATATTCCTGAGAGAGATACTGAAATATATTTCTGCAATGTTTTTGCAATGATATATAGAAAGTTCTATAAAATCTTGGGGGAATTATTTTCAAATATATCAATGGTCTTGTTCATGATACTCTGAAATATTCTGTGAAATATTTTTGCAGCATTTATATGAAATAACAGGTAACATTTTCGTGAAAAATTTAGGAAATATTTGGACTATCTTTCGCATGGAGGGGCAAAATGTTTTCATAGAATATTCCTGAAAGATTTTAGCAATATTTATTTATTTATTGAATTATTTATTGCACATGAAATACAATTTTTTTACATAAAATCTACAAATATAGCACAATACTTGTATCATTAATATTTGATAGATATATTAAATAACAGTCAACTGAAATATTATGGAGTGGTTTTGTCATAATTATATATTAGACATATTGAAATAAAGTTAGATTTCTGATTGGTTAACCAAAAACCTTCCTCTTCTTCTTCTTTAATCATTTTCTTCTTCCGGATTGTCAGGTAATATGAACGCGAACTGCCGCCAATTATTGCCAATTCTGGAATGAAAATTTCTTCATTACCTATACTTCAAAATCGCGTAAACTTCATATTTAGTTAAACTAGTACATATAAATTAAATGATCAACTTTCATAAAGGGTTTTTTCTACACATTTTTTTGGCACAAGAGCAGGACTGCTGCATTCCAGTAGAACTAGAAATATGTTGACCAAAGTAATGGCATCATTTGCAAAGCACTCCAAATGAAGAATATTTGCATCAAGAATTTGTTGACAATCTGGAGTCAAAGATTCTCTTTGGCGCTCTTGTTCGTCGGAACAGGAGTGCTTATCAATTTGCCCAAATGGCTGTAATTTTCGAATTTTTGGCTGAGAATGGTCTCAAACGATTTGGTTCAACTCACAGATCAATAATCCGTGGTAGAAATCGATTCTGTCCGGCCGTCTGTCCGTCTGGCCGTTAACCAGTCGCTATCTTCTTCCGTTCTCAAGTTATCGTGGCAACGGCCGGCCGGACAGAATCAAATTTGACCTCGAATTCTTCATCAGTGAGTTGAACCTAGTCGTTTGAGACCATTCTCGTCAAAATATTCTAAAATTACAGACATTTGGGCAAAATGATAAGGCGATGTTCCCCAGAACATACGCGCAAAAAGTGGGAAAGCCCTGTGGACTGGAGCTTTGTCGCTCTTGTTCAAACTTTGACACATCATATCTCCGAAAGTATTGGTTTTCACAAAGTTGGGAATTATATCAATCTATTCTTATGATGGAACAACACCATGAAATGAATCAAATTAAAAAAAAATGATAATATCATATAAAATCCTCATAATTCTACGATAGCTGAAATGAATTCGACTCTCTCTTATAGGACAAGATTACATGTACGAGTATGAACACAGATCATATAATAATTCATAGATAAAATAATTATAGCAGTCTGTGAAAACATAGAAGTACGATTCATTATTGAAATTTCGAAAAATCATATCTCCGAAAGTATTAGCTTGTTAGAGTTGAAAAATATATCAATGGATTTTTATGGTGAAATTGCATCTTAAAAAAAATTTAATTTGAAATTTGCTGTTACTCCGAAAGCATCTGGCCGATTTTACCCAATAACAAACTCAACCTCCCAAAACTACTTTGAAAATTTCTACTTCCTACCTCATTCTGTTCGAGAGTTATTGTAGAAACAAAATTTTTAAATTAAAAAAAAAATTTTTACACTTTACGGCAACCCGATCCATACAAAACTTTGCATGCATATAACAGCCATTATTCTACAATTTGATGCTGAATTTGAGATAGTTAACGGTTTCAGAAATATTCATGAAAAATGTTTTTACTAAAAACAGCCATAACTCCGAAACCGCTTTCGATTTCGACCACGGATTCTTGATCAGTGAGTCGAACCAAATCGTTTAAGCCAAAATATCGAAAATTACAGACATTATGGCAAATTTATAAGCACTCTGTTTCGAGGAAACAGGAGCGCCAAAAAGATGGAAACAAGTGATCTGTTTTCAGTGAAATTTTGCACGCGCCGAGAGGTCATCATTCTTCATCTTATTGCCAAAATTATAGTCAATCCGATATTTGGTTCGGAATTTCAAGCAAAATATTCCGCAAATAATTGTACATTTTTTGAATTTTTTCTAGAGACGAAATCCTCCCGAAATTTTGCACAAATATTGGAATTCCTGACGGAACAAGCATGTAAAAACTGGAGTCAAGAGAACCCGGACCATCGGATTTTCCATAGGAAACGAGAAGTCAGTAATAGTTGTGCAGACAGATTCAGTAATTGGAATCTACTGAAACTCACTTCCTTTCAAATCCTTTGGACTCTGAAGCCAACATCGTAGATATCTATTTAATTTGAATTGGAAATTTTCAATTTAGTTACATGCTACTCAAGTTTAGGGAAGATATATGCTAAACTCGTAAAATACGTAGGTCAGTGGAAAACATCGGAAAATCTTCGGAATTTCAAATGGTATGCGGTTTCAGGAGGAAGAAAACAAAGAATAGAAAAATCGAAGTTTCCAAGAGATATGCGGGAAACACAAACATAAACTTCTATATTTCCTATTGTCGCTTTGTTGAATGGTTATCGTATTACAATCCTGATATGTTAATGTGTTTACGTCTACTCTCGTTTCACTCATCAAGTTGGGAACCTCAGAATATCTTAAATGTATAAGGTTTCCTCTTATATTTCAAACAATATTTGATTTTATTGATCAACATAGTCACCTTCAAGATATTATACAGGGTGCGGCAACATATCTTCCATTTTTAAAAACTTAATAAAACCCATTGTAGGAATCAGAAAATTTTCATTTGTTTTTTGTAATATAGGCACATACTTGAAGTTTTGTTTTACTCAGTTTTCGAAGATCTTATCAGACGTTCCCCATTCTCCATAAACTGAGTAAACCAATTTCTGGTGGCACTTTGGCTCGAGGTAAAATTAACCTAGGATTAGATACCTCAAGAAGAGCCGATCATCTCATTATGAGTATGCCCGGACGTCTTTCTGAGACATCGTGGAGGCCCACCATATTATTAATTCTTCAAATTTTTTCCAACAATTGGATTTTTCTGAAATTTTGATCAATTACTATATTACTAGCCTTACCCCTTCTCTTTACCCCTTCTCTAGAGAAGGGGTAATTTCTAATGAGATGATCGATCTCTTCTTGAGGTATCTCATCCTAGGCTAATTTTACCTCGAGCCTAAGGGCCACTAGAGTCTGTGGACAATGGAGTTAACAGAATAATTGTATTGTATATTTTGAAAAGGGAATAATTAGCATAGGTGTGAAATTTTCAACATTTCTTCATGAGCTTATCAAGAAATGTAGACAATTTCACACACCTATGCTAATTATTTCGTTTTCAAAATATACAATCCTTCCAATTTGGATTGATATCTCTGGATTATCTCTAATTCCCTCTAGGTTGTTGAGATCCAAGTGATTTTGTCTGAATTCTACTAAAGCCCTGGTTTCTCTGACCAGATCGGATCCGAAATATTTCGGTGAAATAGAACGAACAAACGCTCTAATTTCAGTCAATAAATTCTCCAGGAAATAAAAATGCACGGTCCAATACAAACAAAAAGTTCGCCGAACTGCGCCGTTTCAAGATCGTTCAAATCAAAACCTTGTTGATTCCGACGAACTGCTGTCCGCACACTTCACCGAAATTTCGTTCCGATCTTTTATACAAACCGCTACACGTACTACACATACTACACTGGGTTTCACCGAAATCGTTGCCGAACTGTTCGTTCTATTTCACCGAAATATTTCGGGCCGATCTTGTCAGAGAAACCAGGGCTTTACGTGAATTGTGAAAATAAAGGATGTTGAAAAAATTTGAGAAAAGCACTGACGTGAAGTCAGGTCTACTCACTTCGATTGGACACTCTACTACGAATTTAGCATCGATATATATATATATATATATGGTTTTCCGAGCTTTTATAATATATGAATTTTTTCAGCGACATGATTTATAGAAAAATGTTTTGAATCCTCACGAGATATTGCAAGAAGTTTCGCGTCAGTATTCTACAACTAATAACCATCTTTGGATTCGGTCTGTTTCGTCTTTTTCGAGTTATTGAGGAAATAGCAACCTAATTATGCCCATTCACGAACTTGTCCGTCGTATTGGGACGCGGCACCTATCCTGAAAATTTCAGGTCGCTATCTCTTTCCGTTCCCAAGTTATCGTGGCAACGGCCGGCCGGAAAGAATCGAATTTGACCTCGAATTCGTCATCAGGTAGTCGAACCCAATCGTTTGAGACCATTTTCGGCAAAAAAATCGAAAATTACAGACATGTAGGCAAAATGATAACACGATGTTTCCCAGAACATGCGCAAAAAAATTTCATTGCACGATTACAAAGATTATTGGACAAACTAAAATCCCCATTAATAGGGTAAACTATATAAATATTTCATATAAATTCGGCCCGCACACATATCACGTGTCGTTTTCAATTTGAGCCTTTATCTTCGAGTGCGATTGACTAGACCCAATCACGAACAACGTCCTCATAAAAATGTTCATCAAAATATTATTTATTAACTGTATAATCCTCCATATAAGATAAGCAATATACCATGATCACGAAAACCTATATATGCTCATCCTTGGGAGTCCAACAAATATAATCAGGTGTGTTTAAACAACTTGAACAAATATAATAAAAAGGAGCAAGTTTATGCGACATAATCAATAAAGTTAATTACTATTCCTCAGAATTGAGCGCGAATGAAGTGCCGAAACAAAACAGACACATAAAACATCAGATATTGCTGGTCGTTCGCAGAGAAAAATAATTCAAGGGCGCAAGAATGATCGGCTGTAAACGTTGCAGACGGACATAATGAAGGTCCATCCGTGACAACAGTTGCCCACAATTTGTCCACGTTTTATATTTCGTTCTTTCCTTCAGAATCAATCTCTTATCGAGGGCTTATCTCTGCTCCTTATTGCTATATGGTCATGTGAAAAGCGTTCGGTCCATCTGAATCAACACGTACTGGGAAAGTGCTATTTTAATAAGGAATGAGTTGAGAGCAAGAAAGTAACTGAACAATAAAAATTGGTTCAAACACTGACGTGAAGTCAGGAGCTTCTGCGCGTATGTTCTATTGTCTATTCTACTGTATTGGACAGTCTCAATCGAATTTACCATGGTGAATTCTATCGTCCGTTCTCCTGTATTGGACTCTCTTAATCGAAATTTACCATGATAAATTCGATTAAGAGTGTCCAATACAGGAGAACGGACAATAGAATTCACCATGGTAAATTCGATTGAGACGGTCCAATACAGTAGAATGGACAATAGAACATACGCGCAGAGGCTCTTGACTTCACGTCAGTGCTTGAACCAATTTTTTTTTCATGATTTTTTTAAAATTTTCCTGTGTATGGTTCTCACAAAATTTTACACACGTCTTCATTCGATATTCTACAGCTAGTTACCAAGCTTCAATTCGATCGAGTCTATATATTTTGAGTTATCGAGGAAATAATATTCCAGATGGACATATCTCCGAAACCGTTGGTCCGATTAGGGCCAACAGCGAACTTAACTCTCCCATTCAGATGCGCAACCTACCCTGAAAATTGCATGTTCCTATCTCCTTTCGTTCGAGAGTTATCGAGGCAACGGTCACCTATACAGCTACTGAACTCCGAGCTGAACTCACACAAGGCTACTCGGATCTCCAACAATAACAATATAGCTCCGATCGTGTTCAACCTTGGAACTTGGTAGTAGAGTTAGGTTCTGAAGGCTCTCGCAGAATTTCTGCCATGTCGGATGGATAGTTTCTGATATATAGAATTTTTTTCAATGATTTTTAAAAAGATTTCTAGCGATACGATCCTCACGAAATTTTGCAAGAACTTTCGCGTTGTCATTCTACAACTAATAAGCATGTTTGAATTGGATTGGTTTCATATTTTTCGAGTCATTGAGTAAATTACAAGAAATTTTCAGATGAGTATAACTCCAAAATCGTTTGGCCGATTATTCTTATAAACAATCTCAAATGTCACATTCAGATGCACAACCTGACCTGAAAATTTCAAGTCGCTATCTCTTTCCGTTGTCAGGTTATCGTGACATAAAGAATATTTTTCAATAATTTCTTAAAAATTTTCCAGCAATACGATTCTCACCAAATTTCACAAAAATGCATACGTTTATATTCTCGGATTTATATTGGTTTAAAACAAAATTATTACTCAGAAACTATTTGGCCGATTATGCCCATTAACGAACTTGACCTCAAATTCTTTATCGGGGAGTCGAACCAAATCGTTTGAGACAATTTTCGTCAAAAAATTTGAAAGTTACAGACATTTTGGCAAAATGATAACGCGATGTTCCCCAGAACATACGCGCAAAAAAATAACAATTTTTTGTTCTTACTAGCATGTACAAAAGGTTCTAAAATGATAAAAATAGGTTCAGCTGCGACTGCTTGATATGAATACTTCCAACCTGTTTCCTACAAACTTGATCAGCGATAGCAAAGGAAATAAGTACATGCTTTGTTCGCGATTCAATGAGTGCTTTGGGATTTTATTGTAAAATATATAGACCACAATGTTACGTATGACTAATAAACTCTATACTACGTAACTGGAAGTAAGGTAAAACCATGGAGGTAGGAGGAAGTGGAGGGAGCATGTGCTATATTTCCCGTGTAACGAAAGTGTCACATAAAATCGGCCATATTGGTATGGGCAAATCCTTTGTTATAAACATGAAATTGTGAGTTTTTTATGGTTGGAATTCCGGATTCCTATAGAAAATTGGGACACACCTATATGGCGGTTTACGTGACAAGTTTAGTTTCGATCTTTATGCCCCCTCCATTTCCTTCTACCTCCATGGGGGAAACAATGTTTGCAACCCGCGTTATATTGGTAGGTATACCCACCCTTTGTTCCCTTGAACGGAGCAGTTATCATGTTGCCCAAATACCAGTAGTTTTAGATTTCGCGGCCGAAAATAGTCTTGAACGTTTATTTTCGACTCACTAATGGGAAATCCGGGGTCAAACTTAATTCTGTCCGTCCGGACGGCCGTAAGCATGATAACTGTAGAACTAAATGAGTAACGGCTGGTTTATGCTGGCCGGTAACTTTAACTTAACCCTTAACTTGAAAATTGAAACATAGATTTCTAGGAATATTGTTTATACTATGACTAAAGAATCCGTTTAGTTATTAATAATAATAATAATAATTAATAAGCTAACGGATTCTTTAGTCTGATTATAAGCCATAACACTAAAAATCTATCCGCCGTATTCACAAAGCCTTCAATCTCCGTTAAGTCCTAACTGAGGTCCTCAGTTAAGGATATATTGGGGATAATAAGGGACAATAAGGAATAAACGTGGTAAAACAGGCCTGTTTCACCACCGTTAAATACGTAAACTGAGGTTGCGATTCAAATTTATCCTTAACTGAGGACCTCAGTTAGGACTTAACGGAGATTCAAACACTTAACAATGCTTTGTGAATACGGCGGTATGTCTATTTATATTATATACAGGTTGAGTCTTTGACCACTGCATTAATTTTAACCAAAGATTCCTCTCATCAAATGAAACACTTTTTTCATCTAACATTTTTCCAAATTCAGCTCACGTAAAAAGATACAGGCTGTTGAAATTTTGAAAAAAAATTAGTTTTTATTTTGTAGCTTTGACATCCTTTTTTCGAATAAAATGAATGTTGGCGTAAAGTTTCCTATAACTATGATACATATTTTCCGAATATTAGTTATTTTCTACTTCTACTGGTTTTCTAGTTATGGACTCTTGGATTCATAAAACTAAAAGAAATTAGCATAAAGAAAGCATATAAAGTTTTTCTTGAGTCATTTCAAGAATATTCCATCGTTTTAGAACATTATATCATTCTTCATCATTTCTCCTTAAATGGCCACCGTTTTCGAGATATTCTTCACTGAATGTTTTAAAATGGAAAACTCCAGAAATTTCACTACTTTTATGGATCCGTCCCTGAGCGTTGGAATCCCGAATCAAGCTGTAAACCTCGTTACCATGCCTTATTCTCGTCCGCCAACAATGTCATAGATAATTTATATGCGGGAGTGTATTAGCACATTGTGAAATCTTTAAACGCTTGTAACTTTTTACCTGAGCCGAATCTGGAAAAATGGTAAATGACAAAAGTGTTTCATTTGATGAGATGAATCTTTGGTTAAAATTAATGCAGTGGTCAAAGACTCACCCTGTATATAGGATTAAGTTAAAGTTACCAGCCAGCATAAACCAACCTTTGGACTGTTTAAATCAGATCGGTAGGTTTGGGGCACGAATATCTTGGTTAGATTCGTTAGTGGGCGTAATCTTCCTAGTTATTTCGGAGTTATATCCATCCAACATTTTATTTCAATGATAACTACTGATCTGATCAAATTGAAACTAGGTAGGTAGTTGAAGGCTTTTTCTGAGAATAATATGTAAGTGACACATCACAATCATGTAGAATTCAATGGGTAATCTGATTATCAATTAAAAATGGGTATTTAATTTAAAAAACGAAAGTTTATATCATTTCCGATAAATCCAGAAGTCGAACGAATCTGAAATTTTTTCCAAGAATTCATCTCACCTAACTAAGCATAACGATAAAATTCAAAGGGTCTCGAGTCTTTCTTTGAAATCTTCTAACGAACGGTCTTTGTGAACAACCCTGTATAAGATTCTACTGTAAGTGTGTCGCCGAACTGCTCCTAAATTTCATAACCGATTTTAATGAAATTTTATGTTTGTTTTTGAGTGGATCTCTGGATGGTTTGGAGTCGCAATCGGACTCAGTCAGAGGCGCCGCAATTAGATTATAGAATATTTGTCATGTTTATATTATGAAATGGCGGATGCGCTGCCACAGAACATAAATTATCAGCCATTAGAACATAAATTCTTCTCAGATGTCAGTGACTTGACTTTCTCAGATGTCAGTGACATTAGGCATTAATTTTCATTTTAAGTTCACTCAGTATTACGCTGTTTCTAAAAATAAAGTTCAACTTATTATATTAAAGTATAATTGAGTGAAGAGTTTTTATATATAATTAAAAACTATACATATTTGAATTCGTTAGTTGCAGTATTAAAGTTAGTATTTCACATATGTATATATTAAATTACGCTTGAACGCAATGAGTTAGAGAGTTGAAATTTTCAGAGTAGTTTTGGAGTCAAAATGTGTCGGCTAAGTTTGTTAATGGGTAAATTGGTAAGCACTTTGTTCCGAAGAACAAGAGCGCCAAAAAGGAGAGTAGTACCTAGTATCTATGTGAACAGTTTCCGGGTTTATCCGAAGCAAAGCTTCAAGAGGGAGTCTTTGTTGGACATAAACTGTTGAAAGATGAAAACCAAAATGAAAATGAAATAAAAGAATGCCTGGATTTCCTTTACACTTGTTGGCTTTTTGGAGATAAAAAGGGCCCAACCTACAAAACCTATGTTGTTATTAGAAAACAACAAAAAAATGGGCTGTTATAACAAGAGTAAAGGAAAGAATGCCTGGATTTCCTTTACACTTGTTGTAACAGGCTTTTTGGAGACAAAAAGGATCCAACCTACAAAACCTATGTTGTTATTAGAAAACAACAAAAAATAGGGCTGCAACATAATCCGCCGTATTCACAAATCATTCAATCTCCGTTAAGTCCTAACTGAGGTCCTCAGTTAAGGATAAATAAGAATCGCAACCTCAGTTAACATATGTAACGGTGTTGAAACAGGCCTGTTTCCCGTTAATTTTCACTTCAACTGAGGTTGTGATTCTTATTTATCCTTAACTGAGGACCTCAGTTAGGACTTAACGGAGATCGAATGCTTTGTGAATACGGCGGAATATGCTGCAGCTCATATAAGTGTCAAAGTCCATATCCTCCATTCACATCTGGACGGACTATTTTCCTGAAAATCTTTGAGCTGTAAGTGATGAACATGAAAGAAATGGAGCAGAGATACCAAGGAAGATGGAATGTTAATATGATGGCAGACTACTACTTGATGTTTATGGAAAAAGAAAACGTTATTACAAAGGCTTGTTACAACATTGTATTACAAATATGTTATGTTTCTGTAGTTATAAAATGTTTGTGAAATTTTCGGTTTCGGTCATTTTTTGCTTAAACTTTGATTGCTTTTACAGACAAACCTTACGTGATACAAAAAACCAGTGCCATATTTGAATTCAGCACCTAAAACTACATAAGGATCAGTTAACAAAACTAAAACAATTTTGTTTAAAACATGTTCTACAGACCTGTGTAATTGATCGACTGTTTATTTACACTTGCTCCAAGCTCTGATTTTGGCGCCCAACATATCATCATTATCATTAACAATAAGGGCGTGGGCATGTGTTGAACAGGTGATGGCTACTATGTGATCCACTGTGGGATGATTTATTAGTTCAGCGCTCTCTCTCAGATGATTATCGATAAAGCCAATAACTCAAGGAATGCATAATTCAGCATTCCTAAAGGTCCGCCGTCCTGAAACAAGCGGCAATATTTATTTCTTGTGTGGGTGAGAAAAATGCTGGCACGTTAGAACTTCCACGAGGAATAACCGCTCCTAGAGAAGTGACAACTGACAATTGACCAGCCTGAATATTTTGGGTCTAGAACAGAAGAGCACTTCGCTTTCTTTGTATCTGTGACTACTGAACGTGTACAATTTTTTCTCCATATCTTCTAAAATGAACTAATCTAAAGCAAAGAATTCGAATTAATTTCGACACTGTGATTTCTTAGTCGGATTCAAGTAGTTCGAAGCAAAGTATACATTGCAGCTAGAATTTTCGCTTCAAAATTACTCAAACATACACATAATTGCGAACGTAACAAAACAAATTCAATCTACTCAAATCATTCAATCAAAATGATCTGAAATCCTCTTTCATCCAAAATGGACATTCATTGACTTATCTCCATACTAATTGTTATTTGTAAAGTGTCATAACTTGGTTAGACATCAGGCCCTAAATGATCAATTATCCATAACTTCTCCCAAACTTCAGCTTCACGAGTTCGCTGTCAAATTCAGTGAAACAACAGCGCAACGGTCTATCACATAGAAAGAGGTCGAAGATATCGGGGATGATATCAGCTTTGAAATTACTTACGATTGCGTATTTTCTATATCACGAATCTGTTTGAAATTTGCAAAGAAAACACGCATGAAAGAAAACTTGTTTATAATTTATGTGAATCTTTGGCGCCCTTGTTCCTCGGAACAGAGTGCTTATCAATTTGCCCAAATGTCTGTAATTTTCGAATTTTTCGATGAAAATGGTCTTAAACGATTTGGTTCGACTCACTGAACAAGAATCCGTGGTCGAAATTCATTATGTCCGGCCGGCGGTAGGCACGATAACTCTCGAACGGAATGAGCTAGACAGTTGAAATTTTCAGAGTAGGTTTGGGGGATAAATATCTCGGCTAAGTTCGTTATTGGGCAAAATCGGACAGAAGGTTTCAGAGTAACAAAAAAAAATTTTTTTTGTACATAAAAAATTCCAAATTAAATTTTTTTCAATATGCAGTTTTACCATAAGCATCCATTGATATCATTTTCAACTCTAACAAACTAATACTTTCGGAGATATGAATTTTCAAAATTTCAATAATAAATCGTATTTCTACGTTTTCACAGAATGATATAATTATTCTATGTATAAATGGTTATAATGTCAACTTATTTTCCTGAGACATGACATTGCCTAATTAATTTCAACAATCGTAGGTTTATGAGAATTATAATATGATATCATACTTTTTGTTGGTTGATATTTTCATGACGATGGTCAATCCATATGATGATGGGAATGGTAATGGTAAGTTAATAATATTGTGTTCAGAATATCTCCAGTAAAAACAAAACTGGAATATTGGTGTATTGGAGTATTGGAGTGGATTTGAGGAAAGAATATATATTATAGTTCATCATAGAATTGAGGAATGAATATCTCGGATGAGTTCGTTGTTGGGTAGAGTTTGTCTATTGGTTTTGGATTGATAAGTTTTGGCACTCTTGTTGAATTTAAATTCTTCTATGATGTTTGAATTCAATTTATGCTAAGATGAAGTTCTTCCATAAGAATCCATTTGTGAATTGTCCTGAGATTTTGGAAGTAAGCCGTAGTTAGCCGTAGTGTTCATCGATTTTAACCATCAACAAATATTCTGTTGTGATTCGGGCTGTTCACCTCGTCGCTCAGAGAGGAAAATCACAGCTCGACACAGCAAGTCTGCAGGATTATAATAGATATAATTAAAAACTTCAATAACAAAAACTACACTGTCATGCTTTTACTAGATATTGAAAAGGCGTTCGATAAGGTATGGATTGATGGCTTGATCTATAAGATTATCTGGTTAGACTTTCCACCCTTTATAATAAAAATCATAAATTCATATCTGACTAATAGGAATTTTCAAGTGAAAATCGGAAATGAATTATCAAACCACAAAACTATTCCTACAGGCATCGCACGAGGATCAGTCTTCGGACCTAGACTGTTCAATATCTACGCCCAGGACATCCCAAAGTACGAACATACCAATATCGCTCTATTAGCGGATGATACGGCCATATATATATGTCCATTCAAACTGCGCAGTAGAAGCAAACAGCGAGCTAAAAAACCATCTCAAAATTCTACAAAAATATTTTGACAGATGGAAAATAAAACTGAATGAAGGCAAATCTGAGCAAATCGTGTTTAGTAGAGGAGTGAACGATAACACTATCCGCCACCCCATATAAAATTGGAAATACTGAGATATCTCCTAAAGAATCAGTCAAATATCGGTAGAACTGGATAAGAGATTGAACTTTCACACGCAGATAAAAAACTCGGTAAACAAGGCATATGCGGCTAAGAAAAAACTATACCCTCTATTGTGCAGAAAGAGTAAATTAGATCAAAAAAAATTGTTCAAGCCCTGTGGACAACCCTGTGGCTCTTGTTCAAACAGACAAATTATATCTCCGAAAGTATTGGTTTCTAAGAGTTGGAAATTATATCAATGTATTCTTATGAAAGAACTTCATCTTAGCATGAATTGAATTCAAACATCATAGAAGAATTTATGTTCAACAAGAGTGCCAAAACTTATCAATCCAAAACCAATAGACAAATTCTACCCAACAACGAGCTCATCCGAGATATTCATTCCTCAATTCTATGATGAACGATAATATATATTCTTTACTCAAATCCACTCCAATACCTACTTCAATACACCAATATTCCAGTTTTGTTTTTACTGGAGATATTCTGATCACAATATTATTAACTTACCATTACCATTCCCATCATCATATGGATTGACCATCGGCATGAAAATATCAACCAACAAAAAGTATGATATCATATTATAATTCTCATAATTCTACGATTGTTGAAATGAATTAGACAATGTCATGTCTCAGGAAATAAGTTGCCATTATAACAATTTATACATAGAATAATTATATCATTCTGTGAAAACGTATAGAAATACGATTTATTATTGAAATTTTGAAAAATCATATCTCCGAAATTATTAGCTTGTTAGAGTTGAAAATGATATCAATGGATTCTTATGTTAAAACTGCATATTGAAAAAAACTTAATTTGGAATTTGTTAAGTTTACTCTGAAACCATCTGTCCGATTTTGCCCAATAACGAACTTAGCCGAGATATTTATCTCCCAAATCTACTCTGAAAATTTCAACTGTCTGGCTCATTCCGTTCGAGAGTTATCGTGTCTGCGGCCGGACGGCCGGCCAGACAGAATTAATTTCGATTACGGATTATTGATCAGTGAGTCGATCCAAATCGTTTAAGACCATTTTCATCGAAAAATTCGAAAATTAGAGACATTTGGGCAAATTGATAAGCACTCTGTTCCGAGGAACAAGAGCGCCAAATTCAACCAAAATATCACCAAATTATCGTTTCAAACGTCTAATGAGAAGATTGCAATTGAGTTCTTAATGTTCTTTTTATACTATATAATACAGGTATATTCTTTTGACTGAGAGCTGTATATGTGTTAGCAGAGGTTGGTGTAACGGGGTACCATACAATTCGACGTATGATACAAGAGCTTAGGGAAAAACCTCGGCAAAAAACCCTTTCTCCCCGTGGGTGTGGTGATTTGTAACTATTGTTTACAAAATTTGCTGAAATTTAAAATATTGATGGGGATATATTTCTTCAAAGTGGATTTCCTCGTCAAAAATCGGATAGGTTTCTCCAAGGTACCCGAAACTCAACCTGAAAAATGAAAAGACAAGAGGGGGAAACGAACAAATTAAAAATAATACATAACCTTTCAAAAGTCTCCTCTCACAAAAATACTTCTCTGTAGGCGAATGGGATCTCGTGGAGAAGAATCGCCTCCGCTAGTTTTCGAAGATATTCACTCCTGAAATCCCTTCAATATTTGAATTCAAAAATGAAAATGTTGCTCGTAAGGCCAGGAGGGCCGGACAAATTACGACTTATGTCATGATGACAAGAACATATGATGAGTCATGAAATATATCTATATTGGAACAAAGAGCATTGCATGTTGCCATCATTCTACAAACTGGGGAATTTTGTGCTGAATTGGTATTTCTAAAAGACGTATAAAACGTGTCAAAAGAGCGTAGACTGATATTTGGAACCCTGAAATTGAAAGTGGAGAAGTTGAGATGCAGTAAACTCGCTCCTTACAATTTTACAGATAAATAGTACGTCTGTCAGACGTTGACGATGGAATAAACTCATCATGCCAAATTTACGTCTTGCTGTCATGTATTCGTGATTCGTAATATGGAAATTATTTCTAAATGCCATATGTCTTAAAAACCTATTCTGACCTATTCTAGTGTTTTGATGGTACAAATAGGGAATCAGATTATTAATTTTATTTTCCTAGAAACTGGCAGATATGAGGTTTCTATCGTTCTATTCAAATACACACATTCATATCACAAGACCAATATTTTTGGCACGCCTGCTCTCCTGAACAGAGTGCCTATCAATTCGAAATGTCTATTTTTTTTTAATTTCTGGCTGAGAATGGTCTCAAACGATTAGTTTTTATTCACTGATGAGAATCCGAAGTCAAACTTGATAAAGTTCGTCCATCAACACGATTACGCTCAAACGCAATGAGTTAGAGGGTTGTAATTTTCAAAGTAGGTTTGGAATCCAATGCGCCGGCTGAATTCGTTAATAGACAATATCCGTCGAGTAGTTTCAGAATAATAGCCATCTGAAATATTTTTTAACCAATAACTTGAAAAATATTGATCTGATCGAATTAAAGCATGGTAGTTTGTTGAAAAATACCGACACCAAGACTCATGCAAAATGAGGATCACATGACTAGAATATTAAAAAAATTTATTTAATATAACTATGTATCTCAGAAACTATCCGTCCTATATCCTTGAAGTTTTGCAAGAGCCTTCAGCACCTTAGTCTTCAGTAAATGTCTATATTTGAACTTGATCAGATCTATAGAAAAAAAATTGGTTCAAGCCCTGTGGACTGGAGCTTTCTGGCGCTCTAGTTCAAACAGACAAATTATATCTCCGAAAGTATTGGTTTCTCAGCGTTGAGAATCATAAAGATAATAAAGGAAATTCAATTCAAATAATAATAGGTTGCCAAATATCTCCCTTCCGCCTTTTTGTCTTTTGAATTTCGCGGCTATGTACAAAGCGCTACAGAGCTCGTAACTGGCACTACTATACATAAATTGAAAGGTCTTGACATAACCTACAAAACGACGCTATGCATGCTTAGTTTGGATATTGCGTTCAACAGTTATAGACGTGTAAACAAGGAGTTCACTAACGCCGAAATTCGCGCTATTTTAAAGTTTTCCTTCGTTAAAGACAAATCCGCTAGAGAAACGTTCCGAGAGATTAATGGTGTTTTGGGGGATGGTACTCTATCAGTTCGAACCGCGGAGGAATGGTTTCGACGATTCAGAGCCGATGAAAACGACACCATGGATAAGCCAGCCGGCGGAATACCTGTGATGACAAATACCGATCAAATCATGGAATACATCGAGTTAGACCGGCATGTGGCATCTCGTGACATCGTCCAGGAGATGGGAGTTAGTCACCAAACCATTTTAAACCATCTGCAGAAGGCTGGATAGAAAAAAAAGCTTGATGTTTGGGTGCCGCATGATTTGACGCAAAAAAACCTTCTGGCCGAATAAACGCCTGCGATATACTGCTGAAACGGAACGAACTCGACCCATTCTTGAAGCGGATGGTGACTGGCGACGAAAAATGGATCACATACGACAATATCAAGCGAAAACGGTCGTGGTCGAAGGCAGTTGAATCGTCCCAAACAGTGGCCAAGCCGGGATTGACGGCCAGGAAGGTTTTGCTGTGTGTTTGGTGGGATTGGAAGGGAATCATCCACTATGAGGTGCTCCCATATGGCCAGACGCTTAATTCTACCATCTACTGCGAACAATTGGACCGTTTGAAGCAGGCGATCGACCAGAGGTGTCCAGAATTGGCCAAAAGGAAGGGTGTAGTGTTCCACCAGGACAACGCCAGACCACACACTTCGTTGATGACTCGTCAGAAGCTGCGGGAGCTCGGATGGGAGGTTTTATCGCATCCACCATATAGCCCGGACATAGCGCCAAGTGATTACCACCTGTTCCTGTCCATGGCGAACGCCCTTGGTGATGTAAAGTTGAACTCAAAAGAGGTTTGTAAAAAGTGGCTGTCCGAGTTCTTTGCAAATAAGGAGGGGGGCTTCTACGAGGGAGGTATTATGAAGTTGCCGTCTAGATAGAAACAGATTATCGAACAAAACGGCGCATATTTGAACTAAATCCGATCACTGTAACACTTTTTATAAAGCATTGAATAAAGAGCAAAAAAGCGGAAGGGAGATATTTGACAACCTATTAGTTTATTTATCAAGATTAAATGAGCAATCTGAGAATGAGAACTGCACCATGGAAGAAATCAAATTAAAATAGCTGAAATGAATTTGACTATCTCTTATAGAACAGGATGACATGTACCAGTATGAACACAGAGCATATAATAAAGCTTAGATAGAATAATTATAGCCTTCTGTGAAAACATAGGAGAACGATTCATTATTGAAATTTCGAAAATTCATATCTCCGAAAGTATAAGCTTGTTGGAGTTAAATACAGACAAATTATATCTCCCGACAGTATTGGTTTCTCAGAGTTGGGAATTATATCAATGGATTCTTATGAAAGAACTTAATCTTAGCAGAAATTGAATTCAAACATCATACAGGAATTTAAATTCAACAAGAGTGCCAAAAATTATCAATCCAAAACCAATAGACGAATTCTACCCAACAATGAACTCATCCGAGATATTCATTCCTCAATTCTATGATGGACGATAATATATATCTTTCCTTAAATCCACTCCAATATTCCAGTTTTGTTTTTAGTGGAGATATTCTGAACTCAATATTATTAACTTACCATTACCATTCCCATCATGATATGGATTGACCATCGGCATGAAAATATCAACCAACAATAAGTATGATATTATATTATTTATAATAATCATATTTCTACGATTGCTGGAATGAATGAATTAAACAACGTCATGTCTCAGGAAAATAAGTTGACATTATAACAATTCGTAGAATACTCACAGAATAATTATACCATTCTGTAAAAACGTAGAAATACGATTTATTATTGAAATTTTGATAAATAATATCTCCGAAATGATTAGCTTGTTACAGTTGAAAATGATATCAATGGATTCTTATGGTAAAACTGCATATTGAAAAATATTTAATTTGGAATTTGTTATGTAAAAAAAATTTTTTTTTCGTTACTCCGAAACCATCTGTCCGATTTCGCCCAATAACGAACTTAGCCGAGATATTTATCTCCCAAACCTACTCTGACAATTTCAACTGTCTAGCTCATTCCGTTCGAGAGTAATCGTGCCTACGGCCGGCCGGACAGAATGAATTTCGACCACGGATTCTTGATCAGTCAGTCAAATCGTTTAAGACCATTTTCATCGAAAAATTCGAAAATTACAGACATTTGGGCAAATTGATAAGTACTCAGTTCCGAGGAACTAGAGCGCCAAAAATAGAAAATACACAAAAAAATGGACCAGTTATTTTTGGACGCTTGTTCTTACAGTTGGATTTATATTCCTGGAGCTAAGCAGCCTTGGGCTAGTTCAATAACCGGATGGGTGACTTATTTGGCTACAAATCTCAACAAGCTCGCCAAAGCTTCTGGTCACAGAGCTTTTCCAACTAGTTTTTGTGATAAACTATTCATGAGAAAAAAAAACATAAAGATGTAGATGAATAATCTCCATTCAATGGTACTGATGAATTATTATGAGAAACAATAAACCTTCTTGTGAAATTTACAGCATTTTTTCCGGAATGACTTCCACGCAATAATAAGGAGAATATGGGGTGATAACTGGAAAACTGGCATCGTATGACCGCCTGAGGTATAACTCTCGAGCTTAATTGGGAGATTCATATTGCAGAATCATATGCCACTTCTTCTTCATGGAATCGTTAAATTAGGGTGCTCAAGTGCTGCAAATACATTCAGTAATATATGATAGGAGCCCGTATATTCTGATCTGTTTTGAGACGAACATTGCAAAATCAAGTATCCAGTTGGAGCAGTGCCGTATTCAGTATGCTACTTTTAGGGGGTAAGGTTAATTTGGAAAATAGTATATTGTTCAACGAGTGACGAAAATAAGCTTGTTCTAAGCGGGCTGAGGAAGGCCTAATGTTCTGGAGCTTATAAAGATAATTTTAACGAGTTGAAGACTTAATTTTGTCTACGAACACGTCTAATACATTGTAATAAATCTTAATTTGAGGTAAAACTTACAAAACTATTCATTAATTATGATTAATCTCTGATAACTCTCGAACGGAATGATCTAGACAGTTGAAATTATCAGAGTAGCTTTAGGAGATAAATATCTTCCATAATAAAAAATGGTTAAAGCCCTGTGGACAGGAGCTTTGGCGCTCTCGTTCAAAGTTTGACAAATTATATCTCCGAAAGTATTGGTTTCTCAGAGTTGGAAATGATATTAATGCAATCTTTTGATAGAACTGCATCATAAAATAAAATAAATTAAATAAATATCCATTGATATCATTCCCAACTCGGAGAAAACAATACTTTCGGAGTTATGATTTGTCAAAGATTGAACAAGAGCGCCAAAGCTCATGTCCATAGGGTTTTCCTACATTTTCAATTTGGCTTCTGTGCGTCAATTTTCAAGAATTTTCGTAATTGAATTCAAAACGTAGGTCTATGACTCATCTCATGTTTGATTTGTATAGTTCAGGAAATTATATTGAAAGGTTTTTTTCTGGGTTTTCTCTCCCAAACTCTGAAAAATATCTATAAAATAAAATTTAATTATTTTGTGATTTGCTTCTGCGTAAGAAACATAAGATATTTGTCAGAAGCAATCAATTGAACAATGTTGCCTAGCAAACAACAACGAAACAACATCAACGAAGAAACAACTATATCGTAACGTTTCGGAGTCTATATCAGACTCCTTCGTCAGACGCTTAATGAAAATCTTTAGAATTATTTTGTTGATAGTTATATTGTGAAATTCAAGAATTGTCACATTATCATATCTCCGAAAGTGTTAGTTTGTTAGAGTTGAGAATGACATTAATGGATTCTTATGATGAAACTGCATCTTAAAAAAAATGAATTTAGAATTTGTAATATAAAAAAAAATTAATTTGTTACTCCGAAACCACCTGGCCGATTTTGTCCAATAACGAACTTAACCGAGATATTCATCTCCTAAACCTACTCTGAAAATTTCAACTGTCTAGCTTTTGACAATAGATTCTTTATATATATATATAATATTTCGATATTTCGGTAATATCTTCTCCAATACATATCCGATCGAGTTAAAATCTAGAACTTCACTGTAAAATAAAGTTTCGTAGGCTCTCGCAGAATTTGAACGACATCTGTCTTTTAGTTTCTGAGAATCAGAATTTTTGGGCGCATGTTCTAGGGGAACATCGTCCTATCATTTCGTCCAAATGTCTGTAATTTTCGAATTTCGAGCTGAAAATTGGCTAATAGACTAATTCGGACTCCCTGATCACGAATCCGGTGTCAGATTTTTGGGTGCCGTCCGGCCGGCCGGCCGGCCGGCCGTAGGCACGATAACAGGAGCACCGAAGGTCCTATCGACTTCAAACTTTCAGGGTAGGTTTCTGATCAAAATGCGACGGTTAAGTTCGTTAACGGGCAAAATCGGCCGGACGGTTTAGAAGTTATAGACATTTCAAATTTTGAGGTTATTTCCCTGATATTTCAGGAACTAAAGAAGATGTTGAATCGAAACTTGGTAGCCAGTTCGAGGATATAAACGCGCAACTTTTGGCAAAATTCTGTTATGATCGAAATGTTGGTAACTTTTAAAAAAATATTTCTTTTAATTTTTTCGAAAAAAAAATTTTTTTTCCGTGAACTATTGATCAGATTGCAACAAAAACTTGTACTAACGTCAATTGTAGTATTTTGCAACATTGTGCAAAATTTTGGCTCTATACGATTTCAATTTCTGGAGATATAAGACAAAATGTGTCAAATTTCCTGGGTCTCTCTCAGTATTTTCATCGATTATTCTATGAACTCTTTGAATTCCACCGAAAACAAATTCAAAGACATAAACATAAAGAATCAAGTCATAGTTTAGACGTCGAAAGAAGGACGATGTTGATCGACTTGAAAAGGTACCTATTTCAAGAAATGCAATAATGAAATGCTTAATTTATGGATATAATATTATCTAAGTATTGTTGGGATCGGGCAGTTGGAAAATGAAAAACAATTATTATGATCACATTCTACAGGAATTGATACTAAATAGAAGCTAGATGAAGATTATTGTAATGGAAAATTTGTGTTCCAGAATGAACATGCGCCCGATAGCTCCTGTCCACAGGGCTTGAACCCATTTTTTTTTAATATTTTTTTAAATTTTCCAGTCATGCGGTCCTCACAAAATTTTACTTAAGGGGTTAGATGTGGTCAGCTTTTTAAAAAAATTTTTTTTTTGCATTTTCTCAAGCATAATATCTCAGAAATCTTCTCTGAAAATTTGAAGTAAATCCTTCAAATGCTTTTCGAGTTATTCGATAATTAGCAAAGGGCCCTCGGGCGCTCTGGGCGAAAGCACGTAGCTAACAGCAGGTAGCTAGCAGCTAACGTGCCTAAGACAACACTGCAGAAGGTAGAATGATACGTAGACAACATCGAATAGATATTTTGGAGGCTGCCACAACGGCTGAAGAACTATTATATGACCCAGAAATAGATGACTCTGTATAAGTATAGTGTATAAGTATAAGTTAAAGTAAGTATAAGTATAAGTATAAGTATAAGTATAAGTATAAGTATAAGTATAAGTATAAGTATAAGTATATGTATAAGTATAAGTATATGTATAAGTATAAGTATAAGTATAAGTATAAGTATAAGTATAAGTATAGGTATAAGTATAAGTATACTGTATAGTGCGGTTGGCTCAGTGGGAGAGTAATTGACTTGGGAGCGGAAGCCCCAAGTTCAATTCCGAGGCTAGGAAAGAAATTTTCTAGTCACGGTAATCGCCACCATTCGCTGCTGGGTCAAAAATTAACAGTGATGTGCCTAAGGTGGCGTAATAACACAGTAACAAAGCCTACACAGAACACAACTGGTTCTCCTTACTCGCTCAAGCTCTTCGAGAGCTTATGAGGGGTCTCCTTGTGGAAGACCTAGGAGGATCAGTATAATAATATAAAATAAAATATAAATAAAGTAATTGAATAAGACATAAATTGAGTGTAAAACTTAGAATGCGTTTTTCTCAAAACTACGTTCTTTGAACTGGTGACCACTGTAGCTCGACAACCGCTTGGTAGATTCTAATGAAATTTATATAGCTTTTCGAAAACATGAGAGACTTGTGCCTGATCGAAGAATTTTCTTGTTTTTCTTAATTTCGATTTTTTATAAACAATTAACTGTTGGTTTCTTCCCGATAATATGAAAAAAATTTTCCTGAGGCTGCCATTTAGTTAATTTGAAAGAAAAAGCTTCAATCAGGCACAGTATTATCTATTGATAAAACTAATTTCGTTGGTCCGATTGATTTTTGATGAAAACAAAACTAGTTGGTGATAGCCCATTTCTACTCTTATAAAATAAAATAATTTACTGGCAAAAAAAAATATTTAAAATTGTCATGTTTTCACGCTTTCGACTACACCTAACCCCATTAATCGTGTCGTTATTTTTCAACTAACTACCGCGATTCGATTAGATCAGTATTTTTTGAGTTATTGGGATAACAAAATTTCATATGGCTATACTCTGAAAACACACTTTTGACCTCGGATTCTTCATCAGTGAATCCAAAGTAATCGTTTGAGACCAAATACTCGAAAAATACAGACATTTGGACGAATTGGTAGGAACTCTGTTCAGATAAACACGCGCCAAAACGCATCTTGTCGCGGGTCCTGGGGTGAGAAAGATCACCCCTACGCCATCCGGCCATCCCTTGTAAACGCGTCTGAATTATAGCACCCTTGATACCATTCCTAGCCCCAAACTTCTATGGATTACCGGCGAAGGTGTATTTGATTGGAGTAGTTCATGCCTTCTTCGCACGCTTAGCTGAATTCCATGAGGTTAAATACCAATTAGATCTATTATATCTCAGTGTTTGTTTTCAATTCGTTCTTGAATCGAACATCTGGGAAATGCTTTGATATCAAACTGCAAATAGGAAGTTTGAAAATAGTTTTCCGCATTCTCGGTATTCAGCGCATGGAAACTTGAGAGAAAATATGACAGACAACGAATTTGTTATGTTCAACTACATCTCTTAAGAAGTTATTCTAGGAAAGAATCATCGGGATAATGTTTGCGCAAGATAAAAGACATTTTCCGAATTGACGTCAGAATAAGTCAAAGGTATTTGAAATGAATGAATTCAATTAGAGAAAACCTGACTTGTTATTCAGGTTCATCAAATGCATTTCCGAAATTATCGTATGTAGTTTTTGCGCGCGTCTATGCAACCGCGTGATTTCATATTGCCCAAATATCTGAAATATCTGACTCCAAGGTCAAATTAAATTCCAATATGAGTCTATATTGGTGGAAATATTGGCACAAAGCAAAATTTTCAGGGGTGGTACATTTTTGACGGACGAATTTAATGATGCAGTTTGAATTGATTGAATTAAAATATCATGGCTATGGTTATTTCGTTATGTAATAGTTAAATATGGTACTTATGGTCTTATTTTAAAGAATTGAGACCCATAGGTGTAGGTTTATATTTCATCCAGATTTAATAAGCTGAAGTAGATGTTTCTGTTCTTTAGTGAATGAAGGTTTTATTTGTGAATTCGATATTCAAACGCAATACTGTCTCGTTGTGCGAAAAATATGTTATATTGGACGTATTCTAGTGAATTAGAAAGAATATTTTCAGTATTCGGAATATGCAATATGATAACTCATAAGTTGAATACCTAGAACAGTTCTATGTTTTAATGTTGAATTAAATAATAATATGTACCATTCATAAAACCTTCACGATTTCAATGAATTATCTGGATATTTTTTGAGTTATATCACAGTTCAAATATCGCTGAGAGTGCATTCAGAACCCTTTTTAACTACCAATTTCTAGATTTGAACTCGATCGGATCTATATTGTTGGAAATATTATTTTTTTTTCCTGGAAGCCAAGCAGACTTGGGTGAGATCAATACCTAGATGGGTACTCTGGCTATGAATTTCAACAAGCGCGCCAGAGCAGTTTGACCTCACCTTCATGCTTTTTCAACCTTCTTCATTTGACACTTATCAATGCATAACAAAATTTGTACACTTTGCTGCAAAATGGTGAATGCGTATTTCTCTTTTAAAACCCGGCATCCGACTGGTGGGGTGTGAGACACCCCAGTTCCTGAATAAAGCGAGATAAAATTAAAAAGTTCATGTCAGCGAATGCAGAGCCTCAGTACCTCTCAACCACAAGTTTTTGCATGTAGTGGTATCATTGCTTCAGTTGTGGACCAATATTGGAAAAATCATGAGGATCTGAAATTGGACTGGGGTTTGTCACACCCCGTCGTATCTCGTAAGTATTTTTTTTATTTATTTATTTTCGTGTTCTTCGAGATTTCAGGAAAATGGATTATTATGAGAGGGGGTAAAAGCGTCTTTAGGTATTTTGGCCGAATATGACTGGGAGAAATTCGAAAAAATTCTTTGTGCACCAGACTCAATTGATGCAGAAGTAGATAACGTCTGTATAAGGAGTGATAATCCACAGGGTTATTCAGATTTAGAACAGAAAGCTGATTCTAATGATAGTGGAATTGATGAGCAAGAAGAACGAAAGATTTCGAAGTTTTTCGTTTGAAGAAATGACATAAATTGGAAGAGGCAACATAATGCAAGAAATGTTAGAGCTATAGGTCAGAAAACTATACAGGGTCAGTTTGTAATAAAATACTTTCTAGATTTCTACGTTCATTTCCCTGAGCCGAGCTCACAAACAAGACATATCTACTGGATGCCACATATGGTCCATTTTAATAAATGCGAACTCTCATCTTTAAACACTTAGAGTTGCCAACTTAACAGGTACCAACATCGACCTTATAAATAACCAATATAAACTGAAATCATGTTACAGTCAGAAAATTATACATTTACCGGTATTCAAATCTTATGGAAAAAGTACAAGAAACCCTTTTGAATGTTTTGTTTTATTTATTGATGAAAGGATAAGTGCTGATATCGTCAAACACACCAATGAGAGAATATTTGAAAAATCACAAGAGTGGAATGATTATCCGCAATATGGAGGGGCATCTGTCTTGGAAATGAAGAACGTCTTTGGTCTTCTTTATTTATCAGTTGCCTTCAAAAATAAGAAGAGAAGAAGATATAATCATTAGGGCAGATTTTCAGAATATCCTCGTATCGGAGATAGGAAAACCAAATACATGTGTGGAGTGTGTGACGTATTCAATTCATATGCTTAGAACATGCCAAACATTTAGCGAGAAATGTGCTGATTTAAACTAGCTATAACTCTTTTCGTTTTTATGAAACCGGAATCAGTTTTTTTGTTGCGAAAATTGTAATTTTAATTTTCATTTTTCTCTTCTGCTATCAATCTTTTTTCATATGCAATATATTTTATTGTACTAATGATCTATAAACCGAGAAAATACTGTTTATATGGCTTTCTGTAAATATTGTGGAGTAATGGAACAATATTTCAAACCTTTGATACTAATTTTTTTCATTAAAACAGAGTCTTATCACGAAAGTGAAAAAAAATATAGATAACATATTAAACCGTCGAAAACAAAAAATTAACAAATTGGGGTTTCTCCGAGGGTTTCTCACACCCCACCTGTCGGAAGTTGTTATACGGATTTCACCTGTCGGATGCCGGGTTAATAAAAAAAAAAAAATCAATTATTATAATGTTGGTTTCTGATATGTGTGGAAAACAATCTCAGATTCTATTGAATTTATTCATATATACAGCGCAAAAAAGTAACGTAACTCATCAATGATTATATTGTACGAAGAGATATTGAGGAAAATCCTCGCACCCGTCGACTTTTAAGTTCAAAAGCAATTTATCGTATGCTTTTTTGAATTTGATATTTCTCACCCCTATGCCCCGCGCCCCTCTACGTTATTTTTTCAAATGGGAATATACCGATTGTGATACATTAAATGAAAGTTAATTTAATTACCTATTCAGCAATATGGCTAAAAGTAGAATTGGTTGTGCCGTTTTTTGGCGCACTTGAATGGTCGTGAACGGTTTGGTTTGACTCACTGATCAAGAATCCGTGGTCGAAATTGATTCTTTCCGGCCGTCCGTCCGTCCGGCCGTTCACACGATAACTCTCAAACCGAATGAGCAAGACAGTTGAAATTTTCAGAGTAGGTTTGAGGGATAAATATCTCGATGTTAGTTATTGGGCAAAAGCGGTCTAATAGTTTCGGAGTAACGAAAAAAAAATATTTTTTTTTACATTATGTATTTCTATCATAGGCCATTGATATAATTCCCAACTCTGGGAAACCAATACTTTCGAAGATATAATTAGTCTTTTTGAACAAGAGCGCCAAAAAGCTCCTGTCCACAGGGCTTGAACCAATTTTTTATTAAAAAATTGGTTCAAGCCTTGCGGACAGGAGCTTTGGCGCTATTATTCAAACTTTGAAAAATCATATCCCCGAAATTATTGGTATCTGGGAATGATATGAATGGATTCTTACGATAGAACTGCATCATGAAAGGAATTAAATTCAAACAGACCAATTCTCCCCAATAAAGAACTTATCCGAGATATTCATTCCTCAAATCTACTTTGAAAGTTATATTATATTTTATCAATTAAAATAATGTTACAGTTTTGTTTTTACTGGAGATATTCTGAACCCAATTTGATTATGTATCTTATATTATAATATTATATATTATATCATCACCTTAAATGTATAATATCATATCATCCTCATAAATCTACGCCAGCTGGGGTTATTTCATTAGTCATTTTGCATTCAATCATACTTTGTTTTCTATAGAACAGGAGGTGTAAATTTTATATCAAGAATAACAAACCAGAAGTAATTTTGACATTTATCTCTCATAGGAAAATAATGTAACATGTAAGAACACAGATCATATAATAATTCATAGATATAAAAATTAAGTACAGCATTCTGTGAGAATATAGAAGTACGATTCATTATTGAAATTTCGGAAAATCATATCTCCGAAAGTATTAGCTTGCTAGAGTTGAAAATTACATCAAGGGATTTTTATGGTGAAACTGCAACTTAAAAAAATTTATTTTTTCTGTTACTCTGAAACCGATTTTACCGAGTAACGAACTTAACCAAGATATTCATCTCGCAAACCTACTCTGAAAGTTTCAACTTCCCAGCTCATTCTGTTCGAGAGTTATTGTAGAAACTAAATTTAAAAATTAAAACATTTTGTTTGAAACTTTACGGCAACCCGATCAATACAAAACTGCGCATGCATATAAAGGTCATTATTCTACAATTTGATGCTAAATTTCAGATAGATCGAGTGATCGATTTTCGGAAATGTTCATAAAAAATGCTTTTACTAAAAACGGCCATAACTCCGAAACCGCTTGGTGGATTTCCCCCGTTAACGAACTAGTCCGAGATATTTATGCTCCAAACCCACCCTGCAAATTTCAATCATCTATAACCCCTTTCGTTCGAGAGTTATCTTGTCAACGGCCGGCCGGCCGGACGGCCGGAGAATCGATTTTGACCAGGGATTCTTGATCAGTGAGTCGAACCGAATCGTTTAAGACCATTTTCAGCCAAAAATTCTAAAATTATAGACATTGCGCAAATTGCACTCTGTTCCGAGGAACAAGAGCGCCAAAAAACAGCACAACCAATTTTCCTTCCATTCGCACCGTTGAGTAGGAAATCAAATTACCTTTCATTGGATGTATCACAATCCATATATTCCCATTTGAAGAAATAAAGTAGAGGGGTGCGGGCGTAGAGGGTGAGCAATACCAAATTCAAAAAATTGGTTCAAGCACTGACGTGAAGTCAGAAGCTTTTGCGTATGTTCTATTGTCCATTCTTCTGTATTGGACACCCTTAAACGAATTTTCCATGGTAAATTATGTTGCCCGTTCTCCTGTATTGGACACTTAATTCGAATTTACCATGGTAAATTGACAGATCCCCTTCAGCTACACATATCCTCAAAATGTGTAGTCTGGTGCTGATCCGTACAACCATTCATAATATAAGACGCAATCTTGACATCAACAATTCGTCTCTTAATGACAAATTTGGTTGATTATCAGTTGCAAAAATACATCCTACTATCTGGGGCACATTTCTCAGGATACTACATAGTGAAAAAAAATTATATGCATTGCATTTAAAAAAATTAAGATAAATCGATTTGAATGATAGAATGACAAATATTTTATATATTTTAATGTTGGAAAAACCAGTAGCGTATCCTTTTTTTGTCTAAAAATATTCAGTCTCGATGCAGTACGGACACCACTGGTGAAATAAAAAAAAAAATTATTTTATTCAAAAAGTGCCTCTTCATCCTTAAAACCTCTGTCCCAAATTTCATAAAAATATTTTAAGAAGTGTAAAAGTTATTAATAAAAAACATTTTTTTTTCTATAATTTTAACACCCTGTATCTCAGAGAGAAAGCATTTGTCGACATATATTTATATGACAAACTAGGGCTTATTTTTGACGTAGAATACGTGGTTAAAGTTTCTTGGTTACGATCTGGACCACCCTGTATATTGCTTGTATCTATGATGATTTCCTTTGGAAAATGTCAACACTTCTTATCTTTCCTTATCTGTGGATATTTCCATTAACACAGACTGTATAGTAGCCACAACAACAACTTTATTAGGCGACTGATAGATTGTTCGACTCTTTTATTATCATCTCCGTAAAATCCCATCGGTATTACTATGAGAACCTACCTAGCCATATCGCACGATATACATTTTTTGTTCCCATAAAAAGAACTCCTACGGACTCACCCTTGGGATAACATTAGCCCACCTCCGCCTTAGGGACGCTTTTTTATGGTGACCTATAATTCATCGCTTCGCAAAATGAAGTAATTTATACCGTGAAAGCCATATGTTTACTTTTTGTCGATGCAAATTAAGGGTTGACTCCCCACTATGGAAGTCGTATATTCCACGAACTGCATGTATATTTATGGGATGTTAGTTGACTTGATAATTCTGGCAATATATTTTCCGATAATCAACTGGAATGTACAAACGAGTAGACATTATGGGAATGATATACCTAATAGCGGGAATATTGAATCACATACGAACATGTCTTAGAAAATAAATATTACTGACTAGCTGGCCCGGCGAACTTCGTACCGCCTAACTTATAATAAAAAAAATGCTCGGTATGAATGAAGTTTTATTATTATTTTCGATCAATTGCACATGATGTTGCTCACTTACAAAACAGAGTTTTCCTGAAATACTGGCTATTTATAAGGTTTCAATTTGATATTGGCAGACACACACAGTTGATACAGTATCTTAATCAATTTAAAGCTTTTTGATAAACTATATTTTTGTTTTGTTTTGTGGTGCGTAAACAAACAAAGACGGTTTTCCGACGCGCGAACACGCGACTTATAATTGTCCATGCGCCATGTCCATACATCAAAGAAAAAACAAAATTGTTACATTATGAGAATCCATCCAAGGTACCTATTCAGTTAATGATTTGTTTGTGGCACTAATCACTTCAATTGTGTACAATTGTACAGTGATATAAAGATCACCCTGTATAGTAATGGTTTATTTTCAATGACGTATGCCTCGAAAGTATATTTTTTAACACAATTGAATGAAATTGTACGATTGGCGTGAAAAACAGCAAGTTGCAATTGACGTTAAAAGAAAAACACCCTGTATGAAAATTTCGGTCAAACTCCACAAAGTTCAATGTTCCGGTCTGGGTTGAGTGTCCAGATGTGAACCCGTGCTGTGCAATATCAAGTATTCGGAATTTGTCCAGATATTTCATCTTTGGGATGCACCTATAATATGAAATATCATGTGCATCACCCTTTTTGGCGCTCTTGTTCCTCGGAACAGAGTGCTTTTATCAATTTGACCAAATGTCTGTAACGATTTCGTTCGACTCACTGATCAAGAATACGTGGTCGATTTCGATTCTGTCTGGCCGTTAACACGATAACTCTCGAACGGAATAAGCTAGACAGTTGAAATTTTCAGAATAGGTTTGGGAGATAAATGTCTCGGCTAAGTTTTATAATTTTTTTTTACATTACCAATTACAAAATAAGTTTTTCTCAATATGCAGTTTCACCATACGAATCCATTGATGTCATTTTCAACTCTAACAAGCTGATACTTTCGGAGATATGATTTTTCAAAATTTCAATAATAAATCGTACTTCTGTGGTTTCACATAATGCGATAATTATTCCATCTATGAATGATTATAATATGATCTGTGTTGATACATGTCAGCTTATTTTCCTGAGGCATGAAATGTCAAATTTTGATATTTAATGCCCATGGTTAATCCATATGATGATGGGAATGGTAATGGTAAATTAATAATATTGAGTTCAGAATATCTCCAGTTAAAACAAAACTGAAATATTGGCTAAAGTTTCAATTGATATAATATTATTTTCAGAGTAGATTTGAGGAAAAAATAGATCGTTCATCGTAGAATTGAGGAACGAATATCTCGGATGAGTTCCTTGTTGGGTAGAATTGGTCTATTGGATTTGGATTAATAATTTTTGGCACTCTTGTTGAATTTAAATTTTTTCATGATGTTTGAATTTAATTTCTGCTATTATGATGTTCGTTCATAAGAATCCGTTGATATAATTCCAAACTCTTACCAGTACTTTCGAAGATATGATTTGTCCAAGTTTAAACAAGAGCGCCAAAGCTCCTGTCCACAGGGCTTGACCCCAAATTTTTATATATTGGAATAACTATGGTCTTTTGAGAAGATGAGGAAATACACCTGTACTTATTATGCGAAATATTAACCAATCAATCTTCATCATCTTCAGGATACGTGCAGAGATGAAATCAGCTCCTGAACTCTTTTTATTCTTCAACGATCTTAGAACATCCATCACCTCATGTACTAGTACTGGATGAAAGAAGAAATTACAACTTGAAATACATGAGGAGGTAAATGAAAATGACAATGAGTCCTTATAATAATGTCTCAGAGTGACCTCAGCAACAGAGGTGAAGTGGTCAGCAAAAATCTCCGTTGGGACTCTGGGTTCTTTAAACGAAAGACCGTCTATAACAAGCACAGTGGACTCCCGTACCCTACTCTTTCGGTCAGTCATTACATTTTACTAAATTCCAAACCGTTTGATTTCTATTATCAGCTTTTTCAATAATTTATTTGTAAAATGCTAATTTTGTATTTCTAACTAAGCAGTTGTAGAGGAAACTTTGGCTTTCTTATACAATTCACAAGCCGATTGATTATATTGATGTTAGTATATAACCAATGGAGTTTTTTTAAGTCAAGTTTAGCGGTGACAATCTCTGGAGTAATCCAACTTTTACTTTGTTGAAGACCACTGGTACACCTTATGAATGGACAACACGTTTCAAATGTGTTCTGAATAACGTCCATACATGTTCCAAAACAATCAACATGCGAGTGCATATACATATCCCGAAAATTGCATTTTGTAATATGAGAATCAAAATTATTGATATTACGCTGGCTCAAAAAAAAAAATACCAAACCCTGGTTTACTGACGAAGTGAAAGATCAGTCCAATGAGAAGAAGAAGGCTTATATCCAATATATTATTATTATTATTATTATTATTATTATTATTATTATTATTATTATTATTATTATTATTATTATTATTATTATTATACTGATCCTCCTGGGTCTTCCACAAGGAGACAATAGATCACCGGAAGAATATCAAAAGTACAAGGTGATTAGGAATAGAACGAACAACAGGATTAAACAACTTAAAAAGAATATTGGGAGCGGTTTTCCGCCGAGATGGAGCATGACCTTCACGGGTGTCAGAGAAAGATATGGAACATGCTGAGGAAGAGAAAGAAGCCTATAACAGAGGAAGTACAAATCAACAATATAACACCAGAAGAGTGGACAACTTACTACCAGAATCTCTATGATAATCACACCAGTATCGCAGAGGAACAGCAGGAGGTCGAGGAATCACATGACGAAGGAGATACCATAACTATAGATGAAGTTCTGGAAGCAGTGAAGAAACCTAAAAACCATAAATCACCAGGGACGGATAACATCACGAACGAAATGATTCAATACGGCGGAAGCAAATTACAACAAGAAATAACGATGCTTTTCCAAAATATAATTAAAATCGGTGAGGTACCACGTGAATGGAAAAGCCGTATTTCAATACCAATATTTAAGAAAGGCAATAAGAAGGACCCCGATAACTATAGAAATATAACACTGCTGAACTCCACTCACAAATAATTCACTAAGATACTGGCTAATAAAATCTCCAATCAAGTCAACATTTCTGAAGAACAACAAGGATTCCGACGTAATAGGTCCACAGTAGACGCAATTTTCATCCTGCGGCAATTGATCGAGAAATCGATTGAATTCAACAAACCCATGTTCACGTGCTTCCTTGACTTAACGAAAGCTTTCGACCGGGTAAGACTCTGCGATGTCCTGGCTGCCCTTCAATGTAAAAACATAGATGAAAAAATTGTGAGAATAATAAAAAATATTAACACCGATAACACTACCATGATAAAAACAAACGGTGGGTTATCTGAGGAGGTCCGCATCCCCACCGGCATAAGACAGGGAGATAGCCTAAGTCCATTGCTGTTCAATCTAGTAATGGATCGAATAGTTGAGAGAGTCAGAAGGGTGAGAGCAGGCTTTAAGATGGGAAATCGCTCTCTGAAGATTATGTGCTATGCAGATGACGCTGTCCTGGTAGCAGAGAATGAAGACGACCTACAACGCCTGGTGCATGAGTTTAAAATAGCCGCAGAAGAGTTGAACATGAGCATAAGTTGCAAAAAATCTAAGACCATGGTCATCGCCAAAGAGCCTACCCGATGTAAGATAGTTGTCAACAATAAGATAATAGAACAGGTGTCAAAATTCAACTATCTAGGGGTGATAGTATCCAGTGAACGATGCGTTGCAGAAGAAGTACGAGCACAAGCGCACAAGGCCGCAAAAATCGGAGGCTGTCTGCGAGATGAAATCTGGACCAACAAAACTATGAGCCAAAAATCAAAAACTCGTATATATAAAGCGTGTGTGAGACCAGTGCTCACATACGCTGCCGAAACGAGGTCAGAAACATCTACAACCAAGAGAATGGCAAGAACAACAGAAATGAGAATTTTAAGATGCATCAAAGGAGTAACACTCAGAGATCGTGTTAGGGGTGCAGACATTAGGGAGGAACTAGAGATGCAGGATGTGGTCCGATGGACCAGAGCACGCAGGAGGTTCTGGAGAGACCATGTAGAGAGAATGCCAGCAGAAAGACTAGCGAAATGGACGGAAACACAGAAACCAAACACACGTCGACCATTGGGACGCCCCCCAAAGAGATGGAGAGAAAGCTGGAGCTCGATATCTCAAGAGACGCTACAATAACAGGAAGAAGGCAGAAAGAAACAGGACACAGTCCTATCGAAAGAGGAAGAAGAAGAAGAAGACGCTGGCTCAAATCCCTGCTCTAACGGAATCACCTGATGGTCACCGATATGAGCCTCATATACTTCAATTTTACAATTCCATATAGATGCATAATCAGAATATAATCGACTTTCGAAAAGGATGTGTGGCCAGTGATATCAGTGAATATCCTAGTAGGTTCATTTGACGAAATATTCAGACCAAAGCATTCCAGAAAATCTAAAGGTGGCATTTCCTTGCGACGTCCAACGTTCGTGGCCCGCCGCGACGTGCAGCCATCGAGCACTGCTTCAGTGCTTTTCAAGGCGGGTTTATACAGCAAATAAGATAAAATAAGAAACAAATTAAAATAAAATAAGAATTAAGGGTTAAACGGATCGGTTTATACAGATAATCTAAAACAAAATAAGAAATAAGAATGAACCAATCAAATCGCAGCTTTTTGACAATTTTATGCAAGTTCTATGAATTTCACTCTTTGAGCATGCGCATTGTCATTTTCCAAACAAAATAACATAAAATAAGAAATAAAGATGAGAGTTGGCCAACTTTAATTATTATTCTTATTTCTTATTTCATGTATAAACGCTCTCATAGAAATGTACATGTTCAACTTTCTTATTTTATTTCTTATTTTATTTTATCCTATCTTATTTGCTGTATAAACCCGCCTTAAGTGGCAATGATTTCGTCGGGGCGTGTCGTCTTGAAGATGCGGCGGCTCGCCCTCCATTCACTCCCAAGTCCCAAACGTCGCGGCAGGCCGTGAACACAAGATGTCGCAACGAAATTGCACCTTAAGAGTAACTTACGATTTCTACATTTAACCTTCCTGTAATCCCTATTAAATTCCTGTATTCCTATTGAATTCTGTGGAATTCTTATTGAATTCCATGGAATTCCTATTGAATTATGTAGAATTACTATTGAATTCCGCAGATTTCCCATTGAATTATAAAGAATTCCTACCGATGTTAGAGTGCGACACCTATCGGACAATCATGGAAGCAATACTCCAAATTTTGACCGGATTTTGGCAGTTAGAAGTGGATGCTTTCCCTCTGCTTTTCCTAACCTACAAAAATATACTCGCAATAAACAGACAAATTTACGTATTATTGAATACGGTGAGTATTGTTACAATATTCTTCAATTCTTGGAGTTTTAAATCTCCGATAAAGATCCAGTAAAGAGCTTTCAATATATATTCTTGAGAATTTTCCATTCTGTTTGCGGCTGTCCCTGTGTTGGATAGTAAAATTGATAATTCTCTCATTTGTATGATTTAATATATTTTATACATCCATGCAGATCACAATTGCTATTGATACTATTGATCATACTGATCATCCTAGGTCTTTCCATGGAGAATCCTCAAAAGCTTGAACGAGTTAGGAGAATCAGTTGTCCTTCGGTACTATGTCCTTGCGTCACCTTAGGCATAGCACTGTTAATTTTCGACCCAACAGTGAATGGTGGCGATTGCGGTGAATAGAAATTTTATTTATCCAACTCCGGGATTGTAAAACGTTCTAACCACTGGGCCGTTCAGGCTATAATTGGTGAAATATTCTAGCCTATTTTAGGTCTCACTCAAAGGTACACTTAGAGACAAAAATGCTTCGACCGAAAGCTATCTACAAAGCTTTATTAAATATCCTAGTGAAGTGAAGTGATTTAACTTCAATATGAGTTTTGGGTTTCAACTGTTCAAATTTGTATGAAAACAATTACTGCGCTTTGCGTAGAAGTTAATTGTTGCAGAATGATTTCTCCGGGTATTTTTCCCTTCAGTTTTGAAAATTATTAAAGTACTGACATGAGATCAGTCTGCCTTGACGGGCTTGTTCATTTTGACCGATTCGAGTAGAATGTGAACAAGTACGCTGAAGCAGACTAAATTCACGTCAGTGCTTTTTTGATTTTTTTAAATTTAATACCCGTTGCCTAATTAAATACCACATATCAAGACATCAAACAAGCATTGCCAAAGAAAGAAGGAAAAAAACATGGAATATATTATTGGAATTTTTTTTGCGTTCGAAGATCTCATCCCTACGACATTCCGAAGGTATTATAAGGGTATCTATCATTTCATACCTACACGTTAAATTTCATAGACATTCAATGTGAATTCTCGAAAATAAAAAAATTATATTTTTAGTTATTCGATCCTTTCGAAATCAATTGTGTCAAATGTTCATCAGTCAGTCTAAAGTAATGGATTTTTTTGTGCAATTCCGTTTGTTTTCCTTAGGTTCCAAAAGAATTAGAATACAATTCCTATTAAATTCCCTTTGAATTCCTAGTGAATTCCTATTGATTTCCTAAATAATTCCTATAGAATTTCAATGGAATTCCGCTTGATTTGGAATTCTGGTGTACAAAGTTTTGTCAACGGTTTCCCCCTCGGTTCAACCAACTATTTGGAGTTGTTTACATGATTGTCCGATTGGTGTCGCACTCTAACATCAATAGGAGTTCTTTATAATTCAATAGGAATTCCTGCGAATTCAATAGGAACTCCTGGAATTCTAAGAATTCCATTGGAATTCTACATCCTTGTAGACCAGAATTCCTAGCATTTTACCCCTCGGTCTACAGACACCGAATACTTCTTCCCTGAATAGAAAATGCTAAAAACAGGAAAATGTCACATGTCTCATGAATTATGAAGCAACACTTATCTCACTTCGTCGGTAGCCCAAGTTCTCAGAATTCGTCTTGAGCACCAGGTGTTCGTGGAACGCCATTGGTCTAAGCGAAGTATCTCAGCCAGGGGATTCAACAATCCACCTCCTTGGGAGTACAACCTTATGACATCGGTGAAAAACTCAATGTGGAAGGGTCGCATTGGGTGCATCAGAGGCAGAATTCAGTAAGGAGATTAGACCCCTTTTTAAGAAATTTTTATAAACGGAGGATTCGCGAGAATCCTTCGTGACATATTTAATGTATTTTTGATTACGACGGATTAAATCTGTACATATTTTATACAGTGTTCCATTTATTAACCCAAAAGTTAAGTCAAGAATCATTATACCCCTAGACAACGATTAAAATCCTGGATTTATATTCTGTATTATCATGCTATCAGTAGTAGTAGCAGTAGGGGATGCAGAAGTGGTGATGATAAAGTGACAAAATTGGTGGACACAAGAGATGCAGACAGATAAACCTCACTGTGAAACTTGTAGCGTCGTGTTCTGTGGTACGAAACATTAGGAACGAGACCCTCCCGAAACGGCCTTCCAAAACAGACATCGATTACTCCACTAAACAATCTTGATGTTGATTTTCTGATCATCCATCCGCAAAATTAAACCTTCTCTTTGACGTTAATACGGCTTCTTGTTCCAGTTTGACAAAATCGAACATGGTGCATATTTCATGTGATATATATTGCTTCATTTTACTCTTCATCAAGTTCTCGATAGAATTGCTTTATTTCATCGAGTCTGGATCATTTCCCATGAGATGATCCGAAAGACCACCTCAAAACTAAAAGCTGGTCCTGAGATTCACTGGACCTTTTTTATTTTCAATTTTTTATCGAATCGAATATTACTATCGAGCAACGTATAAAACGACTAGGACTGCAGAGGAGACAAGCTTCGCCGTATCAAGAGCAAATCAAGAGTTTCAATATTGACATAAAAATATTATTATATCTTGAGTAGCTAGACTTGGTTAGAGGTTTGAAAATCAGGAAATCTATTTGAACTACGTAACCGTAATGGTATTACATCACGTATACTTCACGAGAGTCATTTTGGAATGGTATATTCTAAAACAAGTTGCAGAATGGGCTCCTATTCAAACACGAATGCGAAATTCGAAAACGAGCGACGATGGAGCTATAATTGAATTTGAATGGTACGTAGGGAATGAAGATCATATTTAAAGCAGTTTCCTAATAGCCATGAATGATTCAAAATTAGAAAATCTCTAGTACCTTATTTTTGAATGAAAATATAACTTTTCCTCTCAACAATTATTTCACTATATCCAGATTATATTATGTTGACAATTGTCATGTGTTGAAATAGGAGCGAATGCTGACTACCACAACAGGAAAAATATAACTAGAAACATGCGGGAATGAATTCATTACAGCACTAAAAATAGTGCTGTAAATTACGATACTGAAATCGAGAAAATATTTCGTCGTTTTACAGCTAATATGGTCTCAGAATATTCATAAAAGCACTGACGTGGTGTCAGAAGCTTTATTGAGTTCGCTCATATAGTGATCAATATACAGTGTGTTGAAAAATAATTGTGATAGATTTCAGGAGCTGATTTGTTGGCCAAAAATAGAACCAGTTCGTTATATAAAATTTTTTCGAACTCGCACCCCTAACTGAGCTATAACCCTTCAAAGGATGAATTGATTTTTAATTTTTTTTTGGGCACTTGTTCTGGGGAACATAGTGCTATAATTTTGCCAAATGTCTGCAACATCGAATTTTTTGCTGAAAATGGTCTCAAACGATTATGTTCGACTCTCTGATGAAGAATCCGAGTCAAATTTGATTCTGTCCGGCCGTTGCCGAGAATACTTTCGAACTGAAAGAGATAGCAACTTGAAAATTCAGGGTAGGTAGCAGGTCCAAATGCAACGGACAAGTTCGTTAATGGGCATAATCGGCCCAACAGTTTCCGAATACTTATTTTGTTTTCAACCAATACAGATCCATCCGAATTGAAACTTGCTAACTAGTTGTGGAATACCGACATAAACCTACCTATGTGAAATTTTGTGAGGATCGTATCACTAAAATATATTCAAAAAATTATTAATAATTATTATGTATCTCACGATTACTTGAGAGCGGAAAGAGATAGCAGCTTGCAATTTTTGGGGTAGGTTGCGCATCCAAATATAACATTTGAGTTCATTAATATTTATAATCGTTTTGGAGTTATAAATATCTGAAATTTTGTTGTTGTTTCCCCAATAACTCACAAAATAGGGAACCGATCCAATTCAAATATGTTAATTAGTTGTTTTCGGTAGAATACCGAAAAAATCATTGAAAAATTCTATATATCAGAAAATATTCGTCCGACAATGCTGAAATTTTACGAAAGCCTTCAAAACCTAACTTTACAGCAAAGTTCCAAATTTGAACACGATCGGATCTTTATAGCTGGAGATCCGCGCAAAATTGCGTGAGTTCAGTAGCTGGATGGGTGACCGTTGCTATGATAACTTTTGAACATAAAGTAATAGCGGCATGCCTGTCCGAATGGTACAGCTAAGTTCGTTGTTGGGAATAATCGGCTGAACGGTTTCGGAGTTATATACCCATCTGGAATATTATTTTCTCAAAAAATACAGATCCGATCCAATTGAAACTTCCTAACTAGTTGTAAAATACCAATTTAAAGATGTATGTGAGTATTTGTGAGGATCGTATCTACAGAAAATTTTTAAAAATTATGGAATAATATTATGTATCTCACGAAAACTTTAGAAAGGAAAGAGATAGCGACTATTTTTAGGGTAGGTTTCATTTCCGAAAGCGATATTTAAGTTCGTTAATAAGCATAATCGCAAAACAGTTTTGACGTAATACACCTCTGAATTTTTTTTTATTTTCTCTATAACTCAAAATATACAAATCCGATCCAAATAAACCTCGATAGTTACCTACTTGTATAGTAATATGTTTAATGATTCGCATCTATATTTTTTGAGTTATCGAGAAAACAATATTCCAGATGCGTATAACTCTGAAACCATTTGGCCGATTATACCCAAAAATGAACATAACTGTTCCATTCAAAAGCGCCACCTACCCTGAAAATTGCAAGTCGCTACCTCATTCATTTCTCAAGTTATCGCGAGATGAATACTACTTTTTGATAATTTTTTAAAAATTTTCTAGTGATATGATTCTCATAAAATGTCACATACGTCTTAAAATATGTATTGTTCAACTAATCACCAAGTTTGAATTTGATCGGATATGTATTGGTTGAAAACAGAATCATTACTCGGAAACCATTCGGCCGATTATGCCCAATAACGAACTAGTTCGTCACATTGGGAAGCGTCACCTACTCTGAAAATTTCAAGTCGCTATCTCTTTTCGTTCTGAAGTTATCGTGGCAACGGCCGTGCGACAGGCCGGAAAGAATCATATTTGACCTCAAATTCTTCATCAAGTAGTCGAACCCAATCATTTGGGAACATATTCAACAGAAAATTCGAAAATTACAGATATTTGGGCAAAATGATAACGCGATGTGTCATTGACACCTAAAGGAACAAGGACTGAACTCTCTGACGTCAGATCAGGGGCCTGACTTCACCACTGCAAGGTATACTCTAACTGAGGGTTCGAAGGTTTGAACTTCGAAATTCCAAGTACTAAAAAAACATGTGGCATATCTTTGCACGGGTCTGTCTGGCGTGGCGACTTTCTTTGCCTTTAGTTAGATCCAAGCTTTCATTTGGTTTAGTACATTCTTATGTGCCACGATACAACGGTTTGCTTGTGATTTAGTTTAAAAGGAATAATTTCTGTGCTATTAGTGTGTTGTTCTACTGGTACTTATATTTAAAATGCCATATTCCTGCTGTGTACCGGGATGTCGGGAAAACCACAAAAATTGGTAATTCTTTGATGTTCACACCTTCTAGTGCTTTTGCGAAAACACCAGGCCAATAGGGTTCAATATCAACATTTGCTGCTTTGAGGATGGTCTGGAGTTTCTCTCCAGTAATGGCGATATCGTCATCAGCGATACTCTGTAATAATAAACTCCGATTTAAAGGTTCAATCATTTTTGTATGGTTGCCAAATACAAATATTCGGAAATGAATTTAAACCAGATTCGAAAACCCCTTTCACGTCCAATAATATAAATTAAGTGAAAGAATTGTTACACAGTATAGACAGAAATGCTAGAGAAAATGGGCCTGCAAATGCGATGAAAATGAAAATGTTTTTAAACACATTTCTAGCTTATTAGATTCATTGGCGTTGAATATATCAGATCTGGGGGAAAACAGTGTTCAAAATAATTCTGCGTTAACCGCAGCATTAGCTTTTCTATATCCGTGCGACTAAAATTACATACATCAAACCAGGCAAGATATCGATATTCCAATAATACTATTATCTCAGCTTCGATCTTTCTAACAATAAGTCCTCATACTTACAAATACTTGAAACATTTTGGTGTACTTATCTTACCTCATCCAAATACCGTAAAAGCAGTTTGCAGTTCTTTATTAACTGACCCTACAATGGAAGAGAGAAACATATCTTTTAGCTATGCGAAATAGTATATTCTAAAACAAGTTGCAGAATGGGCTCCCATTAAAACACGAATGCGAAATTCGAAAACGAGCAACGAAGGAGCGAATTTTCGAACGCATGAGTGTTGGAATTGCCTTCTGCAACGAGTATTAGACGATATTTTCTCTATTTCAGGCAAGTTGTGTGAAATACTGTTGAAATGTAATGCAAAATTCGGATTATACATCCTAGTGACTTTTGTATTGTATCTTGGTAGTTGGTGTGACTGTTACGAAAGTTGACAGATCACGGAATTTGAATTTGAAACGTACGTAGGGCATGGAGATCAGATTTAAAACAGTTTCCTAATAGCATGAATGATTCAAAATTAGTAAGAAGGAAATCTCTAGTATCATATTTCGTAATGAAAATAAAACTTTTCCTCAACAATTATTTCACTATATCCAGATTATATTATATTGTCAATTGACGTATGTTGAAATTTGATAGGATCGAATGTCAGTGCTGACTACCACAAAACGAAAAATATAACTAGAAACAATGCGGGAACGAGTTCATTCCACTGTTTTTAGTGCTGGAAAGGACTCGTTACGATGCTGAAATAGAGAAAATCTATTTCCGTCATTATCTGACCGTGAAAAGCATGTAATATTATTAGTAGACGAAATCCATATTAAACCATTCATTGATTATAAAGCAGGAAATATTGTTGGAACTGCTTATAATTATTCTAGTTTAGACAATTCTGCGTTTGTTTTTATGATATCCAGCATCATGTCAAACGTAAAAGAAGTTGTTCATATTTGTCCTACATCTAAAGTTGACCACCTTATGTTGTATTCATTAAGAAAGAAAGTCATAATTAAGTTAGAGGAAATTGGATACAAGGTATTTTGCGTTATTAGTGACAATAATGCTGTAAACAGCAAGCAATGTGTAATTTTGCTGATAAGAAAAGTTCAAGTATTGTTCATCCTCACCCAACAGATAAATTTCGATGAAACTTCGTTTTTCCATGATAAAATCGAATGGGGTGTGAAGAAGGGCTCAGTTGACGACTGATACCCTCTTTGAACAAAAAGCCCTTCAATAATTATGAAAAATCCTCCTTTTTAACCCTAAAACAACGTAAAACTCTGATAGAGTATAAGGTACGCCGGCACAACGCGCTGCCTCCCTGTAGTGACGTCACGCGAGAGTCCTCGGTCCTTGTTCCTTTAGGTCTTAGGTGTTAATGGATGTTCCCCAGAACATATGCGCAAAAATATACTTATGAGTCTGACACCGATTGCCAGCTCTCCGACCGCAGAAAAAGTCGGTTGGCATTGGCAACTAGTTGATAATTTTCCAATAGACGTTTTCTCATGAAGAGGTTTAACGAATGCGTGTTGGGGTCTTTCTGACACATACATACCAGATGCATGGAGGGCTAGGAATCTCGCAACTGGGTGTATCTTTTCGCTTCACCCCAAATCAATCTATTCCTCGCCGTTGGCAAGAATTGGGCATGTCTCAATCAACGCTAGACACGCAATACACCCCTAAAAGATGCAATTAACTCAGGAACTAAAGCCCCTTGATTATTTCAAGCGTCGAAATACCACAACTTGGCCTCTGGAAATGTTTAACGCTGATCCGGATTCCATCGGAAAAATATATTGAGTAGGTTGAATGCCTTCATCAGTGAGCGAAATATGCTCTATCGAGCAACCAAAAACGCTTATGTGCTCTATACAGAGTGAGTAAAAAGTTACGCACAAAATTTACATATTTGGTATTTCCTATGTATTGTAGAAAAATGCTCGAGCAAGTCAATTTTAATTTTGAATTATGCATTTCAAGTATAATTGAGGAGTTTTTGGCGCTCTTGTTCCTCGGAACAAGAGTGCTTATCAATTTGCCCAAATGTCAGTAATTTTCGAATTCTTTGATGAAAATGGTATTAAACGATTTGGTTCGACTCACTGATCGAGAATCCGTGGTCAAAATCGATTCTGTCCGGCCGGCTTGCCGGCCCTCCGTTAACACGATAACTCTCGAACAAAATGAGCTATACAGTTGAAATTTCCAGAATAGGTTTAAGGGATAAATATCACTGTTGAGTTCATTATTGGGCAAAATCTGCCTAATAGTTTCGGAGTAACGAAAAAAAATTTTTATTTTACACTACAACTTTTGAATTGAATTTTTTTAAGATGCAGTTTCATCGTAAGAATCTATTGTTATTATTTTTAACTCTAGCAAGCTAATACTTTCGGAGATATGATCTTTCAAAGTTTCAATAATACATCGTAGTTCTATGTATTCACATAATGCGAACACAGAATCGGTCTGTGTTCACTGTTCATAAATGTCATCTATATAGCTATTACAGACTTGTCAATTCGTAGTTTGAAAATATTTTCCGTTGGATAACAATTCCATAATACAGAAAAGAATGTGTAAGTGGTATGAACTATTAAATTTTAAATTATGAAAAGACGATCGTATTTTCTTAATATATTTTGAACTATTAAAATAATTGGTTCGTCAGCGTCTACCTACTCAAATATCAGGAATAAATGGACAATCTGCTATGATTGTCTCCAGCCTTGCTCTAGACATTTCGGTGATATTTTCGAGTTTTGAAAACTATGCACCGAGTGTGAGTTGCAACAACCCATTCCACGAGGTTGAATCATTGAGATTGCTCATTTAATCTTGATGAATAAATTTAATAACAATTTTTGAAGCATTCAAGCATTGCAGATTGCTCGTTTTTTTAATTTAATTTTTGAATCATATTTTTGTAAACGACACTTTTTTTAAATTTAAATCCTTTCATGATGCAGTTCTATCATAAGAATCCACTGATATAATTCCCAACTCTGAGAAACCAATACTTCCGGAGATATAATTTGTCTGTTTGAACAAGAGCGCCAGAAAGCTCCTGTCCACAGGGCTTGAACCAATTTTTCAAATGGCAATCCAAACTTTTTGTGTCAGAAATGGATAGACCTTTTGTTGCTGAGGATATGTATAAAACCAAAAGCATTTCGCCGATTATGTCTGTTAACGAAAATAAAATGTCGCAGTCGGGTGTGCAACCAACCCTGAAAATTCTGAGTCGCTTTCTCTTTCCGTTCTCAAGTTATAGTGAGATACATACAATTTTTCATAATTCTTTTAAATTTTTTAGTTATACCATACTCACATACGTCTTTATGTAGGTATTCCAAAACTAGTTACCAAATTTTAATTCGATCGAATCTGCATTTTTTGAGATATCAATAAAATAATTATTATGTTTGAAGTGCATAGCCTTTGTATTTTTTGAATTATTGAGGAAATATCAACCAATTTCGGATAGGTATAACTCCAAAACCGTTCGGTAGATTACACCTAACAGCACACTCAAATGTCGCAGTCGGATGCGCAACCTATCCCAAAAATTGTAAGACGCTATCTCTTTCCGTTCTGCAACCAGAATTTATGATTCAATGCCAAAATTTACATCGAAAATTAATAAATTTGAGAAGAGAAAGCAAGCACAATGATGAATTTTAGCATCATATTTGTTTTTTGTAAATACTCGACAAATATGAAAATATTTCTCAAAACAGTATAGGTTTTGGAGATATTAACAGGAGATACTACTGAAGTTTCCGTCATTTTAAAATTTGAATAGAATGGGGATGATGAGAAATTTCGAGATCAAATTCAGCAGGTCTTACCTAATCTCATAAAGTATCAAAATAGATTCAATATTCTACATTCGGTCGATATGTCTTTATTTGCGCCTATTTTCATGGCAATCTGTTGGCTGAATTTCTCCCAAGTGAGTGGTACTATTACACCACGCTTTTTTCGCGCTTGTTTCAGGCAGTAATTTCCGAGCTACAAATATTGAAGAAATAGATATTTATCTCCAGTGCTTGTTTTGTTCGTACATTTTCAAAACAATACCATAGTGTTGGTATCAATTTAATGATGCAAACAACAGAAGATTTTATGAATCAAGAATGAGTCAATCTAAAGGTGCGTACAAACTACGCGCGGCAAACCCTCGAACATTGATACGCGAGGTGGCCTCGCGCAATGCAGACGGGGTTGCCGCGTGAGGCATACCCGTATAAAAAGCGCGATACCGCCTCGCGTATCAATGTTCGAGGGTTTGCCGCCCGTAGTTTATACGCAGCAACGCAGCTTAAAGGCGAAAATTCATGAGACGATTTTGTCGTCGAAAACCAACGATTTTGTCGTCCAAATGAGTATACAGTCATTTGGACGACGTCGTCCATGTCGCTGGATTAATCCAGCATTCTAACGACAACTGATGACAATGATGACATACCTCTGACAGCCGCGAAAATTTAGATTGGTTCAAGCACTGACGTGAAGTCAGGAGCTTTTGCGCGCATATTCTATTGTCCATTCATCTCTATTGGACAAATTCAGATGAAAAAAGATAATATTATCCTATCTAATATGTCTTAGACCAGAAATGACTATTGTTGTGTGCCCAAATGCAATTCATGGGCGAAAAAAATGCCAAAATGTATAGGTTTTATTCTGTATTGTTTCATTCTGTACTAGTTTTATTCTATCCAACTCCCTGTGAAATTTACTAGTATAGGTTTGTGTTTTCACTTCTTACCTCCGGAAAACCAAATATAAATATAATTATTGAAACTGCGTTAGGAAGATAACTAATAGACCGAAGAGTACTCAACTTGCAACTATATCATCTTCAAACAGAGTACAAGGAGGTACCCCGAAAGAGAACTGAGGAAGGATGTGTCGATGACTTGCTGTGCTGAAAAACCTCATTCAGAAGAATAAATAAGCATCACCCAAGCACCCTCGAGTTAGTTGAACAGCAATAATAATTTTAGTAGTACACTTGGTTGTGCACATTGTTACCAGACCACTTAACATTTGTGCCATTGATATATCTCGGTTATCTACAAAGAGTGATATCTTGAACAGTGACAGTGCTTTGAAAAGTTCAACAGGCATAAACAATTTTGATATTTTCAATTGAATAGAAGAGATGGTCATCAAAACTCTTGGAAACAAAACAAAAAAAGCAACTTTATTATACCTCAAACATTACACTTATTGTTAATAATTATTTTCACATAATAGATATGTATCATATCTTGAAAAAATCATTTTAATTATGGATAACTGTTTTGCCACAGCTTTATCTGGATCAATTAGACACTATATATCCTCATACATGAACTAGAACAGCATGCACCTGAACTTGAATTAAAACATCAGTAATATGTTTACACCTGCTCCATGCTCCGACTTTACAAGAATATACCATACTTTTTTTTTAAGTTCACTATTCTCCACATTAATATAGGCCATCAATTTTATGTGGTTCTGAATTAAGGGCACTACTTTGTAAACATAAGGAACAAATGTCTATAAAAATGGGACCACAATTTGTTTTGTCATACATGATTACATGATCTACATTTAGAACCTCTTCTCCTTCTACAAGGATTCTAGAATTAGAAGTTGAAGCTCCTATGTACTCCAGAAATTGCATCGTCTTATAAGTTCCCATTTGTTTTTCTTTTGCGATTTAATACATTTATATAATTATTAGAGATAACTGTAGTACTTTAGGAACTCATTTTGTACCTAAATATGTATTTAGTTGTAATATTTAAATTCAATTAGGTTATGTTTCTGTCAGTTCAAAATAATCTGTCGTCCGATTTTGTCGTTCCATGAAATATAGGGGAAGGGAAATTTTGAACGACAGTCGTTGCTTTTGAACGACAAAATCGTCGAAATTTTGGACGACGAAATCGTTGTTTTCGACGACAAAATCGTCTCATGAATTTTCGCCTTAAGCCTCACGAATGAAGTGCAAATTCACATACAGAAAACTGTAATTCGAGAAAGCATTTCTCCAAAAACGAAATTAATGATAACTTTGCGATACTAGGCTACTCGTGTAAGCTTCATATCACTACAAACAGTATAATTGCAGTGTGTCAACTGTAGCCATCAAAGAGTCTCTGGCCTTCGTACGTTTAGTTATTTTACGAACTCAGAGTAATATTTATTATTGAATTTACAAAGGCACCCATTCAAAGGACAGAACAAACTAGGTTATGTTAAGACGCCAAGTCGAATAGATAAAACTTGTGTTGGTAGACATGACGTTTCAACAAAAGGACTTGAAATCTCGACGATTCAGGGAAAACAAATATAACCAGTTCTAGTTATTTTCAAGCCTGAAAAAGTTTACAAAATAGTCCCGGGCGCATGCGTATTTCTTTAAAATTTCAGGTGCAATCAGTCAGGCTGACAAATAGGCTCGAAAAAGGCATAGTGGAATAAGGGTATCATGGGAGAACTCCTACAAGAAATCTCATCTCAATTCTCGCTCACTATTTAGTAGTAGAAAATCACATTTCAACCGACAATTCGCATACGGAGTTTGCGCAGAGTCACTATCTCATGAATCATGTGATACATGTCGCAGGAAGATCAATATTTCGTGAATAGCGGCTATGATGGAACACTCATAGAGAAATAGGAGGAAGAGAGAGTTCAATTGCCTACTAAACAGAGGCGGCAAGTTGTTGAGGAATCCCGTCAGTTTTGGTGTAATTTTTATTTATTTGTATACCGTGGTGTTGCGAAGAGCGCATGCGGGCGTTTACCCGCGCTCTTTAAATGTATTGTTATTGAGCAGCGACACGCTGCTCAAAACCGAAGCGAAGTAATTATTATATCATCTATTTAATTAGCCATGAAATAATAATTACTAGAAAATAGCCTTCAGAAGATGTAAGTAGCCTCTAAAAACAGGTTACACCAAACTGAATCGCATTTCTAAGTAATTTGGAAAATTAAAAAGATGAAATAATAATTACTACTATATAAGCTTCAGAAGCTGTAAATAGCCTCTGAAAAAAAGGAGGGAGAAGTAGAAACATAAGTACTTTGATCAATTTGTTTATATTTGAATAATTGTTCGATAACATAATACATAAAATATATATTAAATCTTATATAATTTTTCATTGAGGTATAAAATAGTCAATGACTGAAATAATTTTGATACATAACAACAGTATTAGAATGAAACAATCAATGCAATAAAATATATTGTGTAAATATATTCACTTGGCAATGCTCCTGTGGAGCATTGCCAAGTGAATTTATTGTAACTCAATTCACGTGGTAATGCTCCACAGGAGAGTTTTTATTTTATACCTCAATGAAAAATTATATAAGATTTATATTTTATGTATTATGTCATCGAACAATTATTCAAATATAAACAAATTGTTTCCAGCACATCTGTAACAGTTTGACTTAAAGTTTTGGCAGCAATAGATACTTTCATTTCATATCCAGAATATTGTTCCAAATTGATATGTTCTTTCCGCATTTTGGTTGCCAAATAAAATTTTCTTGTTTAATCTGAATCTAAATATTGTTCAACGTAACATGATTTTGCAATTTCATGGTTATCAAACTGAATATTATATTTGATGAAAGTATTTCTTGTTGATTTTAGCAGATGAGGGGGGTCGAATAAGCGAAAAAATTATCATTTAGCCTAAAGTAATAATCAGTTCTAGCTGTTTGAGTATTACAAGGTTGTCTGATTGCTGCTCGATTAGTTGCCTCCTGATCGTAAATAGTCCCCGTTACCTCCAACCCAATGCCTTGGAGAATTTCAACTAGGTATTTCGAACAATAAATGCTTCAGATCTGCTGCCTCTACCTCTGGTAAAATAAAAACCCAGAGGTTGTTTTCATTTCAGGTACAGTCCCTGGGTCATAAAAACAAGAGGTTCGTTGGCCAATTCGTTCCTACGTCCCAGGGAACCCAAATCAACAAATCCAACACTTTTATCAGTTACTCGATCCAGCACAGCTTGCTTTAACAAATATATTTCATCAAAAACAACTGTACGCATCTGTTCAAAGAACCAAGTTTGGATATAAGTTTAAGAAGGTTTATTAATACCTGTTTATTCAAACCCACATCACTAGGACTGCCTTGCAAAACTTTCTGTATAGTGTTTTTGGAAGGAAGTGGTAAAAAACACTTTTAGAAATTATACCAGATTAGTCCTTTCTTATAGAGAGTCAATGCAAATATTTTGTCACTAGTAGTCCCAGAAGGTCTTTTACACTGAGCATTTCTAACAATGCTTTTCAACATTTGAATTCCAACTGAATCCAAATTTCTTTTTCAAGGCCACCCAAGACATCAAATTGCACATATTCATAAACATGCTTCATTTTAGATTTCGACATAAACAATGATTTTCTAAGTTTACATCTAATTTTCTGTTGGGATCTACTCACATTATACAACTTACTTTTCCTAGGTGTAAGATTCTTCATCCTACTTTTACCTATATGCCCTAGAATACTAGTCCTTCCTCTGACAGGTTCCATACTTCCACCTGGTTGTGGTGTAGTTGGCTCAGAAAGTTCCTCGTTTGAAGTACCAGCAAGACTTTCTCCCACACTTGCGGCTTCGGAAGTAGCAGAACATTCCAGTTTCAGATTCAACTTTCACGTTTACTGGCAGAGCAAATTTTGTCAGCCTACATCTTGTCGTAGGAGTGAAAGCAGATTCCTTGAAGTGATCTTCACATAAGTATTGCCTTGCGTTGGTTTCTGATAAATTCATGATGGCAAACCACTGCCGTCTTCTTGGTGGGCATTTCTCAGGAAATTTAGTTTGATGTTTCCTATTATTATTATTATAATATCAATCTTCACTAATTTTGGCATTGATCTGAAAAAAACATTTAATCAACAAGCATATAAAATTGTTCTTCAGTGAAGTTATACTAATATCAGTATTATACATAGACCAGGGGGTCTATAAACAATTATAATATTAAATAAGGTGTTTTATTTTGCTGCATCATTATAACTATGCTTGATCTATTATTTTGTATTCAGTTATTAAATTTGTAGCATAATTTCCGAAATATATTTTCATCAATGAACACTTCACAGTATTATGTGAAATTACTTACCACTCCAAAATGTATTATAACGGTTAATTCAGTTTGACGTTCTCTATCAGTATATCAATCTTCACTCGTTTTAGCATAAATATGAAAAAAAGCAACAACCATACAAAATTGATCTTCCTTTTACAGTGAAGTTATAGTAATATAGTATAAAATTTAGACAAAGGAGTCCTTATGTTTAATATAAATAAAAACGAGAACGTTCTTGGACAAACTTACCCAGAGTCAGAGATATCTTCTGTTTGAAAGCATAATAAATTTCAAGTTCCCGTTCTACTGATTAACGGAGAAAGAGAGGAGATACTCTCTGTTGGAAACGGACGGGATTCTTCGCATTCCACAAACTTGCCGCCTGGAATGCGGGGTATCTGGCGATCTCTATTCTATTGTTTCTGAGAACACTGTGCAAACTGAATCACAGATTCACAGATGGTGTTCACATTGCGCATGAGTATACAGGGTGTCCCAAGTTCGAGTGCCTATTAGACGTTTCCGGAGAACTGGACATATTTGAAATCTGAAAATTGGGATTATGATATTGCTTGAAATTCTCTACAGAGCAGAAATATTTTCGAAGCCCAAGCACTCTTTTTTTCAAGTTTTGCATTCCTGACATGATCAAGTATTCAATGCTGAATACATTTCTGTTAAAACCATTGTATTCATTCGAGTAGTTTTCAAAATATAGAAAAAAACTGGAAAAAAGTCAAATATGTTTAGTCAGTAATATATGTTCATTATTCTTATTTCAAAGATCCTGAACGTAAACCGTTTTTACAACGTCGAAGAGGAAGAATGTGGAAAGGTCATGCATCTTTTGAATTTCAGAAATATCATCACAGGGTGTTTCAAATTTTGTGTCGAAAATTGTGATCAAAAATTGGCCATAACTTCTATTTTTCAAATTAGAACCCTATTTTTTATGATTGCGTTGGATTCTGCGGTGAAAAATAATGATAGTTTTCTAACATGATTATGCTCCTAAATTCAATAAGAAAAACTCAGAACTTAGTTATTGGGCAAAATCGGTCACATGGTTTCGGAGATGGTAACAAAAAAAAATATATTTGTTTACATTACAAATTTCAAAATAAGTTTTTCTTGAGATGCAGTTTCACCATAGGAATCCATTGGTGTCATTTTTAACTCTAACAAGCTAATACTTTCAGAGATAGGATTTTTTAAAATTTCAATAATAAATCGTACTTCTGTGTTTTCACAGAATGCGATAATTATTCTATCTATGAATTATTATAATATGATCTGTGTTGATACATGTCAACTTATTTTCCTGAGACCTGATATGTCAAATTTTTGTATTTAATGCCCATGGTTAATCCATATGATGATAGGAATGGTAATGGTAAGTTAATAATATTGAGTTCAGAATACCTCCAGTAAAAACAAAACTGAAATATTGGCTAAAGTTTCAATTGATATAATATAATTTTCAGAGTAGATTTGAGGAAAAAATAATTCGTTCATAATAGAATTGGGGAACGAATATCTCGGATGAGTTCGTTGTTGGGTAGAATTGGTCTATTGGTTTTGGATGGATGATTTTTGGCACTTGTGGAATTTAAATTCTTTTATGATGTGTGAATTCAATTTCTGCTATTATGAAGTTCTATCATAAGAATCCATTGATATAATTCCCAACTCTTACCAATACTTCCGAAGATATGAATTGTCAAATTTTGAACAAGAGCGCCAAAGCTCCTGTCCACAGGGCTTGAACCAATTTCTTTAAAAGTATGTTTTCCTTAGTTTTATAGAAATAGAAGGAATTTCCACCCTGTATTTGTATAATTGTAATAGATATTCACATAGGATTGATTCACCCTACACCTACCTAATTGAGAAGATTATTGGATATGTTACTAAATAGAAATACACAATCTTCGCGACTGTAAAACATTCTATTCGACGTATCTTGTTGAAGACAAAAGGAACAAATCCCTAGCATGTAATGGAATCCCTTTGAAATAACAAACATACGTCTCAAATAGAGGTGCTTATTCATTTCCTTTGTGCTTCGCTGGATGTTTAGGCGAGGTTAGTATGTGGAATAAGTTCCGGGGCAGATTTTGTTCAGGAAAATATATGCATATGTGATTTTTTGTGGGAATTAATTATCTTGTATTGTTAAATTCAACCCTCAGTTTGTACGATATGATAACTTTTTCGCTAAGTCAAAAAATGCGAGTGCAGTACGGCAGCTTTTCAAATTCTTTACCGCATTTTTTGACACCAGGATTTATAGTTTGTGTTTCTCTAAAATTCTGTTTTTAACATAAGGATGAATTAAATTCAGGTCATATGTATTCTGGCATAAACAGTTTACAGGGTTTCCCATTTTAGTAGGTTTTGTGGAGTTTCTCGGTTATGAAAAGAGCTAGAGTGAACTCTATCGCGACCTGCTACTTTTCGATGAAACCGAAGGAGCCATAGATTTGTTCTAGCCATCATAGTTTCTGTGCCACCTGTATTTTGGCTATTGCGAATTATATTGGAATCTTAAAACGAATATTTGTAGATATTTTCAGGTAGAATAGAGTACCGTACTGAGTTATTTTTGGCGCTCTTGTTCCTCGGAACAGAGTGCTTATCAATTTGCCCAAATGTCTGTTATTTTCGAACTTTTGGCTGAAAATGGTCTTAAACGATTTGGTTCGACTCACTGATCAAGAATCCGTGGTCGAAATCGATTCTGTCCGGCCGGCCGTTAACACAATAACTCTCGAACGAAAGGAGCAAGAGGATTGAAATTTTCAGGGTAGGTTAGGAGCGTAAATATCATTTTTTTTAACGGGCGAAATCCACCAAGCGGTTTTTAGTTAAAACCATTTTTTAGGAATATTTACGAAACCGATCACTTGATCTATCTGAAATCTATCATTAATTTGTGGAATAATGACCTTTATACCCATGCGTAGTTTTGTATTGATCGGGTTGCCGTAAAGTGTCGAAAATTATTTTTTAAATTTTGTTTTCTCAATAACTCTCGAACAGAATGAAATTTTTAGAGTAGGTTTGAGAGATAAATATCTTAGTTGAGTTCGTTATTGGCCAAATTCACATTAAAAATTAAATTTTTTTTTTTAAGATGCAGTTTTACCATAAAAATCTTTACGAAGAGTTCATGGTCCTCCTCGTAGGATCCTAGTATCTGTTGAAAATTAGCTGATGATTCCGTGTTCGTCAAACAATATACCATCATCACTTTTTCTAATTCTCTGTCCATTAAGCTCCAGGTCTCTCAGTATGTCATAAATCTTGATAGCAAGTCTCTCTTGAGAAAATATGCCGTTAACTCTACACGAACTTGCTGAAATTCAAAAATGCTCGTAAATCTCTACCAGTATATAGGGATTTAATAATTCCGCTCGAAATGGGGATGAAATTCTCATAAGACTTATAATTCCTTTGGTAAACCTTCATAATTCCAGACGGTATTACTTCTTTCTTCCACAGAAACTGATATCATGATATATTGGAATGAAATTGCAATATCTACCTTGAAAAGAAACTCGAATGGAATGGAATTTTAATAATTTTTAGGGATGTCATAATTCATTATATCAAAATAAAGAATTTTCCCTTTATGGACTATATTGAATTCAGATCATAAATTATCTAGAAATGGAGCGTTTGGAGCGTATTTTCCAAAAATTCAAATTGGCTGATAAGTTCTAGGTCGAAAAAAAAAATGGTTCACAAATACAGAATTGTTTTCCTTGATAGATACAACCTTAAAAATGGGTTCAAGCCCTGTGGACAGGGGCTTTCTGGCGCTCTAGTTCAAGCAGACAAATTATATCTCCGAAAGTATTGGTTTCTCAGAGTTGAGAGTTATATCAATGTATTCTTATGATAGAACTGCATCATAAAGGAAATTCAATTCAAATAATAGTTTATTTATCAAGATTAAATGAGCAATCTGAGAATGAGGACTGCACCATGGAAGAAATCAAATTAAAATAGATGAAATGAATCTGACTCTCTCTTATAGAACAGGATGACATGTACGAGTATGAACACAGAGCATATAATAAAGCTTAGATAGAATAATTATAGCATTCTGTGAAAACATAGGAGAACGATTCATTATTGAAGTATTTATCTCCCAAACCTACTCTGAAAATATCAACTGTCTAGCTCATTCCGTTCGAGAGTAATCGTGCCTACGGCCGGCCGGCCGGACCGGCCGGACAGAATGAATTTCGACCACGGATTCTTGATCAGTGAGTCGAACCAAATCATTTAAGACCATTTTCATCGAAAAATTCAAAAATTATTGACATTTGGGCAAATTGATAAGCACTCAGTTCCGAGGAACTAGAGCGCCAAAAAGGCTCAAAATTACATGATGTTCTGACATTTGGTTCAAGAGTTACAGTAGTTTTAGTGAATCAACTTCTTCTTCTTTTTCTTCTTCTCCTGGTTCTTCTTCATCTTCATTTTGGATGCAAGTAAATTGCGTCATTAGTGATGTATCGCATGACACTTCGTCGGAATCAAAGAAATCCTCCATTGTTTGTGATTCGACATTAGAGCACGACCGGCCTTGACAATTTGTACATGCCAGAGAACAAAAGAGTTCGACACTTTGCAACCGCATTTAGCACTGCATCCCTTTTTGCAGTTGCAAAAAATTGTGTTCAGTAGTTTTTCCGGCGCAGGTGGGAGTGTAGTTTGAACTGGCTCTAATATATTGTTAGTCAACTTCCAACCCCAGTCTGTAGGGTCTAGCTGATAACCAATCCACACTTGAACTTGGTAATATACCCGAAAAAGATGTTGATGAGCAACAACTGAGGTTGGAGGAAGACAAGCTAATTGAACTTGTTTTTTATTTTTAGTATTTTTAACGAAACATTCATATCGATGCATTGAACTAAACCATTATATTGAACTAAATTTTGTTTTTCAAACATTTGGAAAATTGCTGTTTTACCCCTCCTGTAAAATGCATATGTCATATCACAGTTATTGCTTGTAAAAAAAGTACATGATTTTGACACTTCACACAAGTAGATAAACTTTTTGATGAAAATATATCTGATTGATATTGAGCTTTTTCTGGTTTTAAGAAAAAAATTGTTTTTTCAGTTGGCGTTCGAGCAGTGAGTAATACGAGTTAGTCTTCACCAACAACAATAGTTGTATTTGTCAAATTGAATTGCTCTATTGCCGTTTCAATAATCAATACATCAGCATCAATATTAGCTTGTTTCACCATTATTATTTCAGCAGTAAACTTTTCTTCCAACATTGAAATGAACCGAGACTTGTTGTGAGTATTTGTGAGAAATTTCTGTTGACTGGTTGGAACTGTCATACGTTCATCAAATAAATATCAGAAGATGAAGATGAAGATTATATTTCAACATATATAATATTATATTATATAAAATATATATATATATATATATATTATAATATATAATATATAACAACTCTAGAGATTTATATACGTGGCGTCCTCATGCATATTAAGACGATAACAATTTTTAAATCTTTTTGAATCGTTATATCTCAGAAACGGTGGCTCGAAAGAAAAAAAATATTGATACATTTTTTATAGATGAGTTTATGATATACAATTTTTGTCGAAGATACTTTTGTGAGAAAATCTACAGTTTTGCTGAAAATTGCGAGAAACTAATTTTTTTGACCTTTGACCTTGAATAAAATTATTTATAATTACGTATTGAACAATTTTTCTGATTTTCAGCTTGTTGGGATTTTATGTACCTTCACTCTCATTTTTTGGTCTATAGATGGACCGGACTATCTACTCTTTTCCTGTGATATGAACACAGGCCGCTTATATAAGCCTCGCGTCTGACATCGTGGAATGATTTCACGTCGATTTCAAGCCTCACAAACCACTGGGTAAAATGGAGTGGCTTGGGCAATTACATACATCCACTTATTCAACAACAGATTAAGTTAAAACTGCATAATCCTTTGCAATAAAAGTATCCTTTGCAATAAAATTATGTAGAAGACCTCCGTAGAGGTTCTGTATATCTTTTGATATAGCTAAAAATTCCGATATGTCTAATTTTCTCATAGTTTCGGGATGAAAATTTGTTTGAATGAATTATTTGAATAATTGAATAAATTTAAGAATGAATATTCGAATACAAAGGGGGGAAAAGTTCCAGCCCTAGTAATAATGGATGAAACTAGGAACCACCACTACAAGCCAGAGGCAAATCAGCACCTGGATATGTAGCCAGCAGCTGGTGAACCTCACACAAACAGACTGCTATAAAGGTTATGGCATACGGTATTTTATTACATAGGTATGAGATGTAAAATGCAAAAAAAATGCCAGTGAATAATCAATTCTCAGTGAGAATTAAACTTGAACTCAAGTTATTGAAAAAAATCCTTTTCATCCACCTAGATTAGCGATGATGAAGAGAAAAACCTGCCGGCGATGTCGAGGTTAATGAAACCCAATTAACCTCCATTTTTATCTGCTTCTACTATGATCATCATAACATATTTACTCCACCAGTATTTTATCATTTCCTCAATAGCTGGCCATAAAACATTGGCCCTGTATATGCCAATGTGATGAATCATAACTATTGGTACATAGGCTAAGGTCAGGTTATTTGGACCAAAATATGGCTATAGGATCAAATATGCTCTAATAATATTTTAAATAGGTTAGATGAAAGATCTACCCTATCTTTTGGCTAGGAATCACCCCTACTAACTATACTACTACTACTAACTATTCATATACACCCTGGATATTGATTATAAAGATATAAAGAAAGACAAACCGCAGAAATAAACTGAATTCAATCCTAATAATTGAAAGTTCGAATGAAAAATTCTCGTTTATCTCGCAACTTTTAATTGAGATACTTTTGTGAGATCCTTTATTTTTATAAGTTCTTCATCCCACTAATAACAGTTAAGGGTTCATATAAAATGTGGATTATAGGTTCTTTCCCTGAAAGAAACAGGTCACAACATGATGTTATAATAACCTGAAGCTGTGCAATTTTCGGTAAGGCAGAATGGTTGCAATGCAAAGTTACTGGTTTATATTCCATTATATTTATCTCATTATTATTTCCTTAATTGGTAGGATTTGGGCTTACATGGCTTATCCAGACGGCCGCAAAGTTGTTACACAGAAACTACATTCAGTATTCTGTCCACAGCAGTTTTACCAAATGTAAACAAAACCGAAGTATTCATTACCATCCATCTTCCCTAACGAACTCCGAGATTGGCAGTTAATTTTAGTTCCTCAATAATTACAATGGCAGTACTTTAGAATACGCGGTTTGAAAGGAACTGATTCTATATCGCATTTAATTATATCTCCCTAAATATACGGATAGTTTCGCTAATGATCTTCAATTAGGACGGTGTTTCTTATATGCATATCGATTAGACCTTGGAATTATTCGCTTCAAAGAGCTGTCGAGCTCCATTCAGCCTTAAGCCTTTCAAAAGGAGTAACATAATTAATTAATAATAGATTTATTACCATTAGTTTTCGCAAGGGATTACTTTGGAGTCAAATATTTTCCGAATGGAAATAGATATGTGGGATGTGTTACGTATTTAAGAGGGATTAAATTCTTTTTGACTATTTGACTCATAATTTACAAACTTTCCAACTCTCACTTTATACTAGGTGTTAATACGTTGATGCCCCATTCTTCAGAATTTTTCTTAATCCAGTGAATCGTATGCTAGGTCATTGCAGGAAAATAATTTATCAGGATTTTGATCTCTTTGCGTTATCGAAATTGCTTGTGTATCTTCTTTATTTGAAAGTACTAATAATCGCCTACCAAGTCGCTTGGTAAAAGAATTTTCACACAATCTCAATTTTTACGCGTATGTTCTGGGGAACATCGTGTTACCATTTTGCCTAAATGTCTGCCAATTTTGAATATTTTGTCGAAAATGGTCTCAAACGATTAGGTTCAACTTACTGATGAAGAATTTGGGATCAAATTTTATTCTGTCCAGCCGATCGGCTAACCGTTGCTACGATAACTTGAAAGCGGAAAAGGATAGCGACTTCAAATTTTCAGGGTAGGTGGCGCATCCAAATAAGACAGACAAGTTCTTTGATGGGCATAATCGGTAGACGGGTTTCCGAGTAATAATTTTGTCATCAACCAATATAGATCCAATCGAATTGAAACATGCTTCCTAGTTGTAGAAAACTATTAGAAACACGTTCGTGAAATTTGGTGAGCATCGTGTCACCAGAAAATTAAAAAAAAAAAAAAAAGTCCTAATATGACATTTATGAACAGTGAACACAGATAGAACACAGACAGATAGAATTCACATTCTCTGAATACATAGAAGTATTGAAATTTTAAAAAATCATTCTCCCCGAAAGTATCAGCTTGTTAGAAATGAAAATTACAACAATGGATTCTTATGATGAAACAGCATCTTAAATAAAATTGAAATTGAAATTTTTAACGTAAAAAAAAAAATTCTTTCATTACTCAGATACCGCTAGGCCGATTTTACCCAACAACGAACTCTACTGAGATATTTATCTCCCAAACCTACCCTGAAAAATTCAACTGTCTAGCTCTTTCCATTCGAGAGTAATCGTGTTAACGGACGGCCGGACATAATCGATTTTGACCTACAGGCACTCAGTTCCGAGGAACAAGAGCACCAAAAATAAGTCATAAAAAAAATACCTTGAAATTCAAGTGAAATATTCTGGAATATGGTTTTTCCATTGTGTTCGACTGATTAGAAAATTGTTCAGAATCTGTGCCACGAACTGAAAGGGCCTGGATTCTAACTGTTACGGTAACGAGCATAGTTTAATAAGGTGGTTCCTATACGATAATTGATTAGAATTTGGAGTTATTCCTCTCAAAGAGCTTGCTGCTTTCAGAAGCGTTGAGCTCCAAGTCTTTCCACTCGAATTAGAGGAGATGTCTAGGTGCGGAATAGTTTTACTTAATATATTATTGGTTTAGTTGTGTATGCTAATATTCTCCCTGCCGTATCAGAGAGTATATTTCCAGGTTGTTTACTTGTTAAGCGCTTGACAAAGCTTTCAGCGTTCTGCACTCAATTACGTTGCCGTTTCGGTTCTTTTGAATCAATCAGCGTTCGTGTTTTCAATAAAGGATGTTTCGATCCTATGGTTCAGGGTTGAAAGGTTGTTCTGGTGCATAATTTTCGAATAAAAAACCTTAAATATTAGTATAGAAATCAATAATGTATTTTAAAATACATTAATTCCAATGAGAATATTAAACATTCTTAAAAAGCACTGACGTGAAGTCCCTCACGAAATACTGCATAAACCTTGAAGCCGTCTTTTTTTAACCGAGTACTATATTTCAATTCGATCGGATCTGTATTTTTGTAAATATTGGGAATATAAAATTCGACCTTTCGAGGTTTGTGCGGAATTTCAATGAAACTGGGTCTCATGCAAACCTTTGTATCCCAATGGAAGATGATTATAAAACTGAATACCTTTGTAAATGGGGGAGGACTAACATTTACATGTTCCATGCATAATAGGTATGCAGACACTTTCACAATCTCCGGTACTATAGATGTGATTTATTATTATTTATTATTATGGGTTGTGCTGGGCAGACGAAACCCGCCCCTCCACTGCGTCCAATCGGTCTATTGTGGCACACCTTCAGTATATAATCTATACTTCACCCACAAGCTCAAGTCTCTTGATGAGGAATATGAGTCTGGTGGGTGAGAACTTGTCCAGTTCCCTCAGTGTCAGTTTGTGGACTCCTTGTTCCTCCAATCTGATCCTGTCCCCAGCGAGGCAGTCACACATGATGTGTTCGATAGTATCGTCGTCCTCCAGGCAAAGTCTGCACTCGGAGGCCTCAGTCAACCCCAGTGTATTGAGGTGCTTCCTGAGGCTACAATGGCCCGTGTATACAGCTGTAAGGATTCTCAGGTCCACCCTAGAGAATTTGAGCCATTTTCTGGCTCGTTCAGCTGATGGGCCAGTAATTGTTGAGCGAGCATGTCTGTGTCCAGGTATGCTGCTCCAGATTTCTTGGACCTTTTGGTCCACCCATCTGTTGTTTTCCTTCGCCGCTGTTCTGAGAGAGATGCCGCAGGCCGGTTCAGGTCCAATGAGCCCCTTGGAAGCTCCCCGTGCCGCCAATGAGTCCGCCATCTCATTACCCTTTATGCCTGAGTGGCCCGGGACCCACAAGAGCTGCGATAGGATCTTGATTGATCCGTGAGCCCAACCTTTCTCAAGTATGAGCTTTGCACAGTGATCAATGGCGAAAATTTCTGCTTGAAAGACAGTCGCAAAACTACCCAGGCTGATGGATTCACCCCTAGCAATTCTGCAACCGCTGACTCCCGCTCCCACCCCTTGGGTGGTAGTGGAGCCGTCTGTAAACCAGCAGGGACCCTCAAGCAGTCGGGTCTCAGAGACGGCCCAGTCGTCTCTGCTGGGAAAAACATCTCGGTAGGGCCACTCTGTGTAGGTTCTGGTTTCAGATACGTCCGATCGCATGCCCATTATCTCGTTGACCTCTAATTCAGTCTGCAGAGAACTAGGCACGTAACCGATCGCATCTGGCTCATTGTGAGCCGTATGCAGAAGTCTGTATGTCGCCATCTGGGCCACTCTCCTGATCACCAGGTGAAGAGGGGCGAGGTCCATTAGGCGTTCCATGGCTGCGGTGGGAGTGGAGCGAAAAGCCCCTGATCTCTGAATTTTTGCAAGCTTCAGCTGAGACTGCACCTTTACAGTACACTCCCACCAAGCAATGCTGCCGTAAGTGATTTGTGGTCTCCCCACCATCACGTACAACCAGTGGAGCTGTTCCGGAGCCAGTCCCCACCTCTTTCCACAATTCCGCTGGCACGCCCATAGAGAGTGCCTAGCCTTATGGATCACCCTATCCAGATTTGATTACTAGAGAACTTTGGTATTTTATCTATAATAAATTGTCCCTTATATTAATATGAGACCTATACAAGTATAAGCACGGTACTGTGAGAATATCGTACTTCTTCTACTAGAATACCTCCGCTTCAGGTTGAATGTTAATCTTAGATTCGTTCTTGACAAGTGTATACTCTCTACATGGTGGGCCACGGTCGATGGTACCCTGGACTTTTACGGAGAACGTACGGAGAGGTACGCTTTCGTTGAAAATTTGGTTACTTAGCTAGGAACTACTGCTTCATCGATCTAGAATATTTTCAGCACTGTAAACACTACTAATAATTTTGATATTTCAAATGGAACACCCTGTATATTATTGCCTCCTGATTATTTCTGTATCAACCTCCTCATCCCTATCTCTAGCAGTTTTCGAGTAATTTATTGATTTAATTCTTCATGTCAGGATACGACAAATATATCAGGATATTTATTGACTTAATAAGACAAGAACAGTCTTTACGGATGTTAACTCAAATCCAGTGCGTAGTATTGATATAACTCATTGAAACTGAACGTCAAATATTTATATATTTATTATAGTATATTTCTAATGATGAATCAGTATAATTATTGCCTTTGAGACAGATACAGTCTTTACTGATATTAACTCAACTCCAGTGCGTAGCACTGGTTTTCTTGCTACGATGAGTACCTAAGAGGTCACAAGATTCCATGCAGATATGCACAAAATCTCTAACTCAAAAATCAGACCTATGGAAGGGTTGGTAGTATGGATGGTAAATCCCTTCGTTGAATATAGTTGCAGCCTCAAGGTAGTTACCACTTGAATATTCATTTGATTAGGTAAAATACGGGATACCGCATGCCGTACTACGAAACGCTATCGATCTGAAACCAAAACTTTGACAGTTTGGTGGACACCAAACGATGTGGTGGACGTGTGTTTCTTGTGTTTTTCTGAGCGTATACATACTGATTTTTTATAAAACTGTGTTACACATATATAATGGTAGGATATGTAGCTTACGGCCGTAAAAGCCACAGCAGGAAAGAGGAGCCTGGCTCTGGGGTCATGTGGTGTCCATTTGGTTTCAATGTCAGGGAATATATTATCCATCCTCTCTCTTCTATAGTCTAAGGGATAACCAATATCCCGTGTATCATTTGCGTTTAATGAAATACGTCTCTAATCATACAGGCTTGCTCAAAATCCGAGGCTTTTCCGAGGAATACTAACACGATAAGAAGTGCGTTTTTTCTAATGGAATTACCTGTACATCATAAATATGTATTGAATCACAATCGATCAAACGATATAACATATTCCTTCACCGAAATTGTAAGATTTTCGAATGCAAAGCAAGTTTTCAGGCAATGGGAATATTATGGTACGTTTTGTATTAGGTATCCATAAAATGTAATAGAACATTATAAATTATTATAATTTGACAATTGGCATCGATTGTGAAGTATAATTGAATTTAGAAGCGGAGATTTTATTAAAGAACGATTCAAATGGAAGGCATAATTATTATACAAATGAAGTTTCGATGAAATTGTTCTTCGCGGTCAATGCGATCATACTGTAGCAGGAACTTGCATAATGTTTAATGATATGTATCCTGACTTAGAACCAATAAACAAGAAAAAATTTGTACAATTGCAGAATAATTCCATCCTTTATGGATCAAAATGTAAAGTGGGACGAATAGTGCTGAAGCTTATAACTTCAAAAGAAGATAACATTTTAAATGGATTAACTTATTTAAACGCAAATCCTCATGCTTTGACCAGAAGTCCAGTATAAGATTCATTTGCATAATTATTACCTTCCATTTGAATGATTTTTCAATAAAATATCCGTTAATAAATTCAACAATACTTTACAATCGATGCCAATTGTTAAATTATCATAATTTACAATATGTTCTAAGAATTTTCTTGGATATCTAATATATAAAATATAATATATAAATATAAAATATAGGTAAATATTCCCATTGGCATGAAAACTTGCTTTGAGTTCAAAAATCGTACAATTTAGGTATAGGGTATAGGAACATATTGTATCATTTGAAAGGAAATTTAATTGTCTTTCTATACATCTAATGATATACAGATCATTCCATTTGAAAAACGCACTTTTTATCATCATTTAAGTATGTCTCAGAAAAGCCTCGGATTTTGAACAACCCGTATGATTAGGGTCGTACGTCATTGAACGTAAATGATACACGGGATATTGTTAATCCATACTTGAAATTTCGGCTTTCTAGGATTCCAAGTAAAGAAGTAATAAATGTTGAATTGAAGCTATGTTTTGCACAAAAAAGAAAGCAAATCAATTAACTACTCAAAAACCACTAGAAATAGAGAGGAGGTAGTTGATACAGAATTAATTAGGAGGCTATGTCGATTCTAAAAAAGCAATAATATGTTCCATTTGAAATATCAAAGTTGTTAGTACTTTTTGATATAAGCGGCAACACCGCATCGCAGAAAATATTCTAGATCGGTAGAGCAGTGGTTTCTAGCCAACAAACCAAATTTCCAATAAAATCATACGCCCCGTTATCCGCAAAGGTCCAGGGTACAATCGACCGGGATAACTCTGTATATTTATTTGTCAATATTTATGAAGATAAATCTATTATAATTATAATTATATATCTACCGACCAAATTACCAAATTAAATCAATTGATTACTCGAAACCCGCTAGAGATAGGGATGATGAAGTTCATACTGAATTAATCAAGAGGCTACGGCAGATCGGAAAAAAACCAATAATATATATGGTATTCCATTTGAATTATCAAAGTTGTCAGTACTTTCGATTTTTCTGTGACAGCTCCCAAAAACTATGCGTGGAAATCGCTATCGAGGTGTCGCTGACAAAGATTGTTACTATGCTTGCCCCTAAGTGTTCTGGCAAATCGTTAATGAAGATGATAAAATTAAGGGTCCCAGCACAGAACCCCGAGGAACTCCTAAGTTCCATCTAAACTCGCCCGAACAGAAGTCTGCTACCCTGACATTAAACATCCTATATGAGCGGTAGCTGCGAAGCGTAGGTATTAATAGTTCAGAAGAAAACTGTTCAACTCATGTTTAATCTGAAACCAAGTGGCTCCTGTAGATATTTATAAGTAACAGATTACTGCGTTTTCCATTTTCAGTTGCTTTATAAACATTTAGGTAAGAAATGCTCAAAATATCATGAGTACCTACAATACAAAACATAAAGATATTCTCTCCATTTCAAAACATCAAATAGCTGAATTTCAGCACTCACCCATATTAGCTGCGTTAAATTATTAAAAAATCTAGTTCAAAGTTTTGGAGTACAGAGGATCCAAGAGGGTGATCAAGGAATTATTACTAGCAAGTAATAGGCAAGTTGGCGTATGTAGTAGTCTGGAAATCACCCCAATACGCTGGATGATTTTTTGTTCGACAAATCCTATGCAATATGAATTATTACGATATGTGGGTCGATTAAAAATTATATATTTTTTGGTAATTTGGAGTAACTCTTCCTCCTGCCCTCACAGGGCTCCTTAACAAAAGTGATGAGCTGCCGGTGGCCTTTATAGTTCATGATGACTGATGACTCGAAATGGCCGGATCAACACTGCTTTCTTCATTCTGCGTACCAATACTTCAGCAAGAGATGTACAGAGAACAGAATAATTTTCAATTACCTAAGTAGTTCACTTTCATTCCGCCTAGACATCCTATGATTACAATGACCATCCTAACTCCATGGTCTGGATATAGAATCCTCAGTTCGGACATTAAATCCTTGTATTTTTCATTTCCTCTTTCCTTCTATCATCACCACATTATTTTCGGCAGGGACGAATATTCGACAACAAACAGTTTTTTGACATATTTGTCCAACATAAGCATATCTAGCTTTATAGCATGGATCTAACGAGTTGTTGGAAATGCGTAGTTCCAGTATATGAGAGCTTTATTCTTCTCAACAACCGCTTCAATCTCTACAGGTACATATGACAGTGAGGGATCTTTGTCTCTATATTTAGATAATTCAGAGTGCGACGTTGTGTCTCTCTATATAACCTGAAACAGCATGGATTCTGTAAGCACCAAGTTGTTAGGCTTGTTACTTTCAATATGTTCTTTTTACATCATCTTGTAATTGTCAACCCATCTTGACAAAGTATAAAGAATCCCTCCGTTTTCGACTAGAGCCCAGTCGACTTCAAAAAGGCAAAGGATAATTACTGCGTCGAGTCCTGGTCTTTCATACTGCTGTAATATATGGCTTGCAGATTTTTACTCATATGATCTTCAAGTAGTGTCTTCCGTTGTACCTGTTTTATCTGTCTGCCTACTCTTCTTTGGTCTGTTGGCGTGATAGTTGTTCCTGCTAGCTCATGATCGATGGATATGCCGGATATATAGAGCTTCTTCTAGACTCGTTGTCCCGCCCTTAATGAGAAATTATTAATAATAATATTATATTTATCGATCCGAATTACCTATGACTTCAAGACATAAGCTGAGAGTCAATATTATTCGTCTTCTATTCGAATAATCTTTAAAAGGTGAAAATCAAATATACATACACTAATAATAAATTCCCATCGGACTCGAGAATTCTAAATCGACCCAATCCTCCTTGCATGGGAAGAATCCATTCCTTAAAATGGAAAATCCGAAGATATGAAATGGTCGGAAATCGCTGACTGTATTTAAGCTGTGTGTGAGCTGTACATTTTTCATTACCATCTGCGCTAGGAAATATCTGAAGGAGATATTTACAGTATATCGAGTTCAATGTGAAGTGGCTGAGCGAGAATTGAAGAGATGCCCACTCAAATATCCAATATCGGACGCGATTTCTTACGAGGAGGGGTTGAATGTTAGGGAAAATGTATAAGGTATCTTTTCGTATCTTTTATTATGCGGCCTGAAATGAAGGAGATATATTTAACAGATGAAAATAGCGAATAATACCCCACAGGGTTTGTATTGGATTCATATATTCATTTTATCTAGAAATTGTTCGTGTCGAAGAAAAGGTTTATCTTCATCAATTTCTGTGAAGTATGCATTCGTTTTTTTTTCTGTTATGCAGTGTTAGTCGTGAAGAACTGTACCTACTTGGTGAGGGAAATGCAATGTTCACTTCTAAAACGAGTAGAGAAAGAACATAAAAAGAGTTTTTTCATTGAGATTTGCTTATTTGGACAATGAAGTCATGACGCCATCAAAGATCAAAATTTGCAAGATCGGTTTGAGGCCTGGACACGCATGTCAGTTTCATCGCGAGAGCGACTTCATTTGAATGATTTTCGGTCGTCTATTATGTGGCGAGAGAGTTAAGGCGACTCGAGTTACGAGAATGCCGACATATCTCGTCTACGTTTTGAATGTTTCGATATTTCGAATTACTGTTGACGGTATTTCAGACTCGAGGGCGCGATATGAGACTATGAGAGGTTCATTTAACGATAGATAGAATTTATGGGTGACATACTGTGCGTATTGTTGTCATTCCCGAATTTATTCTTGGGAATTTTTGGTTCATACTTTTATACTGCATTCCGAACAGCTGTAAATGAATATGGTATCAAACCCGGCCTTTTCTTTCAGCAGTGGAATACAATTAAGTGATACTGAAAACTGTCGAAACAAGTTGAAGATATATCATTACGCTGTAAGGGCATGACAAGAAACTACCCCCAGGGACGTGCGAGAGGTTTGTTAGTGAGTAACCAATCAACAACTGGAGTCTCACACTCCTGAGAGAAGCGGACCCTCTCCGGGCAGGCCTATAGAGGGTTTTTCCTCTCTAGCGGAAAAAAGTGACTTTATTTGTTATAAACATGATAATAACTTTTTTTTAATTTTCTAGTGATACGATTTTTACGAAATTTCGCATATGTCTTTGTGTCGGCATTTTACAACTAGTTACCAAGCTTCAATTCAATCATATCGGTATTGTCTGAAAAAAAAACTAAACTACGAAACCGTTTGGCTGAGTAGGCCCATTAACGAACTAAACCGTCACCTCAGAATACGCAACCTACCCTGAAAATTTCGAGTCACTATCTGTTTTTGTTCGAAAGTTATCGCGGCAATTGCCGGCCTCCAGGACGGCCGGATAGAATTGAATTTGACCTCAAATTCTTCATCAGTGAATCGAACCTAATCGCTGTTCCCTAGAACATGCGCGCAAAAAGGTATTACTGAAAACTGCAAACCTGAATGATGGGATCTAGGCAAACGTTTCATTCGTTGCTATTCATTTGATTTACTCTAAATATTATTGCGTGTCACTAAAAGTTCAAACTGATGTTAATACTGACGGGTAATATACAGGTTGTTTCATCAATAGTTGTCCATCTAGTAGCTGGAGTAGCACAAGATATGAAAATTCACCTTAACACTTACATAAAATTGTTGTTCCTATTCGACAAATAGTTCACATATGTTTTAGGTAACTATGAATAGTGATAAGAGATAGTTTTCTCATATTACTAGAGGCATGCGGTCAACATCATTTGAGCAGGTTTGTTTAATTCTTCATTACGTTCTACGTAAATATGATCTCTTGTCTCAATGCGGTAGAGTTAGTAGTTTTCAAGTTATTTGGTTCCAAATTAATATTTAAAACTACTAGTTTTTTGATTGATGCACCATTTGAGCTATTTTAAACACGCTTCAGCGAAGTTTCAAAAACGCGCGTTTTTTAAACTCACCAGGGCAACATCAACGACTCTAGAGCTAAGTTCATAAAGTCTACATCGCAGATGCGATTAATGTTTCAAAATGTTTATCACGTGACTAAAGATTACATTTTCGACATCTCCAATAAAAGAACGCTCTACGAGAAAACGTTAAAACATCATGAAGTATGATATGTCATCATGATAACAAGGAAGTAGAAATAGTAGTAGTAGTAATTGGTTCAAGCCAGTGCTTGAACCAATTTTTTTTAATATTCTACAACTAGTTACCAAGCTTCAATTCGATCGAATCTATATTTTATGAGTTATCGTCAGCCCAACTTTGTTCGCTGAGGATGAGAAAATGTTCGCTAATAATCCAGACAAAACTTCATAATTTGTCTTTGAAAGTCGAAAACGAATCTTAAATTGCTGATCATTGAAATTCTGTATAGTGACTATTCTCCGTTTCGACCAGTTCATTAATCGACTCTTGATCACTTTGAATCAAATATATAATGGTTTCAGTAAAACTCACAAATGCTACTATTTCTACTTCCTTGTTATCATGATGACATATCATACTCCTGACTTCACGTCAGTACGTGAAGTCAGGAGCTTTTGCGCCTATGTTCTATTGTCCAATCGCCTGTATTGGACAGTCTTAATCGAATTTATCACGGTGAATTCTATTGTCCGTTCTCCTGTATTGGACAACTTATTATTTCTATTGGTTAAATTATTAGCGAATCTCATGTGAAATAAATGTGTAATAAATGAAAATTAGTTATCTTAAACATTACTTTTGAACGTAAATAACTGGAAAACTACTTACTCGTAAATTCCCATGAATCAGTAACTATTTCACTAATTTACTAATTTGGTTTACCTACGTGAAATTTAGTACTTAAGCACCCTCCATATCGGTAAAGGGAATATTTAATATAAATCTTTCAGGTTAAGTCTTCATATTTTGCATTAAAGTTTCTCCGTTTACTATAAGGACAATATTGAATGGAATACCCTGTATATCGAGAAGATATTATTGTACAGGATATTTAAAATGTTCCGCTGTTTCAAATGTGCAATATAGTTGAAAGCCTTCTTGAAGTGAGAATCATTTGAATTTTATAGGATAATATTCATCATCTTTCTCTTTTTGGCTTTACTCAAATCAACGCTCTAAACAACCTGGCACAGAAAGTGAATAGAATCGATTAACCATTTCATTCGGAAAAGTGGCCATCATTAGTTTTTTTAAATGAACACAAATTCAATCTTTACTATAATCTATTCCACTTACAGTTTCCTTTCCCCTTGCCTCTACTTCCCGGAAGACGGCAGCAATTTCCGGATCCACCGGATTTTTGCAGGGCTATTAATCAAGCCACAGGATAAACGAGCGTATACAGTGTGTTAACATGAGATGAGAACAATAGGTCTAGATTATCAAAATATGATGACTAAATTAATCGAATTAACCATGGTAAATTCGATTAAGGGTGTCCAATACAGAAGAATGGACAATAGAACATACGCGCAAAAGCTTCTGACTTCACGTCAGTGCTTGAACCAATTTTTTTTTTCGTGATTTTTTTGAAATTTTCTAGGGGTGCGGTTCTTAAAATTTTTTTTTTCGTCATTTTTTTCGAATTTTCTAGGGGTACGGTTCTTACAAAATTTCAAACACGTCTTTATGATGATTATCTACTACTAGTTACCAAGCTTCAATTCGATCGAATATTTATTTTTTGAGTTATCAAGGAAATAATATTCCAGGTGGGTATAACTCGGAAACCGTTCGACCGATTATGCCCAAAAACGAACTCAACTCTCCCTTTCGGATACGCAACCTATCCTGAAAATTGCAAGTTCCTATCTCCTTTCCTTCGAAAGTTATCGAAGCAACGGTCACCCATCTACTGAAATCGCACAAGAATGCTCGAATCTCCAACAATATTCAACCGATCGTGTTAAAACTTGAAACTTGGCTGAAGAGTTAGCTTATGAAGGCTCTTGCAAAATTTCAGCAATTTCAAACGAATAGTTACTGATATATAGAATTTTTTTTTCAATTTTCATTGATTTTTTTAAAATTTTTTACAAATACTATCCTCTCGAAATTTTGCAAGAATTTTTGCATTGACATTCTACAACTAACTACCATGTTTGAATTCAATCGGTTTAGTATTTTTCGAGTTAATGAGGAACAAAAAACAACCAAATTTCAGATGGCTATAACTCTAAAACCGTTTGGCCGATTATACTCATAAACAAACTGAAATGTCGCGTTCTGGTGCAAATCCTAACCTGAAAACTTCAAACCGCTATCTCTTTCCGTTCTCAAGTTATCGTGACAACAAAAATATTTTTTAATAATTTTTTTTTTAAATTTTCAGCAATACGATTCGCACAAAATTTCACAAACGTGCTTAGGTTCATATTCTACAACTCCACACCAAGTTTCAATTCGATCGGATTTATATTGGTTGAAAACAAAATTATTACTCAGAAACCACTCGGCCGATTATGCCCATTAACGAACTTGTCCGTCGTATTGAGATGCGCCACCCACCCTGAAAATTTCAAGCGCTAGCTCTTTTCGTTCTCAAGTTATCGTGGCAACGGCCGGACGGACGGCCGGACGGACAGAATCAAATTTGACCTCGAATTCTTCATTGGGGAGTCGAACTAAATCGTTTGAGACCATTTTCGTCAAAAAATTCGAAAGTTACAGACATTTGGGCAAAACTATAACGCGATGTTCCCCAGAACATACGCGCAATAACAATTTATTAGTCATTTATTTCATTTATGCATTTTGCATAGCAGAATATTGGATGAAGAATAGTAAATGTTCAAAACTGCATTAGAATCACCATATGCGTTTTCATGATATATCTTTTCATATTTCAACATGTTCAGTATTGCAGTCGAACAAATTCATTTTATGTGGTGCATACGATGCCCTCACATCATCCAGAACATTTAATTTCCATGAAACTGACAAACGATGCCTCGCTGGAAATTGTGGGAATTCGATTGGCCTTAAAAGAACAACGGAACTTCCCATCGCGTCCAAGCTGATTTCCGCATTGAATATTATTTGCTATGGTATTGGCGTGCTATTGTCGTATGATCCCCTGTTCGTTTTCATTGATTTTTCTGGTTCGTTTTGTATTTTATGAATGGATATTTCCTCTTCGTCAATGTGGAATTGTCACTCTATTCAATTTGTTGCATCATGCCATCATGGGTTTGTTCTAATGAAACTCTAGTCAACTCAACAAACAACACATCGAAGAATTAAAGCAACATCATACAGTGTGGAGAAGCCAAAAGGAATAAATTCAATATCTTGGTTACTGTACATATTTATGGATAATACCGAAACACATCAAATTCAAATTTTAAATTGGCATTCTTCTTCGTAAAAATGCGAACTCTACCCTCGACTCTACCTTCAACTTCCTTCGAAAGACAGGTAAAACCAACAATTTTTCAAATAGGAAGTATGGGCTTCTGATACATTGTTTGAAAGGTTTCGTCATTCTCCATTCAGAAATGTTATCATTTTCATGTTTGTTGCAAAAATCAAATTAGAAAAAAATGAATTAATGCTCTGTGAAAACATAGAAGCACGATTCATTATTGAAATTTCGAAAAAACATATCTCCGAAAGTATTAGCTTTTTGGAGTTAAAAATGATATGAATGGAATTTTATGGTGAAACTGCATCTTGAATTAAAATAGAATTTGAAGTTTGTTAGTTAAAAAAAATTTTTTTTTTCGTTACTCCGAAACCATCTGGCCTATTTTGCCCCATAACAAACTCAACCAAGGTATTCATCTCCCTAACCTACTCGGAAAATTTCAGCTGCATAGCTCATTCCGTTCGCGAGTTATTGTAGAAATTTTTTTTTTTAATTTTCTAAATTTTTTTTGACACTTTGTGGTAACCTGGTCAATACAAAACTTCCCATGCGTATAAATGTTATGATTCTACAAATTGACGCTAAATTTCATATAGATCGAGTGATCGGTTTCGGACATATTCATAAAAAATGTTTTTACTAAAATCGGCCATAACTCCGAAACCGCTTTATGGATTTCGCCCATTAACGAAGTTGTCTGAGATATTTACGCTACAAAACCACCTTGCAAATTTCAATCCTCTAACTCCTTTCGTTCGAGAGTTATCGTGCCTACGGCCGGCTGGACCGGCCGGACCGACCGGACAGAATTGATTTCGACTTCGGATTCTTGATCAGTGGGTCGAACCAAATCGTTTGAGACCATTTTCAGCCAAAAATTCGAAAATTACAGACATTTGGGCAAATTGATAAGCACTCTGATCCGAGGAACTAGAGCGCCAAAAAATGTAGCAAAAAATTTAATATGAACGTTAATGAAGCAGATGTTCGAAGTGTTCACCGCGAACGCCTTGGAACATCCTAACCTGAAATAAAAATTTCTTCCAACATTATTTAACATCTCAGGAGTGATCGACCTAATCGCAAACGTTATTCGATCCTTTAGGTTATTTAAATCAAGAAGTTTTATACACAATGCTCTACGCATATGCCCTTAGAAATAAATCTAATGGGTTAATATCACGGGCCATTCGATCGTTCCTCGTCTTCCTATCCACCAATTTGGAAGTATTGCGTCTAGGTACTGCCGGACATTGAGTTGGTAATGTGGTTGTGCTCCATCCTGTTGGATCCATATCGTATTCCGTGGAACTTGATGATTTCTTTGATCAGGATATAAATTTGCCATAGTTGGAACGACATCATTTTGTAGTAGTGCTTGATAATTATCGCCTTTCAAATTGCCCTCTGCCCAAACATCAACCCCTTGATGGAATTGCGTGTGTAACCCCTCATTCAGTGAGGATTTTCGGTAGACCTGATTAGGTCCAACAACGAACTATACGCTCCCAGTCGGATGCGCAACCTACCCTGAAAATTACGAGTCGCTATTTCGTTCCGTTCTCAAGTTATCGTGGCAAATGTCCGTCTGAACTAACCCAAGAATACTCGGATCTGCAACAATATAAATCCGATCGTGATCAAATTTCGAACTTTGGTGTAGAGTTGAGATTCAAAGGCTCTTGATATGTATTGATTGAAGACAAAATCAGTACTCGGAAACCGATGGAGTGATTATGCCCATTAACGTACTTATTGTCCGTCGTATTCAGTAGATCAGCCTTTAGAATTTCACCAAAATTGAATTCAATCGCTAGCATTATCACCAGGAAAGTTCTATATGGGAACTGCAAAGGGGAAATAAACGTCTCAAAGTCCAAATCGCTTTTCATTTTATATAATTATCTCCCCTTGCCACTATCGTCCATTAGGTTGAAGTTTTCTTGGAAACCTCCCAAATAGTGGGAAGTTCAGTCACTTCCTATCGTACACAATTTTCACCCCAGTGAATTATTAGGAAACTCAGTTTTCCTGACCGCGAAGAAAATGGCAATCTCACGTTATTCACCGTGCTGTGAAGAGATTTTTTGGGAATTCAAGCGAAAGAAGACGAGTAATGCTTCAGACATGTATGGTAATGGCCTGCCTTGGCAATAAAGGATTACGGAGATGATAGATTTCGCTATTTCATAAAATAAACATGGAAATAACATACCGAAATCATAACAGATGCCACGTACAAATTTCCATTTTTCGACCTCCAATTCTGAGAGGAAAGACCACAAGAACAGATGACACATCGCCATAATTGGAATTTTTACGCCTGTAACATTTTGCCGCACTCTTATAAGTGGGACGCGTGAAGAATATTTCATAAAAGAAAATTGTTCCATAGATTTTACGAAATCACAAATATAACTTTCAGTTGATAAGAGCAAGAGTTAGGTATTTTGGAATCCCTAGAAATTTCTTCCGCTCAGAAAAAATCTACTTGTCTCTAATTATCAACCAGAATTTCACCTTTACCTACCTACTCATTTCATCGGCATGTAAATATTATTATAAACTTTATTCTACTCAGTTTTGGAATTTGACTAAGACCAGAAACATACCTATATTATTATTAAATGGTTCCTTTCTAGATTTCTCTTCTAAATTCTGATAAATATCTATAAAATGAAGAAATTATTATTTTGTGAATGACTTCTGCGTTAGAAACATGATGATGATATTTGTCAGAAGCAATATATCGGACAATGTTTCCTAACGAACAATAACGAAACAACATCGACGATGAAACAACTATTTCGTAACGTTTCGGAGACTATATCAGACTCCTTCGTCAGACACCAAGCGGGAGTCTTCAGAATAGCTATCAACAAAAAATAATTCTGAACATTTTCGTTTAGTGTCTGATGAAGGAGTCTGATGTAGTCTCCGAATCGTTACGAAATAGTTGTTAGTCATAATCATGTTTATAGCACGCTTGCTAATTGCATATTGACTTCACAATGAAAAAGAAGGCTAAAAGAGAATTGACGTGAGGTCAATCTACTTTGGCGCGCGTGCTATAAAAATGATTATGATTATACTGACCCTCCCAAGTCTTCCCCATGGAGATCCCCATAAAGCTCCTATAGGAGCTTGTGTGACTAAGAAGAGTCAGTTGTGTTCTTTGTCAACTTTGTTACTCTATCCTTATGCCAGCTTAGACACAGCACTGTTAATTTATGACTCGACAGTGAATAGTATCCACTACCCTCTGGGTAGATCTCCGGCTCGTTATATCCGCTGAGCTTGAAATTGAAAGCATTCAATTCAAATTAGCCAACGTGAACACGAGCGCCAAAGAGTACGTGTTTTTTTATATTTTATGCCTCATCTTCACATTTTGCCATATTTCCTGTTTCCTGTATTTTGTGATCTACGAAAACAGGTCATGATACATTAAATTCTATCCGGCCACGTCAAAAATAAACTATTGACAACTTCGTTTGTTGAATGTAAAATTATGGACCAGTACATCTCGATATAGATACGATGGAGTTCAAATCTAGAACTTTATGGTAAAATAACGTTTCGAAGGCTCTCGCATACTTTCAACGATATGTGACGGATAGTTTCTGAGATATTTTTGGCGCTCCTGTTCCTCGGAACAGAGTGCTTATCAATTTGCCCAAATGTCTGTAATTTTCGAAAACAGGATAACTCTCGGAGGGAATGAGCTAGACAACTGAAATTTTTCGAGTAGGTTTAGGAGATAGATATATCGGTTAAGTTCGTATTTGGCAAATCGGCCTAATGGTTTCGGAGTAACGAAAAAAAAATTTTTTTTTAGATCTCAAATTTCAAATTAAATTTTTTTTAAGACGCATTTTCACCATGAGATTCCATTGATATAATTTTCAACTCTAACAAAATAATAATTTGTGAGATATGATTTTTCAAAAATAAATCGAACTTCTATGTTTCCACAGAATGCTGTACCAAATTATTCTATCTACTAGTTATGAATTATTATATGATCTTTATTCTAACATGTCTTCTTATTTTCCTATGAGAGATAAGTGTCAAAATTAATTCTGGTTCGTTATTCTTGATATAAAATACACCTCCTGTTCTAGAAAAAAGTATGATTGAATGCAAAATGACCAACGAAATAACCTCAGCTTTATGGAATCATGAGGATGATATGATATTATACTTTTAAGATTATCATATGATGCCCGTGGCTAATCCATATGATGATGGAAATATATACTTTGGTAAGATACATAATCAAATCTGCAGTAAAAACAAAACTGCAATATTGTCTAAGTTTTAATCGATATAATATAATTTCAGAGTAGATTTGAGGAATGAATATCTCGGATACGTTCGTTATTGGGGAGAATCGGTCTGTTTGAATTTAATTTCTTTCATAATGCAGTTCTACTGTACACTGAGAGAAATCCAACTTTTTTTATTAATAAAGGCCTGATTCGAAGGTTATTTATTCACAGTTATAATGGCAAATTTATGTTTGATATATTCATTAATTTCTAAATTATGTCTTCAGAAACATTCATAGGGAATAAAATATGCATTCACAAGGTATTTAATAATATTTAATATGCATTGGTATTATGTATTTTATATTAATTAATGATATGATCAAATATAAGACATATTCATTGGAAAGAAACTTCCAACTGAATATTAACAAAAATTTGCTTTTTGTTGATAAACTATTACCAAAGTTCTACCAGTTCATGATTTATTCACTCAAAATAAGGGATTTATTAACAATGAACAAACTGCATTTGACTTGTTCGAGTTATTCAGGAGTTAATAGGAAATAATCCCTTATAGCAAATGAATAGATTTCGTTAATATTTGGGTCCAATAGATGAACAGCATTCTGTCACATGCTTAAAATCTCTATTACAATTGGCGATACGCGTTGAGTAGCAAGCACAAGTTCGGCTTCTTCCTTTCCAGTTCCTATATCCTGTTCAGTTTGGTAGATGGTTCGTTTTAATGTTTCCTTTATTTGTGAAACTGCGAAACCAAAAAGGCTATCGTGTAATGAAAATGGATGATTCCAGAAAATTGGTGCTGGAAAAAGTGGGCTGGCACACCTTGCGCCAGTATTTGAAGGTAAGCAATCATTTCGATTGAGAATTCTCAGATTATAATAGTTGCATATAATTCATCGATTTCGCGGTCTTTCCAATTCCGTAAGCCGTTGTTAATTTTAATCACTGTTGCCATATTCTCAAGATTTTTAACGGTAGACTAGATCTAATCCAAAATCCACTAATAATTGAATGGTAAATGTTCTGTTGGAAATGAAGATCTGGCAACAGTCCAAAAGTGAATTTCTTTGCAGGATGCAGCAAGTCTATTCATGTACTCATAATGCTTTTTTTTATTTTTTTCAGCCAATCAAATAGATCATTCTCTTCTGAGAGTTATATTCAGAGTGACAGAAATTCATTATGAACGATTGAAGTAAACACTTCATTTCCGCTAAAATTTGTTTATTTTACTAACAATTGTTTCGCCAATTACATCTTGACGTCTTCAGGTAAGTATGGTAATAGTTACCTTACTTACCTGTAGAAGACAAGATGTAATTGACGAAACAATTGTTGTGAAAATAAACAAATTTCAGCTGAAATAATGCATTCTTACTTTAATCGTTCATAGATTGAATTAAAAAAAATATCGTTATTTATTACCGAATTAAAATATTATTTTTATTGAACATGGTTAAATATAAACAATATTTATTAATGATTATCAGATGAAAACATAAAATGCATAACAGAAAACTTAATACTTACCAGCTTTATTAATATTTTTATAGTAATAATATGATAATATAATAAGCAAATTTTGATATTAAACAAAAAACTCAACATTAATGCTGCTTATTAATTATTACTCGATATTTTATTAACACTGGACTATATTTATTTCAATGAAATTATTATTTCTTCAGCAATATTGAATGAAATTAATCCTGAATAAATGTTGTATCATATTAAGTGATGATCATTTGTGAGAATTTAAATGAATTCTATATTTCGATAGAAAAAGTAGTTATTCATCCATATGGCCAATAAATTATTTATTAATTGCAATGCATGTTCGATAATATCAAGTAAATACTTCTCTCAGTGTAAGAATCCATTTATATCATTCCCAGAGACCAATAATTTCGGAGATATGATTTGTCAAAGTTTAAACAAGGACGCCAAAGCTCCTGTCCACAGGGCTTGAACCAATTTTTCAAAAATTTTCCAGTCATGCTATCCTCCACAAAATTTTGGCTAAGTCGGCATCCTTCAACTAACTAACGCGCTTCAATTCGATCAGAGCAGTATTTTTCGAGTTATTGAAGAACAAAATTTCAGATGGCTATAACTCTGAAATCACTTTTTCGTCCATTACCGAACTTAGCCGACGCATTTGGATTTCAAGCCTACTTTGAGAATTTCAACTCTCTAACTCATTGCGTTCGAGCGTAATCGTGCTGACGGCCGGAAGGGTTCTTCATTAGTGAGTCGAAACTAATCGTTTGAGACCATTCTCGGTAAAAAAAATGGGTTCAAGCCCTGTGGACAGGAGCTTTCTGGCGCTCTAGTTCAAACAGACAAATTATATCTCCAAAAGTATTGGTTTCTTAGAGTTAAGAATTATATCAATTTATTCTTATGATAGAACTGCATCATAAAGGAAATTCAATTCAAATAATAGTTCATTTATCTAGATTAAATGAGCAATCTAAGAATGAGAACTGCACCATGGAAGAAACCAAATTAAAATAGCTGAACTGAATTTGACTCTCTCTATATATATATATATTCTTTTGAACTTGAGCATTACAATTTGTTTTTCATCTAACAATAAAGCATGTGTATGAAAAAAGTGTTAGAACAGGATGAAATGTACGAGTATGAACACAGATCATATAATATTAAAGCTTAGATAGAATAATTATAGCATTCAGTGAAAACATAGAAGTACGATTCATTATTGAAATTTAGAACTTCATCTTAGCAGAAATTGAATTCAAACATCATAGAAGAATTTAAATTCAACAAGAGTGCCAAAAATTATCAATCCAAAACCAATAGACGAATTCTACCCAACAACGAACTCATCCGAGATATTCATTCCTCAATTCTATGATGAACGATAATATATATCTTTCCTCAAATCTACTCCAATACACCAATATTCCAGTTTTGTTTTTAGAGGAGATATTCTGAACTCAATATTATTAACTTACCATTACCATTCCCATCATCATATGGATTGACCATCGGCATGAAAATATCAACCAACAAAAAGTATGATATTATATTATCATTCTCATATTTATACGATTGCTGGAATGAAACAACGTCATTTCTCAGGAAAATAAGTTGACATTATAACAATTCATAGAATACGCTCATAATAATTCTATCATTCTGTGAAAACGTAGAAATACGATTTACATTGAAATTTTGAAAAATCATATCTCCGAAAGTATTAGCTTGTTAGAGTTAAAAATGATATGAATGGATTCTTATGATAAAACTGCTTATTAAAAAAAATTTAATTTGGAATTTGTTTTATAAAAAAAAAATTTTTTTTTTATTACTCCGAAACCTTCTGTCCGATTTTGCCCAGTAACGAACTTTCAATTTCAACTCCCTAGCTCATTCCGTTCGAGAGTTATCGTGCCTACGGCCGGCCGGCCGGACCGGACGGCCGGACAGAATGAATTTCCACCATGGATTCTTGATCAGTGAGTCGAACCAAATCGTTTAAGACCATTTTCATCGAAAAATTCGAAAATTACAGACATTTGGGCAAATTGATAAGCACTCAGTTCCGAGGAACTAGAGCGCCAAAAATGAAAATATAATGCGATGAACGAAAATGAATTCGAACTTGCAATCGGTAATTCCTAACAGTCTGTTACTTTTCAGGATGAATTCTTAACTCAGCTGCAATGTCAGTGCTGGACGATGATTCTTCCAACCTGATCAGCGAAAATGAGGAATCTCTGGTGGAATATATGCAGAAGAATGTTATGGTAGAGAAATATCTCATCATAGGCTTATACATTCTAGTTTTCCTGTCGGCTCTGGTATCGAACTGTCTGGTAATATTGGTTGTTATCAAGGATCAATATATGAGAAGGTAAGATACGTTGGATATTCTATTTTGAGTTCACTGTGGACTTATTATGAACACTATAAAAGTAACTACACTCTTGTCCACTACAGTTTTTTGTCGTCTGACATATGTTTCGGAATAGTATATTCTAAAACAAGTTGCAGAATGGGCTGCTATTAAAACACGAATGTGAAATTCGAAAACGAGCGACGAAGGAGCGAGTATTCGAAGGCATGAGTGTTGGAATAGACTTCTGCAACGAGTATTAGACGATATTTTCTCTATTTCAGGCAAGTTTTGTAAAACACTGTTGAAATTTAATGAAAATAGGATTGTACATCCTAGTGACTTTTGTATTGTATCTTGGCAGTTGGTGTGACTGTTACGAAAGTTGACAGATTACGGAATTTGAATTTGAAACGTACGTAGGGCATGCAAATCAGATTTAAAACAGTTTCCTAATAGCATGAATGATTCAAAATTAGCAAGAATTCTCTAGTACCATGTTTTTTAATGAAAATAAAGCTTTTCTCCAACAATTATTTCACTATATCCAGATTATATTGTATTGTCAATTGACGTGTGTTTAAATTTGATAGGATCGAATGTCAGTGCTGACTACCACAAAACGAAAAATATAACTAGAAACAATGCGGGAATGAGTTCATTCCAGCACTGTTTTTAGTGCTGGAATGGACTCATTACGATACTGAAATAGAGAAACAAAGTTTCCATCCTCAAAGACGAAGCCTTACTAAAGCATGCAATCTATTTCTACATTCCAGTACGGGTTGACATTATACCATTAGTCATAAACCAATTAGTGAGAATAATGGATTGTTAATAGGGGTTAGGTCATTATTGAGTAAAATATCGTTTCTCTTATACATTTCGATACCTTCAATTGTTCCTAGGTATGCTTTATTGGAATTTTTCAACAATTTGACGGAATATTCTGAAATTGAGTGACCAGTTGTTAAGACATGATTTGCAACCGCAGATTTATCGAAGTTGTTGTTCCGAATGTGTCATACAACGTTTTAACAACTGGCCACTCAATTTCAGAAAATAACGAAAAATAGTCTTGTATATGAATATTCACAAATTCAAGAAGTGTGACCTTGTTTTCTAACACAATATATTTTCAAAGTACGAATTATATAAATAAACTAGAACACAAATGAATATAACGTTCCTTATAGGTAGATAAGATGGCATGAATGAATAGTGAACGTAGAAAGATAGAATTCGCATTCTCTACATAGAAGTACGATGTATTATTGAAATTTTGAAAAATCATATCTCGAAAGTATTAGCTTGTTAATGTTAAAAATGATATAATTGGATTCTTATGGCAAAATTGCTTATTGAAAAAAATGTAATTTGGAATTTGTTCTGTAAAAAAAAAATTTTTTTTGTTACTCCGAAACCATCTGTCCGATTTTGCCCAGTAACGAACTTAGCCGAGATATTTATCTCCCAAACCTACTCTGAAAATTTCAACTGTCTAGCTCATTCCGTTCGAGAGTTATCGTGCCTACGGCTGGCCGGCCCGCCGGACAGAATGAATTTCGACCACGGATTCTTGATCAGTGAGTCGAACCAAATCGTTTAAGACCATTTTCATCGAAAAATTCGAAAATTACACACATTTGGGCAAATTCATAAGCATTAAATTCCGAGGAACTAGAGCGCCAAAAAGGTTATCGTGTAATGAAAATGGATGATTCCATAAAATTGGTGCTGGAAAAAAGTGGGCTGGCACACCTTGCGCCAGTATTTGAAGGTAAGCAATCATTTCGATTGAGAATTCTCAGATTATAATAGTTGCATATAATTCACCGATATCGCGGTCTTTCCAATTCCGTTGGCCGTTCTTAATTTTAATCACTGTTGCCATATTCTCAAGATTTTTAACGGTAGAATAGATCTAATCCAATGTGCACTAATAATTGAATGGTAAATGTTCTGTTGAAAATGAAGATCTGGCACCAGTCCAAAAGTGATTTTTTTTGCAGGATGCAACAAATATGACATGTCTCTTATCGGTAGACACACAGATCATGAAGTTCATAGAATTACGACTTATTATTGAAAATTTTCGGAATCATATCTCCGAAAGTATTAGCTTGTTAGAGTTGGAAATTACATCAATGGATTCTTATGATGGAACTACATCTTAAAAAAATTGTATTTGAAATTAGTAATGCAAAAAAATTTTGAATTTTTTTTTCGTCAATTTGCGGTAATCCCATCAATACAAAACTTCGCACGCAAATAAAGTTCATGATTTCACAATTTGATGCTATATTTCAGATAGATCCAGTAATCAGTTCCGGAAATGATCATGAAAAATATTTTTACTAAAAACGGCCATAACTCCGAAACCACTTGGTGGATGTTGCACGTTAACGAACTCTTCTGAGATATTTACGCTCCAAACCTGCCCTGCAAATTTCAATCCTCTAACTCTCTTAGTTCGAGAGTTATCGTGCCTACGGCTGGCCGGACCGAATTTATTTCGACCACGGATTCTTGATCGGTGAGTCGAACCAAATCGCTTAAGACCATTTTCATCCAAAAATTCGAAAATTACAGACATTTGGCCAAATTGATAAGTACTCTATTCTGGGGAACAACAGCGGCAAAAAATCATTCAACTGGAAGGATATAATTATAAAAATGAAGTTATGAAGTTTTGATGAAATTGCTTATTCTTTACGGCCAATGCGATCAAATTGTAGCAAGATCATTCAGAATGTTCCGGTTAGGCCTAAATCTTAGTCTGCACTTCTGGTGAAAGCATGAGGATCTGCGTTAAATTAAGTTAATCCATTAGGCTCAGCTCTGGTCGATGCCATAGTTTGCCTCCGAATTGGAGACCCTAGAGCTGAAGGCATACTTGGTTGCTTGCTCCTGTTATGATGTCAGGTATTTTCAGATTTAATTCCATCTTTTTATTGGTTTCTTAGTTGGCCTGTCCTGAAGAAGCCAACAAGGAGAAACACGTGTCGGAAGGTACCAGCAGAATGATTTTTCTCTGCTTCTCTTGTGGAGTTACCTGTTAAACATTCCCACTTAAATATACATACTTCTCCGCATAATCTATATTTCTATGTACTAAATTATATTTGTAGTTAAACCTTTGTTTATATGAACTTTTTGACATTATGCATGATGAATAGATTAGTCTCCTCAAATATTGATATTCAATTAGAAAACATCCTGTATATTACCTTTTTGTCAATATTTAATTTCGGAGATAATTTCCGTATTCTTTCATGAGAATTGCAAAATTTTACATTTCATAAACATGATATGCCTCCGATCCTTCACGCATAGCTACTCGATATTTTCCGAAGTCAGGTTTGACTTGGTTCGCAATGATTACAGACATCTTGTGAAAGCAGAGGTGAGGTAGTGAGGTAGTTCGAATTTCAATATCGAATTACCTGAATTAATTCATCATCCAATGAACTAGCAGGCTGAAGCATCTGATGTCACACCATTTCGTTCATCATATTTTTTAGTTTGATAAGCCTTAGTAGTTATAATATTATGTGTTATGATTAATGAAATTCCTAGCACATCACCCCTTTATCTAGAAAGTGGCAATTATCATATTATACTACTTTATTCTCGCTTTTCTCACAATAATGCAACAAGTACAAAGGAATATCAAAATTTCTAAATGTTCAAATCACGATGAAGCGTAAAACGAAGGAAATTACAGCTGAAATTATTCACGAATATTTTGCGCCATAATGTAAAATTAATTTAATCAACATTTTCGAATAATTTCCGAGGGGAAAATAGAGATAATGAACATCAATCGAAATACTACGGGTGAAAGCAATCAACAGAGAAGGATGTTTCAGTAACGAAGTATTATATTCGTTCCACTTATATGATATATTCGAAGGGGGGAATGAAAATTACAACAAGAATTTTATTAGATAGAATAACGCAGGGGGTATTCAAAAGTGAATTATTTTTCAACAGAAGGGGGAAATCTATAGATAAACGAGGACAAAGCTACCCTACTACACATGCGGAAGTCAAAACTCATGCAATGCTGGATAGGTAATCCTTCTGGTGTTTGGCTGGCCATTTTGCTCCAACTTTCTAAAAAAATATATGACATTTTCAGATATTACATTTTTCATTTTAGTTCACATTCTTCATGAACATCCACATCACCTAGGCCCATAGTGAAAGTGGTAGGACATCGAGTAGTTATCGTCAGATGATTTTTAATTTTATAGATGCTCAATTTCTTTAATAATATTGAAAAATAGCCGAAACCGTAGTTAACAAATCAACAAGTCCCGAGTCTTCTGCAAATAGGGTCTCGAAATGGGTTCGTATAATTAATTGTACTTATGCATAGTTTTTACAAATCAAATCAACCAAAGGGAATTTCATTGATTTGTCGAGAAGCAAGCAGACGGGAATTTTTGCTTCTTGGCTTTCATCAGTGGTCTCAACAAATTCAACCAAACTGTGCCTTGTTAAGCCTCCCATAGCCGGACTGATCGGATATATATTGATACTCTCACGCCACCTATGGGATAAAACAAGGAATATATTTATACGCTCACGCCACCTATGGGATAAAACAAGGAGCTCAGACTGTCCCCACCGATGAGAACTTGAAGCGTGAAGTCGTTTCTTGATTAATATCGTGCGAATGGGACATATGTTTTCACGCTTCAAAGTTTCACCAGTGTGGAAACGCGAATCTGTTCAGAGCTAAATAAAATAACTCGTTTTATGACTAAGGGTATAATGTCAAGCCATAGTTGAATGTAGAAATTGATAGCATGCCTTAGTAAAGCTTCGACTTTGAATTTGGAAACTTTGTTTCCGAAATATTCACTACTCAAATCTACTCTGAAAATTATATTATATCAATTGAAACTTAGCCAATATTCCAGATATTCTAAAACCAATATGATCAACTTGCCAAAGTATATATTTCCATCATCGTATGGATTATCCAGGTGCATTATCTTATCACCCAAAAATTATAATAAAAATAAAAATATCCTAGAATCCTCATAATTCTACGATAGCTGAGTTTATTTCATTGGTCATCTTGCATTCAATCATACTTTTTTTTTTGGAACAGGAGATATTTTATATTTTGACTAACGAATTTCCAATAGAACCAGAAATAAATATGACTCTTATCGGTAGACACACTGATCATGAAATTCATAGAATTACGACTTATTATTGAAATTTTTCGGAATCATACCTCCGAAAGTATTAGCTTGTTAGAGTTGGAAATGATATCAATGGATTCTTATGATGAAACTGCATCTTAAAAAAAATTGAATTTGAAATTTGTAATGTAAAAAAAAAAATTTTTTCGTTACTCCGAAACCACGAATTTAACCTAGATTTTTATCTCCCAAACCTACTCTGCAAATTTCAATATTAGCGCATTCAATTTTCATCCAAAAATTTGATTATTACAGATATTTGGGCAAATTGATAAGCACTCTGTTTCGAGGAACAAGAGTACCAAAAGTTGAATTCATTCGTGCCATTTCTATATTAGAAATGCGGAGAGCATATGCATTAGCTCTTGAAGATAGATAAAGGGTGCATTTACGAAGAACTTTTAGCTCGTCGATCAAGAAGGATTAGAATCAGGGAAAAACATTTTGATGCTCTAGTCTAGATGATACAGAATTTGAGATACTTGCAGGACTACTTAGTTACATTGTGTAGATAACCCAGGTTACACTCAATTATACAAGGGATTCAAACAAGGTTGTGCGTTCAGATATGTATATTTTGTATAACTGGGCGAAAAGAACGCTTAGAAAAACCCCCAGTAGTGAGATCGACTTGATCAGACAAAGATATATCAACCAACTGGTAGTTGGTTCGAAGATCATTCGCGCGTCAATTTCGCTTCGTCCAAGTGAGCGGCTCTCCATTGAATTCAATGTAAACTTGTTGGGTGAAAAACGACGCGCCTCTTCCGTTCGCGACGCTTCGCCTAAGTGAGCGTCTACCTTTTGAGAAACCGCAATCCACATCGTAGCCCCCTCGGCTACACCGACTACATGAAAGTGTATCGATTATGTGCCATATAAAGATATTATAATGTTGGGATGATTTCCGTGCTTTGATTTTCACAATATCGTCAATCCTGTCAAGCGATCGATCGAAATCGGTTACTCTTTCATATTTCTCGCGGTTTTTCTGCATGATTTGAAGGTTTTCGAGTAATTCCGTTGGAAATTAAAATTCGATTTGGCATTTGTCGTCACTCGTTCAGGCCGAAAACGTCGACTTCACGTTCAAGGAAAACCGTCGTTCCGAGCGACACCGTTCCTCCGAGTTTTTTTTTGATCCCCTTCTATGATTTACATCTTCACTTTAGTATGGGGACTAATGGCCAGCAGTCTTTTGTCTGGATATCCGATGAGCCAGTAGTTTTAATTCAATGGGTATACATTTATTAAACCGATAATTCAATTGTGTCGTGAGAAAAAGAACATCCTGTATAGTAATGGTCTACTTTCAACCATGTACTTTCGAGGCCGAAAGTACATCTTTTGACACAAACAAACGAAATTGTACGATTAAGGCAGCAAGTTGCAATTGACGTTTCAAGAAAAATACCCTGTATGAAGCTTACGAACAAAAACATAATGGGAATCCATCCTAGGTACTTATTCAGTTAATGCTTTGTTTATGGCACAAATCACTTCAATAGCGTACGATTGTGCCGTAATGGTTTATTTTCGACAATGTACGCCTCGAAAGAATATTTTTTATATGTATAACCGTGAGCCAGTAGATGAATTTATTGGGTAGATACATTGAATCGGTAGATATTTGGATCGGTAGATATTTGAATCGGTAGATATTTGAATCGGTAGATCAGTTGAACTGGTAGAAGAATCGAAACTATAGTTATGATGAACCGTTAATTGAAATGTACTGTATGTCATCATGGTACACGAAATCAAATGCATACAATCGAAAATAATCAATAATGATGTAGCGTAAGGTCCCTATTCAAATACATAATATATTCACAGTTGGATCGAAAATAATCTGCGGTTGCGTAAGATCCCTATTCAATAAAGTAATTTCACAGTTGACTCGAAAGTAATCAATGGTGTGTCTGTGGTTGCGCAAGGTCCATATTCAAATACATACATTCACATTTGGATCAAAAATAAACAATGCAGTGAACGCGGTGGCGAAGGTTCATATTCAAATGCATACATTCACAATTGGATCAAAAATAATCAATGCTGTGTTTGGTTACGTGAGGTCCTTGTTCAAATGCGTACATTCACAGTTGGAACAAAAATAAACAATGCAATGAACGCGATGGCGTAGGTTCTTATTCAAATACAAATATTCACAAGTGATCGATTGGATCAAAAATAAACAATGCTGTGTCTGTGGTTGTGTAAGGTCGTTGTTCAAATACATACATTCACAGGTGCATCAAAAATATACAATTTAGTGAACTCGGTGTCATAAGATCCCTATCGAATATGTACATTCACTGGTATTTAGGTAAAGCTTTGTTTGTGGTGGCGTATGGACACAAATCAGTTCAATCGTTCAATTAAGCCTTGAGATAAAAAACACCCCATATAGTTTTCAATAACCGGTGTGAACTTCGTGGCGTTTTTCTAGCAGCACTTTTAACGAGCGCGACCGATCTGCACCTCCATTGGCGTACCGCTGCCCTCCCACTCTCGTTCTTCGGAGAGCGGAAACTTGTAATTCGCCCCGAGATGAAATATACTATTCATTATATTACGTCGTTATTTGGAATTATAAATTATCATTCGGCTACAACAAAATGCGATTCTGATGAATATATATATATTTCAAACACACATAGCAATAATAAGGGAATTAAATTCAAGCAGTTTAATCATAAAATACTGTTTGTGGAAAGGATCGCGGCAAATTATCCTGATCTTTCGGAATTCGTTCGCAATGGACGGTAGAAAAATCTGAATAGCTCTTAGATTTTTTAACCATCCAGAACAAGTTTTTGAAGCCATTGAATTTTATATTCTATACCAGATGTGTCACATCGTATTTTATACCCTTAATAAACATTTCAACGGACCTTTGAATAGGGGAGATATGAACGAATCTGCCGCTGAAAATGTCATTTTCGATTCAACGTTTTCATATCCACAAAAATTAAGGAAATGCATTTTTGTTTTCTGAACCTAGAAAAGCATATAGATATCATATTTAGTAACCCATAAGAAAATTTTCAACCGAACTTTGAGTACGGGAGATATGAATAAATGTGCCGCTAAAATTCTCATTTTCGATTTCGCGTTCTCATTTCCACAAAATTTAAGGAAATGCATTTTTGTTTTCGGAACATACAAAAGCATATAGTTATCATATTTAGTCACCCATAACAGAATTTTCAACCGACCTTTGAGCACGGGAATTATGAATAAATCTGCCGCTAAAATTTTCATTTTCGATTTTGCGTTCTCATTTCCACAAAAATCAAGGAACTGCATTTTTGTCTTCAGAACCTACAAAAGCATATAGTTATCATATTATGTCACCCATAAGAAAATTTTCAACGGAACTTTGAGTACGGGAGAAGTGAATAAATTAGCTGCTAAAAATTTCATTTTCAAATTTGCTTTCTTATTTCCACAAAAATTAAGGAAATGCATTTTTGTTTCCAGAACCTACAAGAGCATATAGTTATCATATTTTGTCACCCATAAAAAAATTTCAACGGACCTTTGAGTACGGGAGATATCAATAAATCTGTCGCTGAAATTTCCATTTTCGATTTCGCGTTCTCATTTCTTAAAAAATCAAGGAAATGCTTTTTTGTCTTCAGAACCCAATCGTTTGAGGCCATTTTCGGCAAAAAATTCGAAAATTACTATGATGTTCCTCAGAACATACGCGCAAAAATATAGGTTGATTTCCATGGATCTGTGGTAATAGAAATTGTACGAATTCCGGAGTTGACACGTTTTTGCAGTCCTTAACTTCGATTAATAAAACCTAGATCACCACGCGAGCGTTTAACGTGGTGTAATTGGAAATCATTTAACCTCAGTTGAAATAGCGAATTAGTTTTACCGGACACTACTTCGGCCGAAATGCATTGAAGGCAGTTCTCTTACTCTATACTCTACCCTGAACATTTGCTGCCTACAACACCACCAAGGTCGGCAAAAAAACATTAATCAATTATACACAAGTAAACAAGTCACTCCAACCTCCAAATATCTTCGGCACGACTTCAAAGTAAACAATGCAGTGATGAATTCTGGTCATACGAATTAACTTGAATTCCAGAATTTATCATCACATATCATGTTTACTCTAACTAGCTTTGCCGCCGTTGTCGAGTCAATACCTACAATAACATCTATTTTGGCGTCTTTTAAATTAGGCCTTACCGCGAAAGCGAGATTCTTCTCGAGAGAGACGTTTTGAAAAATATTATGGGCGATACCGAGACCACATATAGCTCAAGCCGAGAGTCTCGTTTTTGGGTCTCGTTATATTGTTTCATTCAATTAGTTCTATCCGAAGAAATAGAAAAGGTCTACTTAGAGAACAATACATTTTACAATTACAAACTATAAAATCTGGTGACCATCTGTGAGATATTTTATTATATAAAAAAATTAATAAGCAAGTATGATTTTTTCACATTTTTATTTCAACTTGTTAACTATTTTTATCGTAACGTATGACGAGACGAGAGGAGGCAAATGATGTAAATACGAGACAGAGTCATAAACGAAACTTTTTGGGAATTAAGACCGAGGCGTGTGAACCCTCGCTTTTACTTTAAATCGCCTATTGTGTATATGTCTGCCATCGTTGCTGAATAGGAATCATACAAATTCCGAAAATTTCAGAGTATTTAACCTCCTGATAAATACCGGATTTCATTCATACCCTATAAATATAAAGAAAATGTTTGCTTGTTTTCAATGTTTTCTGTCCGATAAATTCGAAAGTGTTTGGATCCAAGACAGAACTATTTCGATTTCCAAATATTTAACGTAGGAGTGTTTTGTATTTTCCTTTAGGATGGTCGTAGATGTCGACAAAATGTGTGCACAGTGATTTATCGTCGATATAAATATGCGCGGATGCTCATACGAAGCATTTCATCTCCATGAATCAAAATAAAAGTGTTTAAAACAAGTTTGATTGGCTGGAATGTGACGGGAATGGGTTTAAGTAGGGTAATGATATGTGCGTACTGAAATGCATAGTGAATCTGTCTTCTCCAATGCCATTTCACACATCACACATGTTTTCGGTGCCCTTGTTTTATTTATATGCTTCCCGCATGATTTTCGTTATGTTATATAACAATAAAAATAATTAATCCTTAATAATTCAGACTCTAGGTACATAGTTATTATATTTTCTCCCGCTTGAGAGAAAAAACCTTTTATAAGATTACCCTGAAAGGGTCCACTCTTCTCTCATTAGTGTTAAACTACAGTTGTTTGGTTACACTAAAAAACCTCTTGCACATTCCTTGGAGCTGTTCTTCGTCCTGCTCTTACTGCGTCTCTTAACAAATGAGATGTGTTGCAAGCGGCCTTCGAAGTTGATGGGACCTGGGGGTCTATTCTCGACCATTCGCAATTTTAACGATCGATCGCATATGCTATATATTGCTATAGAGATGCGAACGATCGTGCACATTGCGAATGGTCGAGAATAGGGCCCCTGATGACTCGAAGTGATGCGAGGCACACTAGTTCCTACATTCTATGCGCCAAAACCTCGGCTACGGATTTACAGGCCGCAATAATCTTCAGTTCTGTCACATAGTTCGCTCTCATTCGGCCTAGATATCCTATGATTAGTACGACCATCTTAACCTGCCTTCGATACTGGATCCCCAGTTCAAACATTAAATCCTTGTATTTTTCCCTCTTGTGCACTTCCTTCATCACTACAATATTTTCGGTGGGGAAGGAAAATTCGACAATAAACAATTCCTTGACCTCTTTGTCCAGTGATACTATAGCTGGCTTAATGGCGTGGATCTGCCAGGTTGTTGGAATAGCATAGTTTCAGTAGATGCGGACTCTGTCATTTTCAACAACTGCTTCAATTTCCAGAGGTACATATGGTAGCAATTGTTCGTTGTCTATACCGTGCCGCATTGTGTCTTTCCACATATCCTGATGGAGCATGGACTCTGCAAGCAGAATAATCTGATTGACTGTCCCGAATTACTTTCACACTTCAACTTTCATGTTCCGCGATTAAAATCTAGAAGTGAATTGACTTTTTACCTACCAAATTCAAGAACTAACATATTACTCAAGTCACCAGTTGTTGCAATGGGCAAACTGTACAATCAACTCTGTGCAAATCTTGACATATATTATGAACCTATTGGCCAAGTTAAGCACAATATTAAGAAACTTTTACACACAAGTCAGAATATATGAGCCTAATCTGAAAGTTACAGTTGAATTATGTCCTTGCTTAATTCTGCTTAACTGTTATTTTTTTTTTCCTCTCTTCAGGTGTTTCCAGTTGATAAAGTTGAATTGTATTAATATTTGTAGGTAGATATAAAATTGTGAACTTCTTGCTAATGATATTAGAATGTCTTGTTATTGGGATTTATTCCTGTTTAGACATTAAACACTTTTTTTTTATTGGATGTGATGATCCCTTATGTTCGCGGCCTTTCAAAAACAATCTGGAGAATCGGTTCTAAGTTCTATATAAAAAACGTTTTTAAGACATAAATTGATGTTAGCTCTTTATTAACTAAGACAAAACTGATTAAAGAAAAAAAGCCAAAAACTGTGTATTATAATAATCCTTGTATTTGTGGTAAATCGTAAATCGAGATCAATAGAGATCTAACAATAAGAACCACTTATGGAATAAAGACATACAAAAATCAAAAATAGTAGAACATGTATGTTCAATCCATGCAGATCACATAATGGATTGGACTACAACAAAGATTATCATGACTGAGTCTGACTGGATAAGAAGGAAACTTAAGGAGTCGAATAGTATTTTGTTGAACGGAGAATGCAATTTTGCAAATTTTTCAATTGTAATTGACCATATTTGGTTGAACTTGTTGAAGAAGGTGTTGGAACTTGAAACTTCTATGCAAAGTGAAACCTTATTGCTTTGTTTTCTTGCACGACTGTCACTGTGACAAATTTTGAATTTCAATGTAATTTAAAAAAAATTATTCTGAAGATTTTCGATTGGCGCCTAAAGAATGAGACTGATATAGGTTCTGAAACGTGTGTTCTTTAGTGGGCAAAATCGGCTCAACGGAGTCGGAGTTATTCTGGTCCGAATATTTTTCCTCCTGAGATTATAACGGGTGATTTTTTAAGAGCTTTCGGATTTGATTTGAGAAAAAAAACACATAAAATTCAGAAAAATGTATGAAATCTTTATTTGAGTCGATAGGACAATTCATATAATATAATGTTTGAAGATTATTTCATGTAAATGTTGGCCGCGGCTGCGCTTCAAATGGTCCATACGCCGGGTCCAATTTTGGCATGCTCTCTCCAACATATCGGCCGGTATCACACGATTAAATTCATCAGTAGTGGCTTCCAGTACGTCAATCATTGCGGGCTTTTCGCTCCAAAAAAATAATTTAGAGGCGTTAAATCACACGATCTAGACGGCGACATAATTTCGCGATAAAAAAGTGGATCTTCATCTAACTTTGCCAGCGCCCATTCATCAAAAGTTATCCATTGTGGAAGGTCATGCAGCTTCAATTCTTGCACCAGCTGTTCTTTCAAAGGTTTCACATCTAAATCCTTCCGCAAAATTTCCCACGTAGTGGAGTAACAGAGGCCCAATTGCTGCTAATGGCGCCGAATCGACAATTCACTGTCATCACTAACACTGGCGGATACAGCTGTGATATTTTCCTCTGTCCGTACTCTACGTATGCGTGTTGGTGGTTTAATATCCAATAATGTAAATTTGATGCCAAGTTTATTCACAAGATTCGGAATAGCCGCCTGAGATGGTCGTACAAACTGACCATAATATGGAAGGAGTTCACAATACACTTTCTTAAACGAGCATAAATTTTGATAATGAACTAGTATGATACAAACAATAATATGCTTCAGCAGCGTAGCCACTATAACATATTTCAAGTGCACCTATTGAAATACCCTCCGAATTCAATTATATCCTAAGCTAAAGTTTTTTTATTTATTTCAGCGTGACAAATTATTTTTTAGTCAATTTGTCCATTGCCGATCTCCTTGTGACATTAATCGGCATGCCAAGAGCTGCCATTGAAGCCTATAAATTTACCTATGACTTCGGCCGGTACTCTTGTAAAATATCTTCATATTTACAATGTAAGTTATTTCATTTTTGCTACCTTGAAATGTGTCCAATACATGTCTCCAATTTCTTTTCAGGTGTTGCTGTAACAGCTAGTATATTCACTATCACAGCCATGGCATTAGATCGGTACTTAGCCATAGCGAAGCCAATGGGTTTCTTCTACCGTTGCTTCAATAAAAAGACAACAATAATTGTCATAATATGTTTGTGGTCTTTCTCCTTGACACTGCTGTTTCCTATGTATATAATTGTGGACTTGTATAGTGACACTTTGAAGTTTGCCTCGAACGAAACTATAGTAATAGCGATGTGCTACGAGGACTGGTCAAATTTCACCCTGATCTCCAGAGATCACATGGGAGAGATCTGGTTCTTCTGTATTTTCACCATTCCAGGTGAGTACCTACTTTGTTTTGGTCGAAATATACAGGTAATTAAAATGGATATTAACACGTTTTTCAGAGAGGACAAAAATTAATTGGCAAAGCACTCACGTGGGGTCAGTCTGCTTTGGCGCACTTGTACAAATTCATAGCCACCATAGCGGTCACCCATCCAGGTATTCAAATCGCCCGATACTGCTTTGCTTCCAGGAAATATATAAATATTATCCCAATATTTTCTACAACATAGACCCGATCGATTTTAAATCTAAAACTTGGTTGTAGAATGAGGTTCTGGAGACTCTTGCAAAATGTAAGCGATATCCGAGAAAAAGTTTATGTGATTCATATTTTTTTGGAATTTTCTAATAGTAAAATCCTCACGAAATTTCGCAAAAGTCTTCTTTTCGGTATTTTTCAACTAGCTATCGAGTCTCAATTCGATCAAGTATTAATTTTTTGAGTTATAACGAAAAGAAATTTCAGGGTGCAATGACTCCGAAATCTTATTTTCACAATTACTTTTTCCCCTAAACCTATGAAAACCCATTTTTACAGACAAATTACATTAATCTCTAGCTTCAAACGTTCATTATCTTGAAATACAACTCAATACGTGGAAATGTCTGAATACTTTTAATATTTCAATATTGAATGGAATATTTATAGTTTATCTATAATTTCAGATAATATCGCATATCAACGAGTGACAAGAGTTTTGAAAATAATTATCCATCAAACGATGTGTCAAATTATTACCATATTCCATATCGAGAGACATTCTAATGATTATGAAGAATTCAAATTGTTTGATTGCTCATAATTATATGAGCATATGATCCAGACAACAGATTAACCAGATACGCCACTCCCAGTATTTATGAATGAATTCAGCTGACGCGTAATGTTGACCATGGAATTCTTGGCACCCCCAAATAGTTCCTAGCCAGGAACTATTTGGGGGTGTCAATAAAATCGCAGATATATGATCACGTGACCTCTCGGCCAATCGCAACTATGGTAGAGGCAGAACGACGTTCATTCATAAATTTATAACAACAAACGGAAAGGTTAGCTAAAATACTCAGCTTATGTACGAAAATTTGTAACTCAAGTGGGATTAATTTAATCAATTTTATAAAGTGTAATGAAGACGTTTAAGATGCAGTTTGTGGCGTATGTGCAAGAAATAAAAGGAATATGATTATTTGTGAAGTTGAGGTTAAAGTTTGTTTAAAGAGCGAGAACGCAGTTCATTTCTCTCTGTCATTTTACTACGTCTTCATGGGTAGTAAATCTGAAGGTCAAACCTACGTGCTTCCCGCAAAATGTCGATTGCACTATCTGGTAATCTGTGATATGGATAAGCAATAATTCAAAGTTTTTCTTTGACTATAGAGGATAAAAAAAGCAATATTCGTAAAACACTTGTGATTACGGACATTCTAATAATTCATTTCCCAACTGATAAATAGCTTATATTGTTTCATTTGGGTCTCCAGACGAGCTATGACCTATGATTTCCAGTATAATTATGACAGTTCTTCATACAATTCTTGCATTCTTTTGAATAATGCCTTCTAGAATATCTTGCATGGAACAATACACATATGAGTCATAATTTTAAAGGGATTGAAACCTACGTATTGTATGTTAATGTATAGTTATTAGCCAGCCTCCACAGTAAAGGCTGGTTTATGCTGGCTGGTAACTTTAACTTAATCATATATATATAATATATATAGACATTTATTTTTAGTGTTATGCTTTATAATCAGACTAAATAATCCGTTAACTTATTAATTATTATTATTAATAATAAGTAAACGGATTATTGAGTCTCAGAATCAACCATAGCGTTAGAAATCTATGTTTCAATTTTAAAGTTAGGGAATAAGTTAAAGTTACCAGCCAGCATAAACCAGCCTTAAGATCTGACGATTCAAATAATCCATAGTTCACGAGAGTTTAGAAATAATATTTTCGGTCCTGCCAAAGTCGAAATTTGAAGAGACAGTATTTTCAAATGTCGTTGAAAATAGGTAAACACGCAGGGCGCATGCGCAGATACAGCTTCTTCGGGATTGGAGAGTGCTTGCCAAGAAGTAGTGTATGCTCGAGAATATTCAATAGCATGAGTTGCCACCACTGACTCAGATTTGCGATTGCACTTTTCAATAATTCAATAATTTTCAAAGGTTGATCGTTCGTTGACTTCACTTTGACTGGCATTTTGACGTTGACAAATCATGAAAAACTTTCAAGTGTGCGTACGTATTGAATTTCAAATTTTACCTATCTCTTGATTGAATAATTGGTTCAAGTACTGACGTGAAGTCAGGAGCTTCTGCGCGTATGTTCTATTGTCCAGTCTCCTGTATTGGACACTCTTAATCAAATGTACAATAGAACATACGCGCAACAGCTCCTTCACGTTAGTGCTTCAACGAATTTGTTTTTGTAATTTTTTTGACATGTTCTAAGGGTACGGCTCTCACAAAATTTTACACACGTCTTTATGTCGATATTCTACAACTAGTTACCAAGGTTCAATTCAATCGAGTCTATATTTTTTGAGTTATCAAGGAAATAATATTCCAGGTGGGTACAGCTCCGAAACCCATGTACCGATTATGCCCAAAATCGAACTTGACTCTCCCCTTCGGATGCGTAACCTACCCTGAAAATTGTAAGTTATCTAGGCAATGGTCACCCATCCAGATACTGAACTCACACAAGGCTGCACAGATCTCCAACAATATAGATCCGATCGTGTTGAAACTCGAAACTTGGCAGTAGAGTTATAGGTTCTGACGGCTCTTAATGATTTAAAAAAAAATTCTAGTGATACGATCCTCACGATATTTTTAAATAATTTTCGCGTTGGCATTCTACAACTGATAACCATGTTGAATTGGATCGGTTTTGTATTTTTTGAGTTATTGAGGAAATAACAACCAAATTCCAGATAGGTATAACTCCAAAACCATTTGGTCGATTATGCCTATAAACAAATTCAAAGGTCATATTCGGCTGCGCAACCTAGCCTGAAAATTGCAAATCGCCATCTCTGTCTGTTCTCAAGTTATCGGGAGATATATAATATTTTGTCTTAATTTTTTTAAAATTTACCAGAGCTACAATACCCACAAAATTCCACACACGTCTTTATGTCGATATTCTACAACTAGATACCAAGTTCCAATTCGATCGGGTCGGCATTATTTGAGTTATCGAGAAAATAATATTCCAGATGGTTATAACTCCGAAACCGTTGGGCCGATGCCCAACAACGAACACAACTCTCCCATTAGGATGCGCAACCAAGCCTGAAATATTCAACTCCCTACCTCTTTTTGTTCGAAAGTTATCGACGCAACAGTCACCCATCCAACCGCTGAACTCATCCAAGACTGCTCGGATCTTCGAAAATATACATCTGATCGTGTTCAAACTTGGAATTTGGTAGTAGAGTTAGGTTTTAAAGGCTCTCGCAAAATTTCAGTTATGTCAGGCGAAGGGTTTCTGATATATAGAATTTTTTTCAATGATTATCAATTATTTTTTTTTTTTCAATTTTCTAGTGATACGGTTGTGCATTTTACAACTAGTAAACAAGTTTGAATTGGATCAGTACTGTATTTTTCGAGTTATTGAGGAAATAAAATCCAAATTTTAGATGGGTATAACTCCAAAACCGTTTAGCCGATTATGCCTATTAATGAACACAAATGTCGAATTCAGATGCACAACCTACTCTGAGAATTGTCGCTATCTCTTTCCGTTCTCGGGTTATATAAATCGTAAATAGTTCGTCCTGAAACTTCAAATCCTAGCTTAGCCTCTGTGACAGTGGCTACGATTTCCGGAAATCATCGGAAATTGGCCATTATTCTCGTTCCAACCAGCTATCTTATAGGTAGTTTGTTTACGGAGATCCCCAGCAAGTCTATGCTTTTATCGAGGAGTAAATAGGACGAAAAAAATGTGAAGCTTTCAGACGTTCAACTGCGTAACTCGAGGAAGGTTGATGAAAACAGCGATATGCTCTTCAAGAACAGATATACAAAATGGAATAAGGAAGAAACTGTGACAGACGAGGAAGAGATTCGTTCTCGATTGCCTGAGAGGAAATCCTGGTATCCAAGCCTTGCCATTATTATGATGTGATGTGTATCGAACTTCAGTAAACGATCTCATTAAAATGTGCATGTTCAAGTATCTTATTTTACCTAAATTTATTTCTTATTTTATTGCGCGTATGTTCTGGGGAACATCGCTTCATCATTTTGCCCAAATGTCTGTAATATTCAAAAGTTTTGCCGAAAATGGTCTCAAACGATTAGGTTCGAATCACTGATGAAAATTCGAGATCAAATTTGATTCTGTCAGGCCGGCCGTCCGACCAACGATAACTTGATAGCGGAAAAAGATATAGCGATTTGAAATTTTCACGGTAGGTGGTGCATCCAAATACGACTTCGTTAATGGGCATAATCAACCGAACGAGTAATAATTTTGTCATCAAACAAATTTCATGAGGATCTCGTATCACTAAAAAATTTGAAAAAGTCATGAAATTAATGAAAAAAGTCTATATATCAGAAATTATTCATCCGACATGGCTGAAATTTTGCGAGAGTCTTCAAAACTTAACTCTACTACCAAGTTGCAAGTTTGAATACGATCGGATCTATATTGTTGGAGATCTGATCAGCCTTGGATGAGTTCGATAGCTGGATGGGTCGTTGCCTCGATAAAGAGATAGGGGCTTGAAATGTTCAGGGTAGGTTGCGCATCCGAATGGGAGATTCATTGTTGGGCATAATCGGCCAAACGGTTTTTGCGTTATACCCATCTGGAATTTTATTTTCTCGATAACTCAAAAAATACAGACCTGATCGAATTGAAACTTGGTATCGAGTTGTAGAATATCGACCTAAGGACGTGTCTGAAATTTTGTGAGGACCGAACCATTAGAAAATTTTAAAAAAATTACGAAAAAATATTATTTAACGCACGATAACTTGAGTACGGAAAGAGATAGTGACTTGCGACTTTCTGGGTACGTTGCGCATCCAAATTCCACATTTAATTTTGTAAATTACCTTAGTCGGCTAAATGATTTTGGAGTTATACTGAGAATTTGTTGTTATTTCCTCTATAACTCAAAATATACAATTCTATTCCAATTAAAACCCGGTGATTACTTGTAGAATACCGACCTACTAATTTTGGCGGAATTTCGTGAATATATTATCCTGGAGTTACTTGAGGCGCAAGTTTTTCGTATTTCAATTCCAATAGAATACATATGTCAGAATTAAAAATTCTGTGATGATAGAAGATTCACTCGTTACTGAAGTAGGTATGTCATTAAAATGGTAAGAAATGTATTCATATATTATAAAAGCTGAGAAAACGGTATACAGGGTCTTTCACGAGGAACCTCACCCATATTTATACGGGAAACTACTGAACGTATTTTCATGAAATTCAGCACTTATAAGTACTTCACGATGCTGATGAAATCTAAAATATTTTCAAGGCATGAGCACCTCCGGTTTTTCCGGAAATGACGTCAACTTCCGTTTTTCAAATTAGAACACCATTTTTTCATTGCAGAAATAGATTCCTTAGAAAATTTCAAGTTATTTTGATGTAACATTTTTCAGTTTTGGTTGGAAAATTCTCTCTGAGCGGGAAAATTCGAAAAAAAAAAACGAAAATAGAGCTCCGCTGAAACAAGAATAACTTCGAGGTTTTTAGATGGAAAATTTTCATTTTTGGGATTTTTCAAGATGTAAGATTGATGTATCCACTTTAAAAATCGAAATCGCGATTCATGATACAGGGGGTAAAAAAATCGCTTTCAAAGTTAGGGATGACAAAATCGTGAAAAATCAATTTTTTCAAATTAGAACCCCATTTTTTTTATGGCAGATATTGAATCTACTTTAAAAAATAATGTGAGTGTATGCATCACACCCTTGCCCTAAAGTGGATATTTTCTGAGTTATTCACAAAAAACTGTTTTTCGTCTTGAATTTTCAGCTATTTCTTTTCCCTTCACGCCAAAAATATGAAATTTTCAGGAACTGTTACTTAAACCATGTTTTAGATTTTACTACCCTAATATGCAAGAGAAAAAAGTTACAGGTTGTTCCTAAATAGATGGCGAATTTTGATTCGAATTTGTATCGGAAACCTCTTTATTTCAACTAATCGGCCAACGGTTTTCTCTCCAGTGATAAATAAATAATTCCTTATGAACCATATGCAAAAACTTACCATGTTTTACATTCTTTTTTTTTAATGATAGATATAATTAATTACATCTGCCAAATTCCTCTTTATTCAGTAGCATTTTGTGTTTACTATTAATTTGGTGATAATTCGTATTAAGTTATAAAATCGATCACTATGCCTAATTTTACCAATGAAGATTATTTAAATCTCATTCTAATTCATGGAGAATGTAATAAAGTTGTAGATAGAACGATTCGACTGTTCATTGAGAGGTTTAAGACCGACCCAGACCAACGAGAGATACCATTAACAGAACCATGACAAACTTGAGCAATGTCGGATCTTTCGTTAAGAAAACTATACACAGAGAAAAAGTATAGTAGAAGATGAGAACAACGAAATTAAAGTTCTTGCATATTTTCGTGTGAATCCTCAAAATTCTCTCAAAGATGCCGAGATTGATCTGGGATTATCTCAATCGAGTGTTTGGAGAATATTAAAAAAACATAAAATGCACCCATATAAATTCAATAGGGTACAGCATTTGAAGGAAACTGATTTCGTCAGGAGAACAGAGTTTTGCGAAGCTATGATGACTCGATTTCAAGAGAATGAAAACTTTTTGGACTGTAAAATTTGGACAGATGAATCTAAATTCACAAAGAATGGTTCTTTCAATAGGCATAACAGTCATTATTGGGATGAAGAGAACAACCACCACTTCAGACAATGGATCTTTCAAGAGACCTGGAGTTTCAATGTTTTTTGCGCCATCAAAAATAATGCAATTCTCGATGTTCACATTTATGATGGGACTTTAACTGGTAAGATAGAACACTACACATATTCGCATTATTTAAAGAATGTTCTCCCTTAGGAGATAGATATTCTGACATATTGACTCAAATAATTGAGCCGCTAGTACAGAACCATAATGACTTATGGTATCAACAAGATGGCGCGCCTCCACACAATTCACTCAATGTGTCAAATATCCTCTACAGGCTATTTGAAGATCGATGGTTGGCGAACAATGGTCCACATCTTTGGCCACCACGTTCTCCCGATTTAACTCCTTTAGACTATTACGTTTAGGGTAGTATAAAAAATATTGTCTACTCAACTCCCCTGACTGATAAAGAGGACTGCATAGAACGAGTCAGAAATGCGTTTAGGTTTGTTTAGATTTTTAGATTCATAGTTTTGAAACTCAATTTGGTTTTCAAACACTTTTGCAGATCTCTTCCTCCCGATGAAATAAGAAGAGCAACGCACGAAGCATTCCTGAGACGTATAAATAAATGTCTAGAAATTATCGGTCAAAACTTTGAGCATCTTCTCTAGTTATAACTGCGAGAGTTTGCCATGGTTCTCCTAATAGTAACTTGAAGTCGGTTTCAAGAAGGGGTGAAAAACCTACAGCATGGTTCAAATAACAGTTCCTGAAAATTTCATCTTTTTGGCGTGAAGGGAAAACAAATAGCTGAAAATTCAAGACGAAAAACAGTTTTTTGTGAATAACTCAAAAAATATCCATTTTAGGGCAAGGGTGTGATGCATACACTCACATTATTTTTTAACGTAGATTCAATATCAGCCATAAAAAAATGGGGTTCTCATTTGAAAAAATTGATTTTTCACGATTTTGTCATCCCTAACTTTGAAAGCGATTTTTTCACCCCCTGTATCATGAATCGCGATTTCGATTTTCAAAGTGGATACATCAATCTTACATCTTGAAAAATCCCAACAATGAAAATTTTTCATCCAAAAACCTCGAAGTTATTCTTGTTTCAGCGGAGCTCTATTTTCGATTTTTTTCGAATTTTCCCGCTCAGAGAGAATTTTCCAACCAAAACTGAAAAATGTTACATCAAAATAACTTGAAATTTTCTAAGGAATCTATTTCTGCAATGAAAAAATGGTGTTCTAATTTGAAAAACGGAAGTTGACGTCATTTCCGGAAAAACCGGAGGTGCTCATGCCTTGAAAATATTTTAGATTTCATCAGCATCGTGAAATACTTATAAGTGCTGAATTTCATGAAAATACGTTCAGTAGTTTCCCGTATAAATATGGGTGAGGTTCCTCGTGAAAGACCCTGTATATCGATGCCACATTCCATTAAGAGTGTCCAATAGAGGTAAGTAGACAATAGCTCCTGACTTCACGTCAGTGCTTGACCCAATTTTTTATAATTGGTTTTATTTGCTGTATAAGCCGGACATTTAGTCCGATGACATAAATAGCCTCACTTTGGATATATTTGTATTATTTATTGTGTATTTCTTTGGATTTCGTAATATCGCATTTGAAAATGAAATTCTAAAATCGTTTTGTTTTCGATTATCAAAGGAATACAAGTTATTTTGGAAAAATAATGCCTTGGATTTTTTCATTTGTCTTATTATCTCTGTATACCCACCTTGAACGTTGGAGAACTTCTATTCCATATTTATTAATTGTTAATTGTTACCTGGCTGCATGAACACTCTTATTGAAAAATAATAAATTCAACTTTTACTTGCTATTTGCAATTATTAATTGTTACTTGTACAGCCCCAAAAAGTCACATGAATAGTCACTATGGATCTGACAGATCCAAACGAAATAATTTTGGAAAATTCAGTAAGATTTTCATTCAATGGTTAAAATAAGATGGAGGAATGCGTTTCTTGATGTAACCATTGAAAAAACAGAGACGAAATACGAGTAATTTTTTCAAAACGGAACCCTCTAGAAACACCTTGAAAACTCAAATACCTATAAGAATGTTTGAATCTAGATTTCATGATTACACAAGTTCGTATACCTACATCTAGGAAAGTTAAAATAAATTCCATTCATTTTGCAAGTGCACTTGTTTACTTTCATCTTATATATTTTGAGACAGAAGTGACAACGTAGATTCTCTTCAGAGAAAAAGTGATCTGCAGAACAGTCGAAGAGGGATCAGAATGGGGACTCAATATAGCACAGTCTATAGTGCGGAGGTCTTTTACTCCTTATCCAATAATAATAACGAGTCAAGGATAAAGCATACTTTATCCTGATTTATTACGATTCGCGAGGTCCTTCTGTTTCTGCTGTTCTTGAAGCTGGGTCAGCGCATCCACCATTTCACGAGGGTGGCACTGAAAAAACAACAACAAAATGCTGCTTGTCGGATCGAAACCAAACTTCACACCCTGCTGGGCTAATTTGAGCATCGAATGGATATTTTATCAAAAATGGTCCAGCTGTTTTGGGGTCCATTGAATTATTTGTACAATTAGTACTAGCCATTTATAATTTTGACAGATTCGGCTCTGGTAAAAAGTTACAAGCGTTTGAAGATTTTACAATGTTCCACTACACTCCTGAAATTTGTGTAACTGTTCAACACAGGCCTATACTTATGTATTATAGAATATCCATGTGTATCATCTGATGCTTGAAGGTCAATGAAGTTTTCCGATTATGCCCATTAACGAACTTGTCGAAAATCGAATCGAATTTACCACGGTAAATTATGTTGTCCAAATTTACCATGGTAAATTCGATTAAGGGTGTCCAATACAGGAGAATTGACAATATAACATACGCGCAAAAGCTCCTGAGTTCACGTCAGTGCTTGAACCAATTTTTTTTTCGTAATTTTTTTGAAATTTTCTCGAGGTACGGTTATAACAACATTTTTTCGTCGACATTTTTTTCAAATTTTCTAGGGGTCGGTTCTTAAAAAACTTTTAACACGTCTTTATGTTGATTTTCTACTAATAGTTACCAAGCTTCAATTCGATCGAATCAAGGTGGGTATAACTCGGAAACCGTTCAACCGATTATACCCAGAAACGAACTTAACACTCCCATTGGGATACGCAACCTACCCTGAAAATTGCAAGTCCCTGGCCCCTTTTGTTAGAAAGTTATCGAGGCAACGGTCACCCATCTACTGAACTCACACAAGGCTGCTCGAATCTCCAACAAAATTCAACCGATCGTGTTAAAACTTAAAACTTGGCAGTAGAGTTGGGTTCTGAACGCTCTTGCAAAATTTCAGCAATATCAGACGAATAGTTACTGATACATAGAATTTTTTTAATACTATCCTCACGAAATTTCGCAAGAATTTTTGCGTTGGCATTCTACAACTAATAACCATGTTTCAATTCAATCGGTTTAGTATTTTTGGAGTTAATGAGGAGAAAAAAACAACCAAATTTCAGATGGCTATAACTCTGAAACCGTTTGGCCGCTTTAACTTATAAACAAACTCAAATAACACGTTCAGATGCACATCCTAACCTGTAAACTTCAAGCCGCTATCTCTTTCCGTTCTCAAGTTATCGTGACAACAAAAATATTTTCTGATAATTTCTTTATAATTTTCTAGCCATACGATTCGCACAAAATTTCACAAACGTGCTAAGGTTCATATTCTACAACTACTCACCAAGTTTCAATTCGATCGGATTTATATTGGTTGAAAACAAAATTATTACTCGGAAACCATTGAGCCGATTATGCCCATTAACGAACTCTTACATCGTATTGGGATGCGCCACCTACCCTGAAATTTTCAAGTCGCTAGCTCTTTCCGTTCTCAAGTTATCGTGGCAACGGCCGGACGGCCGGCTGGACAGAATCAAATTTGACCTCGAATTCTTCATTGGGGAGTCGAACTAAATCGACAATTTTCGTCAAAAAATCCGAAAGTTACAGACATTTGGGCAAATTGATAACGCCAAGTTCCCCAGAACATACGCGCAAAAATATGACGAAATAATCTGATCCTAGTATTATAAACAGATTAATTTGCATCCGATCAATATATTCGAACTATCACAAATTTCAACAACTTGAGTAATTCCCTGAAGATTTAATTCTTAAGGAAATAACAACCACATCTTACAAAACACCTTAAAATTGATGAAAATATAAAGTCAGATAAGCCATTATCATTTAATCCATAGGAATGAAATTTCAACCAATTTCTATCTGTTAGTAGTTAAACCATTTTTGGCACTCTTTGGCACACTGATATTCCTTCCACAGAATTCCTTCATCATATAATTATTACGGTAATTTGCATAAGTACCATTATTTCTACGAATTTTATTATGGAGAGCTTCCATTTTCATTTTTGGTGCACTTGTTCCTCGGAACAGAGTGCTTATCAATTTGCCCAAATGTCTGCAATTTTCGAATTTTTGATTGAATAGGGTCTTCAACGATTTGGTTCGACTCACTGATAAAAAATCCGTGGTCGAAATCGATTCTGTACGGCCGGCCGTCCGTCCGGCCGTTAACACGATAACTCTCGAAGGAAAGGAGTTAGAGGATTGAAATTTGCTGAGTAGGTTTGGAGCGTAAATATCTCAAACAAATTCGTTAACGGGCAAAATCCATCAAGCCGTTTTGGAGTTATGACCGTTTATAGTAAAAACATTTTTTATGTATATTTCCGAAACCAATTATTCGATCTATCTGAAATTTACCATCAAATTGTAGAATAATGACTTTTATATGCGTGCGAAGTTTTGTATTGATCGGGTTGCCGTAAAGTGTCACAAAAAATTTTAAAAATTTTAAAAGTTTGTTCTACAATAACTCTCGATTAAAATGAGCTCGGCAGTTGAATTTTTCAGAGTAGGTTTGGGAGATAAATATCTTGGTTGAGTTTGTTACTGGGCAAAATCGGCTTGATGGTTTCAGAGTAACGAGAAAAACATTTTTTTTTACATTACAAATTTCAAATTTAATTTTTTTCAAGATGTAGTTTCACCATAAAAATGCATTGATGTCATTTTGAACTCCAACGAGCTAATACTTTCTTACTTACTTAATTTTGATGTCTATGAATTACTATATGATCTGTGTTCTTACATGTCATCTCATTTTCCTATGAGAGATAAACAAACAAAATTATTTCTGGTTCGTTATTCTTGATATAAAATACCCTTCCTGTTCTATAAAACAAAGTATGATTGAATGCAAAATGACCAATAAAATTACCTCAGCTATCGTATTTTTGAGGAGATAATAAATCTCATTTTCCTATGAGAGATAAACAAACAAAATTATTTCTGGTTCGTTATTCTTGATATAAAATACCCTTCCTGTTCTATAAAACAAAGTATGATTGAATGTAAAATGACCAATGAAATTAACTCAGCTATCGTATTTTTGAGGAGATAATAAATTTTTGAGGAGATAATAACTCTCATTTTCCTATGAGAGATAAACAAACAAAATTATTTCTGGTTCCTTATTCTTGATATAAAATACCCTTCCTGTTCTATAAAACAAAGTATGATTGAATGCAAAATGACCAATAAAATTACCTCAGCTATCGTATTTTTGAGGAGATAATAAATCTCATTTTCCTATGAGAGATAAACAAACAAAATTATTTCTGGTTCGTTATTCTTGATATAAAATACCCTTCCTGTTCTATAAAACAAAGTATGATTGAATGCAAAATGACCAATAAAATTACCTCAGCTATCGTATTTTTGAGGAGATAATAAATCTCATTTTCCTATGAGAGATAAACAAACAAAATTATTTCTGGTTCGTTATTCTTGATATAAAATACCCTTCCTGTTCTATAAAACAAAGTATGATTGAATGTAAAATGACCAATGAAATTAACTCAGCTATCGTATTTTTGAGGAGATAATAAATTTTTGAGGAGATAATAACTCTCATTTTCCTATGAGAGATAAACAAACAAAATTATTTCTGGTTCCTTATTCTTGATATAAAATACCCTTCCTGTTCTATAAAACAAAGTACGATTGAATGCAAAATGACCAATGAAATTACCTCAGCTATCGTATTTTTGAGGAGATAACATAATACCCGTGGATAATCCATATGATGACAGAAATATATTCTTTGGTAACATACATAATCAAATTGGGTTCAGAATAACTCTTGTAAAAACAAACGTGCAATGTTGTCTAAGTTTTAATTGATATAATATTATTTTCAGAGTAGATTTCAGAATGAATATCTCGGATAAGTTCGTTATTGGGGAGAATCGGTCTATTCGAATTTAATTTCTTTCAAGATGCAGTTCTATCGTAAGAATCCTTTTATATCATTCCCAGAGACCAATTATTTCGGAGATATGATTTGTCAAAGTTTGAACAAGAGCGCCAAAGCTCCTGTCCACAGGGCTTGAACCAATTTTTTTAAACAACCTATTGTAAATACGTCTAGGGATGACTCGAAAAACCTGCACCTCTACACGGAATTTATATGAATTTCTTAATACTTGATACAATAATAAAAAAATGTGGGAAAGCCCTGTGACAGGAGCTTTGGCTTTCTTGTGCAAACCTTGACCTATCATATCTCCGAAAGTATCGGTAAGAGTTGGGAATTATATCAATGGATTCTTATGATAGAACTTCATCACGACATAAATGAAATTCAAACATCTTAATAAAATTTTAATTCAACAAGAGTGCCAAAAATTATCAATCAAAAACCAATAGACCAATTATTCTACCCAACAACGAACTAATCGGAGATATTCATTCCTCAAATCTATGACGAACGAGACATTCATTCCTCAAAACCACTCTGCAAATTATATTATATGAATTGAAACTTAGCCAATATTCCAGTTTTGTACTTACTGGATCTGTACTCAATATTATTAACTTACCGTTACCACTCCCATCATCATATGGATTAACCATGGGCATTAAAATATCACCCGAAAAGTATAATATCATAATATTATATTCCTCATAATTCTACGATAGCTGAAATGAATTTGACATGTCATGTCTTTTATAGGAAAATAATTTGACATGTATGAACACAGATCATATAATAATTCATAGATAGAATAATTATAGCATTCTGTGAAAACATAGGAGTACGATTCATTATTGAAATTTTGAAAAATAATATCTCCGAAAGTATTAGCTTGTTAGAGTTAAAAATGATATAAAGGAATTGTTATGGTGGAAGTGGATCTTGAATCTGAAATTTGTAATGTAAAAAAAATTTTTTTTTTGTTACTCCAAAACCTTCTGGCCGATTTTGCCCAATAACGAAAAAAATATTAAGATTCGAAAATTACAGACATTTGGGCAAATTGATAACCATTCTGTTCCGAGGAACAAGAGCGCCAAAAATGTAGGTAAGAGGGAAAATTAATTTTTGGAAAATATAGTGGGTTTAAGTAGGCATTGATAACAATCGTAATAGTTTATCTGTGAACGTCCGTTGAATGTATATGGCGATCGAATTTCTAATATACAAAGTGTTTCTAGATTTAAGCAAAAGCTTTTAGTACCTAGGTGAAACTTCGACGAAAATTTAGGGGGGTCTTTTATATAATTTTTTTATTATTAGCCCCTTCCGTCCAAGTTAATGCCAAAATTTGACCAATAAAAATATTCATCATTTAGGCCATTTGACACCAGCCTTTGATTTTTTTCAATATGAATACATTTGACAGCAGCCAGATTGATTTTTTCAACAAATTATAACGATCTGAATTTATGTTAAGAAATTCGGAGTAATATTTTATTTTTGTAGTCTAACAGTTTTAGGAGAAAAACTTATGATCCAAAAAAGTTGCATTGCATTGCCTCACGACCCCTCTCTAATAATAATAATAGAGGGGAAGGGTCTTTATTATTATTATTATTATTTATTATTATTATTCTAAATTGTAGAGAGTTTAGGCAGTGCATATAAACTCAAAAAAAAATAAATAAAATACAATCAATAAAGATGAATAAGAAAAACAAAAAGAAGAAAAACAAAAAAAAAGAGTGCTAAAAGAGCAGAAATGAACTAAAAAATAAATCTTAAAATCTTTTGCATCAATTTAGTAACACCTTGTAATATAGACATAATATTTCTAGGTATTTTAAACTCATTTGTGTATTAATCCCCCATACAGGGTGTAACATAAGTAAGTTAAAATATTCAAGTTACGTATTCCTGAGACAATTTTAAGAAAAAAGTCTATGCAAACTTCTGTCCGGAAAGGCTTCGTTTCGGAGAGACAGGATGTTGAAATTGATTTTTTTGTTCGCCTTTTAAATATATATCCTTTGCAACAAATAAATTATTTGCAATACACACTGAATATGCTAGATACCGTCTGAACACTGAAGCCAAGCTTCGTCGGGCGCGGTTAGTACTCGGATTGGTGACTACTTGGGAACAGCGCGTGCTGTAATCTTTTTCCAATCAGGCTTCTGTGCATCAACTTTCAAGAATTTTCGTAATTAAATTGAAAACGTAAGTCTATGCATCTTAAAAAAAATTATAATTTAAAAAAATTTTCTTTTTCGTTACTTCGAAACCACCAAGCCGGTTTTGCCCACTAACGAACTTAACCGAGATATTTATCTCCTAAACTTACTCGGAAAATTTCAACTGTCTAGCTCATTCCGTTCGAAAGCTATCGTGTTAACGGACGGACGGACGGCCGGACAGAATTGATTTTGACCACGGATTCTTCATCAGTGAGTCGAACCAAAACGTTGAAGACCATTTTTAGCCAAAAACTCGAAAATTATAGACCTTTGGCAAATTGATGAGCATTCTGTTCCGAGCAACAAGAACGCCGAAAAGAAGGAGTTTAATCATGTATTACATTATTATTATGAGTATTTAGGGCCATATACTGAAAGGCAATATATTTATGGAACAGAACACATAATGTGCTCTAAATCTACTTCTTTTACCATATTAAAAAATTTTCCTTTCGTTTTCATGGAATCACACTGTAAGTTTATGTTAATTTCAACTCCTACAACGCATATGTTTTCGTATCTGATACGACAAATCTTTTGGTTTCTTTCACGAGAATCGCTACTTCACAGAAGCGGAAAGAATTTGTCCAGAAATGTTTTCTTAAGGAACGGACAAATCCTCCTATGAATACTACAGATAGAGGTGGTGTCTATTTTACGTGATTTAAAAGGCTTCACGTTTTCACATTAGTTCTGATAAAAAGAAAATCTTGGGATTTGTTCTCCCGCTCCGTTTTCATGAATGGGGGAATTACTGAAGAATATGATTAATGTTGAAAAGAGCTTCCCACATATCTTTTCAATTCAAATCCGTTTTCATTCTACAACAAAAACCAATTGTATTGTACCTATAAATATCCACTAAACAATTGATTTTGGTTTATTATTTTCTCAAATAATAAACCTTTAGAAACGTGCAGTTACAAAAAGCTTAATTGACACTTCCCTGAAATTTCACATACTTTGTGTTTTGAGGCCGTTCATTGACCACGAGAGGTCAAATAAGGGGGCTCTGGAAAAACATCACGATTGATCACAATGGGGGAAGAGGGTTGTTGTTACATGCCGCCAGTATATTTTTTAGTAATGTCTAAAATGCAAACAACATAAATATACTCTATATTTTAGCTGGTCTCCACTTGTTGATGAAGAATCCGTAACAAAATCAAGCTGTCGAAACAAAAGAATAACTTAGATAATCATTAAAGGATACTTTGGGAGGTACATTCATTATTAAAAGGTTCCTTTATGAGTTTTCCTCCCATACTCTGAAAAATATCTTAAAAATAAAACATTTATCAAAGATAAAAAAACTACTTCGTCAGACACCGAGCGAAAATCTACAGAATTATTTTTTGCGCGGATGTTCTGGGGAACATGGCAAAATCATGTCTGTAATTTTCGAAATTTTTGCTGAAAATAGTCTCAAACGATTGGGTTCGACTAACAAAGAATTCCAGATCAAATTTGATTCTGTCCAGCCGGCCAGCCGATCGTTGCCACGATAACTTGAGAACGGAAAGAGATACCGACTTGAAATTTCCGGGGTAGGGGGCGCGTCCCAATATGACGGTCGAGTTCGTTAATGGTCATAATCGCCCCAATGGTTTCCGAGTAATAATTTTGTTTTCAACCAACACAAATCCGCACGAATTGAAACTTATAGATAGCGACTTGCAATATCCAGCGTATGTTGTGCATTTCAATGCGAGACTTGAACTAGTTAATAGTCATAATCGGCCACTTCAAACATGGTCATTAGTTGCAGAACGCCGACGCAAAAATTCTTGCAAAATTTCGTGAGGATCGTATCACTAGAAAATTTTCAAAAAATCATGGAAAAAATTTCTATCAGAAACTATTCCTCCGACATCGATGAAATTTTGCGAGAGCCTCCAAACTCTAACTCTACTGCCAAGTAGAGTGTTACTCCTAGATATTTAAATTCAGACTTCTATTCTATAATATCTCCGTTGAAAAAGAGGGATCTCTCAGCTGGAAGTTTCCTTTTTCGAGTAAACGGAGGAATCACGGTGGTCTTGTTCAGGTTGATGCTCGGCCCCACTCACAAACACTACTGCTCGATAATTCTAAGACTCTCCTGCAGTAAATCACACAAGGTGCCCTCGAATTTACGTTTGACTATTAGGACTATGTCATCAGCATAACCTATACACCAGAAGCCGAGCTCCGTTAGCCTGTGCAGGAGCTCATTTGCTACTAGGCTCCAAAGAAGGGGAGATGTTACTCCCCCTTGAGGTGTTCCACGAGTGGCTTTGATAGAAGTGGTCTCATTACCCACCTGTGTCTGGATTATCCTCCTCGACAACAGCTCATGCATCCATTTTATAATGGTTTTATGACACATGTGTTGTATTGTCAAAGGCCCCAGATATATCCAAGATTCCGCAGCTTGCGATTTCTTTGTTGTCCAGAGTTAGCTGGATTACTTCAGTCAGCTGATACAAAGCAGTAGGGATGGCAATTCTTTGGGGTAAAAATCGATTTTTGAATCGATTCGAATCGAAGTTGAAGAATGGATACACAAAAATTGGTTCAAGCCCTGTGGACAGGAGCTTTGGCGCTCTTGTTCAAACTTTGACAAATCATATCTTCGAAGGTATTGGTAAGAGTTGGGAATTATATCAATGGATTCTTATGAAAGAACTTCATCTTAGCAGAAATTGAATTCAAACATCATAGACGAATTCTACCCAACAACGAACTCATCCGAGGTAGTCATTCCTTAATTCTATGATGAACGATAATATAGTATTTTCTTTCGTCAAATCCACTCCAATACATCAATATTCCAGTTTTGTTTTTACTGGAGATATTCTGAACCCAATATTATTAACTTACCGTTACCATTCCCATCATCATATGGATTGACCATCGGCATGAAAATATCAACCAACAAAAAGTATGATATCATATTATAATTCTCATAATTCTACGATTGCTGAAATAAATTAGACAATGTCATGTCTCAGGAAAATAAGTTGACATGTATCAACACAGATCATATTATAATTGATATATTATATCTATCAACACATATCATACATAGAATAATTATATCATTCTGTGAAAACGATTTATATACGATTTATTATTGAAATTTTGAAGAATCCCCTAAAGTATTAGCTCGTTAGAGTCGAAAATGATATCAATGGATTCTTATGGTAAAACTGCATATTTAAAAAAATTTTATTGAAATTAAAAATTTTTTTTTGTTACTCCGAAACCGTCTGTCCGATTTTGCCCAATAACGAACCGAGATATTTATCTCCCAAACCTACTCTGAAAATTTCAACTGTCTAGCTCATTCCGTTCGAGAGTTATCGTGCCTACGGACAGAATGAATTTCTACCTCGGATTCTTGATCAGTGAGTCGAAAACCAAATCGTTTATACCATTTTCATCGAAAAATTCCTAAATTACAGACATTTGGGCAAATTAATAAGCACTCTGTTCCGAGGAACAAGAGCACCAAAATATCGAGGTCCAAAAGATCGAGTTCCCGAAAATCGTTTTTTTTCTAGTTTCACTCAATAATATTAAGTATATAATTCTACTCCATGAAAAACATAGTGAATAAAGTGGTAATTGATTCTTTATTATTTTCAAAGGGATCAATGTTGTTTTTTACATAGTAAAATTATTTTGTCGTCCGCACAATATTGAGGAATAAAGTTTATTATCAGGTTGCGGTCTGGGACTAATAAATTTCATTCTATGAATCACAATATTTCTTTCAATATTTCATAGCAACTGCATCAGGAAGAACAACTCGCGTCCAAATTCTAAAAACATAAAAAAATTAGTTCAAGCACAGGAGAATAGACAAGAGAACATACGCGCAAAATCTTCTGACTTCACGTCTGTGCTTGAACCAATTTCTTTTTTCAATGATTTTTTTGAAATTTTCGATCCTCACGAAATTTTGCAATAATTTTAGCGTTGGCATTCTACAACTGATAACATTATTTGAATTGAATCGGATTTGTATTTTTTGAGTTATTGGGGAAAAAACAACCAAATTTCAATTGATAAATCTCCAAAAGCATTTGGCCGATTATGCTAGTTAACAAACTTGAATGTCACATTCAGATGTGCAATCTACCCTGAAAACTGCAAGTCGCTATTCCTTTACGTTCTCAAGGAATCGTGAGATACATAATATCTCCCCACAAAATTTTACACACGTCCTCATGTCGATATTCTACAACTAGTTACCTAGCTTCAATTCGATCGAGTCTATATTTTTTGAGTTATCGAGGAAATAATATTCCAGATGGATATTTCTCCGAAACCGTTGGGCCGATTATGGCCAACAGCGAACTTAACTCTCCAATTCCGATGCGCAACCCATCCTGAAAATTGCAAGTTCCTATCTCCTTTCGTTCGAGAGTTGTCGAGGCAACGATCACCCATCCAGCTACTGAACTCACACTAGGCTGCTCGGATCTCGAACAATATAGATCTGATCATATTCAAACTTGAAGTTTGGTAGTAGAGTTAGGTTCTGAAGGCTCTCGCAAAATTTCAGCGATGTCGGACGAATAGTTTCTGATATATAGCATTTTATCAATAATTATCTATGATTTTTTAAGAATTTTCTAGTGATACGATCCTCACGAAATTCTGCAAGAATTTTCGCGTTGCCATTCTACAACTACAAACCATGTTTGAATTGGATCGGTTTTGTATTTTTCGAATTATTGAGGAAATAACAATCAAATTTCAGATGGGTATAACTCTAAAACCGTTTTGCCGATTATGCCTATAAATAAACTCAAATGGCGCATTCAGAGTCTCAACCTAAAACGAAAATTTCGAGTCGCTATCTCTTTCCGATCTTAGGTTATCGTGACGTTAATAATATTTTGTAAACATTTTCTAGCGATACGATTCACACAAAATTTCACAAACGTCCTTAGGTTTATATTCTACAACTACTCACCAAGTTTCAATTCGATCGGATTAGTATTGGTTGTCGACAAAATTACAACTCGGAAACCATAGGGCCGATTATGCCCATTAACGAACTTGTCCGTATTATTGGGATGCGCCACCTACCCTGAAAATTTAAAGTCGCTGTCTCTTTCCGTCTCAAGTTATCGTGGCAACGGACAGCCAGCCGGCCGCACAGAATCAAATTTGACCTCGAATTCTTGATCAGGGAGTCGAACCCAATCGTTCCATTTTCGGCCAATTCGACCATTTTCGGCGAAAAATTCGAAATTTTTTTTTTTCGCAAAATAATAACGCGATGTTCCCCAGAACATACGCGCATAAATCGAATATTGATTTTATAGGGTGATATATCGAGTCGCTGGATCGACTCCATACGATGTATCGATTTAAAAAATCAATTTTTTTGGTCCACAAAATCGATTCTTCGATTAATCGAACTCGTTTTGCAATCCCTAAAAAGCAGTTTCTGTAGATCGGCCGGCCCTGAAAGCATGCCGTTTGTTGATGGTTAAAATCGATGAATATTTCACCCTGTGTCTTTTAGTTATCAGCAATTAGCTTCAATTCACCTTATTCAATTTTGTTGAGCTAATCCAAAATGTTTCCGTAATATATAGATACTTGTGCCACTAATATGAGGATACAGATATATTACCGAAGGCTATTTACTTGAATACTAAACAGAATAATACCTGGTACTTATTTCACCTACAGGCTTACAAGAGTCTCCGCAGAGGTTGGTACATATGTTCCCAAAACAAATTTACTTGCACAGATAACTTTGCCAATATGCAATAATATTCACCATACATTACAGTTTCACAACGGTATTATACGACCTGTTGTTCGCGATGAGTGATTAGTGGTTGTTGAATTCTCAAGAATTATTTTTGCGCGCCTGTTCTACAAAACAGCGTGCTATAATCGGCCAAATGTATGGAAATTTTGAATTTTTTCCGGAAATGGCCGAAGAGAATTAGATTAGACTCACTGATAAATAATTCGAGGGCAAATTCAATTCTATCCGGCCGTCCGTCCAGTGCCACGATAACTTTTAAACTTCCGAAAGTTTCAGGGTCGGCATTCTACAACTAATTACCAGTTTTAAATGGATCAAATCTGCGTTTTTTGAGTTATCGAGGAATTAACAACAAAATTTCAGATGGGTATAACTCCGAAACCGTTTGGCCAATTATGCCCATTAACGAACTTAGCCGTCGCCGTTGGATGCGCAGCAAGTCGCTATCTCTTTCTGTTTGAAAGTATTAGAGGCAACGGCCGGACAAAATTGAATTAGACCTCGAATTCTTCATCAGTGATTCGAACGTAATCGTTTGAGACCATTTTCGGCAAAAAGAATCGAGAATAACAGACATTTGGGCAAAATAGCTCGCTGTTCCCTAGAACATGCGAACATTTTGATAGTTGAACCTCTATTGTCTTAAAGTGAAAGAATTCAGATGAAATTGTCTGAGAACAATGGGAAATTGCACTACCAAGTTTCAATTTAATAACTTTTTCATTCGATTTGTCTTTATTAATTCCCTGAAAAAGTATTTCTAGGTATTGAAACTTGAGCTAAAGAAGAGATATTCTTGTATAGTTGATAATATGAAATTTTGATTTTGATGCTGAACCATCATGTGTATGATAACCATAAAATTCACTAGTGTTCGGTGTTACAAATCATTGAGATCTACTGATCGTTAATGAACGTCTCCCGGCGCCACTTCGGTACTATAATAATGTTTTCGAATCCTAGAAATGTATCCATTGAAAATTTCAACAGATTTCAATGGAATTTTTTTTTTTGCTGCACGAAGAAGAAATATTCACACAACAAAACTACCACATTCACATTAAATAACTTTGTCATCCGAAATCGACACAGAATTCTTTGGATACCTATTTTTCCCACAGTTGCTGAATTAGAAGATTATTACTACAGAGGAATAAATCTTGGCAATCTACAAATCGAGGAAACTTTCTCAATAAGAAGCCGTTGTTATTTCCAATTGTCCACTTTTCAGTATATCTGACCTATACAATTGTATTAGTCGAAATTACAGAGTTGTTACAGATATTACCATTTTTATCGGAGAAGATACTACTACCAATTAGAATCGAGAATAAGAATAGAAATAATTGCATATAATTTTTCCACAAAGGAATGAAGGATATTATGCGTTGCAAAGTTGACGAGAAAGCTCTGAGAAAGCGATAGCTCGAACTTCAAAGAAAGGCGGATTTCATTCTTGTCGGAGTCAATTAGCTAATGGATTGAGTCAATGGAAAAAAATGTTACATTCCACTCCAAATTCAATATCCTATTGAATGAGTGGAACGGAACTAAAAAGATTACCAAATCGGAATATATTCCGTGTTGGCACACCTTAAAAATATACAGGATCAGTGTACCTATATCTTTATTGCTTGGCTTGTGATATTACATGAGTGGATGTAAAATCGATATTTTTGAGAGAAAGAGGTGTGAAACAAATTCGTATACTACTTATAGTATTGAGAAAAATAGCAGCAAATTTCACACAAATCATAATTTTATAATAAAAGTATAGAGAAAAGACGCCTTATATTGTATAATTGCCTAATTTTGGAATCTGCATTACTTCAAATGTTCTTATCCTAAAATTATCCTATATAAACGGAGCGTCGGAAGTATGGAATAATGAACTTACGTTCTCCCCTTTCAGGAATAGCGAAAAATGGTTTTATGGGTCAAATTTTTCTATTTGGCGCTCTTGTCCCTCGGAACAGAGTGCTTATCAATTTGCCCAAATGTCTGTAATTTGCGAATTTTCGGCTGAAAATGATCTCAAACGTTTTGTTTCGACTAATTGAACAAGAACCTGCGGTCAAAATCGATTCTATCCGGTCGTCCGACCGTCCGTTGACACGATATCTGTTGAACGGAATGAGCTAGACAGTTGATATTTTCTGAGTAGGTTTGGGAGCTAAATGTCTCTGTTAAGTTCATTACTGGGCAAAATCGCGTTGCAAGTGGTTTCTGAAAAATGTTTATATTAAATTACAAATTTAAAATTCGATTTGTTTTAAGATGCAGTTTTATCATAAGAATCCATTGATGTAATTTTCAACTCTAGCAAGCTAATACTTCCGGAGATATGATATAATTTCAATATTACATCGTACTTCTATGTTATCACAGAATGCGAATTCTATCTGTATGTGTTCTATCTGTTTTCACTGTTCATACATGTCATCTTATCTACCTATAATAGACATGTCAAATGTATTTCTGTTTTAACAAACAAAGTATGATTGAATGCAAAATGACCAATTATAGGATATTATAATTACCCCTACCCTATATGCCCTTGGATAATCCATATGATGACGGAAATATGCAATTTGGGTAGTTTATCAAATTGGGTTCAAAATATCTTCAGTGAAAACAAAACTGGAATATTGGCTAAGTTTCAATTGAAATAATATAATTATGAGAGTAGATTTGAGCAATGGATAAGTTTGTTATTTAATTTTAATTTAGTTTGTTTTATGATGCAGTTCTGTTATAAGAATCTATTGATATCATTCCCAACTATGAAAAATCAATAATTTCGGAGATGATTTGTTTGAACAAGAGCGCCAAAGCACCTGTCCACAGCGCTTTCCCACTTTTACTTTAAATAATAATAATTTGAGAGTTCAGTAGAGAACAGTTTTTTTACCAGGAACAGGGAGAATTTTCTAAGCAATAGAGTTTTTCGCTTATGGGATATGCTACCCAGTGATGTAGTCAATGCCCCTGGTGTAAATAGTTTCCAAAACAGATGTGATCTGTTCGTAGAACAGTACGCCAAAAAGAAAAAATTGCCAGCTTATTTCTGCAGAGTATTATTCCTTGTGTTCAAGCTCACATGCAAGTCATCAAAATGGGCTTTGAAATTCATTTAGGAATCTAATGTAACTACTTATTATTTAGGTTTGAAAAGTATGTTTAAAAAAAATCAGCGAAAGCCACTCTCAATGATCCATATTTTTGAAGATTGTTCAAATGAAAACAAGAAACCTCAGTTTTATTTGCATTCCGGCACAAATGCCACTCAAATATGTAATTTTTCAGGATTTCTAAATCTGCAGATAGATTATTTTCTATACATTGGAAATCAGAATGACGAAATGCTAAGCAATGTCATCAGCGTATATGAATTTCTCAGAGGAAGTAGCAAAAACATCAATCATTCTAGAGTTTAAGGAGAAACACTCAATGGACTAATAGTTCGATGAAAACGACACATGGAGGCGTAGACATAAAGAAGGGACTGTACAATGATCTCATAGAATTTGATTTCACATAAAATTTCTGTGAATGTTACCTACTGATTATGATTATTCTGTCAGTTGGCTTCACTGCTCAATTATTCAATTTGAGATTTTCTTGGAAATTAAAATATTAATGGAATGTTCAATATGGCAGTGGGCGATGATCAAATTGTGTATGATATCTTGGTGAAAAAAATTTGATTTTTAATGAAAATCATGTGAAGCTACAGTGTTTCAATGGCCAAGAATAGGTAGTGAAAAAATTTCCTTACGAACATCGTAATAAGCACCAAATCCTAAAAATAACTTTTCTCCTGAGCCGGATCTGAAAAAATGGCGAATGAAAACAGTCCTTTATTCGATGTGAGCAATCTATGAATGTACTGAATGTACTTCAAAATTTATCAAGATCAATTCACTTTTGAAATCCATTCGATTTTCTGTAACCGCGAGCCTCAAAGAGCATTCACTGTAAGTGAATTTATCGCTTTGTCGAACTAGAGGAAAGTGAATCCACCACATCTGAATTGTGACAAATTCCTGGAATAAATGGGAGTAATAATACATTCCGAAAGTGAAAACTTTTTGCCTACGCATTCGTAGACGTCAAAGTTTCATTTCGGATGCAATATATTTTCCTTTTATGGTTGAATCCCACAACGTTTCATATTCCCAAAGGGTCATAATCGAATTCAATGAATTCAATGACTAACACTTCTTCTCCCCAAGGTCCTGGAGTTGTTTTTGACTGCGTTAGCACCAAGGCGTATTGATGGAATCATGGAATTCTGCTCATTCTTGTCTATGCAAATCAGGGGAGGGCTGGAATTTTGAACAGTAGGCATTTCCCGATTGTATCTGTCTTCAAGGGCTAGTCGGGAGTGCATGTCGTAAAAATCCCTGCAAGAAATTTCACGACAGAAAGAGGCCCGAATCGATTCATTATGATTCTCAGGAGTCGCAACACGCAACAGAAATTGCAACAGCTTGCGAGTATTGGTGTGAATGGAGTTTGGATTCATAACCCTCACGGCAGCTTTGGAGGTTTTAGGGCCGGTTTCGGAGGAATATTAAATGTGGTTTATCTTCCATTTATCTCTCCAATTCAATAGAATTCAGTAGATGAACTGAAGATAAACTCCATTCAAACGCGTTAGAAACCGGCAATTAGTGGACTCGCATCTCTATATCAAGATATGTAACCTACGAGATGGAATGAAAATATCTTAAAGTAAAATACTTGGAATTAAGGTGGAAATATGTCATTCTAATATAAGGATATTGAACAAAATTGATTCAAATCTTCTAGCTAAACCCCCGCATAGAAAACCATCTGTATTTCATTTCTAGACACCCTTTGCAACGGTCGCTCGTGGCCATCAGAGTACTGTGGACTTTAATAATCTGGACAAAAGATCCTCTGTGTGGTATACAGAGCCGAATTGAAGTCTGAAAAAGGTTCGGGGATTGCGATTTATGGACCAGCATTGCACCTCACCTTAACTCTGCAACCTTCTGTCATACAGAGGTCTACTTATGTACCCAGGAGTGTTGGAAAGGAAACCTCAAGGAAATGAACATACAGTGTGGAAAGGCCAAATGGAATAAATTCATTATATTGCTTACTGTACATATTTATGGAAAATCCTGAAAAACATCAAATTCGAATTTTAAATTGTCATTCCTCTCCGTGAAAATGCCAACCCTACCTTCAACCCCCTTCGAAAGAAAGGTACAACCCCCAATTTTTCAAAAGTAAAGTATGGACTTGTGATAAATCGTTTGAAATATTGCGTCATTCTGTATTCAGAAATGTTGTCACTTTCATATTTATTACAAAACTCAAAATAGACAAGCACTGACGTGAAGTCAGAAGCTTTTGCGCGTATGTTCTATTGTCCATTCTTCTGTATTGGACACCCTTAATCGAATTTACCATGGTAAATAATGTTGTCCATTCTCCTGTATTGGACACTCTTAATTCGAATTTACCATGGTAAATTCGAATTAAGTGTCCAATACAGGAGAATGGACAACATAATTTACCATGGTAAATTCGATTAAGGGTGTCCAATACAGAAGAATGGACAATAGAACATACGCGCAAAAGCTTCTGACTTCACGTCAGTGCTTGAACCAATTTTTTTTTTCGTGATTTTGTTAAAATTTTCTAGGGGTACGGTTCTTAAAAATTTTTTTTTCGTCATTTTTTTCAAATTTTCTAGGGGTACGGTTCTTACAAAATTTTAAAAACGTCTTTATGTTGATTTTCTACTACTAGATACCAAGCTTCAATTCGATCGAATATTTATTTTTTGAGTTATCAAGGAAATAATATTCCAGGTGGGTATAACTCGGAAACCGTTAGACCGATTATGCCCAAAAACGAACTCAACTCTCCCTTTCGGGTAAGCAACCTACCCTGAAAATTGCAAGTCCCTATCTCCTTTCGTTCGAAAGTTATCGAGGTAACGGTCACCCATCTACTGAACTCGCACAAGAATGCTCGAATCTCCAACAATATTTAACCGATCGTATTAAAACTTGAAACTTGGCAGTGGAGTTAGGTTATGAAGGCTCTTGCAAAATTTCATCAATTTCAAACGAATAGTTACTGATATATAGAATTTTTTTTTTTTATTTTTAATGATTTATTAAAAATTTTCTACAAATGCTATCCTCACCAAATTTTGCAAACATTTTCGCGTTGGCATTCTACAACTAATAACCATGTTTGAATTCCATCGGTTCAGTATTTTTTGAGTTAATGAGGAACAAAAAACCACCAAATTTCAGAAAATTTCAGATGGCTATAACTCTAAAACCGTTTGGCCGATTATACTCATAAACAAACTGAAATGTCGCGTTCTGGTGCACATCCTAACCTGAAAATTTCAAGCCGCTATCTCATTCCGTTCTCAAGTTATCGTGACAACAAAAATATTTTTTAATAATTTTTTTAAAATTTTCTAGCCATACGATTCGCACAAAATTTCACGAACGTGCTAAGGTTCATATTCTACAACTACTCACCAAGTTTCAATCCGATCGGATTCATATTGGTTGAAAACAAAATTATTACTCGGAAACCGCTGGGCCGATTACGCCCATTAACGAACTTGTCCGTCGTATTGGGATGCGCCACCTACCCTGAAAATTTCAAGTCGCTAGCTCTTTTCGTTCTCAAGTTATCGTGGCAACGGCCGGCCGGACGGACAGAATCAAATTTGACCTCGAATTCTTCATTGGGGAGTCGAACTTAATCGTTTGAGACCATTTTCGTCAAAAAATTCGAAGGTTACAGACATTTGGGCAAAACTATAACGCGATGTTCCCCAGAACATACGCGCAAAAATGGGTTCAAGTCCTGTGGACAGGAGCTTTCTGGCGCTCTAGTTCAAACAGACAAAATATATCTCCGAAAGTATTGGTTTCTCAGAGTTGAGAATTATATCAATGTATTCTTGAGATAGAACTGCATCATACAGGAAATTCAATTCAAATAATAGTTTATTTATCAAGATTAAATGAGCAATCTGAGAATGAGAACTGCACCATGGAAGAAACCAAATTAAAATAGCTGAAATGAATTTGACTCTCTCTTATAGAACAGGATTAAATGTACGAGTATGAACACAGATCATATAATAAAGCTTAGAAAGAATGATTATAGCATTCTGTGAAAACATAGAAGTACGATTCATTAATGAAATTTAGAACTTCATCTTAGCAGAAATTGAATTCAAACATCATAGAAGAATTTAAAGTCAACAAGAGTGCCAAAAATTATCAATCCAAAACCAATAGACGAATTCTACCCAACAACGAACTCATCCGAGATATTCATTCCTCAATTCCAGTTTTGTTTTTAGTGGAGATATTCTGAACTCAATATTATTAACTTACCATTACCATTCCCATCATCATATGGATTGACCATCGGCATGAAAATATCAACCAACAAAAACTATGGTATTATATTATAATTCTCATATTTATACGATTGCTGGAATGAATGACAATGTTATTAACTTACCATTACCATTCCCATCATCATATGGATTGACCATCGGCATGAAAAATCAACCAACAAGTATGATAATATTATATTTCTCATATTGATACTATTACTGGAATGAATGACAATGAGACAACGTCAAAGTTGACGTTATAACAATTCATAGAATAGCCACAGAATAATTCTATCATTGAAATTTTGAAAAATCATATCTCCGAAAGTATTAGCTTGTTAGAGTTAAAAATGATATGAATGGATTCTTATGGTGAAACTCCTTATTAAAAAAAAAATCAATTTGCAATTTGTTCTGTAAAAAAAAATTTTTTTTTTGTTACTCCGAAACCATCTGTCCGATTTTGCCCAATAACGAACTCAGCCGAGATATTTATCCCCCAAACCTACTCTGAAAATTTCAACTGTCTAGCTCATTCCGTTCGAGAGTTATCGTGCCTACGGCCGGACGGCCGGACCGGCCGGACAGAATGAATTTCGACCACGGATTCTTGATCAGTGAGTCGAACCAAATCGTTTAAGACCATTTTCATCGAAAAATTCGAAAATTACAGACATTTGGGCAAATTGATAAGCACTCAGTTCCGAGGAACTAGAGCGCCAAAAATGATAAAATCACGTGATTACCGAAATTCATTATAATATTCCTTCGAATATTCCCAAATCTTATTACACTAATAATACAAAACTTATTTGCCTTCAAGATGTGATAGAAAGAAAATGAAAAAAATTGGTTCAAGCCCTGTGGACAGGAGCTATTGGGCGCATGTTCATCTTCCTTGTGGCCCGTACTGACCAGTAAAGAAAAAAAGCAGTATCATGTTGAATACCTTAATATTATTCTGGAACACAAATTTTCCATTACAATAACCTTCATCTAGCTTCTATTTAGTATCAATTCCTGTAGAACGTGATCATAATAAGTGTTTTCCATATAATAAAATGTGTTTGAACTTGGTATGTAGGAAATCTGACATCAATTATTGGAATTAATTGATTTGACAAACAGCCGTCAAATGAGGTAAATAGATTTTTGTGACGATTTTCTGTGACCATAGAACGTCAAAACACGCTGGAATGTGAATTTTAAGCAATATCTTCTGGAATTGAGATCGTATCGAACTGAAATTTTGCACACTCGTGTAGAATGCTTGATTTAACGTCGGTACAAATTTTTTATTAAAAAATTTTCCAACTGCCCGATCCCAACAATACTTAGATAATATTATATCCATAAATTAAACATTTCATTATTGCATTTCTTGAAATAGGTACCTTTTCAAGTCGATCAACATCGTCCTTCTTTCGACGTCTAAACTATGACTTGATTCTTTATGTTTATGTCTTTGAATTTGTTTTCGGTGGAATTCAAAGAGTTCATAGAATAATCGATGAAAATACTGAGAGAGACCCAGGAAATTTGACACATTTTGTCTTATATCTCCAGAAATTGAAATCGTATAGAGCCAAAATTTTGCACAATGTTGCAAAATACTACAATTGACGTTAGTACAAGTTTTTGTTGCAATCTGATGAATAGTTCACGAAAAAAAAATTTTTTTTTCGAAAAAATTAAAAGAAATATTTTTTTAAAAATTACCAACATTTCGATCATAACAGAATTTTGCCAAAAGTTGCGCGTTTATATCCTCGAACTGACTACCAAGTTTCGATTCAACATCTTCTTTAGTTCCTGAAATATCAGGGAAATAACCTCAAAATTTTAAATGTCTATAACTCCTAAACCGTCCGGCCGATTTTGCCCGTTAACGAACTTAACCGTCGCATTTTGATCAGAAGCCTACCCTGAAAGTTTGAAGTCGATAGGACCTTCGGTGCTCCTGTTATCGTGCCTACGGCCGGAAGTACGGCCGGCCGGCCGGCCGGCCGGCCATACGGCACCCAAAATTCTGACACCGGATTCGTGATCAGGGAGTCCGAATTAGTCTATTAGCCATTTTTCAGCTCGAAATTCGAAAATTACAGACATTTGGACGAAATGATAGGACGATGTTCCCCTAGAACATGCGCCCAAAAACCCTAATATTGTGTTTTCTAGATGGTACCATGAAAACTACGTAAAACACTTTCTGTGGCAATGGTAGTTTCTTTAGAACGCTTTCGAAAATTGTTTCGTACTGATAAGTTGTAGTTTACAAATTGTCTAATTTGTGTTGAATTTTGTTTACTTCAATTATGAGTAATGGTTCGATTAATGGAAATGCACAAAATAATTTAACAAATTAATGATTGTTTACAGAGATAGTTCCCGAACACGAAAAGAAGTAAGACGCTTGTTTCATGAGAAATTTTAGAATTTGCCGCCTATAACCCAAGGAACAATAAGTAAAATAGAGTAGCAGTTTCGCGAGTGGGCATGTAAAGCAGTTTAAATTGGTTCAAGCATTGACGTGAAGTCAGGAGCTTTTGCGCGTATGTTCTATTGTCCATTCTCCCGTATGGGACACTCTTAATCGAATTTACCATGGTAAATTCGATTAAGAAGGTCAGCGAGTTCGGACGAGTAGTTTCTGATATATAACCTTGTTTGAATTGGATGGGTTTTGGTTTTTACGAGTTATTTAGGAAATTAAAACTCCAAAACCGTATGGCCGCTTATGCCTACAGACAAACTCAAATGTCGCATTCAGATGCACAACCTAACCTGAAAATTCACTATCTCTTTCCGTTCTACGGATATCTTGACATAAGTCATATTTTTGAATAATTTTTTTTTAATTTTCTACTGATACGATTCTCACAAAATTCCAAAAACGTTCTTAGGTTTATATTCTACAACTACTCAACAAGTTTCAATTCGATCGAATTTGTATTGGTTGAAAACAGAATTATTAATCGGAAACCATTGGACCGATTATGCCCATTAACGAACTTGTCCGTCGTATTGGAATGTGTCACCCCTGAAAATTTCAAGTCGCGATCTCTTTCCGTTCTCAAGTTATCGTGGCAACGGACGGCCGGCCGGCCGACAGAATCAAATTTGACCTCGAATTCTTAGGGAGTCGACCCCAATCGTTTAAGACCATTTTGGGCAAAAAATTCGAAAATTACAGACATTTGGGAAAAATTATAACTCGATGTCCCCAGAACATACATACGCGCAAAAAGCAGCTGCTAATACGCTGTGTTAGGATGTGGAATAAGATGCGACGAAAAAACACATAAATCGAGTAGAGATGCCCCCACAACATTCTATGTCAGCCACATCGATTATAAACATATTAAAATAAAATAAAATACATCCCTATAAAATGATACCCACCCAGGTGCTCTTGGAAGACGATTTTCATAAGAGAAATTATTTTTGTGAACAAATGATGGACATATAGTTGGTGGAAGTATCGACTACGTTGGATGAATTGAAAAAAGGCAGTTATCGGGATTGTAGTCACAACTAAGATACAATGTAAAATCCTCTTTATTGATATGTTCCAAGCTTTCAAACTCTCTCGAGTCCTTCCTCAGGGAAAACACCAACAATTCAGCCTTAAAATTCTAGTGAAACAAATACACATGTTACTTACTCAACATGAGGAACATAACATCAAAAAATTTGCTCGAAACCATGAAGTGTCATTTCTGGTTGTACAACCACCATAGCCACTTTGATAAATTCTTAAATTAGTTTGTATTCCTGGTGTTCACAATTTTTAATATAGTGACTTTAGTTTTTTGTTTTCTTTTTGACATGTTAATTCTCATTGACGAAATTGTATAAGGACACTTCATGGTTTCGAGCAAATTTTTTGATGTTATGATCCGCATGTTGAATAAGTAACACGTGTATTTGTTTCACTAGAATTTTAGTGCTGAATTGTTGTAGTTTTCCCTGAGGAAGGACTCGAGAGAGTTTGAAAGCTTGGAACATATCAATAAAGAGGATTTTACATTGAATCTTAGTTGTGACTACAATCCCGATAACTGCCTTTTTTCAACTTTTCCACAGTTCTCCATAATTTGGAATTTTTTTCACATACGTAAACAATATTTCTAGATTCCTCCAATCTTCAAAGTCTTCAAATACAAGGTACTCGTTCGTACTTCATGGATCGAGAATATTTTGTTTACGTTTTGATCAGATTCAGATTCGAGGTTGAGGTTAAAACGGGGCGCATGCGTAGATCAGAATGTAGTATATCCATTAATCATTTTCTCAAAAATACCACACAATCAAGACAAGCAAGTTATTAATCACTGCTAATATTCATTATTTACCAGAAATTCATCACAAATCGAAACTAGTTAAATTAGAAATGTCAATTTTTACATGACTAACCCGGACTAAGTGATTTAACCCTGCCATTTTGCCGGGTTAAATTTTTATAGTTTTAACCCAGGGTTAGGCTCTAACTCTTGAAGATGCAAGACAAATTATCGATTTAACCCTAGGGTTAGAGTTAACCCCGATTTAATTAGATAACCCGCATTCGTGCAAGTGGGCCTTAGAAAAACTAAGTTTTACCCATACAGGATTCAAAGCACACTAGAATTATCTGATGACGATTTCGACCGACGAGCGCAGATTTGTGAAATAATGCAGGAGAGATGCAATGAGGATGGATGATACCTTTTCATCGTGAATTCTTTTCAAGGATGAAGCTACGTTTTACTTGAATGGGTCTGTCCATCGACATAATTGTTGCTTCTGGTCCACAGCAAATCCTCATTGGGTGCAGACAGTTCACACCCAACATCCCGAAAAATTAAATGTGTGGCTGGGCACAATTCGTCATCATATTATTGGACCTTTTTGGCACCTTCATCTTCATGTAGGAATCTGAAAAAAAAATAGTTTTCCTCACTTTTCAATAAGTAAAGGTTGCTTCATATGGACCAAGCATGCCAACTCTCCTCTCTCATATTCCAATTAGCCCCCAACAATCGAATTTCGGGTGCTCTTCAAAAGATGATGGACATCAAAAATGGTGCAAATTCGCCAACCCTCAATTGAGAAGTCATAGGCGGAAGGTTCATCATTTATGTATGTACAGTCTGAAACTAATGAGCAGATCTATTAATACTGCTCTGATCACACACAGTTGAGGCTATGGAGATTATCGTCGGACTCTCTTCTCTTCACTAGTGAGGGCCGAGGCGAGGCTAGGAACTAAAGGCTGCAGCTAAACGGTGTCTGGAGACAACGCTCATACGGACACGCTGGGGTTGGGGGGTTGAAGGGACTGAAAGAGCTGACGCAATCGCTGGAGAGGGCTTGGCTATGCCCCTCTTCAGTCCAGAGCAGTTAATGTCCCTCACTATCTGGCCTACTAACCGGACACTTTACCTTGAGAAATCACCGGAACAACATGGGGATTCTCTGAGAAAACGCTGTTTGTACGAAATGTTGGGGGGGCAGACGAAACTGTCTCACATGTCATATTTGACTGTCCACCCCACACACAATGCAGACTTCACTATGGTAGTGACGACACTACCCTGAGTGACAGAAACCGTGCGAGATACCTTCTTCTTCTTCTACCGCAGTGCCGTCTCAGGCTGAACTGAGGCCTTCTGGCCCATTGTTCTCCCGCTTGCCAAACTCGTGAGACTCAGTCCAAAAAACACGCTGACAGGAATGCCGCGAGTTTAAAAGGAGAAGTCCCTCTCACCGTAGGAATCGTAGGTGTTGGGTTGCCTAGGTGTATGACCCTCAATTCTTTAAGGTACTTACAGTCGAACAGAATATGTTCAGCTGTTTCTTCCATGCTCTTGCACCAGCGACACAGAGCGCTATCGGCCAATCCCATCCTATTTAGATGTTTGTTGAACTGGTGACCAGTTAGTAATCCAGTCACCAGGCTCAATTCTCTTCTTTCGAGTGAAAGAAGTTTCTTTACTTCAGACTTTGACGATGGTTTCTTAATGAGAAGCCTTGACTGCCTGAGTCCTACTCCCATGTTCCCATGTTCCAGGCTCAATTGCGAGATACCTAGTCAAGAGCCTAATCCTAAGCCTAATTGCCAGGAAAATGGACCTTATGTAGGTAATACAACGACAAGGCAGTGGGGATCTTACATGAGACCTATATAATGTCGCGGTGCAGGTTAAGTAAACCTGAGCAGCAAGGGATCGAAGAGACCCTATAGAGGCTAGCAACCCGAGCTGAGGGGTATCAACCATGCGACCCTATCAGCTAATAGGATACCGACCGAGGTGCAATAAGCCTCTCTAGGCTGCAGCACGGGCTACTCTCTCGATCGGAATCGGTCTAACACAAACAAACACAGAGTTGCACACCCACCACTTGAACATGATTAGCTGGGTTGGGTGTTCAACCGAATGAAACTAAATCTTCAAATCCCAATTTCTTCTGCTTCCAAGTATCATAAAACAGACCAATATTGATAGTTATTTAATCGAATATCAGTTGAAGTATAGAAAAACTGAATTTCATTTCTTCCCCGAGAGAAAAAGTTAAGAAATAATTGAATGTAGCCACGTATAAAATATTATCAAGAAAATATTTATGAGTTATTTTGCGATCAGTTCCTAATTATTGCCTTGGAAAATATATTGATCTTCTATAAAAGCACTGAAAACAATGTCTATTTCCAGGAGCTATCATGATTTTTGGCTACTCCATGATGAGTAGAACACTGTGCTCTTCAGCTCCCCCTTTCGACAACGATGGAGCTTGTTACATGCAACAGGTGAGTGTCAGACATTTTAATGAATATAGGGTCAAGTGGAGTAATTATGAACATGGGGTATTTCAGAACAACCGATCTTAGCGCTTCTGTGAGTAATGGACAAACCAAAAAGGAGTAGGTATCGAAAGTTAACACCTTTATTGAGAAGTTAACTGCTCTATTGAACACCTTGCTTTAACATTAAAATCATCGTTCATAATTACCCAATAATCCCCCGCATCTAAGCTCCGAGTGTAAACACGTAATTTATTCGCTGCGCTATAATTTTGAATTTTACAAAGTACCTTAGACTATCTTCGTGTACACGTTTCACCAGTATTTTGCCAATTTTTTCTGCATTTCTGCAAGGAAACTCAAGATCTTCCATGGGTGCCCGAGAAAATTGCAGTTTGTTTATTGTTGGATTCTTCATATTCCGGTAAGAAGTTCTTATCAGTTGATAACATGGCAGCATGCGCGAATTGTTTAAAACCTGTATCGGATCGGGATGCAGCTAAACTTTAGTGTGACGGTTGCAGGCGACCGATTCACGTATCATGTTTTGGATTATCAGCGGAGGATCGCGTAACTAGGCAACGAGCAAGATCCTGAAGATACTCTGTAATTCCTGCGACTAAAATCTCGACCAGTTCGCTGACATAAAAAACTACTTAGAGTCTTTCAAGAGTGACATTCAGAGTGAACTTTCTCTATTCAGAGTACAATTTTCTGAAACTTTCAATAAATTCACTAAAATAAATAAATTTTCCAAAATTGAAGAAAAGTTGTCCAGTTTAGAGACTTTATCGTCTACTCAGCATCTCGACGAGCTTGCTAATGAGGCAGTGGATAGAATGAACCGAGCTAAAATCAGGGGAATACCTGAGTCGAAGGGGGACGTTGTCGTGAAGAGGCAGCATGATGCTGGCATAGTGGAGAAAATGCTGAGCATTATCTAGCTATTATAGACATCTCAATTAGTAGTTTGAACATATTTTCTGCTGGAAAACAAGTATCCGATTCTTGAATTTGTAAATATATACAAGACTGTTTTGAAACCGAAAATAATATTGACTGGTTGCATATTGAATAATTTACGTATAAATTCGGGATGATGTTTCAGAAGATTTAGATTGGATTTTAATGATGTAGTTCATGAAGGCAATAGGAAAGAAGAACATAATGGAATCATCAAATTACTGTTCGTTGAGCACTGAGGTTAATATTACCTTTTACTTCCTTAAGTAAGGTGGGTGGACCATGGAAGGCCATGCTCCTTTGAAGGCCAACTATAAAAAAGTCATATTTATAGTCAGGTATGACAAATTCTTTCCGCTCACAATAAGCTCCAACAAACTCAAGGATACAGACGCGGCAGCGAGTCGCTCGCGTTGCTATTTTCAGTGTAGTCCCTCGCTTCGTAGACTTCGTTCGGCGACTTTCAAATTGTAATTCACGCGCTCACCTAAAGGTAAGTTTTTATGTGAACTACCTATTATTATTGTATTCTTTGACTGTAAATTGTTATGTAAGGATTTTTTGTGGTACTAAAGAAAAAATATAATGATTTTGCTTCGATTGTAGTTGAAATATTGGCAGTGTTCCTATGAAAGCCGGTGGTTCCTTATAAGGCCTTGCTAGGAACATTTACTAATGAAAAAGTGAACTTAGTTTTTGCTTCGACGAGCCGTTTGGTTCTTAAAGCAATGTTCAATGATTATAATTTTATTATTCAACTTTTCAATTTAGACTTTTTAGGAACATTTTGGCCTTACAAAGAACGGACCTGTAAGAAGGCCATTATATGTAAAAAAAACTATTTATAATTACATTGTACAACGCATTTAAAACTTATTTCTTATCGATGTAATACTCATTACTATAATTTTTATATAATTTCCATTAATATATCCTTAGTTATAAGATGGTGTTCAAGAAATGTTCGTTGAGTTTTTTAAAGAAGATTAAATTTTTTATTTAAATGAAAAAGCTTTTTCTGTGGTTTTAGTAAAAGCGGATATTTCGATTATTACAATTCTAGTTGTAACTTGAACGACTTATTTATAATATTGGCCTTGTTTGGAGCCTTGTTCCTTACAAGGCCATTTAGAAGAGCTTTATAAAAGTTTAGTTCCAGAAATAGTGATTACATCTAGAATAAAAGAAAGTAATTTATATGATACACAATAAAACAAAGTGTTTATAAATGATTCGTTTCTTTTATTTATCTATAAATGAACAAGTAAAAACTGTTTGTTCGTTAGAGTGGCCTTCCATGGTCCACCCACCTTAGTAAGACATGTTCCTATATACAGTATTTTCATAATGTGGCTAGCGAAAAAATGCTGAAATTTGGATCTACATTTGTGTATATTTCTTGAGTTAAGGTTCATAATACAGAATGAATGTGTTAGTGGTATGTAGTATTAAATTATGAAAAGAAGATTGTATTTCATTGATATATTTTGAATTATTAAAATAATTTGTTCGTAATCCTCTACCTACTCAAATATCAGGAATAAATGGACAATCTGCTATGATTAACTCCAGCCTTACTCTAGCTAGACATTTCGATGATACATTCCTTATTATTTCAAATGGTAATTTTTGAAGCATTAAGGAATGAAGATTGCTCATTTAATCTTGATAAGTACACTATTATTTGAATGAGTACACTATTATTTGAATTTCCTTCATGATGCAGTTCTATCATAAGAATCCATTGATACCATTCCCAACTCTGAGAAAGCAATACTTTCGGAGATATGATTTGTCAAAGTTTGAACAAGAGCGCCACGTCTTCTCCACTCGTTCTCGAACGTCGATTTAAGATGCTATAATATATAAGTGCCATTAAGTGGAAGCAAAGAAACTAAACTTCAAAATCAACGCCATAATTCACCGCCTAACGGAAAAGAATCAGGAACAGAGCATCCGCTTTTTCCTTTTCTCGGGCGCATACGCGGCGACACTATGTGCGATTTCGAGCGAACCTTTCACCATGACAAGTAGCTGTCGCGCGACACAAATGACTTCTTCGTTTTTATCCACATCTCCGTTTGTGACGGCGAAGTTCAAAGATAATTGATGGCGGGCGTTGGGGGTCGGTGAGCATTGAAACAATTAAAACAATTAACGTCAAAGGGTGATTCATTTATGTAGGAGCGTCTACTGAGAAATTAGCTAGGGACCTAGCAATTTCAGGTCTCTCCTACCTTCCTAATCTATGAACCAGTGAATATAATTGTCGAAGGAACGGAATTGATTCCAGCCCGAATGGAAGTAGCCGTTCGGTAGGACGAGAATGATTGTTGGTCTTGGATATGCTGCACGCAACGATACATTTTAATCAATCAGGGTGGCAATTTCCCAATCCGGGGAGTAGGGAAATAACAATAAAACTGGGTTTTTTCTCTTCACAGAACAAAGCGTAGTCTCGTGTTCACTTGCCAGCCAATCGAAATCTCCGTGTTTCTACTTTTAGAAAAAAATTGGTTATAGGGGAAATAACAACAAAAATTTCAGATGAGTATAACTTCAAGGATCTGGACGATTATGCTAATTAACGATAACGATAATTAACTTTCTCAAGTTATCGTGAGATACATAATATTGTTTTGTAATTTCTCAAAAATTTTGTCAGGGTACGATCCTCAGAAAATTTCACACACGTCTTTATGTTGATGTTCTACAACTAGATACCAAGTTTGAATTCGATCAGGTCTGCATTTTTTGGGTATCGAGAAAGTAATATTCCAGATGGACATAACTCCGAGAGCTTTTGGCCGATTATGACGTCCAACAAACTCAACTCTCCCATTCGGATGTGCAACCTACCTTGAAAATTTCTAGTCCCTATCTCTTTTCGTTCGAACGTTATCGAGGCAACGGTAAACAAAACTTCGCAGGCATATACATATCATGATTCTACAATTTGATGCCAAATTTCAGAAAGTTCGAGTGATCGGTTCCGGAAATATTCATAAGAAACGTTTTTACTAAAAACGGCCTTAACTCCGAAACCGCTTGGTGAATTTCACTCGTTAACGAACTTGTCCGAGATATTTACGCTACAAACCTTCCCTGCAAATTTCAACGCTCTAAGTCGTTCCGTTCGAGAGTTATCGTGCTAACGGCCGGACCGGACGGACAGAATTGAATTTGACCTCGAATTCTTCATCAAGGAGTCGATCCCATTTTCAAGACCATTTTCGAAAAAAAATTCGAAAAATACAGACATTGTGACGAAATGATAGCACGCTGTTCCTTGCGGAACACGCGCGCAAAAACTATAGGTATACATACTTCATACAACTTTACTATGGAATTATGGTTGCTACATTGGTATGATTGAAATACACTTTTGAAACCCAACAAAAACAATTTTTTTTTTTTTAGTGATTTGGTGATTTGAAAATCATAAAAATGCGACATAAAACAGTGGAATTCTGAGGTAACTAAATGTAAATTTACAAAATACTTACTCCAGAGAAACACGACTTGACACAATTAGTGGAATACCAGATGAACGTTGCAATGTTAATCAGTTATATATATCTACGAAAGTATTGGTTTCTCAGAGATGGGAATGATATCAATGGATTATTATGATAGTACTACATAATGAAAGAAATTAAAATCTCTTTGCATCTTATCTTTTTATGACGGTCCAATTTTGGCTACAGGTGTTTCAAAACTATCAAGAGTCATTCTGAAAAGTTGAGTAAATGAAATAGCCAGTTTTATTTAATAATAATAATAATAATAATAATAATCTTTATTTCAAAAATCTTACATACATAACATAATATATGTAGTCAGGATGAAATATTCGTCAAAAAACACCAAGTATCATGATCATGAACTGAAAAACTCCTCCACAGTATATGGTTCAAGTTCCAGCAGATATTTGTGCAATTCACTTTTGAACTTCCTGTGGTTATTAATGGATCTTATTCTTAACGGCAAGTGATTGAAAAGTTTCATGGCGGAATATTTAGTTCCTCTCTCGGTAACACTTAGCCTATGGACAGGATACACATAATAGAAATTTCTGCTATTATATGTGTGAGTTGGTAAACTATCTCTGAAGTAATCTCTATTTTTCGAAAGGAACATCACACATTCCTCAATATAGAGTGCTGTAATTGTCAAGATGTTAGTTTGTTTGAAAATGCCTCTGCAAGATGTTCTAAAGCCGAGTTTCTTCATTATTCTTATCGCTCATTTTTGACTTAAAAATATTCTTTCTATCGTTCTAGCACCACCATAAAAAGGCAGAGCGTATCTTACTACAGACTCGAAATTTGCAAAATAGATCACTCTAAGGCCACTCTCATCAAGATATTTGGACATGACCCTCAAAGTGTAACATACAGAGTTCAATTTGCTGTTCAACTTGTCTACATGGCATTCCCAGGACAATACTTCATCTACCGTTAATCCTAAAAGTTTCACCTCAGAGTTTACACTAATATTCGATTCATTTAAACTGACTGTGTCTGGGCAATTTATGTTGCTTCTGTTGGTGTGGAACATTACACAATTTGTTTTATTTTCATTGAGGATTAGACATTCATTGGTGACCCAGTGTGATATTGCTTTAAAACTTCTCTGTAAATCATCAAGTAAAGTTCGTAAATTATTTGCCGTGATCAAGATGTTCTTATCATCAGCATAATCAATTTGAAAAATGTTTTGCACTGGAACAGATTTTGGTGCATCATTTACATATATAATAAACAGGACATTACCAACTATGCTACCCTGTGGAATACCTATTCTAATTGCCTTCTTCTCTGATTTAACTGAAAGTCCATTTTTGGCGCTCTAGTTCCTCGGAACTGAGTGCTTATCAATTTGCCCAAATGTCTGTAATTTTCGAATATTTCGATGAAAATGGTCTTAAACGATTTGGTTCGACTCACTGATCAAGAATCCGTGGTCGAAATTCATTCTGTCCGGCCGGTCACGATAACTCTCGAACGGAATGAGCTAGAGAGTTGAAATTTTCAGAGTAGGTTTGGGGGATGAATATCTCGGCTAAGTTCGTTATTGGGCAAAATCGGACAAATGGTTTCGGAGTAACAAAAAAAAAATTTTTTTTTTACGAAACAAATTCCAAATTAAATTTTTTTTAATAAAAAGTTTTTTCATGAGAATCCAATCATATCATTTTTAACTCTAACAAGCTAATACTTTCGGAGATATGATTTTTCAAAATTTCAATAATAAATCGTATTTCAACGTTGTCACAGAATAATATTATTCTATGTATGAATATGAATTGTCATAATGTCAAATGATGTTCCTGAGACTAATAAATCATAGTATATCTTGTCTATGCTAATCAATCGAAGAATTGTGAGCGAAGTGAGAAAAATCTCAGATATGATTTTTCAAAATTTCAATAATAAATCGTATTTCAACGTTGTCACAGAATGATATTATTCTATGTATGAATATGAATTGTCATAATGTCAAATGATGTTCCATGTTCCTGAGACTAATCAATCGAAGAATTGTGAGCGAAGTGAGTTAAATCTCAGTTGTTTGCTCCGATATTAGTTTTTCTCAGAAAATTCTTACATTTCGGAACTGAACATGAAGTAAGAGATCTGAGAGTAGTGAGACTGCTTTTCATCCATAGACATAGATATAACTCTCGAACGGATAATGAGGTAGGTAGTTGAAATTTTCAGAGTAGTTTAGGGAGATGAATATCTCGGTTAAGTTCGTTATTGGGCAAAATTGGCCAGATTTAATTTGATTTCTTCCATGGTGCTTTTCTCATTCTCATGATTGCTCATTTAATCTTGATAAATAAACTATTATTTGAATTGAATTTCCTTTAGGATGCAGTTCTATTATATGAATACATTGATATAATTCCCAACTCTGAGAAACCAATACTTTCGGAGATATAATTTGTCTGTTTGAACTAGAGCGCCAGAAAGCTCCTGTCCACAGGGCTTGAACCCATTTTTTTTGTGATTACTGTTTGTTGTAATCTTCCTGATAGGTATGATTGCAGCCAAGAGTAGATGTTACCACCTATTCCATACATTTTCAATTTGTTTAGTAGTCGTTCGTGATTAACGCAGTCATACGCTTTCGACAGGTCCACGAATAAGCCCATCACTAAATCCTTCCTTTCCATGGCATGTAAAATGGCTTCAGTGAACTCGTACAAAGCAGTGTGAGTCCCTTTTCCCTTCAGGTAGGCATGTTGACCTTTATTGAACAGTTCGTTAGTCCGAAAATATTCCATCAGCCTATCACTCATGCATCTCTCGAAAACCTTGGAAAAACTGGGTAGAAGACTTATCGGACGATAATTCCCAAACTCTGTTACACTTCCCTTTTTGTGCACAGGCTTCACAGTCGCAAGTTTCAGGCTGTCCGGGAATACACCCATTTTGAAGGATGAGCTGATGACGTATGTTAAAGGAGTTGTTATTTCGTGTATACAGGCTTTAATAAGTGATGTTGGAATTTCATCATCCCCGCTACTATGTTTATTATTTAAGTTCTTCATCACATTCATAATTCCAAGTTCCGAGATTGGTTTGGAAAAAATACATCTGTCCATCTGCTCCAAATTCATGTTCCCCTTGGATGTTTTGGGTACGAGATCTGTTGTACAGTTCAAAAAATAATCATTAAATTGGTTAGCAACTGTCTTACCATCTCCATGAATCTGTATGTCCCTTGGCGGATCTGATCCTGTTTTGATGTTATTGATTATAGACCATACAGTTTTGGATTTGTTGTCCGAGTTCTCAATTCTTTGTTGAAAATGCTCCGCCTTCTTCTTTGCCAGGGTATCTTCATAGATCTTCTTTGCTTCCTTATACTGTTTTTCAACGGAAGTATCAATTGAGCTTATCACATACAATACATCCAAACGTCGCTTACACTCTTCTACATCTTTGTCAGATACTGGTTGATTTTGTGGTTTCTTCCTTAATTTAATTCTTTTGGTAGGGAAACTGATGTTGAAGTGGTATAAGAAGGTGTTATAAAAATGATCCCATACTTCATTGGTACTGCTCGCCTCATACATCCTTGTCCAATCCTCCAGTCTTAGTCTAGTCCGAAAATCATCTCTATTTGAGTTATTGAAAATTCTTCTGAAAATGAACTGGTTAGTGTCTTTAGAAGGGAAACTTACACTTTGGGCAGTATGATCTGAAATCAAATTGTGATGTACTTGGACTTCATATTCTATATTGTGGTTGGTGAAGATGTTATCAATCAGAGATTTTGACGTCTTTGTAACCCTGGTGTAGTCCTTTACGAGTGGAACAAGATTGTAGGAAGCAAGAAGAGAAAATAAGGCTTCTTTTTCAGTGTTTTTGTCAGTTTCATGCATTCGTATGGTGAAGTCCCCGACCAGAAAAATGCTTCCCACACAGGAAGTGAGCTTTGCCAGAATTCTTCCCAGACACTCCAAAAAAGCGCCGACAACACCTCCAGGAGTGTACACACACAGGATTGTCAGCTTCAGACCCCCAACATCAAACTCACACACACTGCACTCACATATGGCTATCTTTGACATTGCTGTTATCTGGGGTAGTTTCTTGAAAGGAATACCATTTCTTGCAAATATTGCACTTCCCCCATGCTGGTTTTCAGTTTCTCGGCATACTGCCTCAGCAAGATAAAAATTCAGCACACCATAGTTATTTAACTGGGATTCAGTCTTCCAGTGTTCAGTTACGCAGAGAAACAAACAATCTGGAAAGTCCGTCAGGAATTGTTCCAATCTATTTACACAATTGCCAATTGATTGGACATTTTGGTGAATAATTGTTATTTTTTGAACTTTTGAGGGATCATATTCGCTCTGTATTTTAGATGTTTTTTTACTTGTTATATCCTGTAGATTTCCACTTTTATCTTTTGTTGTGTTGTTTGTTATAAGTTCATCATTCGCTAGCTCTTTGTTGACGAAAAAAGTTTCGAAATGAAAACTCTCTGATTATAATTCCTTCAGGCCACATTTCTGGGTTGCATACAGTTGTAAACAGCTTGTCAGTCGGAACTCCCACACTGAAGGAAGAATTCCTACCTTGGGACTTTAATTTCTTGACTTCAATATTCTCATGTCCCTCAATATCTTTGAGGTAATCTGTGATGTCATTTTCGGAGGTTTCTCGTCCCTCAACTCGACCAACGTAAATCCATCGTTTCCTCGGTGCCCCTTTGATGATTGCATCAGTTTTCCTTGAACCAGTACAATATATATACATAATTAGAGACTCGTAAATTATTTTCGACTTCCTTGCATCATTCATTTTCGACACAAACCAAAAAACTTTGTCTATGAACTTAGCGAATCCAAATTTCAAATTATCTACATGCTTTCATCAAACATACTCTCCAGAAGTACACCTTCATTTTCGTTTGACATTAATGACGTTTATCTTTCAAACTTAACCAAGCTACCAGCTACGCCAGCTACCGCAAACAGATAGAACGCAGACAGATAGAATTCGCATTCTGTGGAAACATAGAAGTACGATGTGTTATTGAAATTTTGAAAAATCATATTGCCGAAAGTATAAGCTTGTTAGAGCTCAGAATAATATCAATCGATTCCTATGATGAAACTGTATCTTAAAAAAAATTGAATTCGAAATTTGTAACATAAAAAAATATATATTTTTTTGTTACTCCGAAACCATTCGGCCGATTTTGCCCAATAACGAACTTAGCCGAGATATTTAGATCCCGAACCTACTCTGAAAATTTCAATTGTCTAGCTGATTCCGTTCGAGAGATATCGTGCTAACGGCCGGCTGGCCGGACAGAATCGATTTCGACCACGGATTCTTGATCAGTGAGTCGAACCAAATCGTTTAAGCCCATTTTCAGCCAAAAATTCGAAAATTACAGACATTTGGGCAAATTGATAAGCACTCTGTTCCGAGGAACAAGAGCGCCAATTAATGTATGTTGACAAAGTTCCTACGTGGATAATCTACAAAGATCAACGATAGACCGAATTACATCTTCCGTATCCATTTCAGAATGTAACAGCTTCACTGTTATTTAATTCCGAAAGCAGCATTCCTTTCAGAAACACGAACCATCCAACATCCCTGAACGTAAAATACTGAATCGTTCCGCTTTGAAACAGCGCATCAAATCAGTCCTAAAATGCACTGGAATAAGTATCTAATTGTCTGAATCCGCTTTACGTCAGAATCACATCCAGAACTTTCTGTTGAATGACACAAAGAATTGGAAATCGAAATCTTCAATGGATATCTGGATAAAATGTAGATGAGTGAGAGATGCTCGCTGCATCGATGGAATACGATTTATGTAATTAAATTGGAATGACAACCGAAAGATGTAATTGTCATCTGCGATTTACATCTATTTCTATGTGTATTGTGACAGGTTTCCATATGACAGGCTCTCGGATCTACACTAGAAGGTTATGGAACCTCCAACGAGATAGGCGGAGTGATTGTTATTCCAGTATGGTCAGGAAGCTTTTCTTATATACCTATTCATTGATTCAGAGTAATTGGATTTCCCGCCAGCTTTGGTTTATACGTATTGTTCAGGAATCGAACGGCTGACATAGCCAATGGCTTTCCTATAGAATACTGAAGGGTGTTACAACAATAGCTGAACATAGATGCACCGAATATCAAGGTGTCGACACTTCCCTTCTTATGCCCTAAACGGAACTGGAATTATCAAATCTTGTTCTACTTCACTCTGTAAAAGATATATATACAGGGTGAGTCTTTGACCACTGCATTAATTTTAACCAAAGATTCCTCTCATCAAATGAAACACTTTTTTCTTTTGCCATTTTTCCAGATTCGGCTCAGGTGAAAGTTACAAGCGTTTAAAGATTTCACAATGTGCTAATACACTCCCGCATATAAATTATCTATGACATTGTTGGCGGACGAGAATAAGGCATGGTAACGTGGTTTACAGCTTGATTCGGGATTCCAACGCTCAGGGACGGATCCATAAAAGTAGTGAAATTTCTGGAGTTTTCCATTTTAAAACATTCAATGAAGAATATCTCGAAAACGGTGCGTTTAAGGAGAAATGATGAAGAATAATATAATGTTCTAAAACGATGGAATATTCTTGAAATGACTCAAGAAAAACTTTATATGCTTTCTTTATGCTAATTTCGTTTAGTTTTATGAATCCACGAGTCCATAACTAGAAAACCAGTAGAAGTAGAAAATAACTAATATTTGGAAAATATGTATCATAGTTATAGGAAAGTTTGCGCCAACATTCATTTTATTCTAAAAAAGGATGTCAAAGGTACAAAATAAAAACTGATATTTTTTTTCAAAATTTCAACAGCCTGTATCTTTTTACCTGAGCTGAATTGGGAAAAATGTTAAATGAAAAAAGTGTTTCATTTGATGAGAGGAATCTTTGGTTAAAATTAATGCAGTGGTCAAAGACTCACCTTGTATATATATATATTTTATATTATTCGGATAATTAAATTTCGAACTGGTATCAGCTTCTCCTGAAATTTATAATCCTGTAAATCACAGAATTGTAACAAGTTCTCGATGCCCGAGGTGCTCGCCTGCCCCGCCGGAGACCTGGGTTCGAATCCCCATTGATTAAGCTCACTATTGTATTTAATTTTAATATTTGAATTCAGTTGATGCCTCGGTTGATACCCAAAGAATTTTTCCATGTTGTGACGACCTTTTCTCCGGAGTAGTGTAACTCACATTCCAAAACTTACTCGGACGCCAGTTGCAATGGGTTTTGCAAGGTTGCAACTCCTTGATAGAATCGATGACTAAACTATTATTCCCTGGGTATCCTTTAAACAGTTTGAGAAGAGTTCGGTTTGATCTAAGGTGTTAGCGATGACATAGTATACTTTCTTTCACTGAAAAGACTCTGACACTGCTCGATAATAATCAATTAAACTCGAACAGCTTATGTACAACTTTATTTACAATATTTACACAGTTTCAAAATCAGAATAAACAATTATATACAGTGTCAGAGTAGAGAGGTATGAGGAGAAAATCAAAACAGTAAAAATTTATCAGCAGATGAAAACAAATTCAGAGTCACCAGTGTTCAGAAGTAGAACGTCCACCCTGTATATCACCGTGACGGAAATATATCGCAATGATCAAAATATGATATACAAAGCAGTGCCCACGGTAGTGACTCAATAATGGACACCGGTGTGACTGACTACGGAAATATGATTCACCCTGTACACCACTTTGAATAAAATGTGTCGGTATAATGTGACAGGAATGTCAAGAATAAACAGTCAAATAAGGTCCAGCCTGTATATCAATGAGACTGAAATGTATCGGTATGAGTTAGCCGTACTAAAATATGATATACAAAGTAGTTCCTGTGAATGTAATTCAATAATAGATAGTGTCAAGAATCAATAGTTAAATAAGGTCCACCCTGTATATCAATGAGACTGAAATGTATCGGTAAGAGTCAAATGTACAGAAATATGATAATACCAAGCAGTACCTGAGAAATGTAAATGCAACTCACTAATAAGCGACAGTATGAAATGACTCGAAATGAAATAGCAAATAATTAATCTAATAATATTTCGTGCACGAGAATGAAAAGAACTTAACAATAGAATCGGACGGTGCGAATAGGAAAATCAAAGCGTGGATATGAGAGCATACAAAGCGGTTGCAGGCGAATAGGGGAAAATAAATTTATGGTCGGTCGAATATACGGAATCGACCTGTGTTCTCAGTCGGAATAAATTCAAATTGGAACACAGATTGTCGAATAAACGGATACTAAAACCCACCACAGCGTACTCACCAGGTATTAACACTTGAACAAACTGTAACTAAGTCTATTTCTCTACACTACCAAAAGATTGAATGAAAATAAAAAAGAATGATTTTACGGAAAAATGTAAACCAAAACGATACTTCTTA